>JAFBJR010000175.1:8936634-9412051 GCA_016785285.1 Brachirus orientalis
GGTTGTAATAAACAGTACTTATCATTGAAACCAGCAAAGACAGATTTTTGGCCTCTTGAAGAAAATAAAGGAGCTGTAAGAATAACACTGGAATATGTGGGTGATACTTTCCAAAAGTTGCTATTGTATCATATCCTTTTTGCCTTTAAAAACCCTTTGAAAGGCAATATGCTAAGTTCTTCCTTTAATTCTCACCTTTCAAAGGACAGGACTAAATCATGCCTAACAACTGCAGCCTAAAAGCCTTTGCAGCGCTGTTGTATTTCAAGGGCAAAGGTTCATGACTGCCATGCAAACATTTCCACATCCGCAACATTTCATCTAGTGACACACCAGCCGCCTGTGGCCGTTAGTCTGAGAGGAAACAACAACAAAAGACTCTTGTAATACCATTATTTCCATTTTGGGTGCCTGCCAGCAACACTTGGGATTACCTTGCATGGCAGACAAATTGGCAATCGGAACGCCAGCATAATGGAGGGTAATTGCCTGAGTGCATGGCTAGTTTGTATTTCATGCAAATCTCATGTGCATCATAGTGAGACTTGGCTGACAAACAAGACAAGCACTATCATGCTGAAGCTAAAAGGCAAAAGAAAATGGCTCTTTGACACCAACTCTTTATCTCATATTTACTAACAGTTGCTCATAAGCTCTGATGACCCCATTCTAGAACATACTGTTTACAAGAGTATTTGTAAGGGAAATTTATGGGGGACATTTGAGTTAAGTATATTTGGATAAAATGTTGTGATCAGACAATAGGGATGTTTTTAAAGGCTTGGGTAAGACAAAACAAAGCAGCAGGGATTTAACTGTACTTAATTGTCTTTTGCATCTCTTAATAGTCTACTTAAATTGCCTAACATTTGATCTTTTACCTTTTAATTCTGTATTAAGATGATCTGAGGCAGGTGATCTCCAGGAATAGGACAAATAATCAAACATACTGCACAGTATGATCCATGTGAGAATACAGGGACAGACTGTCTTTTATTACAGCATGTTTGTTGGGTTGTTTCATGAGTATCTTGAGGTAAATTAAAAAGTTGAGCTTCAATTTTAATGTTTTTAACATTAGAACCTATTGTTGAAAAAAAAAGCAATTTCACTTCAAGGTCCTTTTAGTCACTGTGCTGGTGCCTTCAGCCATATCACATGTTCTTCATGTCATGACACCGTGCTTCTGTAGTAACTAGAAGAGACAAACCAGTCTGAGTGTGCATTTCAAGATTTAGAGTGGAAGTTACGCCACAGACAACATCCTTTCTGGTATCCAAAAGTGTCGTAAAATGACCTGGATGACTGAGAATCTTCACAGACATCCTTTCTGGTAGATGAAGGCCACTGTATTTCCCTGACACACTTGGGAACAGGATGCGGTGTTAGATACCATAAATTCTTACACACTGTACCTTTCAGTCCAAGTCAAGATTTTGGAAAATCTCAAGTTGACAGCTGTTACAAATTGGCTTACGTTTTAGCCCCTTCCTCCAGATGAAGGAAAGGTTTTAACACTTTTCCCCAAACTAAGCAAAGGTGTGACATAGTTCCTTAAACTGGTCGAGGACAAAAGGACAAAACAGCTTTTGCTCTGAATGCATTCAATCATTTTATTGTGAACCAGGTCAGTAATACTTACTGGTCACCATGTGAAAAACAAATACAAGCTAGTGTGTTTCTAAAATATACTCCACTGCTGTGTGACAGCTGGAGAGACATTTGTGTCAGGGTTCAAAGACTCACATGGACCATGTCACTGTACCATGCAAGAGTTTGCCTGGTGTCACAAACAGTCAACTCTGTTACTGTTTGGATCCTGTGCAACACATGTATAGCAAATGCCCTGCGAGTGTAACAACACTGCTCTCTGGTCTCCTAAAGGCTGCTTATTTACTCTCCTCTAACCTTACCATCTGCATCATGCTGCCATTTGGAGCCAAGATAAATCACAAAAGCCCATGTCCGTGCTGGGAATAGCTTCTTCCAGATAAGAAGGTCAGGGGTCACATTTCTGGCCAAGGTTGACTTTGCTCTGGTCTAAATAAAGAGCCTAGGGGTTACAGAACAGCACAGGCCCTCACACTCAATTAGAATCAAAACAACCATCAAACTTGAACTTGGATTTGGGTTACCAAAAAACAACAAAGTAGAACAGGGAGCCTTCTGGATCAGCAGTCCTCAATAACACATTTTATCCTGATATCTTCAGGAATTTAGATAAAGGCATTTGGAAAAGTCCAGTAGTCTGTATCTACATTCCTGAAGATATAATGACCTGGATGACAGAGAACTGTCACAGACATTCACCACAATGTATTTTTAAGGTGGAATCGCAGCTATAACTGACTAATGAATCAGGATTGATTAAATGCAGAGAAGGAATTTCCCTACAGGGATTAATCAAGTACAAACAAACAAACATAATAGACAAACCAAACAAAAAGGGTTCACGTCATTAATCAGCAGCAGCTGTTTTCAACAATTGTCAAACCTCAAATTTTAAGGCGTTTCCAAGGTGTTTGTTTATTCTGCACTAACCTAACAGGACCTGTGACTCGGCCAGTGGAATGTTAGAGCACAGACACAGTGAGGGAGGTCATGGCCATCATTTACATCCTAAACACGTGACACGAGGCTGTCAGGCTGAGGTCAGAGGCGGTCAAGTTCACACAGGACAGAACAGATCCCAAAACAGCCCGAGGAGTGAGGCCTATTTACACTTGCAACAAAATTGCTGTTGCTTACATCAACACATACATGCAGTGGATACAGGAAGAGTTTAATATAGTGCATGAATCTTTACCTTTTTACTTTTAATCTGAGTCGAAGCAAGGGTAGATTGATTGAAGAATATTTTGAAGAATATTGTAAATTGTTACTGATATTTTGTCCACCCTTGTACATTAATCAAATCTACACACATATGGTAAATTAATTTACTATGTGGTGATTCAGTTTGGTACCTCTAAGTATGTAAATATACTGTGACATTGACCAAAAAAAAAAAAAGAAAAAAATAACTCAAATGTTCCTGATTTGTAGTAGATGCTTTGTCAACGCTGCCAAATAAATTCATATGGAAATAATCCACACTGAAAAGATTTGCATAAAAGACCGAAATGTGTCCTCCAAATGAGAACATGGTACAACCAAACACTGAAAAAAAAACTGATTTTCAGATTGTCCTTGTCATTTTTTGATCCCTTGCGTAAAGGCTAGACAGTCATGCTGCAGTGATCAGTCAGGGCCAAAGTCATACTCCACTTTCCCTCCTCCCTCCTCTTGTTCTTGTGAGTGCGGTGTCTCTACTGTAGTTTTCTCACTCTGGCAGGTGGTGGTGCTGTAAGACTCTAAGTCTTCCCTTTGCTTTTTTTTCTCCTTCATAACAAGGCTGTCACCTGTTCTATCCTCCTTTGTCCTCTCCCCTCCATCACTAACCTCCATACATCAACACTGAGACACTGCAGCAACCTCCACCAGCCGCTCAACCAGTCTACTTTGATGGAGTGAGTAAGGTCCTGTGCCCCACACAAACTACACCAGACATGGGGGGGGGGGGGGGTACATTTGATTATAAAATAAAGTGAATTAAAAGGAGCTGTATTCTTCACATTTATCAGGCACCTTGCTTTAATGGTCCAGTAGGGGAGAAAATGTGGGCTTGGAATGCCATGGTGAGGCTAAAATCAATATTACATGTTAACATGCATGTGGATATAGAAGAGGAGAAACTGGCTGTGTCAGTTCTGTGTTTTGTTTTAGTTCCTTTTTTTTGTTGAAGTAATAGTGTGATATCTGCCACGAGGTCATTCGTGTGAATGATATTAATTGGGTTCCCGTGAGGCCAAACAACCAGGGGCTCAGTTATGATTCCACTGGGTAAATATTTGCCTGTACTAACCCTCACTAGGTACCATAATGATTCTTTTTGTGTTGCACTGTGTACAACGCGTTTCTGTGTACACATCCCTCTCTGTCTGCGTCTGCCTGTGTGTATGTGTGCGTGCGTTGTCTTCGTTGCAGCTCAACAACATTCCCTCTATACGGCTGCAGCTCTGCAGAGTTTGATCAATAATGTGTCCTTCATTCTCAAGTCAGGCCTGACCTTGGCAGCCTTTTGTCTCTTTCCAGGGGCCAGAGTGCGCATGTACAGGTTGAGAAACAAGACTCTTAAAAAAAAACCCTTGGAAGGAAAATAATTCCCTTCCCTCAACACTAAAGCACACTCATTAAGAGCCTAATGAATCATATATTTATAGCATTCTTACTTAGCATAATGTGGTGATGCCTCTTTTGAACCCATTTTGCTACATTAGCAGTCCATGCTGAAATTGGAGTAAACTTCACCTTCCTTGCATAATATGCTGTTGTGATCAATTTACTCTGGGCAGTGTCAAAACTGTGACGACATACCTGGTCTGAAGAACAAAGACCATTTATGAATGACAACAGGTAAACGTTTACAAGCAGTAAAACATGGAGGACTGCTACACAGGGAGTTCATTTCTTACATCCGTTTGCATGTTAATGCAGCCTGACCAAAACCTGCAGATGGCACCATTTACAGAGTAGTCCTGCAGTCACATTCTGTGTTTCACAGTGATGGATCTCTGAATAATCAGCAAGTGAGAAAATGTCCTTTGCATAAGTACATATACAGCATGTCCACAATATAGTATTAATACAAGCAATATGGTCATTTTGCATAGGCAGGCAGTCCATTATGCAGACATGTTATTTTCTTTACTTGACACTGATGGAGCTCAGACACAGGTAAAGGACTGTATTGAAGTACACACTCAGAAGCTATGCAGTGATGTCATTACACAGAGCTGTAGGAACACTTTCAGTAACATTAGTCATGTTCAATTGTTAGCTAAAAAAGCCAGAGGTAAAAACTAAGTGAGGATCAGACAGTGTTCATTTAGAAATCCTGTTTATATGTGGAACATTTCCTGATTTATTTGATCATCAAATAACCTGCAATGATGACTACATTTGTACATGTAATGGGTTTCTGCAGGCCAGTTGTATCAAGATCAATTACAAAATTAACACCTTAGTCCTGAAAAATTACAATATTATTCTCTAATCCCTTTAAAGCCTCATGATAAAACAGTGGTAGATTTGGGCATCTCTTCCACGCTCCAAGAAAAAAATGTGAGTGATACAGAGAAAGAAACGGACGACTACAGTCCCACTGGCACTACAGAAGCCTGATAGACATTTTTCAAGAATTAAATCCCCTGATATTATAGTATGGAACTACAACAATTTAAGTCTCTCAAACTTAAACAGGATGAAAGTAAACTGTTACTATGAAGCCTTTGCAAAATATCTATATCTCTATGGTTTCCTTTGTGACACTAAAATGTGTAAATAACATTCACCAAATCAAGACATACATCAAAACTCAGAATTTATTAGCTTCTTCCTCTTTTACAAAAACAAACAAACATTCTTTAGGACAAGGATTTACAGAACCTAAATCACAGGACCATCAGACAGTTGTCTAGAGATGCATAAAATACAGTAAAATAAAAAAAGAACAAAAAACACAAAAATCATCTCCACTACACTTTCCTCTTCTGGGTACTGATGTAGAGAACTGTGAATACAAGAAAAAATAAAAGGAAAAAACATTAAAATGAGCAACAACCCTGACAAGTAATTACACATTTTATGGTCATCTGATGTGATCATGCACCAAACAAAATCTTTCTCAGCTAAGTGTAATGTAGTCTCAGTTAAAAATGTGTGTGAATATTAACATGTAAATTGTAAGCTGTGAAACTAAGGGAATTTTATTAGTTGAGACAATAAATTGGAAAAGAAAAGTTAAAAGTAAAAATTGCAGACTGTAAAGCCCTGCGAGGCAAACTGCGTTTGTGATGTTGGGCTATATTAAAACTGCTTCCATCAAACATTTTTAAGTAGAGGTGCATGTGAAAATGCATATTTCGTTACTAAAAAGCCTACAACAAAAATGCATTCAAACAATATAAAAATGGGAGTTGACCATGAAAGTGATGCTGACTTCAGTACTGTTTGCACTCACTTCCCATGGTTATCCACAAATTAATCTTGGAGAAAATTTATCTATGAAGAAGCACTAAACCACTGCAGTAGATCTCTTCATACAAAGACAAGACACATTTCACTTCCTGGAGATAAAATGATTGTTATGTACTTCTTACCATTATTATCATTATTATTATTATTATTATTGGATTCTCAACAGAGGTGATCGGTTGCAAACTTTATGAAGCAACAGCTGTGCAAAGCGATTACTTTTTTTTAAATTCTTATTTTAAATGTATCAATGATTGTTGGCTTTTTCATTACACTAAACAATCTGTTGAACAACGTGACTGACTTACAAGATTCATATGCTAGATTCATTACATGGCTGAAGTCAGGAAATCTAAACAAAGATGATTAAGGACACATACTTAAAGTTTTAAAAAGTAAAAAAAATATAAACTTTAATTACAATTATTTTTAAAGTAAATTTACTGCAGTGAAAGTCATCAAAGATAACCTGATGACTGATATTCTTACTTTAAGTTTCTCACTGTAAATATTCCAGTGCATGGCTTGTTCTATTGATTCAAATGGAGCATTCAGAATTTTGTTTTTAATATCTCTGAGGCCAGGCAACAGAGGTGAAGCAACCATTTTTTAGAAAGTTCTGTTGCTGCATCAAGTCTATACATACAGTATGTTCAGAGTCATAGAACCATCTTGTTCATGGTGCCATGGCTTGGATAATTTCAGTTGTTTCTTACATGCTTCCTCAGACATCTAGGCATCCAAGTTCATTACATAAAGAAAGTAAATGCAACAATGTACTACAGATAAAATAATCATATTGTAAGGGCCATCCTGGTGACTAAAATTGGAAAAGCTCCTTTTAAGGATAAGAATATTTCAAGTCCTTGACTGTGGATATGTGTAGAAGTGTCAGAAGCCAGGTATTCCGAATACTAACTGACTAACACTTATAATTTATAATTAACTCATAATTCATTGGAATACTTGAATATATTACATGTCTTAAATATAATAATCCTGTAATAAACCAGAAGAGAAGTGAATTATCTTGCTACTGTAAAAATGAATTACAGTAAGGCATTAAACTTCACTATAACTGTAATTGATAATTGGACTTATCACTTAAGACGTTTCAGACATGAACTCCTGAAAATGTCCAGAGAATGTCCAGGTATTTTCCATATGTTGACATAGTATGTGGGTCAGATGTGTTAACAGCAGGAAAAATGTCGAAGCCTAGATTGAGCCTTTATGAGGCAGGACACTCACCTGCTCACTCTGTGAATTATCTGAGCTTTCCCTGCTGTGTTATCTGGAAACATGGCTATGGAGCTAGCAAGAGTTTCAGAAATGTCTGCCTCGACTTTTGTATACATCAAACATTTGTGCTCTGATGTACGAGCAGACTTCAGTGCATGTCTGAAAGCAGCTTCACAGATAAACTACTGTCATGTGGGAATATGTGAAGAAAGGGACTTGAAATTCAAGGAATGGATTGCATCCAGCCAGAATGTTACCAAATTAAAACCTTTGTGTATGGTCTCCTCACCATTGTTTCCTCTGAGAAAAGCATCTCCATACTTGTTCTTCAGCTGCCCATTAACATACTCCTCTGTCTGCTCTATGGCAATATTCATGTAACCATCCAGGCAGGCCAGCACACCTGCACACATTAAGACATCATTGACAGACATTAACGTGTGTTAAGCTGGGGACACACTACACAACTTTCACAGTTAATACTGATTTTGAAAAGACTGATTACACACTAACCAACTGGTTTCAGCATATATTTTTGTGCCAACTGAAAGATTGGGGATTACTGCACCTGATAAGGAGTTATAGACTACATGATTTGTTGAACCAACTGAAACCGCAAGAGCGAGCATGTCTACCAGATCGACTGTTTAACTTCCTGTCATCTTTGTCTTCTGGTGCTATTTCCTACTCCTTTTCATTGGCTGTTGGCAACGTGTTTGCAGTTGGGTCAGTAATCAGTGCACAGTATCTGATTGCATCCAGAATTGGCTTAAAAAATTCAAACATGTTTAATTAGACTGAGGTCGGGTCAGATCTGTTACCCCCACACTCTTACTGATTTAATTCTTAATTCATCTTGTCATGCTGACTATCCCCAGCTAGTGCTGACTGGTGCAGACTCTGCCTGACTGTGAATGTGGGTAAAATTTGGCAAAAAAGTGCCCCCCCCAGCTTTAGAAAAGGCAGGCATTCAATTTAGTTCAGTTCAATTAAATTAGCATGGATACATAAATAAATTAGGACACATGAGTAACTACGCACAATTAATGTAAACGTTATCCATGCTCCGTGTTTTCAGAGATAAGAGCAGTTATTCTTGTAATTGTGCTTTTATTTCTTTTTACTCCAAAGCTCTATCACGTTTTAAAGCCAACAGAATTACCTCTGTAATCCACCCCAGAGTTCAGTTTGACGACCACAGGTCTCCCAATGATCTGCTTCAGGAAGTCGCTCGGAGTTTGCTTTCTCAGACTCATCTTGGCGCTGATCTGAAAACAAGTGAGAAGTACAGCGTTGTTAATCGCCGTTTGTTTGCAACTTTCTGCATTGGCTTCACAGCGGCGTCGTCGACTGTGTTGATTAGTGTGTTCGATAAAGCTTAGATTTTAATGGTGACGAGCATTAATTTCACGAAATGCAAACAAATACACAATAAACGTTGATGTCGTGGAATTAGGTAGCGTTAGCCGCTAGCTAACCCGCTAGCTAAGCCGCTAACTGCTAACTGTTCAATGGATGTGCTTGCACTTAATGCCATGAAAGGAACGCTTTACCTGTGGTTGGTTTGTGCACGTTTAATCTAATAAAAGTGGACTAAACTGCACATTGACGTGTTTGTTCGTTTATGTCTAACATTTAATCTCCGTGTTCGATAACATGTTACTCACCCGGCAAACGTTAGCCAAACGATTGTACACAGTACGAGCCAATCAAAGGCGTGCACTGTACGGCGGCCGAGTTAAGACAAACTCCTTACAGCGTGGTTGTTGGGCTTGCGTGAATTCATTTAAACAGATATCACCGAATGCACGATGAGGTTTGCTTGACTTTGTTTGAGAAACATTTACAGTCAACAATTAATCAACTGGAGAACAGATGCATCGAATCTGTGCAGATATACTGGAGCTGAAAGGATGAGATCTCCATTGCATCCCCAAATTAGAGACAGTCCATAAAACAATATTAAATTTTACTTTTTACATTTCGTTGACATTTTCTTACTGTTAGAAATCATCTGAAAACGAATTATTCTTCAGTCTGTACCACAGCTTTCCACTGCTGTCCAAATACTATAAAAGAAGAAGAAAACATTATCACACAGACACTGTTCATCTGAGTGCCTCTATTGTAAAAAAAAAAAAATATTGATAATGATGGAGATTTTGTCATTTCATTTTTCTGACTAATACAAGGGTTAGATTGTCTCTATAGCTCTATTATTGTAGAGATACTTTGGAAAATTTGCATTTTTAAACCCTTGGGACACAAAGGTGGGGGTTCATTAAATGCTTAATTTGTCAGATATATATGATTATCAGACACTGAATATTTTGAGGGTTTGGGCAGTTGGTTGAATAAAACAAGTTTATGTTAATACACATTCATGGGTTGGAGAGGATTATCACAAGGATTTACAATTGCATACATTTTGTTAACAATATAGACACATATTCTGTTACCTGAAACTAAGTTATTCTTTAGATACACAGAATGAAAAATTCTCTCATGCTATAATATTTTCATCTTCACATCTCATTAATATTTCAAAAAGATAGATTTAATCATTTTAAATGCTACATTTTTAAAGTGTTTAGTGTAAATTGAGTGTCATAGAGGTTTCAGACCTTTTTTTTCCCCCCTCTTGTAGCTATATGTTATGTTGTGAAGGATAAGAGAAAGTCTACCGTTTGACAAAACTCTGGTTGCTGGGTGCATGACCCAAACACTGCACAGCTTGGGAGGTACATGAAAAATGATGTACGGGGGGGAAATAGGGATGAAATGGTGAGGTGAAAGAGAGAAGAGGATAGAGGGAGGGAGGACGTGCCACTACGTGTTAACAGAGACACAGAGGTTGCGAGAAAGAGGGAGAAGGGTGAGGGAGACAAAGAGAGGAAGAGGAATTGTGAGAGGTGGAATCATAAAGTACTTCTTGTGTGTCTAGACAGGTTGCTTGTTAGCAGGACATGGCTAGCCCTGTGGAGGGTAGAGGTTAATTTGGTATCTGCTGCTGTGTTAAACTAAGGTCAGTACTACAAGTCCTTAAGTCATAAACAAGAGTGGTTAAGGGCCTTGTATACACCTAGGCACCAGTTAATGAATATTCAATGAAGATTTTTTTCACCCCTTGTCCACTGTTGCCTTCATTGTTACTTGCTTTTGAAAAAAAATTTAGAAAGGAAAAAAAACTCCCGTTTACCTCCATGTTCGTCAAAAACTGACCTCTATTCACTTGCGTTTACCTGTCCTGTTTTTATCACAACATATGGCCTTTGTTGAGTCTTTTTGCTTTCCAAATGTAGCTAGCCATAATTTGATTCTCATCAGAGTAAAATCAACTATGTACCAATAAAGTTATAAAGTTTGCACTTAAAATGAAATTCAAATTTATAATACCGAGGCTGTTTCCTCACTGGCATTCAATGCAGATGTTTTAATATGCTGTATGGTAAGTAGGCAGGTAATATATCCATGAACTGAATGCTCACAGATGTGGTAATATGGTATCCAGGGGCCATGGAATGTGTGTTTTGCTTGTAACTATATGTAAGGGATTTTTTTTTAATTTAAACTTACGACCAAGGCCATATGCCATATGTCATTTGATGTGGACTAGACTTCAGTACCTGCAGCTTGCTAGTGCAGATGCATCCGCATGAAATTGAAAATGATTCAGCTACAGTGGGGTTAACATTGACATTGTAGTCTAAAATTACTGCCAGTAACATTTTACACCAGATGACATGTCAGTGCACAGCCAGTTATTTTTCTGCCTAGAATTAAACTTCATAAGAAGACATGTACTGTACAAATTCTCAGCATTTACTGCAATCGCACTTTGGTTTTGTTGGTGTCAGATCAAGTCCATTTTATTTATATAGCCCAATATTAAAAAATACAGTTTGCCTTGAAGGGCTTTACAGTCTGTGTAGCAAGTGACACCCTTTATCCTTCACATTCAGTAAAAAAAAAAAAACTTCACAGAAACCTTTGGTCAGAGGGAGAAAAATTACTCAACAAATACTCAAGAAACTCATTCCATTACTCTTGTTATTCAGGCTGGTGTATATAGTGTTCTAATGGTCAGTGTTTTATAGGTTTTTAATAGGGAGGTGATATTATAGTTATACCATTTTATTTCTACTAAATAAATACTTGGTCAATCACTAAATAATAACTTGGTAATATCAATAAAAAATGTGTGTGGTACATAAAAGAGGATGAATTTCAACATTAGGAGCCATTAGAATTACCAATTCTGATTCCCAAACATTTTATGTGGAGTTTTTACCCTGATTTTTAACCTACAATAACAGTAATCAAGCTATTACCTGGATATTATGTTGCAAATTACATGGAATTACTATAATATTGTTTTTATTATCACACTATTACCAGTGTTATTACCAAGCTGGAAAAAGTGTTACCTTTGTGATTGCATTTCCCTGATTTCAGTCAGATCTTTTACACTTAGGAACCAACTTGCAAATAAGCCATCAATGTCAGGATAAACACATGTGAGCTTGCTTCAAAACTGCTTTGACCATAGAGTACAAGAGAGAGAGAGCATAACAACAGCAGAGCTGTCAACTGAAAGACAAATCCTGTCTGCATCTTCTGACCCCTTAACCCCAAGGGGCGTGCTAGTGAAATAGACAGATTATGGTGACGGGAGATGCTATTGCAGGTGGGAAATGGGGAACTGGACCAAAGAAGGAAGATGCTCAAGGTGAGTGGGAAAAAGAAGGAGGAGGAACATCCCAAAGTAATATGCAGGGAGACAGTGGAGGTGGGGGTCAGTGTTGCAGGATGAGGAGAAAGTCTAGACTGCATTGACCTTTCTGAGGCCAGGTTTTCTCTTCAGGTCAGGCTTGATATGGAGAAGATAATGGAAAAGCTTGGGGGAGTTTTCAAATAAAAACACTGATTGGTAGACAGAGTATCCCCAAACTTGTTTCTGTGTAATCCCTTACTGTATGGAGGTAATAGCTTGGAATTGATGGAAAACCTTTTTTCCACCAAGGATGGGCCAAGAGGCATTAGCCGCATGGTTTGATGTTTGGATCTGTTGCCTTTGTAACAACAGGGGTGGTTCATTTGGTCAGTGCTTTTGTGACACTTTGATGCATTTTCATGTATATTTATTTACAGCAAATGTCCTTACTAAAAGGGGTGGTCAGAGCTTCACTTATCAAATACTATATGAGTTATGGATCTGTTTGTCATAACCTATAATTGCACATAAGGACATGAAGAATGACAGTTTGTAAGCTATGTTGAATTACCCACAGGTGGAGTACAATTGCCCCTGTGCTTTGGGATTTGCTCCCTGTTATTTCCTTGCCAATGACAACTTTCACCTAATGACTCAGTTGTGAGCACTGACAGTTGACAGTGGTTGGCTGGCCTGGGGCCCCATGCTGAGAGAAGGGGGTTGCATGAGGCAGACGAGGTGGGATGTAATCACCCCCTGTAATTTGGAGGAAATCCGCTGAGCTGCTCATAGTCAAGATAAAAGCCCCATCTTGTTCTGACCCTCCACAGACAGCAAGCTCCACTGCTTGCAAAAGCTTGAAAAGAGAGGTTCAGAGACCTAACCAATTCTGCCTGGTTGGTGTCCCCCAGGGGTTTGTACTAGGACCATCTCAAATCAGCTACAACCCTGGAGCCATGTTCTTTCCCAAAGGAGAGGCAGTGCAGACAGACAGTCAGACTGTCCGTCCTGCACAGAAAACCAAAACACAACTCTCATGAGATCCTCCTTAGTAGAAAGAGAGCTCATCAGAGTTCATACTGAGAGCTCTGCATGGGTTTGTCTCTCTGTCTGTCTTGCTGTCTGACACCCTCCTATCCATGGCACCTTATCCTATCTTTGATATCAAAAACTGTCCTTTCTCCCTGCATGTTAAAGGACAAAATCCTTAACTGTTACAACTTAACTGTGCAGATTGTTTTGCTTAGAAAGATTATTTTGTAAAAAAAAAAAAAAATAATTAATCTGCAACATTGGTAACTAATAATTACACTTTGTTAACAGGAGCATATTTTTCCTGTCTAAATGTCAATTTCACAAGAGAATTTGGCTTAAGCCATGAGCAAATTACTCAGTTTTATCACACAACACTATTGTACCAAGTTGTCAAAGAGACAGTGTAGTGTTTTTGCTTGATAGATGGTGAATGGTGCTTATACAAGGAGCCACTCCAGTGCACCCATAAATATGCATCGTGACATTTGGAACAAAGCCGCTCGTCCTCTCTTTCCTGATGAGCTCTGCCTGCATACTATAACATACTGCCATACTGTCATACCTTGTGTTTATAGCCAATCTCTCTGTTCATCAACATGGCAGATAACCTCTAGATGCTGACAGATGATATGGGGGATGGCATTAGAGCTCTGTTGTATGCAAAACCTGGATACAATTTTCCAACAGTGGTGCTCGTACAAGTAATTATTAATTTATCCTCATTGTTTTATGTAGTATATTTGATGTATGGTTATATTAATATTTAAAAAGAAGGTTACAGTGTATGTTTTAACAATCTTTTAATCCAGACCATTTGGAAAGTTAATCCAATTTCCCAACTGATAAACAACAGGACAGTTTGAGGACATGTTCTCACTTTTACAGACCATAGTAAAGTAAGTACAGAAGAATGTTCCCTGTTCTAACTGTAGCAGTAAGAACATAGCTGGCCTCGTTCTCCCAACACCTCATTGCTTTAGAAAGGAATAAATAACCAAGACAGCCAGGAGCAGTTCCTTTCAAATCCCACACACAAGCATACATCTCTCCCCCCTCTCTCTCTCTCCTCCAAATCTCTCTCTCACTCTCTCTTTCTGTCATTTGACCAGCAGTGCTTCCTGCCACTGAAGACCTGTGACTCAACAGCCAGAATACAGCAGCATTTTCTTGCCCACCCTCTTGCATATTCATAGAAATATAGATGACTGAAGCTCAGACACTTCCATCTTGTTATTATCCACATTTAAAACAGCAAGTGTGCAAATGTATCTGTTTGGGGGGGTTGCAAGCTAGTAGTGGATATCTAAACGGGTGCTGTGAGAAGGGGCGTGAGGGTCTGTTTTACACTAATTTCTTTATCCCTTTCACAGGAGTGCCATGTTACAAGAGAATTCCTGAGGCGAGCCAATGGCCCGATAAATCTGCCGGAGCCGCTCTCTCAATTTGTCTCTGTGGAATGTCAGCTGGCAAGCACCCAGACACTGAGAACCTCTTTTCACAATGCGCCAATCTAACAGACGAGATCCCATGTTGGAGCTACAGTACAGAGACTGGCATGGATAAATTGCCACGTGCCTTATCTAGGTCTTTTTATGTCTAACTGTCTGAAGTCTTGTTACTCACACAGCCACGAAGGCCACTTCCTCCCAGACCTGGCGGTTAACCTAAACGGCTGAGCGGATGACATTGACAAAATGCAGGTGTCACCAAACAGGAACCTGCGATATGACACAGATGCTGTGTCAACCCGTCTTACTCAGTATGACCCGCAGTGTGAACAGAAATTGTCCTGTTTGGTGTCGTTCATCACTGTGCGGCACAGACTCCAAGATCGTTCGGTCCAGGTGGTGGAATGGCAGAGTGGGAGAACAGACCATGTTTGTGTGAAGATGCAACAACTATCTCTCACTTTTTTCCGTCTCTCTCCTTCCCTCTCTCCCTCCCCCTTCTACAAACAGACTGCTGTAGCACTCTTTGTATGCTATTGCTACATGCTGTAGGTTACAAAAAAACAAGAAGATACATTCCCACCTGTACTCCTAAGTGACTCATGAGCCATTCATCCATTTATTTATGTATGAAAGAGAGTGTGAATGGTTCTTGGCCGATAATGACTTTTAATTACTGATGAGGAAAACATTTGATGTAGACAGTTGTTAATACTGTTAACATCTCGTTAGATTACATTTAGAATAAATGATTAGAATATAATTAAGTTCATGTTATTTGGTATACTTCAGGAATATCTTACAAAAGACACAGCTGCAGATATTTCTTATCTTCTAGTTAGACTGTAGCACAATTAGTTAATGACCTAATATCTGCTTATGAAATTCCACTCTGGTAATATGAGCATATTAACATGCATTTATTTAAAAAACTATCAAAATTCTGAAGAAAATTAAATCCCAAATGAATTCCCTTCAACTCTAAAATTGCAACACAGACAACCACACAAGCCAGTTAAGGGGTTCATGTTACTGCATGACAGTTGGCATGACAGTAAAAAAAAAGGCATGTGCCAAGTGTAGGTGCCAATTCTCAGCATGACTGGTTTTAATATTTTAATGTGTTTCATTACAACAGTATGGACCAGATAGCCTTTCTGACGTCCTGACAGTTGCCTCCAAATGAACAAGATTACATGACAAGCCCTGAATGATAGAGATACCCGCTGCTGCCTACTCTAGCCACTTATCTGATGGTAGCCTAGCAACAGATCCCTGACCTGGCTTTGACCTCCACCCGATAAGGTCAACACCTGAAGGCTCTCCCATTGGATGCGCAGGCTGAGAGAGAGGTGGAGCTTGGGGATGTAGGGAGACAAAGGACTCACAGAGCAAGGGCAGCCTCCTCTGCATACAGTTCCCTGCTGGCAAAAAAACCTTTGTACAAAAGCATGCCAGACCTCTTTATGTGCATTCGTTATACCTGTGTATGTGAGTGTATTATTGTGTCTTTGTGTGCATGCCTCAGAGGCAAACCAATCATACATGCCTGATGATGGAATGAAAGCATTTGCCAGGGTAGTGTGTCCCTTTAACGAATACAAACAGTAGCGTCTTATTTTACACAGGGTCAAAAATGCCTTCGTCCCTCAACACAGCGTCAATACAGTAAGTAAAAAAACAGCGACAGTAACTGCTGCTCAAAATGAAAACTGTTGTGGTGACCAATAGAAGATATGCATTATGAAGGAGGTACTGAATGTGAAATTAATCGCAGCCCACCCTGATAGACATCCCCACTTCCTTATCATTTGTGTACAAACACACGCACGATCCTCACTTGGTTTTACAGCAGTGATGTGAAAGTTAATCCAAATTGTGATAGTGGCAATATCCCATTAGACCATGGCAATAAAATCAAGCTGAGACTGGTAACACATTACGAATATCAGAACATGTTCAGCACGCTCCATTACAATATGAAGTGACATTAATCAGCAGGGGGCCATCTTACCCACACACATACACAAAGGCATAAAACAAACATGCAAATCATACAGACACACAGACATTCATACGCCTAAAGTAGCAGCTAAAGAAAAAAACACTCAGGTGTTGAAGTACTCTTTCAATGCTTGATATTATTTTAAATGATTCAAAGAATTTATCTCTGGCCTTTTGCTTGATCAATTCATTCATTCATTCATTCAGTAAGTTGTAAAGATTAAGGTATAATAATGAAGCAGCCAAGGGCAGAGAAGCAGATGAAAAACAGTTCATATATTTGCTCACTCTGCTTTTAGAACAAAAAAGTTATTTAAGGGCAGGTTTCAGTTTTACTGTTGTAATGCTTTGTGACATTCTGTAAAAATGATTTTATATGCAAACTGCTTGAAATGATGAACACATTGTTTTCAGTAGTGTTTGCAATGGGTTATGTCACCTCTCAGCTCACTGACTTATTTTTTTCTTTTTTTAATGTCAATCTTAGACAAGACTCTAGGTTTTGTTTCCTCTTTTTCAGTCTGGTGTTCACTGTTGGCTCTGCCAGTACGATCATTCAGCCTGTCAGGACTGGCACTGCAAACTAAAATAACTCATGTCCCTGAGTCAAAGGACCTTCACTTCCCTCCAGGGCCTTTTGCAAGACCTCTGCCCCAGTTCACCCAGGGCAACCTAGGCTCCTCCTCTCTGTATGTGTGTGACTTTCTGTGTGTTTGCACTGTCTCCGTTCTGCGGGTAACTGTTGAAGGTCAGAGGGCAGGAAGTTGGCCACCTGCCTCTGTCACTGGTAAAAGTAGTAGAGCATAGAGAGGAAGCAGGAGCATGTCAAAAAGAAGGTATAGACTGCGCCTATGTTTTTTTTCACTGACCAAATTTACAACAGGGTCATGCAGATGCTTAAATAAGAAAAATCATTTCCATTTAAGTCATAGCCTCTTATCTCTCCTACTCTTTCTTATGTTTTATTTTACACTAAGCTTTGTGTTGACCTTTGTGAAACTTAGTTTATCTTATCTGCAGACTTTATGTCTGATTAAAGGAAATGACTGCTATAATCTTTTGAATTCCCTAGGACCACCACTGAATAGCCTGGTACAGGGATCTTACCACTGGTATTCGCTTGAGGCGACAACCCTTCTCGCTCCCTGGATATATGTGCCAACCGAGGACAAGAGCATAGAAGGCCAGAGGGCAAAAGGGGAGTGAACCACCTGCTTCTGTCACACTGTCAGGATGAAGGCGGACGAGTGCAAATAAGGTGAAGTGTGTGTATGTGTAGGGGTTGGGTTCTGGAATATTGTGTAGGAGGAGGACAGGTGGCATGCACGCCGGACAGCATTGGCACAAGCCACCCCAGGATTTATCAGTCAGCGACAGTCACGCCTGGGCAGAGGACAGATGTTTCTGTTTACCCCAGGGCAACATCTGACTGGCCGAGTCTAATGTTAGTCCAACCAGCCTAGCCTGCACAGTACTGGGCCTTAGAGAACAGAGGAAGATAGAGAAACAGAGAAAAGAGAAAAAAATGGAAGATTGTTTGCCCCCAAGGCACACAAGTAACTTAGCTCATTTCTCTGCAGTCTGCTCCATTCTCCAATGAAGCACCTGAAACTCATTTAGCCCCTACTAACAATCGTGCCACTACAGGGAACCATTTTAATAAGTACTAATAATGCCTACTGACAATATGAGCTGTTTGCAAAGCAGGGAACCTGCACCAGTTATTGGGGAGTGAAACCAAACAACTCTAATTGAGCTAGAGTATATTCTACATCTTGGCCAAGTTAGAGAAGCAGTCACAAATGCACAGCACTTATTGTGGTGTTATTTGTGAGCTATTCAGTGAAAGCCTTTTTGCATTAGAAAGTGTTCTGGCTGGGAAATTTGAGAGCTTCCACTGGTAATATAACTGGAGCACTCGTCCCTGGAGAAATGATAAATGACCTTTAGGTGCAACCCTGAGTTAGGTCATGTCAGCGTTGCCATGGCTACTATCAGCAGACTGTCCTGTTGCCAGCATTACCTCAGCTGCCTGGTATTGTTGGGGTCAGGGAACAGGCTGTGACCTCCTCATGGTGATCAAACTCAACAGGGAACAAAGAAACACCAAGAGAAACAAGAGTCATCTTGTACTTCCTGGAAATTGTGGCATTGGGCGTATAGGTTTTATTTCTGATGATTTAGATCTGGACTAAGTTAGCCTGTTAAACTGAATTTAATATTACATTATGTCTAGTGTAATTAATTAAACTGCTAATATGGTGTAATAGGTACAACTACAGAGAAGGATATCAGCAGCGCTGGGTTCGTGCAACAAATGAAAAAACCTATAGAACAAATATATTTATCTGTGATTTCATTAAGTAGCGTTATCCAGAGCTGCTGCAGTACAGCAATTAAGTAGACTTCTAAAGCAACTGCCCTTGAATGTAATAGAGATGGTAACTGATATGAGCCAAAAATGTCTTTGTATGCTCATGAAGTCCCCTTTTTATATATTTTCAATTTATTTCTAGCTTATCTGGACACCAGCATTAAATCTCAAACATATATGTATGTGTAGGACATACACTTATAAATTTATAACAATCTCACCTTATCCACTCTTAAGTCAGGACACCAGTCCATAGATAGTCCATTTGCAGGTGAGAAACACAGCTGTACACACACACAAACACCCTGTACAGTCTTTAACTGTAATGTATCCCATTGTAATATTCATAAGCCAACATTATCTTCCCCTCAAATGAAACACCTAATGGGATGTCTTAATCATTTCATGCCAGAGATACAATGATATATAACTATTTTCTATTTGTGGAACATGTTTGTCCACTCTCCTCCTGATAGGCCCCGTTTAATCATGTTGTTCTCTTTCCTAATTAGCAGAAATGCAAAGTGTCTTTGTCACCTGTGCACAGCCAAGAGCGCTAATTTGGGCTTTTCACTAATTGCCACGGTAACGAGCCTCCTGCGCCTCCGCTGGGGGTGGGTGGAAGCCATGGCAGGAGGAGGACTGGAGGATGGAAGGATGGAGGGATGAAGACACAGCTCTCCTCACACACGACCGAGGTGTGAAAGAACACGGCAGGCCAACAGAATGCAGCCTGGAGGAGTCCAACAGCAGGGAGTGGGGGACAGCCTGCGCTGTGAAAAAGCCCCAACACCCAGCTGAGAGGGAGGAGGATTCAGCTCTGGCCAATTTTGGTCTTTCAACTTTGATGAGGAGATGACTTCATTGGGTTAGATGTTACTGGCCATGATTCTGACACTGACACCTGTTATTAACCCCCACCTGATTATAATACTGGTTCCCACACAATGTACTTTTTTCCCTGTTCTTTTAATAGACAAACAGGTATAACTCTGCAGGCGGATTCTAAATTGGTGGCTTAACATGAATAGAGCTGTGTGTGAGAGAGAGCAAGAGGATAGGAGGTAGGAGTAGATGGTGATTTAAATGAACCAAATAAACCAATATAACATATCAAAAATGTGCAATGATGAGAAAGGTTACTAGAATAGAGAAACTTAAAGCTTTTATCATTGCTGGTCTTCATGAAAACTATTATCTACTTTGCAACATTTACAGTACTGTGCAAAAGTCTAAGGCAACCATTAGTTTGTTGTTTTAACAACCCAAATACCACTGATCATAGCACTTGACATACATAAATAATTTCTATCTATTGTACATTCATAGTGACATACAGTAAGTACATAAGTCATTACAGCTCAGTACATGGTAATTGCAAACATTTGCAAATTATCTGTTCAAATTAAAAAAACAAAATTACTCAGTGTTAATCCAAAAATATTTATTTTCAGGATTCAAACTCTACCACACTGCTGTTGTGAATGGTTGTTTCTCATCAAAATGAAGCGTTTGGTTGTGATCGCAAATAGTCTTTTTCCATGGTCCTCTGTTTTACATAATTTCACAGCAGTTAGCATTGAGATGTTCATCCATGTGTGCATCATTCGCATAAATTACCACCATCACGCGTGTATTATTTCATTTATTTATTTATTTATTTAGAGAAATTAAATGGGTTCTGTTAATGTAATCCGACTCCATCAGTGTAGTCTCGATGCGGAATTGCACTTTGCTCTTTGCTACATTTTTTCCCTAATACATTTTCTTTTCAGCAGCACACACTGAAAGCTTTGGAGCACCTTGTCCGTACGCGCTGCTCCTCGAGGGCGAGCTCCTCGTGTGTGTGCGCGTGCACGCCATAGAGTGTGTGTGTGTGTGTGTGTGTGTGTGTGTGTGTGTGAGAGAGAGAGAGAGAGCGAGTGTGTGTGAGTGTATGTATGTGTGAGTGTGTGTGTGTGGGAGCGCGCGCGCGCGCGTGTGTCTGCTCTGCTGTTGCTGCCCTTTGATCCCTGCATTAGTGTTAGTTAGGGGCTCGGAGACACACTTGCACCGAGAGCAGCCATAGTCAAGACAAGGCAACAACAACAGCGGCGGCACCTCCTCCGCCCGTGTTCCTATTCCCCCAACAATACAATTTAAACCGAGCAAAGCCAGGTGCACGACCACGTCCCTGCCATCACTGGCGCCTCCAGTCTCAATGGGAAAAACCTTTTTTCTCCTTATCCCCAAACAAGGACGAGAATGTGATTAAAAACGGGGGAAAATGCCAAGGAGGAAGCAGGAGCAACCCAAGCGCCTGCCTTCACGTAAGTCGTCCGCTCGATTTGTGCCATTTTAACGGCTCTATGTGTCTTTTGCGCAGTAGTTTAGGGTTAAAGAGGTGAAACAGACAAAAGGCTCGGCGTAGGTTATTTCTCCCTTTTTTGAGGTCCGAGCGAGGCAGCCATGTTGGCGATGGGCAACGTTTGCTCGACAGTATGTGGATAAATGATACGTGGCTTTATTATTAAGAGTAAAACCGACAAAGGTCCGGTTCCGCTTCGAGGTGGCGGTCAGTTGACATATGTGTCGGTTGTGTAGGAGTGTGTGGGGAATAATGGCCGAGCGTTTTCGGTGAGAGGAGTTCGCCTCTGCTGGGTCGCTTTTCGGTTAGAAAGGGGAGGATCTGCGAGTCTGGCCGCAATAAAATGAAGGGTCAGTCGGATCAGACAAGCCAGACTGGCTGCCCGTAGCCTTGTGTTCCTAGTTAGCAATAGCGCTATCTAGCAACGCTCGCTAAACTTCATTTCCTTGCCGACAAAGGTCCAACTTTCACCTCGTAGTTTTGGTTCTCGAACCGAATTCGTTCGCACTTGTTTGTCGTCGACTTTAGAAACTGTTTAGAGTTTTTTTTTTAACCACCACTAAAGCCAGTGTATTTTCTCTACCCCTCCCAGTCTGTATACAGGCTATGTGAGAGCCATGGTCGGTCACCTGAAGTTCAGGGTTTTTCCCCCTTTCCTTCCCTGTACAGCCATTCATTGCAGACAGACTCGATCAATAACGCGGTTAGAGGAGGGAAACGACACGTATGCTCGAAATAACGGCGCGTCTCAGCAGGAATCTAACACATAATGTCCACGCTCATCTTGTTTGAGGGCGGTTGGCTTACTTTTTTTTACATTTGACCCTCCGTATCTTGGATGTTCCTATTCTGCTTTTATCAGTCCAAATAATGAAAATCTGCAGTAACACACTCTCGCCACCAGAGGATTGCTTATATGGTAGTAGGCACTGACAACGATTACTCACTCACTCATTTTCTACCGCTTTATCCTATTAAACGAATAATCCAAATGTGATTTTTTTTTTACTTTAGATAATCTCTTCTCATTATATGCATAAGCAATCGGAACACTTGGTCACATTGGTATGCAAAATAATGAATAACTGAGTTATTCATCTTTACACCAGTGATGGCTTGATACATATATCTCATCACACCCAGATTATTTATGTCACAAATGTTAGATTGTGTCAACTTTTCAATATTAATGCATAGGACCCCGAAGGTTCTTTAATCTCACTTTTATTGATATACACTTTTATTTAAAGTTTCAAATGGGTTGCAGAATGAAGGAGGTCTAGCACCTGTCTGACATTCAACAAATTAAATCTAGTGTATATGCCAGAGTAATTACACAATACAAAATGCACTTTTTGAAAATGTTTTGATGGTAACATCCACTGAGTCCAAAGCTTAAGTCTTTGACCTAGGGATGACTTGGGAAATGTTTGCTGGGAGGCATAGAGGTGGAGACTGGGTGGCAGTGGGTGTAGTGACTGAGTGAATCTTTCACTCACTCAGTGTGTTTGTACGTGTGTGTATGACAGTGGGATGTTTCGGATGGTGAACCCATGCTGATATGCTGCATAAAGAACATTTTATAAGCCACATGGTTAGCTTGCACAGTGCAGGGTCATGGCAATGTTTTGCTACAGGATTTTAATTCAGTCATAGCAACTGTGTTTTTCTTTATTTGCTAGTTATCTGTGTCATTTAAAATTGAGATTTACTCTCTTAACCCTTTCTAGCATTTGTACACTTTGACTTAAATCATGCACACAAATCATGGGTGTTGGAAAATAAGTTTTTAAGAGGCATTGCAATGTGTATGTGGACAATTCTGCACGGATGTTGCTTGTTGATTATTCAGTTGATAGAAGCTGTAGCTAAACTGCATTATCATTTGTTGAGTTTTGGAGGAAGGAACATATTAATTTCATTTGTAAAAGAAATATTTCAATCCATGAGATTTATGACAATATTTCTCACAAAATAACAAAATTCAAACCAATTGTATTTTCTTGTATAACAGCCAACATGTATTAGCACAGAGTTATCCACCTAGGGAAGTTGCAATTGATTATCCATTATGGCACCCAAATGTACCTTGGAGATTCATTTTCACCAACAGTATTTCGTTTAAAAAGTTCTACATTATAATTACAAATATTTTTGAGGGCAGACTTTTATATTTTTCTTTCCACTTTAGAAAAATGGTGGTCTGAATAAATGTAAGGTTAGACAATGAAAGGTTGTGGACTTCTTGTGCTACAAAAGTTACTTACAGAGTTGAGGGGTGAAAGTGTATTTTCAGCAAAAGCATTATACTGTCTGGATCAGTCAAATGCAAAGTCCAATATTTTTTTTTCCTTTGGACATAAAAAAGCAAACTAAACCCATGTCAAGTATTCAGTTTAACCACTGAGTAAATGGTCTGCAACAAAAATATTCTTCACCCACATATCTCACATCACGTGTTCCTATGTAGGTTTTGTAATGAGGCACCGTTGTGCCTGTGTTCATGGGTTTAAATGAATGCCTTTTCTGATTTAGGAATTGTTTCCTCCTCGGTCAACAAACTGTCAAAAAAAGTATGAATTTGTCAGAAGCTTTTTGCGCTTGTTTTGGATCTTCCCACTGAAGAGTGGAAGTGTCACCTCATGCCATTCTCTGTCAGTCTCTGAGTTATCATTATTCAGCCAACAACACCCTGGTGGTGTGCCAGCCAACAAGCACAATATCGAGCTTCAAATCTCTTCATCTTTGGTGAAAAAGGGCAAGATAATACACCGACTTTAATATGGGAAGTGCTTTATCTTAACACAGACCCAGATATATGGGTTGTGTAGCCTAGTATGAACTGTCTTATTGTATGTGGCACAGCCTGTGAGAGGTGACTATTCTTTAAAGTGTGTGCACTGCACGCACATGTGAAAGTGAACACACAACCTTTTTTGTTTATGTGTATGTGTCTTTGGGTACATAATCTGACGATGGAGGTCACAGTACAGTATGGCGCCTTCACTTTGACAAGTAAACATGGCCTTTGGTGTCACAATGGAAACTGCCATTCTTTATGACCTTGCAGCAAGTTATTGTTTGTGTATTTTTTTCTGGATTATTATTCACTAATAAGAGCTAGAGTTGGTTGAAATGCTTTTAAGTTCTGAATGTGGATATTTTATTTTATCAGTGGCATTATGTCTTTTAGGACTGAGCTACATATTCAGTATTGTTTTAGCACATTCTCTACTGAACTGTTCACATAAGAAGCTAAATTCATTAGATCAAACTTGACTGTTTTAACATGTCTCAACCAGTCATAATCGGTCTTAAATCTTTTTAATGGAAGTGGAAGAGTAACTTACATTGACTGAATGAGAGTCCATATCAACAAAGAGTGGCTTAATTGTACAGGGAGGAACACTTATTTTGCTCCCTCCTCCCCTGTCTATCTACATTTGTAATGGAGAGATCTCAAACATTTTTAGACAGAAATCCACTCCTCTTCATCAGCCAATAGCTGACTGACTGGGTGGCTCTGTACCTAACTGTAATGGTGGGTCACTGGCTCTCTTCCACTTGCTATGATTATAATGACCTTGGTGGGGCTAGGGCTTGAAAACATTGGATGAAGGGAAAGGAAAATGAGAGGAGGTTTCAATTTCGCTCTTGGCATAAAATTTTTGGAGGAATTTTTGCCAAGAATCCCCCACCTCACCACTGCCATGTCCCCCCTCAAGTTGATGTGGCTTGGGTGCTCTGGCAGTGTCTGGCAAATGGAGCTCCAATAAGTGAATAATGATACACAGGCTTTAACTTGGAAATGAACTAAAGGGCAAGGGGAAGGTGGTGAATACCTCTTTCATAGAGAGCTGGGAAATCTGCTGTCAGTGAATATTTATTTTCAATGGACAGACAAGACTCTACCTCTGTGTTTGTCATAAAACACAGGTTAATGTGAATGAAGATTTGGACAAGATTTAATAGGACAAGTATGAAAGAAGTAGCTAACCTTCAGGACATGGCGCAATACTTGACGTTTACACATAAGTTAACCTTATTTCATACTAAAGATAAGTGTCAAGATGCAGAGGCAGCAAGGTGATTTATTTCCAAGGCAGTTATTAGTCTCAGGCTTCACACAACTGGAAAGCAAGTATTTTCAATTGTTGACAAGTTGTGGGTTTGTGTATTTTACCTAAGAATGACATGTTAAATTGGAACATCCTCAAAAACACCGTTCTCTTTGCCACTGAGTGAGTGCCCATTTTACATAGTGCATTATTGTGTCCATACATAAAAAGGAAAAGCAACCAAAATCATTTTAACTGACTGAGCATCAGTGCAGTTCCCTCTGTACTGGCAAAATGTATTGGGTGTTACAACCCAAAAATTTGATTCACTTTTGGTTACATTCATCATGCAGACCCTGCTGAATTTAGCTAATAAACAGATCTACTTATTAGTACCTCGTTCAACAAAGCAGCTGGCCTGTATTGTTTTTAATGGAGGGTCACTGATTAGATTTTCTTACACTGACCGTCCAGTAAATCACATGTCTAATGACATGTCTCTGAATTGTTCTTACAAATCCTTTAAATTAACAGAGGTAATATAGTATTGGCATAGTATTGGCAAAGTTTTTCACTTTATTGTTTTTTACAGACTTCTCCCTAGTGTAACTGTGTGCTGATTGACTGATGGTTGACTGTAGGCTAAAGTATGTTTGTCAGTTAAGCCCTACCCATCTAAATACGTAGCTTAGTCTTGAACATGAGCTTAAAGAACATAACTTTATATTAAATTCCGTTGTGAGTTACTACATGTAGGGCAGCAAATAGTGGACTTGACAAAACCTGTGTCAGTGCAAGCTTTATTATGCTAAGTTTTTAGTGTTGTTTCATTAAATGTATATGTTCCACTTTAATTCCCAGGCCTACATTGTTTTAAGTAGGGCTGCAACAATTCCTCGAGTAACTCGAGTAACTCGATTACAAAAAATGAACGAGGAATTTTCTCTGCCTCGAAGCCTCGTTTAATTAAATTTAAAGCTCACGTTAAGCACGGATTCTTTTTAGCGTGATACAACATGCTTACGTCACAGGCGATGCGTCCCCTACAAAGCGGAAGAAGATGGAGTGGGCTTTGGGTAATGTGTATGGACAGTTTAGCGGTACGGAATGGCAGATGCTGGGACCGCAAACAGTGAATACAGCGAAAATGAGCACACAGCAAAGCGAAAGTAATAGGAGGAATAGGATAAAAGTATGTTTTATCCGATTACTCGATGAATCGATGGAACATTCGATAGAATACTCGATTACCAAAATATTTTATAGCTGCAGCCCTAGTTTTAAGTATAATCACGTCAGTTTATTTGTATTGAATGGCACAGGGACATATTGCTAATCATGTCCTGGGCACAGGACAGAGAAAGAGAAAGCAGTAAATTGGGGGAATATTACTTTAAATAAGCAAGTTGCAGTCTCTTTTCTGTTTATAAAGAAAAAAAAAGCATAGCCTATATTGCCTTGATATATCTTTATGTTCATTTTTGTCATTTAAAATGTTTCTTTTTGCCATACAGTACATATTGTGGTCTTCCTCCCGTATCACTTCCCTTCCATAAACTGCACTTTGAATGATGTAGTCCTCTCAATTTCCTCATTCAAAAATGTAAACATAATGTCAGTTGATGCCTTGCAAATATGGCTGACTTCCACTAGAGTACTCACTCACTCACTCACTCACTCACTCACTCACTCACTCATCTTCTATCATTCACATGAGAGTTGAGGGGATGCTGGTGCCTAATGTAAGGTTAAAGGTGGGGTACACCCTGGACAGGTTGCCAGTCCATCACAGGGCCACGCATAGAGACAAACCACCATACACTCTTACATTCATATCTATGGGCAATCGAGTGTACAATTTGCTTAATTCCAAAATCTGTATTTTTTTTTTGGACTGTGGGAAGAATGCTGCAAAGGCAAGAGTATTAACCACTACACCAACCGTGTGGTCCCACTGGAATATAATAGAAAATTTAAATGTATAGGGTTTGAAAGTCTTTTTAAAAAGTGTTCAAATCTTCATTACAAATCTGCACAATATATAAAACATTTACTGTTATCACTTTTGTGTTATGTTTGGCCAAGAACTTGCATAAATATTTTTATTTTGTTTTTTATTTAATTTTATAATTATTTCCACAATTTGGTGGCTTAGCACACGTAACTTAAACCCCTCTCATCCCACAACACCCTCTCACCTAAGTTGGGCATTAAAATGTTTAATAAGACCATGTTTTTGCATTAAATTTTTTCAGTGGCTACATAGGCTACTCAGTGTCTGGGAACACAGTATGTGAGCAGTGAACATCACATGACTCATTTTCTTCCATGTTGGCAGTAAAAGGTTTTACAAAAATGAACAGTGCCAGTTTCAATCCGTCAGAGTTCACTGTGCACTTTAAATCCGCAGAGATTGAGCAATATATTGCAGAATCTGACAGATTGAATATATCCAGCCCTCAAAATGCCCCTTGATGCTTTGCACCAGTATTGAAACAGCCAGAGCAGACATAATTTCAGACCAGCATTAAACCGACATCTTCAACTTTCTTATAAACCTTCCCTCATGCTTTTCCAGAGACTTCTTACACATCACAAAAAAATCTTGTAAAATAAACAAGATATTTAAGTTAGTATGTGTTCGATGCAGTACCTGATTTGAAGTGTTCGCTACACAAGCGGAATCCGTTGCCTTTTGGTTTCATTTGCTCTGTCTTCTAAGCTCGCTTTGACTGAATTTTATGACAGTGATCCAACTCTGCCGTGTCTATTAGGATCTTTGATCTGGAGGTGAGCTGCCCAGTATTTGTAAGCTGCCGATTATATACTGTATGTCTGGCTTTCTGGCAAAACAGTGTTGTTCTGGCTCAGAGTGTTGCATGATGGGATTGTGTGACATCAGCTACTGGAACTCTGTAGTGATTTGTTTATTGCAATTATTGCAAGTAATTTTCAATTACTCTATCACGTTACATGTTTTTTTTTTATATTGCACAGCCTTAATCTGCATGGAGGAAATGGATGTAAACTAGCTTGCAGGTTAATCAAATCACTTAAATAAAAACAGCATCATGATGATCAGCCACTGTTAAATGGAACATGGCATTGTGGGACCTGTTGGTCAGATGGCACATAAGGAAGAAAGGGAATTGAAATACACTCTGTCACACTTCAGAGGGTCCAGTCTTTTTTTGACATGATTAAAGACATTATTGGTCTTTGCAGCATCACAACAGTCAAATTATTTCACAACTTTTTATGTTATACACCTTGTGCTATTGTTTGGACCTTGTGGTCAGTGGTGGATTGCAGCCAAAAATGAGTGGTAGCTTATCCAGCATTTTTTTAAATGATTTTCAGCTGTCAAATTTTTTGCCAGAGTGGACTAGCATATAGATTTTTCCTCTCCTCACTATCTACAAAAAACCTCTTATCAGTGACAAGAGGTTGACAAAGTTTAATATTGGTCATTGAATGTAAAAGAAATAGGCAAGGTGTTTCTTGCAGTTGAATTTTAATTAAAAATCAACATTGATGTAGAACCAAGACTTATCATAAGTTGTGATGGATTGCCCACTGTAGTTTGTAGCCATTTTTTAATAAATCTCTGTCTGTTTTAAACATTTAATTTGTGCTGTTTTATGTAGACAGTTAGTTGTAAACAGTAGGCTAAATAATAAATTTATTTACTGAGTAATGAAGAAGTGGATTAAATGTGTGTAAACAGAATAACACAGCCCTGAATCAAAAGTCTTTATTAAACACATTGCACTCAACATGGAAATACTCATTCTTTTATAGTTTTTGATTTGTTACTCGTTTGTTGGGATTAAAAAAATACATCCCACAAACTGAGATGGTCATACATGAAGTGATGAATCTAGACGAAAAAAATATTTTTTTCATCTTGTTCAGTGTCTGATGGTAAATTGCATAATTCAGTATCTAAAAGGTTTAAAGTACTTTCCCTGAAATGAGAATCCTCTGTAGCAGCTAACAGCAGTTGTCCGGGAAACTCCAGTCCAGAACCTGCCTGTCTGCCTGGTCTCAATCAGAACCTTCTCTTTGTGGAATGGAGGTGCCTTAGCCTTGGTAAAGATTTTTCCCGTGTTGACAAGTCACAACATGGAGATCTACAGCTCGGAGAGCAGCCCTTTGGCTATGCAGGGCCCTGCTTGCACTGAGTAATAGCAATCTCACAGGAGTAGCAGGCTTTCAGCTGGCAGCAGTTCATACGGAACAGCTCGCTGGTGCAGCTGGGAAAGACAGAGCGGAGTGGAGAGGGAGAGAGAGGAGCTAGTGGTGGTAGCAGTGGAGATGGAGGGAGGGAGGAAGTGGAGAGGAAGAGCTGTTAAGAGCTTTGGGCGGTTTCTCTGTTGTTGTACCACACAAGTGCATCCAGGCCCTGCAGAACGAGCCTTTAACAGGCATGAGGGATGGAGAGCATGAGAGGAGAAGAGGAGGAGGAGGCAGTGGTCTGGGGTGCTGAAGCCGGCCAGTCGTGCCAGACGCCTGCTCTAAACAGGGATATGATTTATTGCTGGTCTGTATCGCACGTTTTACTCCTAGAATGACACTAAAATTACATTCTAGAGATAAAGAACTTCCTCAGTCGACTTAGAAGAAAGATGTTTGCCTGTGGCCAGTGAAGAAAGAAGAAAGTTTGGAACACGTGGTACATCTGTAAGTAGTTGATGAAACAGGGTAGTTGTTTTGGCACAAGGTGCCATTTGGTTTTCCATTTTTGGGAATTGACTCCTGTTTTATTGCTTTTTACCTGTCCTTGCAAACATATTTCTTTTAAATACTATACTTTGAATTTCCATGAAACAGTATATCTGTGTTTATTTTCCTAGGGGGCTTAAAATGGCTTTTGGCCAACACATTGATCTTTGTCACTCTTGCTAAATGCACTCTGCACAGAAAAGTGGTATAAGATGACCTCATATCCTGTGTGGGTAGAGGAGGGCAGGAGGCCTCTTATACATGCACATAGACTTTCTTTCTCTAGCAAAAGCCTGGCTCTAGTTAGCCCTTAGTCTGCTGGCCAGGCTAACCCTTCTCTTCCTTTGGTGTGGAAGTGTTTCCACATTGCACATTTATGCAGTCAAAGACAAAGGACAGGCTAATACCTTTAACTAGCCAGGCTAACTGCTCTGTGTCTAAAGCTTTCAGGGATGTCGGCTCAGTTTTATAGGGAAATTAAAAGTAGAGAGAAGGAGGGGGGGCGTTACAGACACAGGATAGTTGGACCATAAGGCAGTGACAGCTCTCTAGGGAAACAATATATCACCTCTAAAAGGAGAGTGTTTGGCTGCGGGACAAAAATCCAGAGAAGTTAAAATCATTGATGTGATGTCATCTCTGAGAAAGCCATTGTCAGTGAGGTTATTTATGATGCTGAAAATGCCATTGAGTGTCTTGACCAAGTCAGTGTTGTATAGAAGACCTCCCCATTTGCACAATGTGGTTGTAGCATTAAATGAACAATAAGATCAATTTTCTTTTGTTTTATAGGGAAATTGGTAATTTGGTCACCAAATCTTACCCTTTAAGATACTTATGTCATTGGCATCTAAATTAGCATGCATGTAGTAAGCTACAAGAACTGAATCAGATGGCTCAGCTCATTATTACCTTTATGTATTGCTCATGACGAGATTGCCATGTCATTATTCATTTTCTGTAGAGGAGTGGTCAGTGTCAGATGTATTTGCACTTCATCCAGAAGGTTTTCTAGATTAGCACAAATCCTCTCAGAGAGACCATTTAAAAACCTAATTTGGCACGCACAGCCAGACTTTCGGCTCATAGCTGGCCAAAGACTTCCATCCCTCCCACTACATCTCATTCTATCAAACTCTCTTTTTTTTTGTCAACCCCCCACCTTTTGGTTGTCAGGGCTGAGCCCCATGTAGATTTGGACAGGACAGTGCAATTGTTTGGAAACTCTGTTTTGTCATTTGCATGTAGCAAGCAGCCACTTTTCCAGTTTCAGTGGTTTGACCTTGTTGTACCTGCCAGCCAGAAATGAGATCATCAGAAGAGTAGACGGGAAGCTGACATCTCTCCTCCACCTACCCATGGCTTTAAGTGATGGTTGTCATAGCAATCATTATGCCACAGAACAGACTCAGTGGGTGAAGGATGGCTTTGAATGCGGCAGCCTTGGGTCACAACCTGGTTATGACAGAACAAATAGACCTTTGAGGGTTGGTTGCAAACCACTGTCGGCACAAAGTAAACAGCCGCATACATCGCATGTCAGGCTCATATAGATTTTAGGTCGAGATTGAAATTACTGAGGGAATATCTCTTTTTAAATCTAGAAGAAAGCTAGGCAGGTATTGATATTGCTCAGAGAGAAAGAGCAGCATGAGGCGAACAATACCTCTCATTCCCATCAGCTGCCCTGGCCAGCATTTAACATGGAGATTGGAAACGGAATAAGCTCTCCCCCATTCTCCCTGGACCTGCATGTAAATGAGGTTAGCGGTTAGCATTTCCTGCTGTGCCACAGCAATTCTTCTCCCTCTTTTGCTCCCTCTTTTCCTTTTTTTTTTCAAAAATAATGGCCTGAAAGTGCTCCCCCTTTCCTGGGACAGGGACCGGGACCAATTCTGATTAGTGTCCTCGTCCTAAGTGACAGGCTAAAATCCAAACAGGCACCGACTTGAGTCTCTATGCCAAACAGCCGTCAAACCAATACCACCCTTAAAATGTGCACACACCCACCCACCCCCACCAGCACCTCCTCCTCACTTCTCAAGATTTCCTCTCGCTTTCTTCTCCCTTGCTCTTCAGCTCATTCTTCCCTGCTGTCCCCTCAGACTATCTCTAATATACACTGCCTCTTTTGTTATGCCACACTGTCCCTTTACCCACATACATGCTCATATAGAATTACCCCTTATCCCACACCCCCCAGCAAACTTTTCTTTGTATCCCTGGGTTGACTGGCTGCTTTAGAACCAAGTGTCCCTTTTGCCAGTAGGGTGATTTACAAACAATACATGGACACTATACACACACTCCCACCCTCCTACTCTCTTTTCTTTCTCTTCCACAGACACACAATCACCTCTGTGAGCAGCTTTAGCATGCTAGAAAACTACGCAGCAGGGTGATGGCCTGTTCTTTTTTTGCACTTGTTTCAAAGAATGTACCCTGTCTTTTGAGAATGCTAGCACCATTTCCATGTTGCAGTTGAATGAGTTCACTTTGTCAGCTGTAAGAAGATTTGACCTTACTAGTATTCCTACAGGCTTGATATTAGTAGCTTTCCCAACCACATAACACAGTAATCTGAGCTGTATTTATTTTTTTGTACCATTTCCCCCCAATATATTTTGTTGAGTTGTGTACTTCCATTATCCTAGATGTTTTCAGAAATCGTCAAACTAAAAAAAATGTTGTAATGATAACTTTTTGTTGTATGTCCCTCTTTGTGCATTTGCCAATGCTGTGGTTGTCTTGTGCCCTTAGTGGTCTTCGCTACCTTGTTATCCAATCCCATTTTTTCCAATTAAGCTTGAAGGCACACTCTCAAAAAAACTTTGTAAAATCTAATAATTGCTTGAATCCCTCTTCACCCAAAAATTAGGGTTTCTCAAAGCTTGCACAGCTCAACTTTCCCCTTCTTGGAGGCCATGCTATTTTACATCACCCAACATTTTAAAACCCTCACATTACTTGAGAAAAAAAGAAGATTTATTTTTTAAATTTTCATAGTTTTAAGTTAAACATATTAAATGGTTTGCTATTTACCTATATACTGATGGATTACAGGCATGATTTGAATCAGATGAAGATATCCACATGATTTCTCAAGTTAGTGGTGTAAATCTATTGGTTGAAATAAAGTAACAAAAAATAAGTAATTATTTTAGTCCTAGCTTGTCATTAGTCTCAATCTTACAGCAAAAATTTATGGCTGTTTTTTTTTACATGCAGTTAAACTGTTTTTATTATCTCACTTTTAAATATGCCTCAGCTTTCATAAAAATGGTGTTGTAATTGAAGTAACTTAACTTTATTTACAGCAGATGAGCCTGGAAATTTCTACTAATTACTTATTAGTAGACAATTGTATCTTAAATTCAGAAGCATATGTCCAGGCTGCAATAATACATCTTCCTGGCAAATCATAAGCCCTGTTTCCACCAAATGGTCCAGTCGGTGGGTTCGCAAGCATGTGCGTTTCCATTGTCAAATTTGAAAACTTTGAAAAGGGTCCCAAAATGGCACCTTTTTGTTAAGGTTCCAAGCACAGTGGTACTGCTTCTAACAGTACCACTGTGTAGCTGAAATGATGTGTCAAGGTTTATTGCGCACAAGCTCACATACACGCATAAACACATACACACTGTCTTCTCGGTGCTAAATATCCTGGTTTTTCATGTTATCATTTGATAAATGCAGCAAGCTCTGTGCATGGAGAGGAAGGGCAGACGTATCAGCTGTTATCTGTGTGTGTGTGTGAGACAGTGAGCTTTATGGACAGGGAGATGAATGAATGGATTAGTACGTACATTGAGGTTTTAAGCAAATCAAAAGAAAAAAATCTACAGAAAAAAAAATCTTCTGTCAGCTCACCAGTGAGTCCACCTTTGTCGTGTTCAACAGGCCACCGTGATGAAATGTGAGGAAGCTCTGCGCAATGTGTTGTCATGTTAAAATTTGTTGCGTCTGTAGGATGCATGGACTGTAATTTTGATATGTCCTTTTTAGATTTTAATGCTTCAGAGATGCAGGACACATACCTGACATCCCTGCCCGTCCCTGTTTACGCTACTTGGATGACCATATTTTTTCCTCCTTTTTATATATACAGTATTTTGTTTCGTTTTTTTTTTATATTTTTATTTTATATCTCCATAGCAACAAACTCATAAATCATGTCCTCTGAGTGTGAGACTAACCTTGTGAGGACATTAGAGCTATAGAGCATTTGACCTTTTATTGTTAAATCATTTTAACTCCAGTTAAAGATGGAGACTCATAAGTGAACAGAAGATGGACATGTTTCAGTTCATGTCTGTATTTACATTAAAACATTTTTTTTTAACTTAACCACTGTGGAACAATCACAAAAATGTTTTTATTGTCTGATTCACTGCTCCAGGGTTGTTCTTGCTCTCTGCATTCAGCATATACTATAGCTATCTTTTGCTCTTGACTCTCCCTGCTTGTTGAGTGGTAGTAGCATAAAGTCATATTGTCAGTTACAAACCTAAAACTGAGTTTAGTGCTCATTAGAATATATATTTTTTCCCTATGAAGAAGTGCGCTGGATGTGATGAGAGTCCTATAGCATGCTATATTTTGTTATATAGGGCAGTAACATACTAAATTTAATTTTTTTCAGCAAAAACATTTTAGTTTATTTTTGCACATTTTTTTCTTGGACATCTACTATCTATAATAAAAGTGCCTGTGTGATATTTAGCACATGTGGATTTGACTTAGAACTGTCTGTTTGTTATAACCTAACTGAAAAAATAGAGTTACAGTGTCTTTTATATATATCGCTATTCGGCTAAAAGATATTGAGATATAACCTTTGGGCCATATTGCCCAGCCCTACTATGTTGTAAGTATTTTGCCAACTTAATGCCACTCCCAGTCTTTTAAATTTGATCAGGCTGACGTGTCAGTATTTTGACACCACACAGTCCTATACGTTTTTCCTATCATTATGGACTTTTATCACCTTAAGTTTTGTTGTTAATTATCATTACCTAGTTTTGCTTTAGTGTTGCATTTATCTCCTTTCATAGCAGCCACACTGTGCTGTTTTTTCCTACTTGTGACAAAAGTGGCAGTGGTGCTCACTACCATTATGGTTCAGTGTGCAGAGAGATCTTCTGGCAGGAATGGAAAACAATATTAACAATAAAGAAATTGATAATGTTTAAATAAAGTATATACTCACATGAAATGCTTAACAGATCATCAAATGTATGCTATCTTCGCTGTAGTTGCACTTCCACATGATCCCAGAATGGAAAAACCAAATACGGGCAGAGGTTTACCAACAAACTTGGAAAGGAAGGCATGATGGGAGGGATATTTTATCCAATTGTATCAGCCTTCTCACTAAATACTGTATACTATACACAAACTAATTTAAAATGAGAGGTCACTTTTGGTCCCTATTAGGAGTGAAACAATTACTAAATTAATTGATTACTAAATTAATCGTGAACTATTATGATAAACGGTTGTTAATCAAACCGTTTTAATGATGTGGATATTTTCTGGTCTCTTTGCTCCATATAAATCATTAAAACTGAACAGTTTTGGTTTGTGGACAAAAGAAGACATTTGAGAACTTTGAGAATTTCCAGCTTTGAGAAACACAGATTTTTCCATTTTTACTGACATTTTATGGACAAAATAATCAATTATGAAAATAATCGTTAGTTGTAGCCCTAGTCCCTATTCCTCTTTTTTACTTTTCTGTTTTGTATTCAAGTATTTTGAAGAAGAGATGCACAAAATACACAAACATAAATTTGATTGGTTGAACAAGATTAGATTTTCTATTATAATTTATAATTGGTGTTCTTTAAATGTGAAAGTATAAGAAACTCAATATTAGCGTATTAACCTTTTTGTGGTCAATTATTACCCAGATATTCTTTGCTGTAATGGTAACCATGTTGTCTCATTTGCAGTATGCGTTTACCTCTGCAGTATGTTGACACTATTTGCCTAAGAATGTGATAGAATTTCAATATGAATCACAATTGCAGGAACCACAATAACTACACAACTAATATGTTTTGTTTTGTAAACATTTCTGGGGTGGGAGGTGGGGATAGGCAGGTACAGACTAGAGTGTGAAAGATCACCTCATTCCGCTTGTGTACATTTGCTAGTGAGAAAGGTCTCCCTCCCTCCAGCGGTTACTCCATACCTTTGATGACACATCTGAGGTTATGAGTAAGAATGTATTTAATTATTAAGATGCTTAAAAAAGGAAGAAAAAATAACTACTGCACTAGTCTGTAACTATTGCAGATAAGGTTCTTTTCATCTGCAAAGAGGAATTTCAGAGGTCTGGGCCTTTCACTCATCTCACTCTTACAAGAACACTTTTCCTTCCTGTTTCACCTCTGGCATGTGGCCCAAAGTACCCACAAACCACGGAGGCCAAGGCCAAAAATACACAGATGGTAATTTGCACTACATTTCAATACGACTCGACCACTATTATATATAGCCCTGCTGACTGAACCCTGATCCTCACTTAGAGTATCGCCTCACCTCAGATTGCAACTGAAAGATGGGCTGTTTATGTCTTTATCACAGACTAAACAGCTGGCCAGGATAATGGAGGTAGCTGCAGTTATAAAAATACAGGAAATTATCATGGTGTTCATAATTTTTAGATATTTAAAATGGTCATGTATGATCAATAAGTGATGGACCCAACTCCTGAATCAGGACAATGTTTCAATATAATTAACTGCCAGAGGAACGTTTAATGGTTTAGGTTATGATTAAGACGTCAGTTTTTCAAGTCTGTGAAAGTGTAGTGTAGGCCATTGCTATAAATTTGTAACACAAATGGATGTTGCTTAATGCATTCATAATATGAATAGGTTAATTAAAGTAAAGTGACATGTCCTCACTGCGGTGCAAGTTACATGCTTCATTGTATGAGGTTTTACCTCACATGTGATCACATGTGCTGTCTATTCCCTTGTTGTTTGTCATGTTTAATCAAGTTCCAAGTGGAAATAAGGTGATGGATAAAGTCTGGAGCAATTATCATGTTGCTGCTGCAAAAGAACACCAGCATTAACAGACTGATGGCACATAATTTCATAGGGTGTGGGGAGTGGGGGTGGGATTTATTTCGAGCATCTGTGTTTATTTATTTATTTGCATTCCTGTTTATATAGATAGGCAAAAATGGGAATAGGAGGAAGCAAGTCATGTACAAGACAAAAAGAGCATGTTGGTGTGAAAGAGATCAAGCAATTGAGAGATTAGGGAAAAGGAAGAGATGTGACCTTGATCCAGTGCCTCCAAATTAACAGGTTGCCTTACTTCTCGGGAGGTTAGTCATTTGCAGAGATGTGAGTCCGCTAGTTCAGCATTTCTCCCACCATATTGTCCAGCGAGTGTTAATAAGGCAGCCATGACCATTGGGCGTGCTTATTAGCATAGCCCGGGGCTGTGGCAACCTCCGCCAGCACCCAGCCGGACACTTAATTACCATCAGGGCTCCCTTTTCACTGAATCCTTGCTCACCGCCTTCTTTCCTATGTCCGCACCCCTGTCCTTCTTCCTTAACCCACTCCCAAACATGCACACATGAACATGCACACATTAACATCACACATGTGCAGTCACAGCAAGACACATGTAGGAGTAATTAATCTGCAATTTTGGTGAAATACTTTAAAATGTATTAGCAGAAGTGTTGGTATGTCCTGGCTGTCTTTTATTTATGTTGTCTTATTTTTATGGCTTTGTGGTCAGCAATCTTTGCAATTTTAGTGATTCCCTGACCTGCACTACTGCTCTCCATTTCCTGCTCCCTCTCTCTCATTGCTATATTATCTCATGGGCATGACTTTCCTTTTGACATCGGCACAGCATTGATGCACCCTCGTCCAGCCTTAATCGGCTAATGGCTTTCTCTTCTTTCCTGCTGAGCCAAATCAACCCCTCCCTTAACCATCCTTCTGTCTGTCCCTTGCTTACTTTACCCTCCTATCTCCTCTCCTCCTACCCTGTTCAGGCCTGGGGTCAGTGAGGCCAATTTTCATGCCTGGCTAAGTCACAGAGTAGCTGTGTGTCTGTGTGTGAGAGGACCATGCGCATACTCGCAGAGAGAGAAAGAGCGAGACAGAGGAATATGTTAGTCACTTACCCCGCACAAGTCATGTGGTGTGTGACCTCCTGACCCACCTTTACTCCAATCCCTCGCTCTTCTCTCTCTTCTTTAAATCACTGTTCCCTTTACCAGAAATCACTCACTGTGACAAGGTTAGTTGAAATATTGCTGACTCCTGTACTGAACTTGAATGTGCTTGCAAACTCAGATACTCATACCCCTCTCTAACCTAGAAAAGCTGTGTTTAAAATAACCCTGCCAAGTTCACAAATGGAGATTGTTGACAGCACTATGTGGTGAAACAAAGAACTGTCCAACCTGAACCTGAAATGTCCAACTGTTACAGCTGTAGTCACAGGCTCTGAGCCCCATGTCTATTTTTGGTGCAGGTTAGCTGAAAAAATAGATTTGCAAACACTGAGTTGCAGTATTAAAAATATTTTTAGCTGGTCTTTGGTCAAGCCTAAGTGATTTTTTTTGCCAACAAGTCTTTAAGCACTTTGGTCCATCCTCAAATTAAGCCATAGTCTGCATTTTAACTTATGACTGCCTCTTTGTATATGATTTGGTGACACTATACATCTCTGTGGACCAGTGAGAAAATACCCTGCTGTACCTCCGATTCACCCGCCTATGAGTGTTAACAGATCCAGACTGCTGAGCACCCTGCAGCTGTTTGTCTCAACATGCAAGTCATCCCCGCCATTACACCGCTAATGGTTCTTTTTCAGTGGCAGACGTTTGCTACCACGACCCAGATCTTTGTGCTTCGATCACTTGAGGGGTTGCAGTTGCTGTTGTTGAGCCAGCCACCATACTGGAGGCAAAAGAGTGGAGCATGCATCAGAAAAAAATGCAGTCGGTAGAGGAGAACTTAGCATTAAATTCCATTCTTGGCTGTATGTATGTGTATATGTATCTCCATGCATGTGGTGGGCATATAGCAGAAATGTAGCAGAAATTGAGAGTATAGAATTCAAGTTGGAGATGGTGGCCTTGGTAAATATCATTCTGCCCATGGGGTTGATTCACCTGTGTCACAAAAAGCCATGCTGGTACTGTAGTGTATCAACCGGCTGTATTGGTGTAGTGTTGTGCTCTGCTGCACCTAACCCTGAGGTGCAAGAGTGAACCAAGAAGAATTTAGCCTCAAAGCTGAGATCTTGGGTCAGCAATGTAGTGATTTCCCTCTTAACCACATTATAGCCATTAGTGGTTCTTGCTGCTTTTTCCCATGTCACGTGGAAATTGGTCAAGCCCTGCCCTACATGACTCACTGGTTTCTGCCTCTCCCTCTCTTTCATTCCTGTTAACCCTACTCGGGTGGCAAAATGACATCAAGGATCATAGGAAATTAGGTTCACTCACAATGTACATGTTGGGGTGTTTTTATTCACTTTTGAGGTTTAGAAAGGTATTGAAAATGAGAAGGATCATTCTTATATTGCCTTGTCTGTCTATACGAAGTCTAGCAGGCATGAGTGGACAGTTTTCAATGCCAAAGGCAAATATAATACTTAAATTGGCATATGACTCTTTCTGTGACTGTTTGGGATTTTCTATGAGAACATTTTCTGTAAGATGGAATTGTCTTTGTGTTAGAGATTTGAAGATCTTGGTAAATGTGTTGCTTTGTTTGATACTGTTGCTGCAGGAAGTAGCGTTCATAGTGGGTTTTGATTGTGGTCATCTTTGTAGACCACGGCGAGCCCTGTTGGCCAGATGTTGGCCAACTCTAATGATCCCAACAGGTTGCTGCCTGGGTTACCTGTCAACCGTTTTGACTTTGTCTGTAAACACAGCAGACCCACTAGGATTTTGTCAGGGTCACAAAGGTGAGGATATATGTTGTGTGTCAAACATTTGAAATCATTTTTATAACCTCATGTTTTTTTACATAGTCTTCTTAGAAATCTCTAAGAAGACTGCTAACCAGGTGCTTTTTGAGGTTGTTTACAGTAACCCAAAGACAAACATAGTTAAAACAAGTAAAAAGCGTGTATTCTGCCATTTTGTTTTGCCCAGGCTTGGTGCTTTTGACATATTGTCATGGAGGTTTGTTAATATGTATCAGGAATATTCACTTTTCTTTGTTCGCCCTTGTCTGGCAAGCTGTAATGTTTTGCTTATGAATATTGATACATGAAGTGTATATTAATGACCCTTTGTGACCTTAACCCTATCCTTATTGGCTCCCTGGTGGTATCTGCAGGCTCATGAATATTAATCTAGTTCTGTAACCTCCATTACCCTAATCTTTGCTGTCTAGCCTCCCAGAAGGACCTGTTGTCATGGTAACCCCTTTACTAGACTCTTCCACACCAAGGGTGGGAAAATATGGTTAAAAAAGGCCAGTAAAATCTAAATTACTCAAGCAGCCTGTATGGTTGACTTTGTGCTGAAAATGATTTAAGTTGTCTCCATCTTTAGCTCTTATATTTTGAACTTCAAATGGCTATTATGTGACTTCTGTTTTAGCAGGTAAATATGTTCCAAACAGTAGTCCCAATTAGACTTCCACATGGGACATATCACTAATTGCTCTGAAAGATCATACAAGCAAACATGGGAAATAATAAAAGTGGGTAGTTAAGAATAATTTCCTTAGTTAAATGCAGCCAGAGGGTATTACTATCCCCTTCACTTAACTCTTATTAATAAGTGTTTGATATTCACAAGCCTGACTTGGAAGGTAGTTCTTAGTGAAGAGTGTATTAAATGGTTAGTCCAACTCTTTACTAAAGTAACATGTGCATACTTGTACAACATTTATTTCTGTTCCCTTAGGGTAAACTGTATGATATGTCTCCTCTTCCAGATGTGGACAGCAATGAAGAGGGAGGGCCAGATGGCGGTCCTGTGGAGGAGGAGTCCTGGTTTGGGAATGCTTCTGACACACGATCAGAGTCGTCGTCCTATGGAGACGCACAGGATGAGGTCCTCCTCCCCAGAGGATCATCTCCCGATGAACGATTGGGACTTAGCACTGGGTCTGGAGACCACGAAACCTGTGGAGGAGAGAGCTCACTGGGTTGTCAGACACCTGTCCATCGTGCCTCTTTGGAAATTCTTGGACTGGATGGAAGTACATTCTCGGCTCAGGATACACTCTCCTCTGTGGTATCATCACTATATGGTGATGCAGCGTCTCGTGCCCTGGGAAAACCCCTCAGCAGCAACCTACGACGCCTCCTAGAGGCTGGGTCACTGAAACTTGACACTGGGGAGCTCCTGGGTCGCTCATCCAGGGGAGGCACTGGGGGAGAGTCTCCTCCAATTGGTCTAGCCCCACCACTGACCCTCTCCCCGTCTTCCCATCATGCCCACCAGTTAAGTGCCCTTGCCCGAAAAGTGGCCAATAATAACAACAGTGGCTCAGTCTCACCAGCCTCCTTGGCACCCTCAGTCCCTAACATAAAGCAAGAGCCTCTTGACCCCTTTAACTCAGTCCCCCCTAGCAATGGCAGTGGCTTTGTATGGGCAGGTATTGCAGATAAGTGGCCACCAGCCAGCTGCACCACATCCTGTGGCTCTAGTTTGTCCCCAGACTCTGCAATCCAGAAGCTTAAAGCAGCAGCAAATGCTGTACTTCAAGACAAGAATGCTGTGGCTGCATCTTCAACAGCTTCTTCCTCCTCCTCCACCTCAGCCTCATCTGCAGTGTCTGCCCTTGGAGGAGGTGGAAGAGGAGATGATGTTGTGCGCTTTGATGCCTTCAACTCTCCATTTAGCCCACAGTCAGCTAGTTCTACCCTTGCTGCACTTTCCAAGAAAGTCAGTGAGAGGAGCCAAGCTTCGTCAACAACAAGTGCTGCTCCTGACCACCAAGCCTCAGCAAGTTCCTTTCTCTCACTTGTGTCAATGACCTCCTCTGCTGCCTTGCTCAAAGAAGTGGCAGCCAGGGCAGCGGGAAACCTTCTGGCAGAAAAGAAAGATGGTTCTCCCGTTGCAGCTGCTGGGGTCCTCCAAGATGATGTGAAGCCTTTGCTGGATAAGAACCAGAAGGCCTCCACACCGTCCACACCCACCCAGAACCTAGAGTTGCTCTTACCCTCTACTCCTAAGGGTAGAGGCAAACCCAGCAACCAAACAGGTAAACTAAAAGTACAACGAAAGAATGATATACAGTGTGTGTGTGTGTGTGTATATATATATATATATATTACCTTCTAATTTTATTTATCTTTACATTCATCATAATAATAGTCATACCAACACAGAATCTACAGTTAAAAAATACCAATGCACAATACAAAAAAAGCATGTTACAATCAGTTAAAATGAATCGATACACTATGAAGGTTAAACATCATTTTAGCTACACTCCATTTATGAAAACTTTTCATACTTCACCATGCCATTTCCTTTTGAAAAATACAAATTTGCTCTGGGACAATGTTGTCATTATCATTATACTTCTTTCCATTCAGCCTTTCAAAGAAGCAAAACCACTGCTGTACAGAGATGCAAATTAAAACTATTAATACATTTACTCTAATATTGCACTCCACTCCAAAAAGATAAGATGTCTTTACTGTCACATTGTGGAAGAGCAGCAGCTTCACTTGTCGCCAACCACGATGAGGGAAAGCACAATTCTGAACTTCCATGACATGTTTTCTCTAGTTTTATAATAGTTTTGTTCTCACCTCACTGGCGCTGAAGTAGCAAGTAGTGAAGCTTCAGCTTAACTGTCAGCTGAGCAGAGAGCATTGCTGAAAGAAAACAGCCCTGGCTGGCCTTCTAGTCTGGGAAATGGTCTGTGGGCTCAACGGGGGGTTCCGACTGAGACTTCACTGCCTTCCCAGACCAGCTCGTTTGTGCTCGGATGTGCATGCTGCCAAAAAGAGGGCCGTCAGTGTGTGCTCGGCACAGTGGGGAGCCCTGGAGTCCATATCCATCTCAGCAGCCTCCTCCTGGCTTCAGCCCCCACTCACAAGAGCCCTCTGCACAGACCAGCACAGCAGACTTAAGGCCAAACACATCATACTTTCCACTGACTAGATACAGATGTGTGCACACCACACTCTCTCTCAATTTCTTTCTCCCTCTTATGCTCTCTTTACCTCCCGCTCTCTGTTACTCACAAATGGCCATACAGTATGTTTTGTAAGTGTGTAAACTGATGCAGACACATAACCCAAACAAGGATACACACAAAGACCTCACGCAAGTGCACAGAGAGAAAGAACGCTTCAAAATGCTGGCTCTAACTAAGTAGCCTTTATGGAGAACAGAATGTTTTCACAGAGATGGATGGGCACTTTTGAGGGATTGTGTCGCAACCCCGCCAAATCTAAAATGGCTGGATCAGATTGACTTCAGACAGATGAGGCAGTCGATGTAATATTCTGTGATATGCATGCTAAAGAGGGGGGTCTGCTCTAACCCATGGGCTGTCAAGGTCGTGCAGTGCTGTAAAAATGCAGGTAGCTGTTTGGTCGCCAGACTGAAAAATGTGACCTTGATTATTGACTGTCATGTCTTGTTTTATTGTTGTCCCTTGCCAATACTGCTTTAACGCTGTACTGCACTTTAACATTCTGCTGTTCATACACAAGGAAAGCTTATTCCCTGTTTTTTAGAATGTGGCTGTGATTACACAGAAGCCAGATATTTTAAGGCATAAGAGAAATGTACCAAAGAAACTCTCCTGTTTATTTCAGCTTCACAGGCGTCAAGTAAAAGTAAGCTTTAGTCATTTTTGCGTTGTGATCTCTGCTGTGCTTGTAGAGGTTGGGCCGCAGATGGCAGTTTATTGTTGCAAATAGGCAGTCTCGAGGTTTTACACCTCAGGTCAATGAATGGCTGAGCACAGTAATTTCACCAAACACTGATTACCAGATGTTTTTCAAAGAACGGTGCTGGAATACTTATGAAGCCATCCTGACAGGCCCTTGTAGAATTTGTAATGCAATCATGCCTCTTTCTAATAAGACCAATTAAACAGTAATGGATGCCGGATATGAAGCCAACAACAATAATCGAGATACTAAAACATGCTTGAGTTTTTACTTCCATTGTTCTATTGCTTCCAGCTGGCACATCTCTTGATAGTTTTCAGAATTAGGTGTGCAGGAATGGTCTTTTGCATGTCTGTGAATACTGTTGTGATTTTTATTTCCTTTTGAAAATAGATGTATATTCTTGCAACATAGTACATTTTTCCATGTTCTGAAAGACCGATGACTAGCTTCTGAGTCTGTTTTGACATTTTTGTAAATGGTAACACTGACCTGTGGTCCCTTCAAGGCTCTCCCGAGGATGGTGGCAAACCCTTCCAGTGTCCAGTGTGTGGACTGGTCATCAAACGCAAGAGCTATTGGAAGAGACACATGGTCATTCACACGGGCTTAAAAAGCCACCAGTGTCCACTGTGTCCCTTCCGCTGTGCTCGCAAAGACAATCTCAAGTCCCATATGAAGGTGAGAGCATATGGATATTCTTCATCTTGAGACCATGATTCTTGCTGATAATTGATAACTGTAGAGAAAAACGGTCTCTTGTGTCTAAAATTATCCTGCTTTTTCAGGTACATCAGCACCAAGACCGGGGTGAGACGTTCCAGTGTGAACTTTGCCCCTTCACCTCTTCTCGTCACTTCAGCCTAAAGCTCCATATGCGCTGCCATCAGCACTTCCCCCGCACAGAGGTCAAGGTGAAAGAAGAGCTCACCACTGACACAGAGGGTGAGGGCTCCCTGATGGGTGACACCAGTTCCACAGACTTGAGAGGGACAGAGGTGTCCCCACTACACTCGGACATTCCACAGCAGCCATCCCCTCTGGTCGAGGCTTCATCCAATCATATACATATCAAGGAAGAACCACAGGAGAGAGACCTGTCTGTGCTCTCACCATTTAGCATCTGCAGGGACCGTCCCAGCAGCAGTGCCAACTCCTTGGACCTACCTGGAGTCGGGGTCAGATCTAGTCCTAGTGGTCCAACCACAGCCTCCCTCTTTAGCCCTGACATCACCACTAAGACGGCTACTGACCTGCTTATAAAGCTATCAGGTTAGCATTAACTTTAAAATATTTCTATTCTATTCTATTCTATTCTATTCTATTCTATTCTATTCTATTATCTTGAATCTGTGAATAATCTATTAATCTTAGAGACCAAATATTATCATCAAACAAAAAAAAGCCCATGATGATGCCTAAAAATGCCTTTTTGCTCTACTTAAAATAATATGGCTTAGATAAAAGCAAGGGAAACAGCTTATACAGAGACACTACAACTTCAGTCATCATAGCTGCACTGTTGAAGACATCTGTGTGGATCTGATGATGTTCCAACGTTGTCTGACGTTTTGGTTTGATTCTTTCACTGTCACCAGAAATAACATTCATAAGATGTGTAAACAGTCAAACATTTATTTTTCAGGTCAAGGCCACAATTCTCTATGAACTGTTTTTAATGGTTTTTAAAACAATTGGATCTCAATTTTCCACTACACAGTTCCAGCACGGCTGGGCACGGCACAGCTCGACTCTACTGGGTTTGGTATCCTTTTCCATGAATTAAATCTCCTCAACGTGGGCACGGTCATCTAAGCACGGCTGCACAAAACTGCCGTGATGTTGTTTTATGTGATACACACACAAACTAGTGATGAGCACAGCAGTTCTTTTTAGGTGTATTGAGTCATTAGAATCAGTTCATTAAAAAGATTAGTTTAAATACTTCCTGCATGACTGGAGCAAAAACTCGGTCTCAGTCACTGAACCAAGTACGCAAAAGGGGTTGTGATGCAGCTCACGATCGCAGATTACGAACAACAGCTTTCGGCAATGCTGTCGCTAAATATCCCAGGCTAGAACTGTGTTATGGAAAAGCACCAATAGACGCCCTTTTTCAGTGTCCAAATACAAATAACTACATTATCATTTAATATAATGTTGTTTCCATAGGTAACAACATTATATTATAATAAATATAACTAAATACATTCACATCCAAGTGATGTGAATGTATTTAGTTTTTCCAACATAATGATACAGCATTTTTTAGCTTAACAGACATGCTCCTCTCACGCATATTAGACCCAGGCTGTGTTTAGATGTATTTCACCATGTTGCAAAATATCAAAGAATAAACCAGGAAAAAAAGCAAGATTGATGGAAAAAGGTTGTCCGAGGTTCAGCAGTGGGGTCGAGGCTATGGCTGCCACTCTACCACTTAATGCTGTGTAATTAGATTGAGATCTTGAGTGCGGATGGGAGGAAAAAACCCTGGGAACATTAGATTAATTAAAAATTTATGCATAATTCATTATTAAAAAGGAATTCATAATTTTAAATGATTAGCGCCCTCAGCACCATCCTGTGACCCCGCCAGGATGCACAGGGATTGGGCTGGTTTAGTTAACTCCCCCTCAATATTGCATGCCCCGGCGCTACATGGATGCCTCCTGGGTGCCAGTTGCAATTCACTCCCAGACTGCACAATTAAGCCCAGGCAACTCCCAAAGGAGCCAAAATGGCTCCTCACAATGTCAGTCCAGTGACACTTGGCGGACATCTTAGTCAGGGCATCATTCAAGGACAAAGAGGAAGGATATAAAAACACTGGACACAAGGATGTTCAACTTGAATGCATGGTGCATGGTAAATGGATTGCAGTTTTCTCTTTGGTGGGGGCTGGAGTTAAAGGTAGGGAAAAACTGGCCTGAGATCATTGTGAGACCATGCCACAGTGCAGTCAGAGAGCCAAAGAGGGAGGTGAGGAGATTCCCCATGGGACTTCTAGACTCTATATCTTTTGACCTCTCTGCCAACCCAGATTGAGGGTGTACACGAGCAGCTCATCCCTCCTGCTTTTACTCGGCTGTCTCAGTGCCTCAATTCCATGAGGAGGGGGAGGGGTTGTATAAAAAACTGGAATGGGAAAGATAAAAAAAAGAAAGATAATGTGACGGCAAGTGAGGGAGAAGGAGAAAGCGGTAAAGAGGGAGTTGCATTGAGTTCCCCAGGCATTAAAAACCACTGAACTCTTTCTGACCTCTGACATCATAAGCATATCATTTTTTTGGCTGCCCTGCTTTCCACTGAGTGTTATGCTGATACCCTTTGATTTTTATCCTTGCACGCTGACACAACCGTTAGCTATCCAGTGTGATCCACATTTTGATTCAGAGATGAAAGCCACCGAGGCACTTTGAAATGCACAGCCCCTACCCTGTGCCCAGTGGACCCTGAGTTAATAATGACAGTGGGCACTGCGCACCCTCCAAATGCTAGCCCCACCCCCCTGCTGTGGTGACACAGGCACAACGAGCTTGACCCTGGCTGGGTGTGAATAATTGGCATGCAGGGGGTTGTGGGAGGTGTTGCATCTGTCATGATGCTTCTGCAGTTGTCTTATTTATCTTTGTCCTCTGAGAATATGCATGCAATGCTTTGCTACTGTCAGATTAAGCACAGGCAGAATTTGAACACATGTAAAAAAAGATGTTAACCTTGTTCTATTGTCATTTTCTACTTCTGTTGTGATCCTATTGTATGTTCAAGTGAGGATAGTTTTTTTTTTAATACTATTAAAAAGTTAGTTGACTTTGAATGACAATGAGTATTTTAGATTCTGAAATGTCACGTATTTAGCTTTCACTCCTTTTGAATTTTTTTGATTTAGTCTGTAATCTTATGTCCCATGCTTTTCAGCTCTGCTTGAGCAGACACAGGCAGGCCTTTTGTGTGTGACCTCTGGTACATACATCCCCACTGCAGCCATCAGTATCACTGTCCAGTGTCTCGCACACTGTCAGCCATTGTTGAGTTCTCAACCTGCTCCATGTAGCCCTGTGCATTTTTTCCCTCCATGAGAAAACAGCAGCCAATTGTCAGAGGGGGTTCGGGCCAGTGTGACAGAGGTGGAAAGCTAATGAAGTTATTTGACGGAAGTCCTGGCCATGGAGTGAGAGGTGAGGCAGAGTGGACAAGTACCTGGCAGAGAGACAGATGAAGCATGAGAGAAAAGCGTGGTGAAAGGGAGACAAACAGGGAAGAGAATGTCAATCGACGTAGCGTTGGTGGCAGATGTCAGAAGAGTGTTGTAACATGGACACAAACTGATAGCATCATCAACCCTGAACTGGAAGCAGCTTTACAGTACCATGCACAAGGAGCTGACCCTGGCCTCAGTATGCACTCACAGGCAGGAATCTAACAGAAGAGAAACCCAGTCACATAGAGATGCACATCTCCTCTTCAGGTGTGTGCCCACTTCAAGAGATCATCTGCCACAGAATGTTCATGATGCCTTTGTGATTTTGAAATCCTGATGGACAATTGGCCAAAGTATAAACTTGCTATTGTAAACTGATTTTGTTTTTCCTGTTGATACTGTGCAATGGCTATTTCCTATTGAGCCATCATTTTAGAGAAATAAAAAATATATATATTGCCCATTGGATTAGGCTGCTTAATAATTCATTGGTCTCTGTAATATAGATTCTGGTTCTGAGTGGAAATGCACTCTATATATAGCGATGATCCAAAAGGTCACCACTGTGATCTGACTTTGTGTGCAAGTGCATGACCTGTGGTTGTTTTTGTTCTCATTAGGGTAAGAAGTGAGGAGAATTTAAGAAGCTGAGTTTGTGTTGAGCCTGTATTTGTCAGTGGTTCATATGCATCCCAGCATAGTATTGCATAGTAATGCAGCATGTGTTATGTTGTATGTGGCTGTGCAGGTGAAAGGGATAGTGTATTTTTATGTGTTTGTGAGATGGTGACCAAGTGTGGTGTCCCTGTCTGATCCGACATGGCCCAACACGCTTCTAATTAGAGGACGTCCTTCCAGGTGCTGACCAGGTTATACTTAGCCTGCCCGCTGACATCCGATGGTGTGACATTTCCAGCTGGTGCCACGTGTGACCCTGTGCCACTGCCCCTGAACTTGAAGGTCACCCCCCTCGCTCCCACCCCCACTGTTCAGCCTCCTCTCTCTGCCTGTTTTGAACTATGGTCCCAGCCTGCCATGGTGTGGCACTGTGGCATTATGACACCACATGGTTGGTCAAAACACCAGCACCTGTCCCCTTTTCATGCCCTGTATCCCCTGTCCCCGAGGCCTCTATTCCTCTGGTGTAGATCATCATTAATCAGAGGGGCCAGAACTGGCACAGATTGATGATGTGAGCAGAGGGTGGCAGGCCTGTAGCTGTTAGAGATGTTAGGTGAGACTGTAGGGTGAGGAACAGAGCAGATCTCTGCTGGGTCCAGAGGAGACTGGTCAGCAGTCTGGCTAAGAGTGATGGCCTTTCTTATATCCATGGCCTGTATGTCTACTAGTATGTAAGACGTGTGCACATGCTGTGGTGCACAGATTGTTTTAGGTGTCAGGGCTTGTTTCAGAAAATTTGTAGACGTTGTGTGTGTGTTGCTGGCAAATTTAACCTCAGTCAGATTAACGTAGTTTTATTTAGGGATGCACCATTCTGACTTGTTCACTCCCGACACGTTACCTGGCTGGTACCCGATACGATACAATTTCATTGTTGATTTAATTAACTGTACATCTTACCATGTGGAAGCGACTGAAGGCATCAGGCTGGACTTAAACATTACTTTGCATTACTTTACTTATAAATGTAAAGAATTAACACATGCATATAAATGAGCTGAGATGATTATTTATTAAAATAAATAACTGTGCACCAGCAGCAACTTGAAACAGCGTTCAAAAGGAACAGGAATCATATTTATTTAACATTTTGTGAAAACAGGAAATTAGAAGTTAATAATATAAAATTTAGCAGCTGAAAATGATAACATATAGTCAAACACGCAAAATAAATAGAAATCAAACTTACTTGTAAACATTTTGTGCAAAACAGAAAATCAGAATCCAATATAAAATTTAGCAGCTAAATTGATGAGAAATAACTAGTTTTAGGCAGAAATTACATGCTGTGTCTATAGAAATAATTTAGTTTTTTTTTTTTGGTGGCTCCTTACCTGTGGTGTTTATTGGAACTTCAGCAAACGGCCACTACTTTTACAATGGTATGAATGTGTATTTGTCCTTGAGGAATAACTGACCTGCAGATATTTTTACGCTTAACAATTATGGAAATATTTTTAAATATTAAGTATCGTAAGTGATGGCATGTTGGGTACTGTTGCAGGCTCATTTATTCTGACTTTAAAAACAAATACATGTCAACATTGTTGAGTCTAACATGTGTCTTCACTTGTAGCACACACCTGAACTTTGCTTCCCTATTCCCTTCTGCAAAAGGAGGTAATTATTGAATCACCAAAATATATTAAATGTAAACCCTGTAAATCATAGTCTGTGTAAACCTTCGTTTTTAGCACAGGGTGTAGAGGAACATGCTGGGAGACACAAAGATATATACATGGCCTGCTATTCTTTTCTTGGCAGCTATCGGAAGTTGCTCCATGTCTAATTATTAATTATTCATCTAAGGCGGATTAAATGTGGCCCAGTTTTTCTTGAAGATGGCTGTAGAGCAGAGGGATGCATGCGACAGTTCACTCCCTAACCTAAGCTGCATACTGTAGAGATGGTGGATAAGTCTTTAACTGATAGCTTACATGTCCCTTCGAAGCTGCATAACTGTGGAATGTTCTTAGTCTGAAATGGATTTAAAATTTGTCAGAGGTACAAAGGAACGAGACAAACCAGACTTAAAGTAGACTGATGCGAAGAATAAAGGGCACAGAAATGAATGGGCTGGGAGAAAGCAGCGATATGAAGGACAAAGGGAGATGGAGATGATGGGAATTTGTTGCCCTAAAGATGAAAGATGGGCAACAATGAGGCTTCACCTTGTGTTGACCTACACCACACTTATTGTGGAAGCTGTGATAATAATATATGAGAATGTACTATGGTTTACTTTGTTGTTCCTTTTAATTTGAATATTTTTTGTGTCATATGTTCTGTTGTGTGAACAGATACAGTAATTTATTTATTTGTTAAGCTTTAAAATAAAGTTGTCCTATGACACATTAAATTTAAATTATTAATGTTTTTGTTAGGGATTAGCTGATAGTATCATTCTGATACTGGACAAAATCACTGCATCGAATATCGAACAGATAAAAATGTAAACTCCAATACAATCCAAACTTCCAATACATTGCATACTTCACTATGCAGAGACTTAAATTGTCAATAAATTCAGCAAAACCATTTTAGCTGAGCTGAGACATATTGTGGACAGTTTATTTCTTTATAGAAGAAGAAGAATAAGCAGTCTTAAGCAGTATAAGGTCTTTCCTCCCCCTGCCCTCCACAGAATTTCTCCCCTTTATTCTCTCTGATCTTCTTTGTCCTTCTCACTGCAGCAGCCAACCAGAGGGAGACGCTCAAGTCTCCATTCCACCTGAAGGAAGAGCCCAAAGTAGAGGAAGCAGTCAGCCCTAGACCATCCTCTCAGTCCCAGAGCCAGGTCCAACCAAGCTTTCCTGGGTCTTTCGGGCAGGATGGAACAACGGGGCCTACAGCAGCCACAGAGCTTCCAGGGCCACTGAAACCAAGAGAAGGAAGCCCCATGGCTAAGAGCAGCTTGCTGAGCCAGGATATCAACGTGAAGGTGGCTTCCGAGCTGCTTATTAAGCTTTCAGGTAGGACTTAGCTATGGATTTGTGCAACGTGTTTATGTTAAGGGAGGAATGCAATGAATTAGATTTACAGCTTTCAGGCCGACTTTTCAATAGCACCACACAATTCTGTAATCACTTTTGAATCAAAGCAAAACAATAAAACTAAGTATGAATTGATCATGATATACAGAAATATTTATTGTAAGGAAGAGCGTACCCTGTTTTATTTCATGTGACGTCTGCTTTTTTAAGTTTCACATAGGCAAGTTCCAGCTTACGGGGTTAGCTATAGGTCAGAGGCTATGTCACAAACTGCCATAAAAGGGTTGTGTTGTTTTCTTCAATGGCATACCCAACCAAGATGAAATTGTGGTCTTCTCAAAGGTGAGCAAAGTGTACCTGTGTTGAGAAAAAAAAAACAAATAGGGTGAAATGTTTTTTTTCGCTGCAGCCTCTGCAAAGAATAGTGGCTGAAAAATTCTGTGATGATACACAGGTCGCTTGTCTTGACCCATCATTTTCTTTCTCCCCTTCTCTGCGTCAGGTTGTTCCAGCTATTGTGGAACAAGGTGTGGATTTATTTTTGTAGTTGCTGTTTTCTCCTAAGTTACTCTACAAACAGGACAAACTGGCAAATTAAAACTCATCCCTTACTTGCCCTCTTTATGACAGGTTTTTGCACATCATATTTTAACCTAGAAGGGGCCACTCTTCTCAAAATAATCTAGTCCTACATGATTTAGGATTAAAAATCTCCTGGAGAATTGTGCCACCAATTCCTGAGTCAGGGACTCCAGCTTTGTTCTCAGTTTTCTAACACATTGCTTGTGTATTATGTAAATGGTGATTGTTGCTTTCCTTTTCTTTATTAAGTGCTTTGTGCAACCATCCAACTTGAATTTTTGCTTGGATCTAATATCCATACTTAGTACTTTATCTAGTTCAAAATCGTTTGTCCACAGTGTGTTTAGCCATATAATACATGTGAAAAATTTATTTTCTGATTAACAATTAAATGCATGCATTACATGCTTATACATTTTTTTTTTTCAAAATTTAAGTTAGTCTAAAACCATAATAGGCTTCAGGGACTGGTCTTACTTTGGACCCTTCATTTATTGACAATAATTATGTGTTCAAAGTATTAAAAAAACCATAAAGCAAATAGCAGCCTAAAGATGGCACAGTGGTGCATTGCTCTGACAGTGACTTTTTATCCTGTGCCAGTGTGTATGTGCTTTACAGACACCTCACACACCGATTGCCATTGTTCTCTCTGGGTCGACTGGTGTTCAGAGTGACTCATGTTAGCTGTGAGCTCTGTTGTACTACACGTGTGCTGCTCCACTGCCTGCCCGCAGGTCACGTTTCCTGTGTGTGTGTGCTTTTGTGTAGGTCTGAGGAAGACAAAACTGACATGATTGCGACTTGAAAAAAAAAAAACATTGGTCTCTTTGTGTAAGATAGAAAAATTGAGAATGGTGTGGCCAGTTTGTAATTCCTTCACTATTACCTCCACCTATATTAATTGTTTCATTACTATTGGCCCCCAAGTCTCCTACTTTGTTTACTATTTCCTATCCATGGGTTATCCTGCCAGTTTTGGTCCTCATGCAGCATGGCCTGTATTTTTCCCCTCCCATCATTTACACAGACTCTGCAAGGTTGACCCAGGTTAGGGAAAGATGCTGCAGCGTTCATCCATCTGCTGGCTCCCTCTGCCCCCTCACATAGTCCTTAGAGTGCAGTGCCGTCCATTGCCATGGTAACAACGGGGGTGGTAGATGAAGAGGACTGTCTAGAGTGACAGCCCTGACAAGAGTCTGGACCCTCAAATGACCCTGGGGGGAAGGGAAGGAGAGAAAGTTGGTGAAAAGGACAGGACAGATCTAGGAAAAGGTCAGCACTATTACAGTCACGTGTGATTACAGTCATGGGGTTCAAGGGCATCTACATTATAACCTCTTTCTAGACCCTGATAAAGGTCAGCCCCAGAATACAATAACCCGGTGAGGACACTTAATAAGAAAATAATAGGGGAGCACAGCCTGAGCATTTTCTTTGTTAAAAACATAACTATTTGTCTATTAAACACTGCTTATTCCCTTAGTCTGGCTTGTCAGTACAGCAAATGGACAACCTAATTACGTTTCTGCTGCTCATCCTTTCCCAACCATGGCATTGGGCAGTTAGAACAAGTGGGGTTGTCATCATTACTGCCCATAGTGCTGTAACACGAGTTGCATCATCCCTTTAACTAGGTCACTACTTATTCTTTCCTTCCCCCTCTCTCCTCTCTTCCTTATCAAATACTGGCTGGTCGTGTTGAGTCGCCTACCTCCCCCACATCTGTTTGAAACCGGGCTGCTGGTGTCTGGGGGCTAATTACACCAGGCTAAATAGTCCCTGGCGCCAGCGGCTAACGTGTACGAGCAGATGGGCATTGGTGTTGCAGGGCAAGGGGAACATGGCGTCACAGGAAGGGAGGGGGAAGGGGAGGTGTGGGGCCCTAGGTGGTGCCCTGGCAGACTGGCATCGTGTGGATAACAGCCGTGCCACCCACCCACCATCCAACCACGCTCGCTATAGGTGTGAAATCACACTTTGTACTTGCTTTACTAATTTGTCATTCCTTTCAAATAGGCCTACCATCTCTGAGGACATTTTACAGGCCCTCTCCCCTCTACAGCGCCTTTTACCTAGCTAATAGAAGTTGCATTAAACAATTTTGTCCACTTAGGAGCAGACAACTAAAGTCACAACAACACATTTTAGCTTATGAAGTTCTATTTGTTGAGGAAATATACAAACTAAATTACAGAGAGACACTGCAAAATATGCATCCCCCTGTGGTCATCCACTCAATTTCAGTTTTATTATTAACAATTAACATTATTTGTACCTGGTTTGGTATATAATCTCTTGTTACAGTGGGATTCCTCTGTAAATTATATGATTTCTTATCATTGTGTCTGCTATTTATGTAATGTGTTTATCTACATTATTATCATTACTGTATTGTTTGCCCATCCCCTTTCACTTGAGTGTTAGTCCCAGACTATTCAAACCATTTAAAAAAAAAAAAAAAAAGAGGCAGTTGTTAATACAACACTTGCCTTATAGAAGTAAGGACTAACATGCTGATACACTTATCATTCCTTAGACCATACCATAACTCTAAAGATTAACGTTAGAAAAACATGTTATGCAATGCTTGTGGTCTACAGTAACATTTAAATTACAAATAGTGGGATTAAATCATTCAATTAAAATGACTAGTCTCTTTATTTAGTATAAAATTCCACCATTCCAAGTTCAAGAATAAACCAAAAACTAAGCAAAGGAAGAAATGACATTACAATAATAAGTATATACAGCCTTTCTCCTTTTGGTCTGTAACTGTATGTGACACTCATCATTTATCCTTACCTTCCCATAAAAGGTTGCACTATTTACTCAATATGGCATTTCACAGCATACTGTCCAAGTAGTTCATCATTCTAATTCACAACAGTGGCATTACCGTACAGTCTTACTTTATGTTAAGCTCTACTCTGCTCTGACAGTGTCCTCACCATGCCCCCTCCTTGTGGCCGCTTACTGACCTCTCATACTCCCACCCTCCCTACCTCCATATTCTGTCTCTCTGGCTCCTCATCAAGGCATATAGTTCTCTTTATAGAAATGCAGAGCTGATTCCCTTTACCCCCCCCCCCCCCCCAACTATATATGTTTATTTTATCAGTGCCTTGTTATACATGAGAGATGGTTGACGGAATCACTGAAGCAATCACTTACAGTCCTTTGTCATGACCTTATATGATAAAGTTTTAAGAGCCTTGAATCTGCTCTGGCTTGTTCCAAATGTTTTTGTTTAGGACTGCTTTATAAGGGCCATATCTGGCTCCTTATGGGCTATTTATCAAGCACACAGCTCTGAAGTCAGATGTAGCTGCAGTTTTGCAACCAATGGAAAGTCGAACTAGCTGGTCGAGGATCAATTGTAGCAGCAGCTGTCTGTGAAGTCTGCAGGCAAGGCTGCTGTGGCTCCCACATGACATGAAGTCTCCACACTGCAGCCTTTGAAGCGCCTGAACTCTTCACCCCTGTCTGAGCAGGTCGACTAGAGAGCAGGAGAATAGAGAGATTGAGAGAGAGTGAGAGAGAGGGTGAGAGAGGGGGGCAGGGAAAGAGAGATGTGGAATAACAGAGCACTGAGAGGGGTAGACTACTATAACTGGAGGGGGAGAGGTGGAGAGGTTGTCATTTAGGCCATAGCCAATCCTCATCTTTCTGTCCTCCCCCAGCCCTTCTTACTCATTCCACTTTCTTCTTTCCTTTCTTACCCTTGGGTTTTCTTTTTCTGGCACTGTTTAAGAGCTTTGTGTCTGTCTCACCCACTACCTGCTTTTACTCCAGTGCTGTCGATGCATCAAAGGATTGCAATAAATTTACTTAGCATGCATTAAATCACCAATGGATGTTGCTTTTTGGTGCAATGTAGTTACAAATTAATCCTTGGTCTGTGCCTTTCTGCTGTGTATATTCAATGCAACGGACAGCCACATCCACACAGATTCAAGTAGACACCTGAGGTCAATGTTGATAACTAAAAACAGAACATCACACAAACTGCTACAAACTACAAACTGATTTAAAACTTAAGTAATGCTGTGTCAGATGGAATAGGTAATTTTTACTACATTTAGATTTGGCATGCAGCAAACATATACACATGCAACAAGTGTGCAACATAGTTGCACTTGGAACTTTCATTTATACTTGTTTAAATATTAGACAAAGATTTAAATTTAAGGTTGAGATAGTATCAGTATTGGTTTGATACTGGAATAGGATATTGCTAGATACAATATGAGAATAGAAAAAAGTAAAAAAAAAAAAATTACAAAACAACAGATGCAATCTGTAAACCTTAAATAAATGCAAATACTTCACTAAGCAGACTGTATGAAGAGATGTGCACCACCACTGACCTGTAACCAAAACCAAAAAGTGAAGGCTGCCCATGTCTGCCATCAGCACAATCATTTTTACACAGCTTAGTAATTATGTTTTAAAATGATTTAAAAAGACTGTATCACATCGGTATCAGAGGACCCTTAAAGTTGTGATATCAGTATTAGACACACAAAAAATAATTATCAAGGCATCCTTATTCATATTTGGTCAAAAGTTAAAGCCACTTACTCCAATCACATCTAATAGGTGGTCATAGCTGACACCCATGATATCCTTTACAAATGGGATCCATGTGCATTTGTTTAAGCAGACACATGAGACCTAAGCAGTCTCGTAGAACAACTAAAAATAAAAGCTCACTGTTTATTTACCAAAGAAACAACAGCTACCAGAACAAAGATGTGTATTTGTTTTTGAGTGTATTTTATTATTACACCTGCTTTTAAATGAACGAAAGGTAGAAGCTGTTCACTGGTGAAACCTTTTTATGGTTTCAGAACATTAGATCATGCACTCAACTTAAGAGCCATATCAAGTATCTGTGTGTGTGTGAGGCTATATTTTTTTGTGAAGTGGCCTGCTGCAATGTGATAGTTTTAATAAGGCACCATGTGTTTATAATTAAACTTTTTCTTGACATGTGACTCTTTGGGATGTATGCATGTCTGTTTCAGCACTGGAAGGTCAAGGACATACAGTATTTCATAGTACTTGCATGCTGTTTTGTTTTTGTATGTGTGAGCATGTGTTTATGCAGCTCAGGAGTCCGTTAGGGTGGTGATTCAGAGATCGAAGCTCCCGTGTCCCTTGGTTGACCCTTACAGCAGCACCGTGCCCCCTACCCCTCCACCCTCTTCTCTCTCCTCTTCTGCCCTGCCCTTCCATCAGCTTCTTCTAGGTTACTCTTGGCCAGCTCTGGACACCTGATTAAGGGATTAGTGGGCTGATGGTTGTCAGTGTCCCCACATACTGGCTTCTACCAACAAACCAGACATCTGGACCTTGAGCAGGAGGAGGGTGGGGGTTGGGGGGTTTACATTTAAATGTATCTACATTAACAGTGTAATATACTCGCATGGAAATGGATACTTATGCATGTTCATATGAGCACACATGTAGTCTTGGTGTTTCACACAAGCAGAGGAGAAGAGGAGTAAGGTTAGTGCAGGGTTAGTGTCATGTATCTCGCTCCTTCTTCCCTGTTTTTCCTGCTCCCCCACCCTGCCCCTCCTGTGGCTCCAGCTGCCCTGCCAAATTCATATATCCCATAATCGTGCTGAGTCGCCTTGTCAGCAGCGCTGTTTCAACTGCATTGGTTTATCTTGCTACTGCTTGTCACTACAGATGCTAGCACGCTACCTTCTGCCATTGCTTCAGTCAAAGATTGACCAACTTGGATAGTATACAGATGCTAAATAATGTCCCAAGGAAAGCTTTCTTTTCCTTCCGTATATTTTATTTATTTTTACCCACATCATGCTTTCCGCACAGTCTGCACTTACTGTAGCCTAAAGTAGCTCTAATTTTAATCTTCTAAATATAGGTATTAGAGACCATTAGAGAACCAATATCTGACAGCTCAGTAGCTCAGCATTAAGAAAATATTGCCTGCATCACATATTCCCTTTTAATGCATTCCACTACTCTTTCATGGCAGTATTTTTTTCCATAATTTTTAAAACAAGAGGCAAGACATACCTATCAGGTGCGGTCTCAACTAGATTTAGCCTGTTCTTTTAGACTAAAATTAGAAGTAAGTCAACACCAGTTTTCAAGGCTTTCAGGCCATTGTTTATGCACTGAAGAAAAGTACAACCTTTTAGATGTCATAAACAGAGTGATTGCTGCTTACTTAATGTTGTTTAAGTTGATTTTCAGGTTGCTTAAGCAAACTGCATGTGCTGCTGTAGCTTATCCCACTGACCTCCTGTTGCCCTCTTGCTCTAATAATCACACAGCTAGATGGTAACCAGCATTTTGGTGATGGATGTTTATTTTGTTTAGATTTATTCAGTCAGATCAGTAGATTAGTATAAATCATCTAAATTCATTAGCAGAAATAAAGAGATCATGGCTGTAGCTGAAGAGCTTGTAAGCATGAAAGATATATATATGTGTGTGTATGTGTATATATGTATACATACATGTGTGTGCGTGTGTGTGTGTGTTGTCATCTCTGTGGCCAATAGCTAGCTTTGTAATAGCTTTGTAAGAAACACAATGTCTTTGTAAATGGCAATTATCACTATCATGACCACCGTTTTCCAGAAATTAAACTAAACTTGGTAGCAAAACAAGAAGTGATTTAAAAAAAATGGAAGCAAAACAACAATTTAAACATCTGTGGAGATGGCTCCTGAGTAGTAAAATAATGAAGTTTGATGCTAGACTTTCAATGTTGTATATTGTTAGACTGGATAATAAACAGATGCAGAAACTAACTATGGAACAGTAACAAAAATATGAATTTAAGCACATTAAGGCCTTTTAGGTTTAATTGTGACTTTGGTTTGTATAAATAATACTGACTGGCAGAAGGATTACATCATGTGGCAGGCAATGTGACAAAAAAACATCAAATTAAGCTTGCATTCATTATGTAGGTACAGTGCAGTCATCTGTGTTCAAACAATTTTGCAGTCAGGGTTACTGTATATGGATGGCTGAGATAAGGTGACCCTTTGTATTTCATTCAGGTAAAAAAGGTTTTTGTTGTTGAGTTATATCACATGTATACAACACTTCTGTTTGCAGTTTAAGTGAGTTACCACAACAAATGATGTGCATTGTAATGCCACTGAAGTTAAGTTATGGTATTATGGAAAAAAACAGTTGAGTATAATATACTCAGTCAGAGCATCAGTATAAAGCCCTGACCACATACTCTGAAGCAGAAATAGTTAAAAAATCAACTTAACATTTTAACCAAAGTATTAATCACAGGACTTTTAGAATATGCTGAAGTTACATGTTTCTCAGAGTTTCTACTTTTGAAATGCTCACATCTATTCTGCAGACAAAATTAGATCTGATTTGATTTGATTCTGTGACTTAGTTAAATCTAACCAGTGACTTTCCTCTTCCTCAATCGTGCACAGCAGAGAACAACAAAGATCCCCAGTACCAGAAAGTGAAAGTAAAAGCAGAACCCATGGAGGTGGACCCGCCCCCCACAGAACTCACCCCACCAGCTTCTCACCTACTGGCCTTCAGCACTTTAGGGGCAAGTGAGAAGAGTGAGCCGATAAGCAACCTCCCTGAGACATTGACGTGTCCCCAGAAAGATCTCTTCTCCCAGGACATTTCGGTCAAAATGGCCTCCGAACTACTGTTCAAATTGTCAGGTATGTCCTTACTAGACACATGCAATATCATTGTGTGGCACACTGTTCTTTGAGCAACAGCAGATCCACAGCACTCACACATCCATGCACAGCAACATGTCATTTTTCCCTGCAGCACCGCAGTATAAACCTTGGACAGTTTGTGATCCTCAGCTATAAAAACTACATGTTTCCATTTCTGTCATTTGGTGGCTCTGTAGTAAAGCCAAGGATGTAATGACACTCCTGCTTTTTACCTGTATGGCCATGAAAGTGATATTGAAGCAGCAGACAGCTGTTTGTATTGCTAGATCAAGACAGAGCTTTGAGGTTGTATCCATTTGTCCCCAGAGAAAGTGTCCACGCATGTGTGTGTATGCAAGTGTGTGAGAGATCAGACTTGAAGTCCTGGTCTGTGACCTCAGCTCTGTTTGATAGCTTGAATGTCATATAGTGAAACATGCTTCTGTAAAATCTCTTGCTTCTCTTCTTCCTCTTGCACATATTCACAAATTCACACATTGACAGTCTTTCTTTCCCACACACTCTTACATACTCACACAAGCCTCCTTGGGGAGTGGTGTCTGCACAAATTCCCTCCTTTTCCTCCTTTCTCTTATTCTTCCTCTCTCTCTCTCTCTCTCTCCGTCTCCCTCCCTCCCTCCCTTGACTCGTTTTCAGACATGTCCACTCAAGCACACTTGGCTGCACACGCTCTCCCCCCTGCACTTCCCCTCCTTTCTCCCTTTACATTTCTCCTGTGCGGCATCTCCATGGCAACGTGGAAAGAGACCTCTGTCCTTGGCACGCAGTGTGACGGAGTGGGGTGTTCAGGGTGGAGGGGGGGTGGGTGGTTGAGTTGTAGCGAGGGGCAGAGGATAAGAAGGGTAGAGAGGGCACTGGGGGTGCACAGTATGCCCACCCAGGGATGCCAGGGCATCACTAGCCTGGCAACAGCGACAAACAGCCCCTTAGAACTGGTTTTTGAATGTGAGGGGGACTGGAACAGAGCGGGCTGCTGTCACACAATGAGCAATCAATATAAATTACTTAGAGCAGTAGGACCTCAGAGACGCATCAGTGGCAAGGTCGCTCTGAACACTGAGATGGTTGCTGCTTTGAAATTCACTTCATTACATCGCCTTGAAACTCACACATAGCTCCATTCTCAGGCATTTTGTTTAGTGAATTTTACAACTGAATACTCAAATACTAAAATGACCTGTCCAAGGAGTATCCTTCAACAATTTTCAGTTTACTTGCCATTTACAAACCTGTTAAATTTACTTTTATTAAAGACTCAACTGTCACTCTGATTATGAGCAATAAAAATAGCTACTCTGTCAAATATACTGTAGCTCAGGTAACTTGCTTTGCATTAGTGCCACGGTCTCATTATAAGCATATGCAACACAAACTCAATTTCTTTATATTAAATCTTGGTTGTGATCCCAGTTGCCAAGAGGACAAGTATAAAATTTTCCCTTACTGTAAAATTGTGAGAACCTCAAAGGCAACACAACTCTGAAAAACATAGACAATCAATGATATTTTCAAATCTTTATATTCATGTTTTATGTTAGAATATTCATTTACTACACTGTTTTTGTTTAAGTGGAATGTAGTGTCCTGAAAAATGAAAAGGTCTACTAACTTGTAAAGACCATAGTCCATGGTAGAGGGAGTCCTTCTGTCCCACAAAACACTGTTGCTCAAGTGTCTGAAACACCTAGTTTCATTTTGTTAAGTGTAAGGGACACCAAATTATATGTACCATGTCTGCAGTATATTGGCTAGTTTGGCATGAATTGGTATGAGGTTTCCAACTGCCATTAAAACCATCATGTTTTTACTGTGAAAACAGCAGTGTTTACAGCTGTTGAAGAGTGTGGCATTTCCAACACATGCTCTAATAACTAAGGAGTTGTCCATCTGACAAATCAGGGCAGACTGAGCTTCTGAGTGACATAAGGTGTTGCATTTTTATGCAGTATGAAACAAAAAATGTCTTCTAAACACTGTGTCATATAAACCTGTTCTCGTAGACCTCCAAATTAAAATTATTATCCAGTAAATTGCCAAAATATGGGCACGTTTAATGTTTATTTGCTTGATTTATTGCAGCACTTTATGGCAGAGGCACCCCGCCTCACCTGAAATAAAGAGTGCATCCATTAATGCTGGGAGAAATTATTACATTTTTCTAAAACATTGTTAAGTATCAGGATACATGTGACTCAGCTCAGCATATGACTGATCAATTCTCTATGCTGATTTTTATTATAATTAATCTGAGCAACATATTGCAGTGTATGATAAACAAAACACTGTGCTGTTTCACAATTTTGGGAAAATATCAATGAAGAGCCTTGGTGAAATTTAAGAAATTTAAGAAACTCCTGTCAGATGTTACTCTGTATTTATTCCTCTTATCATATTTAAATGAATTACATGAAATTATACACTTGTCATAATAATGAGCTTTCAACAAACTTGTTATTATCAATAGTAACACAAACTAATTGCTGGTCAGCCGGTACAATACGCACAATCCATCCTTATCCATCCTATAATCTTCATTTCTTTTTTGATCTGCATTAGTTTAGAGACTATAGATAATGGTGGTTCTGCAGTGAACTGTAATATCAAAAGGTGTTTCTAATATTTTGTCTCTTCACTCTCTGCTAAGAGCATCATCATACACAACCACAAGTGTGCCATCTGGGGACTCTAATGCAGGTCTTCAAAAACAGTTTTCATATTCATATTTCATAAGTGTTGTTGGGCTAACTTTTTGGCCCACAGGTCAGCAGACCCACTGGAGAGACTCCCACTGCTCCAGATGGCCAGCTCTCCCCTGCTGGCATGACAAACCTGTGCTTTACTAAACCAGTTTAACTTAAAGAGTTGAAGCAATCAGGCACGTACATTTGCATAGTCTTGGTATCTCTGTCAGACAGTGACCTAATTGCAGGAAAGTTTTAGCCACAAAACCACCTGACTATCACTTTAAAATGGCAACATCTTGCATTTTGGTATCTACTTTCAACAGCCCACTTCACTGAGGTCTCATTTTTAAATTGAGCATGACCAATTATTTTTGACCTTGGAAATAGTAGTATACTCTGGTGCCCTAAACACCAATACTGTTAAAAGCTGTGAACAGAAGATTCTCAGTTGTAGAAGGGAGATAATTTGTCATCATGTGATAATTGGGGTAGACAATGCAGTCAATAACTAGATATCATAAATATATACATATTTAAATGATATTTATGTTTTTATTTATTTTTTTCTATCTCATCAGAAAAAGTCAGCAAAGCAAACAACCACAAAGACAGTAACATGGTGGGAATAAACAGGTGAGTCAGAAAAATTGTATGCATTTCCGGTGATATTAAATTACATTATTTGTCACTTTATTAGATTAACATATTTTTCAAGTACTGTATTTCCTAAATATATATGGTTAAAGTATTGGGTACGGAGAGTGTTAGTTTTATTCATTGTGTCTCTGTGTTTTAGTCCATTCCTGGATGAGTGCTTCAGACAATCACCCTTTAACTCGCGCTCCAAGAGCTCTTCCCCTGCCGAGGCAAGCTCCTCTACCAGGCCGGTGTACTATGGTAAGACGCATGTAAACCGCACATGCACACACACACTGTAGTCACACTTACAATAGGGGAACAGAGTAGTGGCAGAGCTATGTGGACAATTCAATAAGGAAAAGCTACTAAATGGGCATAATTTTGCTCTTATTGTATCTTACATCTACAAGAATTAGTTTTAGCTGGTAGATAGGAAATGTTGTTGTGACTATTTTCTTAACTGATTCTCAAGAAAAGACCTGCCAATTTTTTTTTTGCATTCATTTAAATATGAATATTTTAGTATAGCTTTGTCTTTTTATGTGTTATTCATCAGTTAATTTAAAACAAAGTGATGTAAACAGAAAATGCTAAGCAATTCTATATTTGGTCTGGTATATCTCCATTTACCTTTAAAACTGTACCATTTCTCAATGTGCACTTGTGAACTGTTGTTGTTTAAGGTTGTTCCAAGCATCTTTGAAAACCTGCCATGATTTAGTTTGTCTTATTGTCTTCTGTGTCCTCATGCCCAGTATACCCAGACTCCATGTTGTTGAGATCAGGGCTCTGTGGGGGCCACACCATCTGTTGTTCTTCTGATCACTGAAAATAGTTCATTATGATTCTCAGTGTACATGGTGCAGAAGGAAGTTGGGACCACTGTGATGCCTCCCTCATGGTACTATGTGTTGAATGATAACTGACAACAAATTAAACCCTTTTGCCACCATCACAGTCTATATGAAAAGACCTACTCGAAAAAGGATGTCTAGAGTAAAATGAGAAACTAAATGATTGAGAAAGTAAGCAGTTTATATAGCAGTTTACTAGTTTTGATGGTCACTGAACACTGCTTTTTTTCAGCACTATAATTTTGCCATTTATGGATTCACTCACACATTCATACAGTGCAAGTATCAATTTTCACATATTTTTCATACCCATTCACACGCTTCTGTCTGGAGCAACGTGGGTCTTGCCCAAAGACAAATCTTGCATGTAGACTAGCAGAGCCTAGAATCGAACTCCCAACCTTCAATCAATAAATCAATAAAGAATTTAAATAAAAAAAAAAAAAAAAAAAAAAGCACTAGTCATCTTTAACTGACCAAAACAAGGAGGTAATTAATTGCCAACCATCTGTGCAGTTGCAACATTCATAGTTCAGTACCATCAGAAACAAGTTGTCTCCCTGCTGTAGCTCGGAGGAACAGCTGATTTTGCAGGGATATCATTATAGACTTGCATGCATGCAAAGATGCTGACTGCACACACACACACAATTTGTTGCCTGGTGCACAACTCAGACTCTACACAAAAAGACTGATTTGTATCCATGTGCATGGTCACATCAAACTACCTTGAACCTATATAATATTATCTCACCCTCATCTCTGGCAAACATCGCGTTCCAGTTCATCTTTACAGCACCATTCAGCCTGTCTGCACTCACGCATTTCCCCAACCTGAAGGCATCTGCCCAGGGCATCACCTGCTCCTCTGTCCTCCCCTCTTCCCTGCCATCCCAGATCTTCCTCCGTGTTCCTTTGACAGTGAGAGATCCGGAGGTTAATTAGCTTGTGCCAGCTTTGCCTGTCCCTCTGCCAGTTAATGAAAATCTGATTGGCTTCTGGGTGTCAAGAGTGTCCTGAAAGTTAATTCGCCCAGCACACCTCTCTTCCCTTGTGTGTTTAAGCTTCAGATCCACCCTCTACTGCTATACAGTATGCTATACATCTGCTTCTATTTTAAGTTTTTTTTTTTTTCATCTAAATATTGGGAAGCAGTTGCAGTAGACATTTAATTTAATTTACTGAGTCAATTCATTGAGCAGTAGCTGACATTAATTCATCCCGCATAGGGAGCACCATTGACCTTCATATATTTTGGACGCAGAATCAAAAGGTTTAGCTAAATGTACTTTGAAATAAACATATCAGTACTTATGATTTACTGGGTGCATGATGATTGAAAATTATGATAAATGATTGTTTTCTCCAGCATCTGAACTACTTGATAAGTGCAAATATTATATATTTATATATAATATCAATTTTATGTTAATTCTTTGTACTCTTAGTTCGACACAAAAACAGATTCATTTATTTTGTATTTATCCTTATTTGAAGCTGCAGTGCATGACTTTTAAATATAAACGAATATCTGCTACATTCAAACCATTGTCAAATGCATTCACACAATGCTGATTAAGCCTATCAGCACCACACAACTGTCTCTTTGTGACTCTGTTTAATTCTCTCTATTATAGCACAGTTTAGTTTTTGTTCACCTAATGACATTCCTGTGCTGCACACAGAGTGACATAGTTACCTCTGCCAAGGAGGTTATGTTTTCACCAGTGTTTGTTTGTTTGTCTGTTAGCAAAATAACTCAAAAAGTCATGGGTTGATTTTGATGTAATTTTCAGGAAAGGTGTGTAATGGGACAAGGAACTTTATGATGGACTCTTTATCATTGCTTGGCGGCAGTCTGCGATCTCCAAGTGCTTTGTTTGTACTGTGATTGAGTAGGTTGGGCAGAAGAAGCGCACATTGCGAATGAAGTATGACAACATAATACAGTTGCACTTTGGTAATAGAAGTTCCACCATGGAGCTTTTATTATTCTTATGCCACCAACGTCATTTTAGATGTAACATGATGTGTTTAAAGTAAATTGTTAATGGTTATGGCTAATGGGTCATGTGCCCAACTATTATTTTGAAATAACATTGAAAAATGTGAGCATTTCCCTTTAAAGGTCCAGTGTGTAAAAATTAGTGGCATTTAATGATGAGACTACAGCCCCTCACCCCTCCCTCATGCTTCAGGGAATTATGGTGGCCTTCACGTACAAGTAAGCTTGTTGCTCTTCTACATAGTGAGCTTTCATTGTAAAAAGCAAAACACGTGCTCTGGCTAGTTTGTCCATTCTGGCTGCTGTGAAAACCACAAAATTCGGCCTTCATAAAACAAGGTCCTTGTTGTTGCTGTTATACACTAATGTACTTATAAGTAGTATATTTTGCTTTTCCCAATAAACCATTCTAAACCATTCTAAATGTTACATACTGGACCTTTATGCGAGAGAAAGAACAGAGAAAGAGAGTCGGACTTTGTGTGATACTAATGTGACTAAAGGAGTTAGCCGCCTTCTCCCATCAGCCAGAGGGTTTAGCACAATCTGTAATTTCTCGTTTGTGTCCCTCTCTTCAGCTCGAATGGCACTAATTAAACCATTAGCTACTTCAAGGGCCACACCACACCCTAATTGGCTTAATCATGTGTGTGTTCGTTGGGGTCGCGGCCTCAAGTCCCTGTTGTTGGGCTTCTTGTTTCCTTTTGTGACCAGGCCAGCCGCTCGTGCTCACATATATGACTCGGGGCAAGTTAAATAGTTTATGGCTTATTCTCAGAAACCAAGCCATGTAAGAAGGTCTCGGATTCCCAGCACAGTGACTATAGAGAAAAACGGTGCAGATAGCTGGTCTCACAATAGTGGGAGGCAGATTCCTTCAAATTCAGGAGGTCAGGAAGTTCATGACCTGCAGGTTGGTCCCAGGTCACAGTAACTCCACTTTATTGACGGGGCATGTTTGCCGCTTATATGGAGCCACAAACATACAAATTGCCTGTGCTGATTATTTATTCAATGAACAGACGTGTGCTGCTTTACACTGCCCTATTTACATGACTTTGCTATTACACAGGCGCACACACACACGCCCTCACTCACTCTTGTTACAATAGGGATTCACATCCCTGCAGCAGAACGGACTCGCATGACAACTGATTTGGAAGCAGCAGAATTAACTGCGACTAACAATTCTTTTTAGTATTGGTTAAATGGCTAATTTTTAATGAATTATCAAAGAACACTAAAAAATGAACAATTTTAAAATTATAAATAAGAAACAAGGCATCTCTTGGTGTGATTATTTTTATATTGTGTGTCACAGGCAGTTTGGGTTTTGTTTTGGGCACTCAACTGTACATTTGTGGCTCTTATCTGAAGAGACTGTTTAACACGATCTTTGCGTAGGTGGTAAAAGAGTTGAGTCTATTGTGGGGAATGTTCTGTGGCATAATTGGTTGTTTTGTCCTTATCAGGCTCTTTAAACTCAAACCCATCACTAAATTGTGACAGATAAAGTCTATTTTTTTAGACACTATACAGCTCCTTGTTTGGTCTTGGCTTATTAGAGTCCTAGAGTAGAGTAGAGTAGAAATGACCATGTGTTTTTTTTTGTTTTTTTTGAGCTGTCATGCATATTTCTTAGCATGCATCTATGATATGTGGAAGGACAATTATCACAATAAATTGGGATTTGTGGCACAATGAAATCTAGTTTCGTGTCATATTACACTGCCTTACCTTACAAAACACAAATAACTAAAATATAATATGCTTTGTAGTTCTTTGTAAAGATACTTATTATTTATTATATAGTATCCACTCTTATTTGATAAGAAAATAATGAAATTCATACTTTTTATTCTTTTAATATACTGTATTATACTGTCTCTGCATATGAACATATAAAGTCATAGCTGTCTGATGCGATTTACCTGTGAAATAATCATAACAGCAAGTTTTTAAATTCTTTACGTTGTATAGTACAATGAGGTATCCCATAGTTTTCCTTGTGAAATACTTTGTCTTTTCATATTGAGGGTTTTTTTTAAAGCACAAACTGTCAGTCTATTAAAGCTTTGAAATTACTCTTACAGTCAGCACTTTAGTGGTATACATGTGCAGCAGAGAAGAGTGGAAAAAGTCTGGCCTGCAAGACCATTCATAAAAAATAAAAATAAAAGTAAACAAAACTTGTTTGAGTAGACTTTGCAGTGTAAAATAAATAATTTATCCTCAAAGGTGGCTGTGCCATGCCATCACTCACAAGCATCATGGCGAGTAGATGTTTGATTTTTTTTTTTTTTTTAAACTGTCAAGCAAGTGTGCCTAGTATTAAAGCTTTATTCCATCTGGAAGCATAATAAACCAAATGAGTTACAAGGACAAGTGCTCCTAACTGGGTTAAGGTGCCCAATAAGCAGCTTTTACAAGAACAACTTTTGACAGAGACGGCAATGCCCAGGCACCTTGCTGCACTATGTCTAATAGAGAGTGCAAATGATTGTTCCAAATATACACATTTCCTAAATGTTGAATTACGCCTTTAATATTCCTTTAATGAAATATAAATGAAGAAATCCAGGCTGTTGAATCATGTTTCGCTGGTGATGGCTCTCATAAAAGATGGATGGAATAGAGCCATTCTTCTGTGCTGTTAGTTAAGATGCATAACATACACTGTGGTGGTAGTTTGTTTTCAAACCTTTATAGCTTTTATTTATCCACAAAAGTAAAATGCCCCAAAAGTCCTAAAGATCTGATGGAAGTAAAGTCGTAGAACATTTCAAGCAGTACTTACCATATATTTGCGCGTGATAATTTCAATATTAACACATGATGGACTAAACTTTTTTGTTTAATAGCAGCTTGACTTCACAGCTTTTAATCTACCTGCAGATGCTGTTGTGGATGACTGTGTAAACAGTGAGTGAGGTTTTTTTGTGTGTGTGTTTTTCCAGACTCAGAAAAGGATGATGGTGAGCCAGGAAACGGAATTGCCCAGTGGAGACTAAATGAACAGCTCTTCCCCTGTCCGGTCTGTGGCAAGGTGTTTGGTCGACAGCAGACTCTTTCAAGACATCTGTCTCTACACACAGGTAAGTAAACACACACACATACAGTACATTTGCATCCCTTTACTGATGTATAGGTCCTATCTGTGGTGCTTGTGCATGTATGCTTGTGTTTTTGCTGCCTACAATAAGTAAATAAGGTTGACTAGACTAGATTAACCTTACTTTAAAGAGATTACTACGATGATTAGTCTCACTGGGAAAACTGCCCATCTAATTACCCAGCTCGAAGGATGCCTTAGAGAACACACACACAGAGCAACAATAGTTTCTCTATTTCACTTTCTCTCTCATACTCAGACATGGGAGACTTCCTCAGGATGAAGCCATGTGTTCTCCAGAGTCCTGATTACAGTGTTTTCAAACATATGCTTTGGTTGTTCCCAACTGATCCATTCTACCCAATAGCCACTTTCCATAATCCTTCTCTTGGTCCTTATTAGTGAAAAAAGATTAATGAACGCACTTTTATATCTAAAGCACATTAACGATTGATAAGAAATTAATGCAGCCTACTTGGGATAACTAGTCCAAATCACAAAAAGCACAAATGGAGACTCGTGTATAAAATGCCCCCACTCAATTGGCCATGCTCTCGCATTTTGCAAGTGCACACTACACAATACACACACACACACACACCATCTGAGAGTGTTGGCTGTGAACAGCTTGGCCACACCACAGAGAGCAGAAGCAGGGGCATATGTCAGTGTGATGGTCTTTTTGGTTTCCCCGACGACATAAAGGTTGCCTGGCTCCATGTCCTTGGGGCAAATGTTGTGCGTGCGTGTGTGTGTGTGGATGAGTTATGCTGATTTTAGGGATATCCCAATCAGCTTTTCACCCCCATCTCCAGTCATTTTACTATTGAGTATCTGCTAATACAGAGTCCTGATCTGACACTTGGTACTTGCCATGATAATAGCTGCACACCTCACCTCACCTCACCTTTTTTTTTTTTTTTTTCCCACTGTCAGTAAAATAAATTTTACTGACTGAGGTTTAGAGAAAAAAGAACACCGCTGTCACTTGTCTGCTAGTGCTGCAGTAAGGCACATGGTGTACATGTACACCATGTGCTGACAACATGTCAGCACATGTGTGTGCTATTATACACGCACACACTTTGGACCACCTGATGGGTTTTATGTACAATTTGCCAAAAAGCAGCTTTCTGTGACATCACCAAATCATCAGTTTATAGTGTGATGTCACTAAATGCAACAGCTCATCAGTATATATTGCATACATTCCTAAGGGTGCGCAGAAATAACACTTATCAGGTTTGAAGTCAATTAGATGAGTGGTAGTTGCAAAAATCTAGACCATTTCTGGATTTATTTGTAGGATATAGCAGAGATAGATATATAGATATATGTATCACATTTTTTCCCATCTTGTGACATCTGGATAGTTCCTGGAAAAGCTGATTTTTCTCACACATTTTTCCTCTTCCCAGGATCAGAGTTTACTGCTGGAGTCAGGCAGAGGTCAGGGAAGGTTAGGCATTGAGTAATTAGGTTTAAGCGTACTTAAAAGGCTCAGTGGCTGGAGTTTAACTTTAACTGGGATAATGTTGACAGTAACCAGAGGCCTTCTATCTGTGTGTATTGTTTTCCAGAAGAGAGGAAGTACAAGTGTCACCTGTGTCCCTACGCAGCCAAGTGCAGGGCAAACCTCAATCAGCACCTGACCATCCACTCTGTGAAGCTGGTCAACACGGACACTGAGCAGATAGTCAGCGCTGTCACAGCTGACTCCGCAGAGCGGAAGAACTGCCCTTACTATTACAGGTAGTAATAACTGTAAACACCACACTAAACTGTCTAGGATGTTTCAAGTCAATATAGAAGATAGCAACTGAACCTAATCCCATCATTTTTGATAATATGTATATGCTGTTTAAATCCTAATATTTCATGATTGTTTTTTTTTTTCCTCTACTGATCTATTCAGTTGGTCTGTTTTCTTTTTTTTTTGTCAGTTATGTGGGTATCGGCCCGTGGAGCACTCTCTCGCCCCTCACTCACAGATCCCTGCCTACTTCTTGAATTTTTTCAAAATCAGGCATTGGGTGGAGTAAGCCTCAGATCAGTGGGTTTAGTTACACTTTAACTGAAACTACCTGCCTCTTGACTGTAGCATCATGTTTAATGTAGAGACTTGAGAGTAATATTGAGCTTCTCATCTACTTCTTGACAGTAAAGCTAATAAATGTATTTTTCAAAAATACTGTGCTGCTGAATTAATAATTCTATGTGGCAAATAATTTGGAAACACACATAACGTACGATTATAATCATCCTCTTTCTTTCCCTCTCTGTTTTCGGGTCCAGCTGCCATGTGTGTGGTTTCCAGACGGAGCTTAATGCCCAGTTTGTCAGCCACATGTCGCTTCATGTGGACAAGGAGCAGTGGATGTTCTCACTCTGCTGCAGCATCTGTGACTACGTCAGCATGGACGAGCATGACATGAAGAACCACATTAGTACTGGACATGCAGGTACAGATTCCTCATCTTTAATTTTGATAAATTTGCTAAACAATTATTTTTTTGTGAATAGTGTCTGCGCCATTGTTATCAGTGAAGCCAGTAAATCAGTTTCCTTGTTTAAGAGATTAAGGAAACACCATGTTTCCTTAATCTCTGATGACACATCATGGTCATTTTATGTCTTCTTTATAATAAATTACATATAGCATCTTTAAGCATTTCAATTTTAGATCTAGTGTACTGCTGGAGCCATTTCTGCCCCTGGTGTCTGTTCCTCTGGCCCTAATAAATGTTACTGTCCAAAATATTTTACATGACAAGAAATCAACAAGTACTTTTTTGAAGTAAAAACACAAAGATGTAACAGCTATTTCAACTTGAAAAGCGCAGTTGAGTATGGGTTCACAGGACACGGTGCAAGACTAGCAGTAGAAGAGGGTTTCACAAACAGCCTCCTATTCCACTTGACTTTCCTTGGATTTACAAAGCTGCTGGTCTGAACCTTTGGTGGTCGATAGGAGTGTTTTTGTCTAACCAGCTTTGTCCAGTTTATTGCTGATGTTTTGTTCCTCACTGCATGTGTGTGCATGTTGGCTTCTTGCGTGTGTGGGTGGGATTGTCCAGACCAGACAGACGACCGGTCTTTCACAGTCCATGGTCGTTTATCTTAGAAGGTTGGTCCTTATTGTGCCTGAGGGGAAGAAAAAAAATCAATAGGCCTTGGGTCCTTTGGAGACGTTCTGGGTTTACAATGCCATTTTTTTTAAGACTCTCAACCAGTGATGGCATTTATCTCTCACAAGATGGACACCACTGCTAACCACACAAACGTATAGCAACATGGATCAGTCACCTTACCTTTATAAACACACCTCCCTTTTCTCTTTTTGGGGATTTAAATAATTGTCAAGGTCCAGCTGTTTGTCCAAGAGTCGACACTTCAGAGAGTTGGTTGATACAGCACTACCTAGAAGAAACCTTAACACACAGTAAAAGGATTGTCATCTGGTCAACTTTGTTCCTCAGCAAGTTTTTGACTTCATGTAAACCTCCTGTGAAGCACAAACTTTACACATGGTAGTGGACTGGTTTGTTTGAGTGCCTTCTCAATGGAGCGGACAAAGGTGTTGAATTATGTGACAGAATACCTGACTCTGAATTCTCTGGCTCAGATTTTACATCTTAAATTTTCATCCTTATTTCATGAATGTTGCCATGCAGTCTCTGGTTTAAAAAAAAAAAAAAAAAAAAAAAAGTAACATTTCTTATTTAAGGTAAATTTCATGGTCTAGGCCTACTGGCTTACAGCAGCAGCTTTTTCTCCTTTTGCTTACATTCTGTGGCTGTGAACATTCTTTAACCTTTTTAGATATGGTGAGAAAAGGCAAGTAGATTCTAAATACTGCAGCAGAAGAGATAAACGCTTCCTTAAGCTGGTTCAGGCTGCAGCTATGACTGTGCTGCAAATGACCTTCGTGTATTTAGAGTTGATTGATGGCAATTAACAATGACTAGTACTACTGTATGAAAAATTATGTGCACTAGCATTTCTGTATATTTCAGGCTCAGTCTTTTGTGTGTCTGTATTAAAAAGTTAGGTCAACCGTTTTAGGATCTGTGTAACCTTTTCTCCCTGCTTTTACTCCCTCATGAGTGAATGCCCTTTGTTGAGCTGTGCCCCGAGATGCTCCCACCATCTTTGCTCCTTCAGCCATGACCCACACCCTCACCCCCTCTCCCGTTCTCCCCCACCCCGTCTAATACCCTCTCTTCCCAGTGAATTGCAGACGTAGAGAAGGGGGATCAATAAAAAGCACACTGCATCTTGATTGGACTGGCAGGAGGGCCTCAGACAGAGCACATGAGTATCCGGGATGCCTGCTTGTATTCTATTTGTGTGAATGTCATTGTATGATACACATGACCACGATTATCTTGAAAGAGAATTTTGCAGGTTTTTGAGATCTCTTTCGTTTTTGATCCTAAATGAGATACAGCTGAGATACAACACTGCTTTTCAATTATAACAGTTAAGATTTCTCATTGGCTGTCCTCTTGTGGTTAGGTCTTAACTCAAGAAGTCCCCTCAGTGAGACGAAAAGCACCTCCTCCTCCCTCTCGGCACTCAGCGATTCACTCAACAGCTCTGAGGGTGGAGACCTCACCCACAGTAACGAAGAACTCAAGAGCCTGCTCGCTCCGCCCTCCTCTACAGGCAGCCAGTCCAGCTCCGGAAGCCACTCGGGATCAGGAACTGAGGACAAGTCGGAAAAAGGCAAGAGACCAGTCAGACACATTTTCCCATTCTAAACATTTGTTTAAGGCATTAAATATTCATACACACATTCATAGAGGTATTTTACACTTAAGAACTCTAATCTGATTCATCAGGATATTTACCGCTACATAACAGCCCGCTAACTAAATTTCTGACACATTTTTTCTTACAGTAACGGTCACCTTTTTCCAAAAGGTGCTGTTACCCTCTATAGTCAGAAATCTCATATTAGATAACTGATTCTATTTAAAGTGTATTTATTGGACTTCATTCCTCCTGGTATCAGTTTTTAGCTTCTCATGTGCAACATTTTTCTGCTATACTAAGAGTGAATACTTGTACTTCTTAAACTGTTTAAAAGTACAAAGATTCCATTAAGCAGCTTAACGGGACACCCCACCACTTTACACACGAGTAACAAGATGTGCTTTTCAAACTGTGAAAACAATTTTGTAATGAAATAAAAATAATTAAAAATGCCTTTGTAGCCATGTAGTGTTGTGCATGATGAATACAAATGTTTCATAATAAGCCTAGTTCAGAAACTATACAAGAAACTATACAACACTATTGTATGCTGTGTCCTTCATCTGAAAACAGGCTCTGCCCAACAATACTTAGACCTGCAAGGGAGCATTTGCGTGTGTACAGCAGCAGTACAGTGAAACAAGCATTTATCTCAAACTGCTGAACTAACCAGGATTTTTGAGCCATAGAATTTACTTAAATACCTTTGACATGGATACTACTTTGTGTTATCATTCATACTCGCCTTACTAGTGTGATGTTGCTGTTGCCTCCGTTTGTCTTGACATGAAACACAAGATCCAAAGAGTGCTATTCTGAGAAACACAGAGTCATGTGGAGCTGATAGGCTTAATTAGCATTATGTGAACCCACCTGACAATGGTTTGAATGTAATGGACATTTGTTTATATTTAAATGTTAAGCACTACAGGTTTGACTTACCCTCTCATCTTCCTCCCCTCCTCACTCCAGGCTTTGAATGTGTCTTCTGCAACTTTGTGTGCAAGACACGTAGCATGTACGAGCGGCACCTCCAGATCCACCTCATCACGCGAATGTTTGAGTGCGACGTTTGTCACAAGTTCCTCAAGACACCTGAGCAGCTGCTGGAGCACAAGAAGTGCCACACCGTCCCCTCCGGAGGGCTCAAGTAAGGAAAGCAAGTACAGACAGAGGTTCCTAACTCCGCTCACCCTCCCTCCCCCCACCTGTTCAACTCATTGCACTCAAAAACATACATACATACATACATACAGTATATGCACATTCATAAACTGAAGCCAGAGATGTGTGTTAAATAAATGTAACTTTGTTTAGACAAAAGGAAATACTTGCTGATTCTTGATGATGACAATGAACCAACTACAACTTTCAGACATTTTTCACATACACACAAAATGATTTGGTATAAATATACATAATTTCATATGTTGTAGACACAACTTTGCAACATTATCATGGTTAAATGTAATCAGAGCTGTATTGTTTGTAGGGCTGGTTACTGGCAAAACCTGGTGATACTAGAAGAAAGGCAATATACTGCAATTCTTCCTACTAAAATAATCTATTTAAAGAAATAGACTTTAATAGTAAAAGTAACATTGTGATATGCATTATCATTATACAGTTGTTTGTCCAGTGAAAGGAGGAGGGGAACAAATGAACCAAGGCCCGCTGCAAAAATATTTCTGATATGTCGATACAGCGCTCTTTTTTCTTATAGCCAACATATACATGACACGAGTTAACCTTCATTAACAAGATAAAAACACCAATACAAGATCAGTGTGAATATTATTATAGCTGTGTCCCGAATCAGTTAACCTCACTTAAATGTTCATTATCTGCAGCCGGAAAATGAAGTGATACACGTTGTAGTTGTGCTTGCAGTATCTCGAATCTCTTGGCAAGTGTAACTAGTTATGAGACAGTCTGTGGGTCTGCAGTGGCTCTTCTGAACATAAGGGAGAGTGGAGAATGAGATGGAAATGGGCTTCCCCTCAGGGTCTGTTGTTCTACTGCCCACAGCAAAACAGCCGTGCCAACAAAAAATATCTGAAACCTGCATTCTACAAAGTGATTTTTCCAGTGAATACAGATCATCTAGATACTAAACCGGGCATTATATAAAATTTGCTGGCATGATTACATGAGCCGTAGTATCATACACATTTTTAACATCATAGTCTGGACACAGAAATCAATCCAATATACGACAAAACTAATGCAGGCTTCAAGCCTACACACATTCAGTGTGCTGTTTGCAACCAAATCTAGGGCTGGGCAAAATATTTCCATAACTGTATATCACAGTATAATTTTCTTCAATATCAATACGACAGAGTTTCAAAATATTGATACAATATTTGTGCATTGTGCAAACACATGTTGAGATAAAACATGATTGCTATGAATGATTTGCCTCAATTTTGTGTTTAACAAGTGTGTGTTGTTTTGTCTGTAAATAAATTTTAAACCACACCAATAGGTTTCTTCAGCTTTGACTCTGGAGCAAAACTCAGTCATTAACTCTCTGACATGTAATAGACTGACTGACTGAATCTAAACTTTTTTTTTAATCAGGATTTTTGCATTTATAGCCCAGCCCTAACCAAACAACCTGTGTAGTGCTAACATAAAGTATATAAATACAGTACGTCTGCATGTTGGGTAATATTATAACTTGTAACTTAGAGCAGCCTTGCTTTTTAAATATTGACAGGTTTTTGAAGCTCTGACACGCTTCCCTCTCCATCCTCAAGACCCACAGGAGCCTTTGTTGTACTGTCACATTTATGTACTATTTGTGTTAATGTAAGGACCATCTGTTGACCTTAAAATCCACAACATACACTGACAGCGTTTTAGTCTAGTCACAGTAATGTATTCTTACACATAGGTTGGCATTTAGGACTAAAAGCGTCCTTACAGGATTGACATCAGAGTTGAAACAATCACAACTGTAGGGCATTTTGTTTAAGTTTTAAGTAACACAAACCATTTCTTTTGTTGTTTTTGAGTCAGTCTCATTTCCAATCTGTGCATGTGCAGAACCATTGAGCATCATTATGATTATCACCTCACCTTGTCATAAACAAAGTGTTCCACATCTTTTTTCTGTGCAGTCATCAGTGGAGTTAGGATGATCTCAACATTGTTATATGTCTAAAGATTCACTTCTGTTTTAAACAAAACCCTGTGGATAACTGAACACAAACACACAAAAAGCCGCTTCATAGCCCCAAGATATTCACACAGCATTCATTAGACTTCCTGCTAGCTATAGTGTGACTGAACAAATGTGAAAAAGTTGTTCTAACACTTCAAAAATGGTTCTTCTGTCTGGTGCCAATGTTTTTGAAGCCAGATTGATTTTTTTAAGCCAGCATTCAAAAGGGAAATAAACAGGTAGAAGCTATTTTAGATTCTCATTACTCAGCAGAGGGAAAAAAACTGAGCTATTGCTATTCTTTATATTTAACTACATCATTAAATCTGTATTAGCTTAACATCTTGTATTGTTTATATTTACACATAGTCTTTAAGGTCTGAACAATTATTTGTTTAAATCAAAATCATAATTTAAATAAAAGTTATATTTTAAGTATATTATGAATAAAACAACAAACTGAAAACAATCATCAATACTTCTTGGGGGGGAATCATATCTTTAAGTTCTCATCCTTGTGTTAGACTGTAATAGTTATTTTTTTTTATGCTGCCATGTAGTAATGCTCCATCTTGTTTTAAGTCTACGAGTCAATATTTAACTTTTAAGGTTTGACTTTGAAAAACATAGCTAATCAAATTTCAGTTGCATTATGTTAGAAAATTGCAATTGGATATTTTACCCAAATTGTTCAGCCCGGCTTTAAGGTCTGTTAATTTTTGCACACCACGCACACATTTATTAACAAAAGCCAAACGATTTAGACAAATTGTATACAAACATAAATGAACATTTAAGGCAAATTACCTATATTTTATGACCTCGGGTCCATGATATTTGTCCCAGTCCAGTGTGTATACAAGTATACACTTGAGCAATGTGAAGTGTTTTCATATATGTAGGAGTGTGTAGAAAGGGAGTGAGGGCCTTGATAATTTCGAGGTTTTTCTGAGGTGATTCTGTTCTGCAGGGTTTGTGAAGCGCTTTGGGGCCCAGAGCAGATGAAAGGTGCTATTTAAATGTAAGTGCCACTCCATTCCTTCATTTCCCTTCATGTCCTACTGCTTCACTCCTTTCTTCAGCCTGTCAATCTTCCTCCCTCCTTCCCACACACGCACAAACATACCTAATCACCTCAATCATTAAACTGCCACACATACCACCATGAACACATAATACTGTACATGACGATACACATTTTTCCTTTATCTGTCCTTCTCCTTTTCATCACTTTGTGTTACTAAATTTCAAGTTGTTAGGTGACTTTTGAAGATTGCCAACTTTGCCAACGACTGTCTTCTGCTTTTGTGTGTTTCTGTGTGTCCTCTGTCCCTGCTTCCCCTTTTGTTGCTTTTCCCAGGTGCCCTTTCTGCATCTACTCCACCAATCGTCCAGCGGCCATGGAGTGCCACCTTAAGACGCACTGTAAGATGGAGTACCGCTGCCGCATCTGTCAGGGACTGTGGCCTGACCAGGCCTCATTGGAGGCCCACATGCGCGGGCACCGCCTAGGCAACCACTACAAGTGTGAGCAGTGTGGCTACTTGTCCAAGACGGCCAATAAGCTGATCGAGCACGTGCGTGTGCACACGGGTGAGCGGCCCTTCCACTGTGACCGCTGCTCTTACAGCTGCAAACGCAAGGATAACCTCAACCTGCACAAGAAGCTGAAGCACGCGCCGCGCCAGACTTTTGGCTGCCAAGAGTGCCCTTTCACCACCACACACCCTTTTGTCTTCAGCCGCCACCTCAAGAAACACCAGAGCGGGGGAGCGGGGGGAATGGATGAAGGCTTAGCAGGAGGGGAAGAGGAAGACGATGAGGAGGAGCTGCCTTTCAAGGGAACATCGCCAGGGGGCTTGTCATTGCGGAAAAGTGAGAAGTTCCTGTTCAGTGGAGGAGGAGGAGAAGGAAGCAGTGGAGGGAGTGGGAGTAACAGCCCCCTCATGAGTCTAACAGCATCCCAGGCTCTCCAGTCTGTTGCTCTGTCAGTCACACTGGGCAAGTCCACCCCGTTGGACGCCAAAGGCCCTCTGTCCTGTTGGGCCAGAGTCAACAGCGGAGACACCACCAGGAGCCCCGACGGTTTGCTCAGTGGCAACCTCGTCCTCTCCTCCTCCCACCACGTGTTGGAGCAGTACAGGAACTCTGACCCAGCTCCCCTAATCCCCCTCACCACCCTGTTCACCCACAACAGCCGCTTCACATTCCACTCGCACCTCCACTCCAGATGGCGGCCCGCCACATCTCCTCTCCTCTTCTCCTCTAACTCAGCCTCCCCCTCCCGCTCTCCCTATTCACCTGCCTCCCACAAACACTCCTTCCTGGCCTACCTGGGACTGATGGAGAGGGCCAAGACTGTTTGACCTCGCCGTCTCACTTTTTCTCCTCACTCCTTGGACAGTGGTGTGAATGACTCTTGACCACTGCAGTGGGAGCAACATTTTTTCCAATCATACCAGCAGAATAAGCTGGACCAGACTAACATATTGAAGAAAATAATAATAAAAAAAAATTTATAAGTGAAAAAGGCTGTACATGCTAAAAATGCATTTATATCGAAAAGCTGCTTTTCTTATCAGTTCTATCAATTGAATTATTACTACTTCAGCTACTACTCTCTATTACCTTTAGTTTTCTGTTTTGGAACGTCTGAATGACCTGGACCCAGTTGCATTATCTAAGGAAACTAACGTATCTCAGTTTTATAGATCTTTTAGGATTGACAAGATAAAAAGTTGAAAAAGACGAAACAAAAGTTGCAAGTGCTATATTTTAGTGCATTTTTGTCTATTGCTATTATGCATCAAAACAGCATGCCTGTTTCTGTGTTTCAACTAGCTTTGACGTCATTAGGAAGCTAAGTCGAGATATTCTGAAGTGTTAGCGGTGCGACAAAACCAATGAAACGGCATGCTTTTCATTGAAAAAGGCACGTTTCCAAAGCAACGCCTCAAACCACGCACTTACCTTATTTATCAATCTTGTACATAGTTTTGTAGCCCTGTCCCTTCCCATCTTTTTGATTTCTGTTGGTCTTTTGTATAACAGTGAAACCATATTATGCATAGCTGCTGCCTGATGTCACACTTCTGCCTCAGAATTTCAATGGGTTATTAGAAAATGTTGATAGTTTTCTAAAGCTGTGATAATGTAAATATTTATGTCTGCAGATTTATAACGTCCAAAGTGACCTCTCATGAGAAAGATTTATTGCCAACAATTTAAATTTTAACAAAAAAAAAAAAAAAATGCATAGTAAATTGCATTGAAATCTGACATAAAATGAATAAATGACAGGATGGATTTCATGATTTCTGAGACCAAGTGGATATCAGCACAGTTTCATATGCAGAACTATGTATCACGCACCTATACTTAGAAGAGATATGAGATAACTGTTTTGTGGAGGTGACCTGCTCTGGGTTAGCGAGCTACCTACAGCCGGGGTCACCACAGGCCGATTCAATGGTGCTTTTTGGAGCTTTTTGTAATTTTTGTGTACAAAAAAGGAAAAAAAAAAACTGTTCCAAAATGACTTGAATGAATGTATTTTTGTTGATGTACATGGAAAAAGAAGCGATACAGAAGTGTGAAGAGGGATTTCTTCTGTGCTGGAAAAAGCAGGAAAGTTAGTGTGTTTGGTGGCCTTCTGTGTCTATTTTGTTTTATTTGTGTTCCTTCTTTTGGGTTTTTTTTGTTTGTTTGTTTTTTACTGAGCCTTTTACATCATCATAAACCATTTCTACTAACATTCATAGAGCACCTATTGGGGGAAAAGCTCCTTTAGGTGCAATTATGAAGCAAAGCCATTCACCTGTACAGCATTGTGTTCAATGGCACTGGATTCTTTTTAAGCTGGCTGACATGGTACTGCTTTAAGCATCCCTCCCTCCTGTCAAACTTTTTGAAGTTTTAATTGCACTTAACGGGGTTACACTTCAAGCCAAAAGCACTTAAAAAAAAAAAAAAAAGATAATAAAAGGTTTAAGTGCAAACTTAGATCCACTGAGTCACTATAATGTGAAGTGGGAGCTGGAGATGCTGGAAATGACTCCATCATCATCATCATCCCTTAGTTTCACATGTAGCAATTATCAGTGCGAACAGGTCTGCATTCCTATGGAGCCCAACTCACCTCAGAAGTCAAATAATCCTGAATAAATTGTAGATTTCATGTTTTATTGTTAGTTATAAGTCACTTCAAAACCAAGAGAAAGACACATTTAAAAATCTGGGGGGGGGGGGGTGGTAAATTAATACAAATTGCATGAATTAGACAGTAGAGGTTAAGCTCTCCCTGAGAATTTAAAGTCTCAGGCTAAATTTTGATAGCCAATTTTGCACAGTGCTGCACTTTTTGATTATGAGAATATGTATTTATCCATGAAATGCTCAAAAAATGTTTGGGGAGATGAAGCAGTATAAGCATTTTATTTCTGAAAAAGCTTTACCCATTATTGATCTTGCTTGTGTTCCTAAGTGGTCTTCAAGCCAAAATCACTCATTTGTACCGGGGTTTTTTTTTTTTGGGTCATTTTTGCCTGTTTTATTCATTGCATTTTTTTATGATGAATCATTGTTGCTTTTTTTGTTTTTCTACTTAAATGTCAGAAAGAAAAATGCTGATTGGACAGAAAACATGAATTGTCAAGACCAAAATGTAAGTTCCTGCAGGATGTGATGTTAGGATTGAATCCGTCACGGCCTGCTCTGGAGCGATGCCTTGATTGTCTCCCTGTTTTAAACTGTTAGTTTGTTCCTTTCTAATCTGTTGATGCCTGGCATGCTGTCTCTGGAGTGAAAGGAGCATCCCTTCAACACACACTCACTCGTACTATCTATGTTATCTTTTATACTCTAGTGCCACTTGGTGGAAGGAAACCACCTGAGACTTCTGAAAATAAGTCAAACTAATTGTCAGGGTCCAAAAGAAGAAAGTTAAAGAGAAAAAAAAAAGAATGTGTCCACTCAACACCTTTTTTTTAATGTCTGCCTTCAAATACATAATCATGAATGGCTGCACTTCTTTGTGTCTCCATAGTTTTGAGTGTAATTTAAAAAAAGGCAACACAGGGCTCTATCCATTTAAAGAACAGTATTCTAAAGCACTTACTTTGTTTATTTTGCCCAAATGTACACGGCACAGTAACTTTTTTTTTTAAGCTTGACTACCTTCTTGGCACTTCAGAATATGCATGACATTGCCCTTGCTTTGATTCTTTAGCACTTAATTGTGTTTTAAAACTAACTCCCTTGGTCGCGCTTCACTAGCATCAGCCTGCACTCTCCTACAATCATTCAGCTTTACGTTCAGCTGTATTTTATGATCAGAAAAGGCTCAACAATCTTATCGTTTGGCACTCGGTAAACATTGGTATGTGCTGTATAAAGCTTTTTTTTATTACTCCATTGTTAAGGCTGTACAGGGTTGTGATGATAACTGTTAAATAGATCATTTGTACTTTTTGGTTTTGTATTTGTTTGGCATTATTTTATGTTCAACTTGCCAGATCTAAATGTAACAGGATTTGAAAGTAAAGCTTACATCAGATATTACGTCTTAAGTTTTCCGTCTCTTCTTTGTCATTAACTTCAGTGTCACGCATTCACTTGCTTTGATGTTTATAAGCAAGAGTGTTTTGTTTTTGTTTTTTTTTACTTTTAAAATAAAGCTCATTTATTGATCTTCTTGGAGGAAATTCAGGAGTTAAACAAGTCCTATACACAATATGATTTATGAAGTACAGTATGAGACAATCATAAGGAATATACATATTCATGTGATATACACAGTGTGACAATTATAGTCCAATAATGAAGCACATACAATAATAAAACTTATTATCAGATGACTGTTTTGATTTACATACTGTCACAAAACATTGTTTCTCGCACTGATAAAATTCATTTTGATTCATGTAACATATTACATAAATAGAATATTACAGCCTTTATGTTATTTATATTAAATTGTCTTATTTGTTGCTTTTCCTGCATTTACATAGTTCAGATGTTTTATATAATTTTAAGTCGAATGTCTTTTGCGTTCATTTTAGACAGGAAAAGCCAATATTTTTACATTTTACATTACTTATTTGGTCCTCTACACAAATTAAGCAAAGCATCAACTTAATTCTTGGCTTTGTAAAGTGTTGTGTGGCAGGCAATTTTATCTTTTCGGTTAGAAGTGATGTGGTTCATTTCATGGAATCTTTAACGTCATCATAATATCAGTGTCTGTATTCGGAGTAAAATCCATAATGTGATGAAGACATTGAGATGCAGGTAAAAGCTCTTAAGTTAAACAGAGATAATTAATATTTTTTTTAACACTGTTAACAGCACAATTTTATACAGACTAGATTATACAAAATGGTCAAATGGATTACCATTAGACTGCTTTTGTTTTAAATCAGCTAAGCATTTCTAATTGTGAGGTATTAATTTTAGATTTTAAACAGTAAATTTAAAAAAAACAACTCCAAGCTGCGCTGCACTACAGTTTTTTTGCCAGTCACATCCATTCACTCACACACTCCTACAGCACATCTTTTGTACCCATTTACACACTGCCACCACAGACGTCAACGTGGGGTTAAGTGTCTTGCTCAAGGACACATCAGAATGTAGACTACGGGAGCAAGGAACTGAACCCACACCCTTCAAGTTGAGCTACCATCATCACCCCAAATATTAACAACCAAATGCTGTCAAAGTCTGATGAAATTATGACAACACAGAATCATTTTGATCCAAATAGAAATTTAAAACATCTAGTCATCAGTTACAACTAAGCTATAATCTGAAGAAAAGGACCAGGGGCCTCATGGTGAGCTTGTTTTCTTAAGAATAATAAAACAAACAAATTCCTCCCTTACCATCTAATAAGGAAGACAAAAGCAGAGCAGCTTCTGTCTTCTTTTGCAACTGAACGAGTCACTTGCAAACGAAGACATTGGGATCAAAACAACGTGATAGATCAATGAGGAAATCAGAGCAGAGCAGATATCATTCAACAGAGAGGCAGTGACAGGAGTTCAGCAGCAGCACTGAGCAGCTTTGAGAGACATGGCATCGTCTAATTTATGACAGTCGCTCGCTATCATAATAATAAGAAATAGAGTCTGTCATGGTGTCTAGCTGGTGTTTTTATTAGACCGATGGGAGGTCTCTGTCCCTCTCCTTTTTGTGTCATAGTAATGAAAGTTACAGCACGTTCTCGCCCAGCCAAAGGTTGCCTCTGCCTAATGAAAACAGATGAAGCAGAGATAAAGTGTTTGCTGACATTAAGGGACTCATTTATCAGCGTTAGCCCTGGAGCTATAGAACACCTTGGTCTGGAGCTCTCTCCTTTAACATGCCCTGCCTCATAGCAGCAGCCCGGCGGCACGCTGCAGCCTTCCATCCACAGGAACACCTCCATCTTTAACTCTCCTTCACATTTCATTTTTCCCCATTGTGATCAGGTCACTTTCTTGTTTATGTCCACATACACAGCTTAGTGTGGGGAGTTTTAGCACAAAAAGACAAAAGATTATAAGAGGAGCCTCGTCAAATCTTGGGGTTTTGCAGAACTTGGACCTCCATGTTGACCCATGTGGGTTCCACGGCCTTCCAAAGCTGAATTTCTCCTGTTGAACGGCTACGTTTTCATCTCACTGCTCATCTTGTCTGTGTATTAATGAATCTTTTCGTCTGTGTTTAAAGCTGCTTAATTAAGTTCAAAGCAGCGCTTGGGGCACTGTGCGCCTGCTCAGCTGACCTCCCTACGAGTGGAAGTGTTGATTAGGAAGTGAAGAGACATGCAGGCACTGCAGGGGATGGCTATTGATTGAAGGGATAGAGAACCTCATTTGGATTTGGTGATTGGAATATCACACTGTACACGGCAGCTGTTTTTCTTCATTTGCTGAATAACAATAGCTCTATTCCTGCACTGGCAGTTTGGTGATATTGCCAACTAAATGAGGAATTTCTGTGATAAGACCAAACACCGCAGTTTTCCCTCATCCCAATAATAGCCCTTCACCTCGGCCCGAGCTGTCTGCACAATGTCGACCTTTCAACACCACCTCACGAAAGTTGGCTGCTGTCGATCGATAGCGTGTTAGCTTTTTGTTTGTAGGTTCAGGCTGCCTTGGCTTTATTGCAGCTGCTGAGAGTCATGGGGGAGTCGTGCACAGCTTTGTGAGAGAGGAGCTCCCTCTTGTTTGCCAAAAGTGTAATCCCGCCGTGACCCGCCATGACCCTGCCCTGAGAGGAAAGCTGCTTAGACAGAAGTGCGTGTCTGTGGGAGCTCCCAGCTGCCTGGCCTCTCTCTCTCTCTCTCTATGTTTCTGTTTTTCTCTCTGTTTTGCTCACTACATCTACACAACCCCTTCTTTCTTCCCTTTATAGCCATGTACATCTTTCTACCACACAAAATCTCTTCTCTTCCATCACTGTTTTATCATCTCCTGTTTACCTCTTCATTCTTCTCTGTCTTTTCATTTTTCCTTCCTCTGCAGTAAACATACACTTCACACGGGGTCAGAACTCCCGAGACCCCTCCTCCTCCTCCTCCATCAAGGTTTTAAGTTTGGGAAAGAGTTGGGGCTTTGCTAAGTGGAGACAGATCTCCTATTTATTTGCTCCAACAGAGAAAATAAACACACCGAGTTCTGCCATAGACAGCCATTAGTATGGACCACAGACTGGTGCACAAGAAACAGAAAATAAAGAAAGACAATGACCTCGAATCGATTTGGCTCGCGCTGAAGCCAGGACTAAAACTGTACAGTATGAGGCTCCGCTGAGACGGCTTGTTGATTTGCAAATCATTTCATCTTCGAATAAAAAAAAAAAAAAATACAAAACACCAAAATGTCGAATTTGAAATTCAATATTTACTCCATCCCTAATGGAGAGACAAGGTTGCTATGTGCAAAAGTGCAAACCCAAAAATGTTATGGATGTGTGTTTAAAAAAAAAAAGGATCAAGAGCTGAGGTAAACCTTGGAGAACAGCAGATCTGCGTGTCACTCACCACTCAGTTTGGTTGAACACGCATGGTGCGACATGTATTTACATGCATGTTTGGCGCTCGACCCAGGGGCGCAGTGTCGCTGCCTGCCCGCTCCCCTGCTGTGCTAGTTCACTAGTCTCTAGGGTGAGACATCACTCGGCGGGGGTCAGCCGAGCAATCTGATTCAGGAGGCACCGTGGGAGGCGTTTTGGGGGGAGGTGGGGTTGGATTACCCACAAGTCTCTAGGCCTGGCATATCCAGACTCAGGGCAGTCTGAGACAGCAGGGGGTACAGATCTAACCCCCCGCTGAGTGCTGCTTCATATATGAAGCTACTGCTTGGCCACTCCAACTGGATGACAAACATGTTAAGGAGGTGAGGAAGGGGGAGGAGGAGGAGGGTAATGGGCAAAGGGAGCGCAGCCCTACATAAGTATGATCATGTCATTGAAATAGCCAACTCCCCCGTTGTTAAGCACCACTGTTTCCATGGCTTTCTATGGCCAGACATCAGCCATAGGGTATTGGTTTCTATGGGTAACAGTTGGTGCTGCACTTCATTCACAACTCCTGCGACACTGAACCTAAAGATATCACAAATGCCTACTCTTTTCCTTACAAGCTAAACCTCCCTGCTCAAATACAGTATATAACACTAGGTGTTCACACACACTGTTTTTTTCTTTTGTCTGCAGAGATTTGACGCAAGGAGATTTAGCAGGAAGGCTTAACAGAATAGTCCAAGGTCAAGCCCAAACTAATCAGGCTCCTCATTTCCGTGGATGGAGTAATGAAGTAAAGCACTGACCCACAAGCTTGCCCTGGGAAACTGTTGCAGCGAAAACTGACCAATTAGGTAAAAGAAAATGGAAACATTAATACAGAGCAGTATTATTTATTAATGAAGATGTTCCCAGTCACCCAAAAAAAACAGTTTCAAAGCCCTTATTCGTGTGCTTGTATATACAGAAAAATAATTATTTGATGATTTCTGTCATAACATCTTATATCTGGCAGGATAATAAGCTCCTTTTAGTCTGAATCCTAAAGATGACTTGTGCCAAGGGTTGATTACAACCCGGTTAGCTCTCCTAATCATCTCATTTACTTGAGCTTTTAATGATTTCCATGATTCAATTATCCCTAACTGAATTCCTGTCTTCAATCAATTAAAGCCATAGCTGCACACTCATCCATCTTCCAATCAGAACATCAGGAATTTCTCCATCCATACTCATTTGTGTAGAGAGTAGGTCAAACAAATTAACATAAGCTCACATCCATCCAGGTCTTTTCATACCTTCTACATGTTTTCTAACCTTTCCTGTTACTTTTACTTTGTTACTTGTGGGTAAGGATAAAGTTTGTTTGACTCATCATTGCTTCACGTGTCCTCAACACAATAGGCTATGGTTAAAATATTTTAACTTAATTATTAATTGCTGCTTCCCTGTTCACACAGCTATTTGTCTTAGGACACTGTGCCGACTTCCAGTCATTTGGACTATTATCCCCTGACAGTAAGTAGTTAATGCCTAAACTTAAAATTAACCTAACAATAATTTAAATCTTAGCTCTAAACTTAACCAGTTCCTCAGAAATAAGGTTCCGCCTCATCAGGACCAGGTATTGGTCACCATTAGGACTACTGAATAAAACAAGGTCAGTATTTATGCCAGAAATGTACTAAAACAAGCGACTAATACTAATACTAATACTAATACTAATACTAATACTAATACTCACACAGTTTGGCACCATCTGCTGGAGCCTTTATAAATATGTAACAGAAATATTGGTAAGGATATTTTTAAGTAGCAGGAGAGAATATCTGCAACAAAGTCAACAATAAAAACTAGAGAAAGCATTAAGAGAGTGCAAACCTCTGGCTGAAAAGTCAGTAAATGAAGAAGCGCAGGCTGCTCATCTGAATCCAGATCCACATTTGGATCACCACCAAAATCTAATCATTTCTTTCTTGGGCCATAACCTTCATCCCCAGAAAATGTAATCAACGTCTGCCCTCTTGTTTTTTGAATTATGCTGCTTACAACAGACAAACGTGGCCAAAACAAAAACATTCTCAGCTAGTAAAAAAAAAAAAAAAAGAATTCCGGCCTGAAACCAAAACCACAAACTGTCTTATCGAGTTTACACTAACATTATTTCAAGAGTCTGTGCAACCGTTTTTTTTTTTTTTTTTTTTTTTTGTTAATGACAAAAAATGAAGGGATATTTGACTGATGAAGACAACCTCTTGAGCCAGTTCACAGTCACATTAGAGGAAGGAGCAGAAGCACAGAAATGGTTGCCAAGGTGCCCAGACAGTCATTTAAATCTCATTGGTTGAAAGGGAAGCCGAGGGCAGTGCGGCCTTTAAACACGTTGCTCTTTCCATCCCCATTATCTCCTCTGTCTCATCCCCACATCTGCCAATATGGTTTCCTTGTGGGGGCTTAGCATTCTTTTACATGTAAATACCAAACTGCTTTTTTCTGCTCACACGTACAGGATGCAGCTGAAGATTAGGTTTAATGTCTCCACACCATGGCAATTTTTTCCCAGCAAAATCATTTAGCTGCAGCACCAACAGCAGAGCATTAGGTCTGATTTGGTCATATTTACTGTAACAGGATCAAACACAAAGAAAAGCCCACCAGACTGCAGTGGCCTTGTGTAAGCATCCCACCATGATGGACTCAAACTGGACAGACATGTCGGTGAGTTTCAGTCTCATCACTCTAGGCAGACATTCATGCTACACTTCATTCTGAGAACAGCATAGGTTATATTGTTTTTTTGGAAGGTGGAGAGTGTGCATTCCCTGGCACAATTTTCAATAGCGCTCCCCCTGGAGTAACTGGGAGTGGCTATCACAACATTTACACTGACAGCTCTTTTCTAAAGTGCACTTGATTTATTTGATTAAGCTAAGATTAATGGCTGTCCCTCGAAGCAGGCCTGGCTGTGATATGCAACACAGCACAGGGTCTGTGCCTCTACACAAGCACGGGTATATTAAATGCTTCCATAGATAATGGAATTGCATGAAATATATGCACTCATCCAAACATGTGTGGACATGTATTCACAAATCATCCTTGTGCATGCCAAATTTGACAAAAAGCTGAGGCATGGTTTATTTTTTTCTAGCTATGCCTGTATGTGTATAAAAAGTGACAGACTCAATCATCACAGTGGTACAGATAATTACAGACGTATACTAAAAAGCGTGCATGCATGCTGTTTAACACATGAAAATGAATTTTATTCTTTAATGGCTAAAAATGCTATATAAAATAAAAACTGAAAATAAAAACAAATTTTATGTTAATTCCAAATCATAACACTGTCACTATGATAATAATCTTAAACTGACAATAATCTTTTCTAATTATGCGCAGCCTAAGCTTTTTATTTATTTAACTTAACAAGAAGTCACATTAAAGCTAAAACCTAGTTTAAAGTTTAAAAAGAGATAAAACCTCTACACAATGTTTAGACATTGTACAGTGTGTTCAAATTATGGGATGCAAGGTGGATACTACTTTGGTGCTTTAATTTCAAAAAAAAATTAACTTGAAATTATGAAGTTTGAATTTTGTCCTGATATTTTTTGTTTTCACCAATAATGAAATGAAAAAAAAACTTTGTAGTTATGATACCGAAAAAATTTTTCGGTATCATGTCAGGACTCTCGCAGACCTGTTTAGTAACTGACATTAAATGTAAGCACTAAATGTATTAGAAGTGCATTTATGTAACAACATGAAGACTCCAATTAGAAACCTTACTGTGCAGTGCTAACTTCTCATCCAGTTTAAAATTTATTCATTGCAAACTTCATTGACATTGTATTTTTGTAATTCATTTTAGCACATTTGTGATTGTTTTTAAAGGTTTAGGTTAACAATATTCAAGAAACTGAATGTAGCCACACATGTTCCTAAAACTTGCTGCTAGAGGAAGACACCTGCCCCTCCACTATGACTGTGCCAGGAAGCGCTCCGTTTGGCTGGCTGGCAGAAGGTGCCAGGCCAGTGGTCCAGTATGGTCCAGTGAGGTTGGCACTGACGCCTGCCCATCTGCCTGAGTTGACATGTTTGCTCCCACACCATTTGTCCAGGAGGACTAAATGTGCTGCTGTGTCCTGGCAAAGTTCCCCAAAATGTCAACGTAGCATGACAAACCCATGCCGGCCCCTTAGCCCCTCACAGGCCTGGTAATGTGGGCCACTGCCCTGGATCAGACCAGGAGCCAGGAACATGCCACAGTAACAAAAACTGCTGATCGTCTACCAGGGACCCACCATCTTGTCCAGGGTGGACAGAGCTTGCTTAAGTCAGGAAGAGGATCATCATTCTCATTACTGGACCTTAACCTTACAAACTTAGCAATTCGGTCCTTGATAGAGGGTGACAGGATAAAAAAATGAGATATCATGAGCAGGAAACTGAGGTGGAAAACAATCCTGGACCCTCAGCTGAAGTAATCACTACCCCTTAAAATGGTTGTAAACAAGAAGGTGCAACTCCGGAGTCCTCTAGTACAACCAAAAAACAGTGGACGCAAAAGACAAACAACATGTGGAACATATTTTCTCTTATGTGAGCAGATGGTCTTGGAGGTGTTACAAGGGCCTGATGTTGGCTGACTCTGTCCTGCAGGTCCTCCCCCAGGGCAGCAACTGCGAGTGGTCATTAACACAGAGAGCAAGCCATGCCAGGAGAGAGCTGTAGTTAACAACCACTAACCACGTAAATCCTGCTCCTCTGCTGTAAACAGGAACAGCCACAGAGTATCTACTGTTTGCCAAGGTTGTAAAGGCAACACATCATGTTAAGACCTTCAAAATAAAAAATAAAAAAAACATTGTTGGGCAAGCACAAAGGAGGTGAATAAGGACAGGTGGAACTCTACTCCACTGAACCTCATCACTCACTTTTTCCGAGTCTAAGGTTATGGCCAGGACTTTCTGGCAGTTATCCATACACAGCAAATCATGATGTGTGTGCATGTGTGCACAGAGGAGCTGTAGAAAGGTATGACAAGCTGACCTCCACATGTTACCGTAGAGAGTGTGGCCTGGTGTTACCTGTCATAACATGGGCTGCCTGGAGGCCCAGAGCACCTGCTTGACCAGGCTACTGGTCAGCCAGAAATAATAGAGTCTGGCAACAGGGCAATGAGGGGTCACACAGAGGGGGGTGGGGCAGGGACAATTGACAGGAGAGGACTGGTGGAAGGATGAAAGCAGGAGAGTGAGAAGAAGAGAGGAAAGAGAAATTGAGGAGGGTGGTGAGGATAATAATGTAGGAGCAAATGGGTCAATCAGGAAGCAAAGGGGGAAAGATTAAAGACAGCAGGAAGCAAGTGTCCTCTCTTCTAACTGCATATTACAGTCTCATGGCTCTGAAGAAAGCTGAGAATAATACACATGAAGGCAGTAAAGGAGGAGAAGAGGCAATCTGATTTGTCGTCTGCCTACAAAACTCAAACCAGAAAAAAAAAAAAAAATAACAAGACACACTGCCTCACATCATCCCATTTGTTTTGAAGTCCAGTTTATCATTCCAAGAATTATGTTGGAGGGTTCCTGAGTTGCAGCCACTCGCCTGCAGAAACAGCACAGCTGAATTCACTTAAGCAGACTTGGCCAGCAATTAAAAGTGCTGGATTAAGAGTGATTGCATTTTGTGTCCTGAGGAGGCGCTGCCTGCCATTTTGAGAGGTCTCATTAACATGGCTGCTGTGGGCTGTGCTGAGCATTGCCACGGGCAGTTATAAAATAATGGAGACATTATCAACCTTAATGTCTTGTACCTGGAGTGGAGAAGATTTTATAATCACTATTGTGATGGACCATGGGCTGGCAGTTTTGCAGAGAGGAAAGGTTGGATGAAGATAACCCCTTTTTCTGACCAGACCCCTGTGTGTTTTTTGATCAGCCACTACACGTGGGGAGTCTGAGCAGCTGGATTTCATTAATTGAGTACTGGCAGCACTCTGCTCTGGCAGCAGGGGTGAGTCACACTGGTGGGATTGGTCTCTCTCTCCCTCTCTCTGATATCATCTTCCAACCATAACTACAAATAATTATTCACTCAAATCCATTACTGGAGGTCAATCAAGTTCCCCAATCAGTTCTAAAGTCCAATTACTGGCGCCAAGGATCTAGTCGCACTTTCCTTCAGATGAAGGCCTGGCCCACAGGCTGCCCAGTAAATTACACACAGCAAACAGTGGTGTGTGTGTGTGGGAGAGCGAGCCTCCTCAGGTGGCTAATAAAGCAGAGGTACATACTGGTCTCCTAGGGCATTATGACCGTACCATCCAGCAGACTTCACCAGGTTAAACAGTATTAGCCCATGCAATGAGACACATTTCGAATACAAACCATGTCCCTTCACTCCACAGGCTAGAGACCACGCAGCATGCACAGTGTAGCCTGGTATTAACATCCATCTCAGCAGTTGATATAATAAGACATGTCACCATAAGGGTTTCCTATAAAGAGACTGCACAGTGACCCATCAGAGCAGCATAATGAATGGGTTGTTACATCTAGCATACATACACTCACACAGGGGGGTGTCACTGCTTCTCTCCAACCCCATTAGTGTGTGGCTCCTTGTACCGTTTTGCAGCCATCTTGAAAGTGAGCTGGAGGAAATGCTTCTCACACACTCATCTGTCACTACAGAGAGACAGTAAGGCAGCCAGCTGAGTCGCAGGGGCTGGGTGGGCAACAAGGCAGGCAGAGTGTGTGTGTGTGTGTGACAGGATGGATAGTGTGTGCGTGCACGTGTATGTATGTACAAGATGTGCGCAAGGATGTGTGTTCATGTAAGTGTGTGGTATGCATTAGAGTGTGAGCAGCAGAGCAAACATGGCAGGGATGGGGTGAGGCTTTGAGGATCAGCAGCCCATGACCAGTTGTCACACTGCACACATACAGAGAGCAAAGCTCCCAATCCAGCCATGTAGGAGGGCCAGACTGACATTTCCCTCTGTGTCAGCCTTCCCTCACACTCTGATCTGACCAGAAAACAACCATAGCAACTGTAGCACTGACAGAACAAACAAGGAGTAGAGCAAAGAGATCTGCCTGTTTTGTTTACTTGTAGTTGTAGCAGCCCCATTGTTTAGTGCTCATTGCAGACTTTGAGGTTTTAGGGGAAAATCTGAGTTTATGGACTTCGATTACATCACTATGAGGGCAACGTTTTGCTTTGTTCTAAGCCAGGAAAACATTCTGACTTGAGACTGCTTACACAAAGGAAGACTGTCAGTGTGAGCCCATCCATTACACATGAAAAAGCCTCATCAAAGAGCCAGTCTCTGTCTTCTGCTTACATTCAAGAGATCCAGCGAAATGCTAAACACATGTGGATGGGCTCTGTTTAGGCTAAAATGGCCGAGCACGATCCAGCAGCATTTGAGTTAATCTTCCTTAGTGAAACCGCATGGTGTTATTTACACTGGAGACAAGAGTGTATGTGTATATGTATATGTATATGCATGTGTGTGTGTGTGTGTGTGTGTGTGTGTGTGTGTGTGTGTGTGTGTGTGTGTGTGTGTGTGTGTGTGTGTGTGTGTGTGTGTGCTTGTGCATGTGTGTGGAGAGTGTCCAGGTTTGCAGAACTGACTGTTCCCTTTTCACAAAGCCAGAGCAGTTACAGTGTGTATGCGTTTGTGTCAGCATGATGGACGAGAAGGGTGTTACTCAGACCTAATGAATCCATCTGCATTCAAGCAACATTCTTTCACTTTAACTCAGGCAGGAGCTACTGAATAGCAACCTGGAAGCTTGTCCACCAGTTGATCACAAATGAATCACAATTTTTTCACTTTAAATACAGAAAAGCATCACACACTACTCCCACCTGTCCTGCACTGAACTGGACTAAGCTTTGCTTCTTTCTGTTTTACACTGACATTAGAGATTAGCTGTGGAGGGTATGGCACTGAAGGGTGAGGACCACAGAATGTGCTTCAGGAGAGTGGCAGCCACTGATGTCCTAACCTCCAAGTGACCTGGCACCATTGGCAAGCTCAATGAAGAATGGATGGGGGGAAGGAGGCGGGGACATTATGAAGGCGAGGACTGACTGGCACTGAGGGTCCAGTCATTAGGATAATGAATTCAAGGCAGAGTAAAATTAGGGAGTCCTCTAGTGGTTGAAAAAAGTTAGAGATGGCTCAGGGAACCATCTCTTAGTCATGCTGCTATGCTGCTATGGACCTAGACTGCTGGGGGATTTCCTGTGGTGCACTCACTCTCACTTTCCTCACATTCACTCTCTCACACTCATGGTATGAATGTGACTTAATTATGTGTCATTAACCTTATTTTTTTCTCTCCTAAGTCTGTGCCTTTCCTTCCATCCTCTCTCATCCTCTCTCTCTCTCCTCATCTTGCAGGTTGCAGGACCAAGTTCCAGTTTTTGATGCTATTATTATTATTATCACTAACAGTAGTTTTGTTGTCATTATTAGCATGCTTTAATTAAAAGTTCCTCAGTACAATTTATTGTCAATAATCTCTGGTGCTGCTTGCATAAATGACACCATAGTTCTATAAACATGACGTAACTGATTCTAAACTTGATACAACTGTTGTAAATTTGCTCCTGGTCTCTCCTGTCTCTCCCTCACCGCACTCCTTTTCTTTCTCGCCTCCTTTCCCCCTTTCACATACACGATTGAACATACACTCAACTGCCACTTTATTAGGTACACCTGTTTATCTCCTTGTTAACAACAATATCAGCCACCCCGAATTAAAGCCTGTAGGCAGGCTGCTGAAGTTTAAAACAAGTATCAGAACGGGGAAGAAAGATGATTTATGTGACTCTGAACATAAACTGCTAATCTACTGGGATCACCACACACAAACATTGCTATGGTTTGCAAAGAATGGTTAAAAAAAGAGAAAATACCCAGTGAGTGGCAGCTCTCTGGATGAAAATGCCTTGATGATGTCAGAGGTCAGAAGAGAAGGATGCTGGTACACAGTGATAGAAAGACAACAGTAAAAAATTACTAGTTACAAACAAGATTTGCAGATGTGTTGAAAAAAGTGTTGAACCTTGATGCAGATAAGCTATAGCAGCCGAACATATGGGATGCCAATCCTACCACTTGTCCTGTATATCTAAATAAATGACCAGTGTGTGTAGAGTAAAATTATATATTATATTATATAAACTGCTCTAAATTGTCTATAAATATTGATTTTGGCTCAAACGGGTAATTTTTCCTAATTTTTCAGAAAAATACTTTCATTCTCAGTCTTAAAATGACACATTTTCCTCAGGACCATATGTTAGTATTTTCCATATATTTTATATGAAATTTAATATACTGTATAATATACTATATACTATAAATAAACTATAGCCATAATAAATTATGGCTATAGTTTACACACATACTGTACATAACGCAAAATGATGTCATAATAACTGATGAGGAAAAGAACCTGCTTTGTGAAGCATGGCTACTGACACAATAGTCGACCACTTTGGCCCAAATAAAGCAGCATATCTGTTTAAATTTAATAAAGTAGCTGTAGTGAAGTTATGAGTATTTGACTTTTCTTTGTCTTTAGATCTCTGGCGGTGTTGAGGAGTGTGGTGCATTATGAAGGTAATTCTGAAAATATCCAAGCCCTGACCTTTCACCTACACCTCTGATAAATCTCATGACTAATATTCTTCAAAGTAACTATATTCAGTTGTTCATCATGAGAAAACAAAAGAAGAAAGGCAAACATGACCCAACTGTGCTACTCACTTAACCACTTAAGATTCACGCCAGTCTTTCAATGAATGCCTCCATTTAGGACATATAATTGTGAATAAGAAATCATCTTAAAAGAGAAGTTTGCAGAGAGAATGTATTAATAATGTCCACAGCAGCTCAACAAGAAAAGCAAGTCACACACTTCTGAGTGAAACACATTTCCCACTTCTCTCATTGTCCTGATTTTATTCTTTAGATTATAAAACATGCCCATCAATGATCAATCTATGATTATCAATAATTGTACTCTCCCTGTGATATTTAATATCATATCAAAATTTATTGATTGAACAACAAGCCACTATTTCTTCTCAGTACTGTGACAAACTCATTTTATTATAAGTGCACATGAAGGCTTTAGAGTTCTTGTCCAAGAAGCAAGTCAGTTATTTCTTTACATTAGGAAAAAAAAAAGATGATGGCAGCAAAGATCTCTGCGACATCTTTTCCTCACTAATGGAATTGTCCTTCCTCTCTCCAAATGTTAATGTCTTCAAGACAAAGGCTCAGCCAGGCCTCTCCTGATTTAGGTTTAAAGTGAGCTGAAACAGTATGTCTGTGGAAGGGCTGACTTCTGCCTCAGGTGATATAAATTTAAAATTGAGATTAAAAAGCTGCTTCTTTTTTGTGCAAACCACAGGGTCAAGGTCACATAATCTTATTCTGTCCTTTTTTGCCTTGATGAACCATGACAAATCCATCCAGTCCTGCTGTTTACTATGAAGATGATGAGAAGCTTTTCAGAAGCAAGTCAGCAGCTAGACCTGGGGAGATGGCCCCTTTGGTGACCCTCTCCTCCAGGTGGGGAAGAGTGTCTCTGACACTAGGATGATTTTGGAAATGGCAGAGGACATTCTCCTGGATGAGACTCCACATCCAAACTTTCTGCTGGGCTCTTCTTCGGCCCTGCAGCTCACCACTGGCTAGCATGGTGTCCCGGTAAGACTCCATCTTGGCCCAGACCTCTGGGATGCCCTCACCAGTGTGAGAGGAGGCGCGCACCACCTGAAGAGGGAGGTGGGGGGGGAGGGTGCGAGACGCATATTTGAATTTAAAGTCTCTTTTTCCCAAAAAAAAGAGATGGGGTTGTCATAATTAAGCCTGACGATGTGACTGAAGGAAAAGCAACTTGTATTAGGTATGTCTTAAGAAAAAAACAGGATAGCCAAAATAAAATGATACAAGAAATATTTTCCTTTTTACATAACAATAACTTTTTTGGTCATGTATCTATTTTTACTAAAACCCTAAAACTTTTGAAAGAGGCATTGTTAAAAATGTGTTAAAATCTAATAGTCAGCATAGTCTGTGTTTTTTTTTCCATCCAATTAACTTATTTTATTTTCAGGATTTGTTTGGATACAGCTCTATCCTGTAAAAAGCTGCCATGCCAGTTTTCTTTGTTTTTTCATCTCCCCATTACACCTTGTTTACAGAGGCAACTTGAGGATAAAGGTCATTTATGTGTTTCTTTTTTTTAACAAGTGATTTTTGGTTTGCTTTTTTTTTTTACAGTTTCAAGAACATATGATGAAATCCAGGGCAACATTCAAAGTGAAAGCAGACACACAACAGAAACTGCCTCAGATTTAGAGAGTATTAAAAAAAGTTTGGACAATCAAACATGCATTTAGAAGCCACTACAATGCTCATATAAAAGTTAACCTTCTGTTATAAGCACATCATTAAAAAGAGAAATAGAGTTTGAAGGAGGAGAGATAAAAGTGTAAATATAACAGAAGTATAAAATAATCCTCAGTGATTCTCTACAGTCTCCCCCAGACTGTTTAAGTGTAATAAAATTACATGTTTCATATCAGGTAATTTGACATCATTCAGGAATTTGAAAAGATGAATGGAAAAAATGATTAATCCCCTAAAAATCTCAGTTTGATCATTTTACAGTGATTGGACAGTATAATGCAAAAAACAAGAGCGGATGTTTGTTTGGCTTTATCATAGTTTGAAGACATCAGTCATTGTATTTTATGCTTTCTGAGACAACAAAAGGCAGTCTGATAAAGATAAAAAGACAAAGACTACATCAGTGTTAGGAATAGATAGCAAAAGAGGCAATAAGAGCAGCTTTTATAAGAGTGTGCAACCTGAAAATGAGCAAAATTCATGACACAGCATCTGAGTATCCAGAGCAGCCGGAGTCATGGGTGGGGGTGTGGGTTTAGCGTGAGGAAGGGTGGGAGTAAGTCAGGGATGTTGCCTGGCAGCTCGCTCAATGGGCAGCTGCTGCACTAGGATAGGAAAACAAAGGGACAAGGCCAAGTGAGCAGGCGGGTGAGCTGCTGGGACATGCAGGTTGGAGGGGAGTGAGACACTGCAGTGCTGAAACCATGATGTTATGACATCACCAAGATCACCCCCCCACCCTCTTTTTCTCGGGTCAGCTGACCTCTCCGTGTGTAAGCTTGTTGGGTCGACATGGCAGCTGTAGCTGCCCAGTGGGTTCAGTGTTGAACACATGCCAGTTAACTTTTTTTGTTTTTGTCTTTTAAAGGCTAATCATTCTGGAGTTTGCCGCTTCCCTCACTACACTATAATTTTTTTGACACGCAGACAAGACAACATACACACACCTTGGGATTCCAGGACTTGGACTGTCTCCTGAGCAGCTTTAACGCGCTGGTATATTCAGTCTGGATCCTCCGGGCCGGCACCACCAGGTCTCCATCCGACTTTGTCACCACCACTAAGTCAGCTCTCTCAATGATGCCTCTTTTGATACCCTGACAGAAATTTTGGCATCAGAAAGGAGAGAAATTCATTTCAGTTACTCTAAAACTCATTTTTGATTTTGCCTCACTGGGCTTTAAAATCTGTACATGAAGCTACAGTAAATCATCTTCTCTCACAGATGTATATGTCAGCCTGATTAAAACATTAGGTTCTCTAAACGCTGCTCTTCATTTGTAGATAACTTTTATATCCATCTGGTGAATGACAGCTGCAGTAGAGGTCAGTATTTTTTGCACTCTTTCTAACTGACATGTAATATTGTATCTCAGTTCTGTCACATATGTGGCACTTCTCTTCTGCACAATGTTTGAAATATTCTACTTTCAGTCTGAAAAGGTTTTATGTTTCAGTGGCAATGTGTTTTGTGTAAGATATAATTACACTAATTAAAACAAATGCCACTTGAGCTGCTTAATGACCATAATAACCATATTATTAATCCTAATTGCTTAGGCTAATTAAGTAATTAATCCAAGTAAGTAATAAATTGATAGCATATAGTTTGTCAACATGTTTACATAAGTAAAGTACCCATGAATGTACAGATGTGCAGCATAATCTATTGTGTTCATATTGTCAATACTAAAACATGAAAAATAAAAAATAATCTTGGGTGTGCTGTGAGAAATTATATAATCAGGTGTTAAATCAAATGTTGAGAATTATCAGATCAGCACAGGTTTAACCAAAGCCAAAGGGCTCTAGATGTGACAGTAATGAGCAGTTTACTGTTGTGCATGTTGTTCACTGACCTGGAGTTCATCGCCCCCTGCTGGTGGGATCAGCAGCACAAACATGTCAACCATGTCGGCCACTGCAAACTCTGACTGGCCCACACCTGGAAAAAAAGGCACCACTGAAGAGCATTCACACCAAAACATGATGCAGACATTTATCATTAATCTGAGAATGTAGTGGATCAGTGACCACACTGAAATTCTCCAATTAAAACTAAACGCACAACAACGGGACATAAATATTTACATTTCACATGTATTATCTCACAATACTGTGTATGAGTATGAGAAAAATGTGCACATAAAAGAAAGATTCTTGGTTTTTAATGAAGATGAGTTTATGTAGTCTTATTCGTTATGTGGTCAATCAATAGATTCTAGCCTCTAAAATGTGTGTTAAGAAGCAGCCAGTGTCACACTTTCATATTAAGGAATGGTCAACGCTAAAATTTAAAAAGTGCAACAAATATTTAATCACATTCTTCCTTTAAAGACGTCGCTTTGATCATATGTTGTATCTTCTCATTTTAAAAATTTGTGTTTATTTTATTTTGCAACATACTAAAATCAGTTAAGACAACCAATTTACAGAGACAATGAAGTTTAGGTTGTTGACACAAATGCAGTGGTAGAAAATATTTAGGCCCTGTTGCGACCTGTCATTAATACTATAGACTCTGGCCTAACAATCGCAACTGAGCAAGTCTACGCAAGTACAAGTATAAATGCAATTGAGACTGTTTTTTGTCTGCACAGAGAGCAGTGACACCTGATCGAAGGTGTTCACTCAAGATGTATGTGAAGAGGTATGAAGTGGATGAATACAGATTTTATATTGTACAACAAGCACTACCCTCAGCGGACTACATGGAAGGTGTTACTCATCTATGTGCAATTATATCACTGTCATTTCACATTAGTCTAATGTCTCATGTGCAACCCTGGTTTACACTGTAAACACAACTTATTTCTAGTAAATTTTACTGAAAGAGAAACTCGGGTCTTACCTACAGTCTCTACAAGGACAATGTCATATCCTGCTCCCTCACACAGTACAATGGCCTCATTGGTGGTTCTGGTGACTCCACCCAGTGTTCCAGAGGTTGGTGATGGTCGGATGAAAGCATTACAATCCCTGGAGAGTTCAGTCATACGAGTTTTATCACCCATCAGAGACCCTACAACAAAAGGCAGTGATTTAAGTTTACAGCACACAATAAAATTTTTGGTGCCACATTGTTGCTATTGACTGTGCATGTCATATTTAAATGAATTCTTTATAGCTTTGACTATATGTTAAAAAATGAAATATTTTCTAAAATCATGATAGACATTCTCACTTTTTCTTTTTTGTCACATGTTTATAAAGTGTGTTTCAGATACTACCTCCTGTAGTGCAGGAGGATGGGTCCACAGCCAACACTGACACTTTATGTCCACGCCCAGTCAACATCTTCCCCACCACCTCGATGAAGGACGACTTCCCTGCGCCAGGAGGACCAGAGAGGCCTGATCACCACAGAAAAAAAAAGAAATGGCACCAAGGCCTGTTATCATAACGTGCTTTTGATTCTATACATATAGAGAGCAAGCTTTAATGATTTTAAGTATGTAAAAACAAATGTTTTATAAAATACAACAATCACAGTGGTCCATAGCAAATAAAGTGGTGAGATATTCAAAACAGAATGTTTGTAATTAAACATAAATATTTGGAAGCTACTAGCGTTCAAATAGAGCCTTGCACATTTTGTCTTAAAACATGACAAAATGTGCAAAGACCCCACACGCTGAAAAAGTTTACAATTAGACGAGAGACAAATCAATAGGATTAAAGGTAGAGCATCTCTTTGTAAGACAAATTGAGATGAGAGGTTAAATACAGAAGCAGGGTCCACACACCTACTCTAAAGGCCATGGGCTTCCCTCCATTACATCGTTCCTGCTCTGCCCTGAAGGCCAACACCTTCTGCAGCAGCACCTGTGCCAGCTCTTTCTTCCTGGGATGCTGTGTCTCCACCAGGGTGATGGACTCAGCCAGAGATGCCCTCTGTCCTCCAATCAGTCCGTCATATAGATTTTTCAGCAGTCTCTGCTCAGGGCCACTTAAGTCCTGTATGTGCTGGCAGGGAGCTGTGCTGACACGCCTGCTATGCTGGCAGCTGTGGACTGGGATGGTACTTTGGTAGAAGGGGTGGGAACACGTGAAGACCCTTTGGTGGAGACAGCATGCCCTGATGGAGCGGTGGAGGAAGAGGCCAGAACACCCCATTTTAAGGTAAATGTAGGGCTTCTAGGAAAAAAGAAGAGATAAAAACTTCACTCCAGTGTTTTTAGCTTAAGGTAACAAAATGAACATAATAAATTATTTGGTTTCTAAATAGTGACTCTACAGAGTTAGTTCAATATATTTGAGTACGTGTTTAATCCAGAAAATGTTGGAAAATGTTAAAAAATTTTGATCAGTGTTTACCAAACATGGGAATTATGTTCTCAAATATCTTGTTATCTCCACAAACCAGTGATTCATTTTAGTGATTTCTTTATTATATGGAGCAAATAATCCAGCAATACTCACATTTAAGAAGATGAAAATGAGCTTTTAAAAATTGAAATAGACACTCAAACTGATTTATCGATTATCAAAATAGTTAACAATTACTTTATTAACAATTAAGCGACTAATCGTCCTAGTTTTGTGTGTGTGTTTATCTCTGTTACAGCCTTCATTATTTGTATTATTTGATGGTTATTTAGTTCATGTCTTCAATGTCAAAAACTGCTTAAAAAAGAAAACTACTCTTTCAAAAATAAAGGATTTTGTATAAGGTAGATTAGACATTGTCTTAAATGTGAATGGGACAGCAGTATATGTATGTTGAGAAAATACTGGATAAAACATAGCAAACCTATATGCACATATAATAAAGCTTCTAATTAAATGTTATACATTTTTAGATATACTTTTGCCAATTCTATGCATTTATTAAACAATATACAGTGCTTAAATTTCTAAGACTATATATAGAGTATGAATATATATATATAGCACGCCTGCTTCTAATGGTCAGCTCGTCATCACGCTATGCAGAAGCCTGATAATGATCTATTTATTAGAATCAGGTGTGTTGGAGCAGGGCAACATCTACAACATGCAGGGCAGATTGAGAAACACTGGCTGACCCTGTTCACATCCATACAATGTTTAACTGATGTGCGCGTCCGCCTGTTTCCCTCTTCACTGACGACACCTGAACCTTCCCCTTTAAAACCAGCACTAGCAGCTGTAACTGGTTGAGGCGCAAACAAGATAAAACTAGATTGGAAGACTTCACAACACGAGCATTATAAACCATTAACGTCCACTGACCGCTGCTCTAACGCTCTGTGAGCTCAACACTAGCTCACAGTGAAAGTATGTAAGAAACTGCCAAAGGTACAAACAATTAACAGTTGGCATAAATTGATGAAATTAGACTGACCTCGCGTTAACAACACAGCAGCGTCCCCGTGCTTATTATATATGTCACCGATTGTTTTATTCATTCGCTTCCGTTTCCGGTGACGTACGGCCTCACCCCCCCGAGAAATGGTTCCGTTTTTTCATGTATTATTCTTAAACTGTTAAAACGGAAGGGGGGGGGGGGGGGGGACAAGTAAGTAAACTACAGTATAATGTAATCTGAGTGATTTAATTCAAGTGTTAAATATATTGTCAAATGTATAAATTGTAGTAAATAAAATTAATCAACAGAGGGCAGCAGAGGGTAATTTTAGATCCCACCTTACGCAACATGGCCGCTTTGCCTTCATTATAAAGTTTAAAATGGACAAATTTCTCTAGTTAGTAAGTTGATTATTTAGTTGTTTATCAAATACTTCACAAGCAAGGGTCTCCAGACAAATCTGAGAGGCCGTAAGATTATTAATGGGACACAATGAAAATCAGGTCCCGCAAACACAATTTTGTTTTTAAATTTACTCACTTTCTTTAACAGAATCTTTTTGATGAAATAATAGATGGAATTTTCCTGTAGAGAACATATGAGAGGTTAAGAGAGGAAACAGCTTTGTTTATGGTTTATTATACTTATATATATTATATAATATTATATATTATATGTTTATTATACTTTCACAACTCGGACATCTGAGATCCGGATAGGGCACAGAGTGGGAAAACATGCCAGCACCAATGTCCTAACATTGTGTGTGTGATAAAAAAAAAAAAAATACTACTAGGAGTATGGATAATAATTGGAGGATTTAAAGTTGTCAAGCTTTTGGACAAATATAAGACATTTTTGAAAAAGTTGACAAACCTGTAGCAGCTGGGAAGTTCTGAGTCCCAAAAATAAACAAAACAAGAAGCATAAAAAACACAAGTGTACATAAATGATTATCATTTGTTTCACTTGTGGTTGGCCTGTACCATAATCCAGAAAGTGACAAATTTTTAAGTGTATTTGTATCACCAGTTATTTTCATAAATGTGCTTCAATGCAGACACGGCTTTAAAGAACACTATGTCAAACTTGGCATTATTTATTGGTGAAGCTGCCTGTTGCAGTCAAATAACCCTAACCTCACCCTTAACTTCCAAGTCCACTGGCGAATTTATATACAGCTTTCTCTGTCTGCTATTCTTTAATAAGTTTAATATCGAAGCAGAAGCTACCCTCCTATAAACTGGGTACCTGGGACGAATACTTCAAAGATCTTAGACATCCAGGAAAGATGGACACTCAGTCTTTACCACCTGATGTGCTTGTTGGAAGAATTTTGGAGAAACATGCAAACTCTTGGGAGGCAGCAGTGCTAAGCACCATGAAACCACACCACCCACATGTTCAGTCAAATGAAACTCGCTGAAAAACACACACTCCCTCTACTCAGTCAGTGATATCCAGGGGAACTTCCTGAAAAATTACTCTGAATGTTCCACTGCTGTCACAAAACTGCTGTCCATGACATTTACAGGAAATTACAGTTATGCTTAACATCAGAGCAGTTTGTTCTCATATTTACTTGTGTTTGTTTTGCTCCCCCAATTGAAGTCTTCTTCAATTGTTTATTTCCATCTGTGCACACATGCACAATGGTTGCTGATTTTAAAAGTTTCTGACAATACATGGGTGGCCTGTAATCCAAGAAACAGGGACAGCTGCACATGTACACACAGACACACACTGACAAACACATCCTGACACAGAGTTCATAAAAGAAACAAGGCATGTTGTAAATAATGAAACTAATTTATTGATTCTTCCAGTAGAGGCTTGATATTCATGGAATAAAACTGCTTTTCTGGGAGCTTTACTGAGCAAAAACAAGGAGAAAAAAACTAAAAAGTGCAGACAAAAAAATAACAGAAAACATATTCAAACATACAAAAAGAATGTAAAGAGTATAACAGTTGATTAGCAAATAGGATTGCTGAAAGCATAAATGAACTGAATGGCAAAATCTGCATTTTGTATGTAAAAAAATGTTCATTCTGGGACATCAGTGACTGACCCCCCTTTCTCAGTCAACAATTCAAATTTGAATGCTCAACATTTTCCCATAACAGTCATTTCACAAGTTTTGCTCAGTCAATGTAATAAGAGAGTGAAGCATAGTCAATGAAATATTAATGTCCTTAATGTGACTCCATATTTGCTGCAGTGCATACAGCAAGGGACAAACTACTGTAAACTGCACTTGTATTTGCCTCTGCTTCATGTGATGTTCAGCTACCAGTCTTAAATGTGTAACACTACATTAACCAAACTATGCTTTGCAAAACCAGACTGCACAGCACATTAATAGTGAATATATCTAAACACTATTTTTTTTTTCTTAAAATTTATTTGAAACACGAGTTTAACACAAGATGAGCAACATTTAAAGATTAGACTTGTTTATGAAATGCCCTTTTAGTGCCATGCCCCACACTAAACCCCATGCTACACTCACAAGACTCCCTTGCCCTCCTAATATTTTCCATGATCTCTGACATGGGATTTCATTTTCTATAACTTCACACTGTTTTAATTTATTAACTTTAAAAAAAATGGCATTTTTGTGTCTGGAGATAATTAAATATTTTATAATGGTCATCCTCCAAATTCCTGCTATCTTTATACATGTTCTAAGTACATTTCCTGCCAACTTCACTGCAGTCAGACAGCAAACAACAGCCAACTGCAATTTTGGTGACCTGGAATGTCCCATAATTATTTAAACTACACACATACATGTATATCCGGATTTTCAAGGGAATATTTAGATTTTAACTAGTTATGAGTCAGAATAATAGAACCATGAAAAAGAGACACGTGGGAGCAAGATCAGGGAGGATACTTGCATCATGATGAGTGTGATGGTCTAATTATTACAGTTGGTCACAAAGATCAAGTATCTTCCAGTTGCATCATGCTCACTTTACTCCTCTCCCAGTCTGTAAATGTGCCCAATTCAGACAACCTTCAAGTAGAGAACAAACTAACCCATGTAAAAAAACCCATCTATCCTTAAAGGTCCCAGGCCAGCCTGTGATGTAGTTCAACTGAACCACAAGCCAGTCTGGGACCAGCCAGCCCCTCTTCTTGCTACTTTGACCAAAATGCCTAGGAGACAGAGGATATGGGGTTGTGGGGGGAGCCCATCCGGGTTAGCACCTTATCCAACCACTGCAAGGGACCATGCAGGTGAATCTCGATCCAGCAGGGGGTGCTGGTCACATCCTGGCGGTGGTACTCTGCTCCCCAGCCCTGGAACATGAGGAAATGCAGGGAGGCACATGAATGATGATGGAGATACATCTGTTCTCAAAAAAAAATCACTGATGTCACATTATTTTGTAGGGGTGGGATCAAAAATCAATATAACTCGTTTTTTTTGGACAATTTCAAAAACTATTTTCTCCCCTTTAATTGTGATATTTCTACCAGCACAATAAGCAGAAACAGCTATAAGTAGCAGTACTATTTTTTTGTCAGGCAGCACTGGAAGTTCTGTTTATCAGTGCTGTCTGTAATCCAGAGTTTGAAAAGACATTTTTGCCCTTTCATTCAAAGCATGTTAATTGAAGGCTCTCATTTGTGCTTTGTCCTGTTTTGAGAGGTTCATTCATTTTGGCCTAGCATTTGATTCTATTTTTCATACAACTCTAGCTCAATGAACACCAAGTAGAAAGAAACACACATTATTTTCTACTTGGCCTGATTATATTTATGCTGTTACAAGAAGGGCAACTAAATGTAGTCTTCTTGGTCTTTTTCTTCTTTCTGCTGCTACTCTTTAGTGGATCATCGGACTGCATTCAGCGACCTGTATATTTGATTTGGCAAAGGTTTTACACCAGATGCCCTTCCTGACATAGTTTAATTAAAACCACATTCTGCTGTACATATTATGTACCATTATCTTCTTAGACTAGAACACTTAACTATTAAAATGAACATTATTAACAAACATTCATATTAAACAAAAACATAAGCATGCTAGAAATTTTGTAAAGTGTTAAGTTCATAAGCTCTCGCCCTATGTTAGCTGGAGATAGGCACCAGCACCCCCCGCGACCCTCAGTGGATAAAGCGGTAGAAAATGAGTGAGAGAGAGAGAGTAAGTTCATAAGATGCAACTTGTAAACCAGTGTTGCTGCTTGCATTATGGCACAGGTTAATGGTTTTTGTTTGCACTATAAATGTTTTTTTGACTGACTCTAGAGAGATAAATTCACATAAATTTTACCAACAAACCAACACAGGATTCACTTGTTTAGAAAAATTTGAACTAAAATAAGTTCAATATCAGCTGAATATTAACTCACCTTAACAAAGCTCATTCGAATGGTACACATCTTTGTGAGCTCATAAACAGCCTCAAAGCCGTGGTTGACAGACTGTGTCAGCAGCTCAGCAAACTCCTGATTATTGAAAATCTTGAGGCTGCAGCCACTGGGAATCTTACACACAGTTGTTGGATGGAAGCCATGGTGGTAATTACAATTACGACTCTGGATGAAGATACTGCTGTCACTCAGACATTCTGCGTACACCTCCCCACCGACGTAATACAGATGGACACCTGAGAGGAAGCAGGCAAGGAGTAAGGTGTTGGTAACGTGGAGAAGCAAAGCTGTTGTGATGTTTATGAAATCAAAGGACCCAAAATGTCACTCTGGTTGTTCAAGAAATCAATACACTAAAATGTCTACTCAATTTGTTGTTGTTCAGTTCTCCTCTAGATCCCAACCCCTATTGACAACATTAATTGATTTAGTCTCCTCTGCTAACAGTCAATGCATTGTAGTCATTGATGGACTTTGCATACCCTACCATTGCCAATGTGCCGTCGCGTGTTCTCAATGGTGGAGTTGCGGTTGACGTTAGAGAGCAAGCCGAGACAGAATCGGTTGCAGTTGTTGGAGGGATCTGTGAAGCCATCGACGATTACACTGGTGGAGGAAGCCTGAAACGCCTCTCCGACACGATTGTTGAGCTCGTAGTAAACAATAGAGCACCAGTGCTTGGGTTCCTCATAGGCCACAGGCTGTACATCTGCACAGGAAACACATTAACAGGTCACCAGAATAAACCGAGTGCATGCAGAGACAGATGCAGACACATTTAATGTACCTTTAAGTCTCCTCTGTACAGACTCATGTGCAGACAAGCTACCCGGACCCACTGATGCCTGAAGAGGCTTGGCTGTAAATCTTACTCATCAGTGCAGTGATTTCTTTCTAACTGTCCCCCGAAGCCCTTAACAATAATTTGAATAAACATGGCTACATTTGTGTACATTTAAGCTAGGCAAATTCAATGCAGATGCATCCTAAAACATACAGACTGTCTGTGGTCTGCATGCCAGCCTTTATTGAGCAATCAATAGAAGGGGCCAGGCCATGCTCTCTAAGCCTGTATCGTTGGATGAGCCAGTGCCAGCTGGCCTCACCCTCTCTGACAGAGGAATAAATCATGTTTATCTAAGCACATACTTCTTCCAAACTTCCTCTGTGGCTTGGTACTGAATAGTAGGTGTGTTTTGTCTATCCTCTTCCCAGAGCTGGGCTATGATATAGACTCATTCCCCTGTACAGGATGCAGCTTGTGGAAAAGAACTTAAAAAACTCCCCATGCTCACAACTTCCAGCAAACATTTCAACAGCTCTTCCCACTACTGTTGTCACCATGAGTGTGCATGGTGCATTAAATGACAAAAAAAGTAAAATTTCAACACACATCATACATTTTGAGGAGAAACAACTCTTGATTTGCCTTGCTTTACAGATGCAATTAGATGAGGAGCAACAAACAGAAACACTGATCTAAATCACTCTGACATAAAACCAAAAGTTAAGACAATTTGAACAGAATGCAATAGAGAATAAGTCCGTAATATATGATGAATCTTAACCCTGCATACCATGGGTAATTAATTTATTTTTCAACTTTTCTTTTCTTTTCAAACGGGGGTTTGTTTATTTTGATGCACATACTGTATCTTTAAATATTACTTTGTGAATGTTATTAATACAGAGAAATTACAGCCTACATCACAAAAAGAAGGGAAATGTCTTTTCACTGTATTGCATGGTCTATTACTAATTCATGAGTGAAGTACTCGTGTTTCTGTCTAATGCAATAAAGGTAAAACCACAGAGTCAAGATGGCAGCAATTATTGCACCGCATTTTAGATTTGAAAGTTGGAGCTAATTAGTGACTCTTAATTGTTAACGAGTTTCAAGTCATTACCACCAGCAGAGGTGACATAAGCTCTGGCTTTTATGAGCCTCATGAAACTGCTCTGAGGCCTGGCTTAATTTGCTCAGTCTTTGAGCTTTCCTTGGGCTCGCACCCACAGACAAAGCCTCACTATAAATTAGCAGATCCGTTTCCACTCTCTGTCCAAGTTCCCTCTGACAGGATATGGGGTAACAACCCCACTAAACCTTTTCTTTCTTCTGTCAGTATTTGACCGCACAAGAAACAAAAAAGCAGGCTTCCCAGAAAACTGTGCACCTGCAGATCAAGGCAAGCAGGTGCAGACAGCTTCATATATGTGAACACGAGGATGGAAACGTGTGTGTGTGTGAACAAGTTTGTCTGACAGAAAGAGACACAAAGAGAGAAACTACCATGGTTGCCTGCCCGGTTGTTAGTCTCTAGAGGCAAGGGTGGAGCCATGAGGTTGGTGTCCATTGGCTGGGGACAATCCTGAGTCATTTGCTCCTCTGAGGGCATGTAGGCAGGAGGGGGAGTCTCTGCATGAAGGAAGAGGCAGAAGAAAGGAGAAATTAACTGTTAGTGTTCAATAGAGAGGAACATTAAGATAAGTGAGTAGAAGACATTTGACTGACGTAGCTTACCTGGCATCTGGAATGGACTGCCAGGGTCATCACTAGATGGTGAGTGAGGGAAGGTGCCATTGCTGCCACTACCAGGCGAGTTTGGGTAGCTGTTGCCGGGTGAATGCGGAAAAGGCATTGTGTTGGCCTGAGAAAAGGACTCTGGAAAGGTGGCATTCTGAGGCATGTGTGGCTCATTCTGTTGTAGAGGATTGCGGAAGCGAGGCAGCATTGTATGCTTGGCATTGAACTCACTGTTCCTCGGTACCAACACAGGTGGCAGAACTGAGAAGAGAAGGGGACATGACACAGGTGCATTAGCAATATTTCAGCAAATCAGTAAGGTTTCCAGCTGTCCAAATGTAAAGAGGATTTCAACAAATAACATAGAATCCCTCTGACTTTTACATTGTCAGATGAAAACTTTGAGCATGATTGTTTTATGGAACAAGCATTACCAAACTCTAAAAAGTAATCCTTTTTTAACATTTTATTTCAGCATTGTTATTATGTAGGACTACAATCAAGAACATGCAAAACCTTTATATATGAATTCAGTGAGAATTGTTTATTAAGTCCAAGATAATAAATATCTTTCTGGCACTTTTCATGACTCAGCATTCTGAGCACAGATGTCCCTGCATATTTCAAATGTCAGCTCTCAGTCTGTAGTTCTGAGCCAGCAGTATCAGGCCCAGACTCTCGGGTTTCTGTTCAGAAACGACATTTTGAAGTTAATTCATTACTTATGGCAAGTATTGTGGCTGATTCAAGGTCTATTCAGGTGCAGTATATGGAAACCACAGAGATACACTCCACTTGTGCCTATAAATACTGCACAGATATATAAAACTGGTGCTAAAATTTTAGACAAGGCCTGTGCTGCTGTCAGTGTTCGTACAGTTAGACTGTGTGTGCTGAACTGGACCAGTGCAGCAGTGGAGCAGTTTATTAGTTTATTCTAAAGGTTAAATGTGGAGTAGAGGGACAGCTGTGGTGTTTAGTGAGGGGAGAAGGACAGGATGCCTGTGTGTGTGTATGTGTGTGTGTGGGGGAAGGAGGGAAAGGGAGGTGGGGTAGTGTGGACAGACAGGTGCTCTTGGGTTGAATCACCTTATCCCCCGTCTTCCACCCACTGCTAAAACAAAAAGTGTGTGAGGCAGGCAACAACTCTTTCCTCCCATTGTGTGTGGGTGGCTACCTTCCTGTTATAGCCATCCTGAAAGAGTACATACTGTCTGGGCGTGTGTGTTCTCATTTTAGAAACATGGTGCATGTAAAAAAAAAGAAGGGGCCCAAAACAAAGCCCTCATTCTCCCCAGATGGAATTTCCTGCTACACACACCACACATGTGTCTTTTACACTCTTAACACCCTGCACACAGCTGTTTCTATCTTGTCAGCTGACCCTCACTCTGTTTTTAGTAAGAAGCCAAATAGTGTTTGATTTGTCTTCTCTTGCTTTACAGTCAAAGCTCTGCCCAAAGCAATAAGGACGACTGGGTCAGTATAATCTCTTTTCTCCTTCTTAATTTGACTATTTGATTATTATCACCTATACTAGATTTTAATCAACTGTCTTTCATTTTACTGATGTTGAGGCACTTTGTAACACAAACTTCATACGGTTGTCGACAAAAAAATGAGATTCTTACAACACAAAGTTAAGTCAAATTCCTGCAATAGAGTTTATGTCTTTTCCTGAGTGTGCAGTTATATGATAATTGTTTCCAAGTAGATGCTTGTGCTAAAATCATATTTTTGATTTATTCTTTCAGCTGCAACTTGATGGGGGCAAACAGCTAAGATATGCCTGAATATAATCTAACAGTCTGATGGAATGAGTTTTCCTACAGGTAGCTGAAAATGTATTTACGTCAAAACTGTGTACTGATTAAAATTGATTTAAGTTTATTTAACTTTAAAATTAGTCTGAACCAAATTCAATAAAAATGATAATATCTGGTAAAAGTATGACCTAAAATGTCTTTCAAACAAGTGAAGCTGATACACAGTGTGTGCAGCCAGTCTGAGAGGAACATAGTGGGGGCTAGTCTCATCACACATGAGTGGAACATAGTGGTAACATTTTTTTACACTAATCCAAATCTTTTAAATGTCCCAAAAAATACATTTCAATATGCACTCTAATATCAACTGTAATTTTATTCAGCAGGAGAGACAGGGTTATTTGAGGTTACTATGGTACATGGCCCATTAAATATCATCTCTGGAACAGTTTTCTTCATGTCATTGTTAATAAAGAGCAAACAGGAAGATGAGAGATGCTGAATAATAATTCTGCTTTAGAGTTATTTTGCAAGAACAACTTGGGCCAATTTTAAAATAACACACCCAACAGTATGAATTATACAGCCCCATCATTATGCAATATTTAATTTAAGGCAATTTCAGAAATTTTCATTGTGAATGTTTTCAATGGATGTACTGATAATGATTCTCTCCGGAAACTGAATCAAATTAAAATAATTCAATACTACTTTTATTTTCCCTCATTTTGCATTTTAATATGTGTATCTTTTAAAGGAATCAGTATTTAATATGGTTTAATGTAGTTTCTTAAGAAATGTATAACGCACCTGGACTGTCAACACGTTTGTAGTGGTAGGGGTTGATACACACATCCTTCTGTTTGGAACCAAAGGGGTACTCGCAGCACTCCAGGGCCTTCAGCTCATGGTGGGACTGCAGGTCTGGCCAGCGCCACACTCGACAATAAATGACATGTGGAAGACCTTTCCTGTGGGACACCTGTAGCCTCCCGTCCAGAGAACGGGGGATTGTAACACAGTTACTGGGCTGACCTGGGCAACTGAGGGCCCTCTCCAGGTCCTCCATCGCTCCTTTCTTCTTTTTCAGTTTCTTAACCAAAGCCTCCACAGCCTTTTCTGCCCATTTCTCTTCCTCATCTCCCTGCTTCCAACCCAGCAGCTGTTTGACTGCTGGGCCAGTGAAGGAGAAGAGTGAGGTGACGTTCATGATGGACAGACCACCCTCCTCCCCCTCCCTTCTGTCCAACAGGAAGTGTGAGCAGTGATGGAGGACGATCAAATCTCAGCAGACAAGAAGGCTTTTTCAGAAGATCACCAGCTCTCAAGAAGTCAGATCTTGTCTTCTTGAAGGCCACTTACTAAGAAAAGGAGAGGAAGGTTAACATCTATGAGACAAAATAAAAGTCAAGTTCCTGCAACTACTAACAACGTCAACAACTTCTCTCGCACTGATGTTTCACCTTTGATGAGGCAATGATGATGTCAGTTACAGCTATGAAATCCATGTCAGTCTGGGGTTCTGGAAAAAACAGACACCCTTCTATGAACATCATTTTCAGTTAGAAATTGCGCAAATAGCTTCCTGTCTGTGTGGCTTCTCACATTACAACCACTCCCTAAAGTCATTTACAGTAAAGGACTTCCCATATGATATGCAACTAAAAAGAATTAGGCACCTGCAGGTTTAACATCTGATTCAGTCTCTGGAGGGTTAAATCTGTCCCGCTTCATTTTCCTTAGTCTATTTCATAGTTACAAAGCAGTTCAAATCCCTCAGCAGCTTAAAAATTAAACACCACTGAAAGTTTTTTTTTCAATATCATTCAATTAGACAATACTTTTCTCTATTAGTAGTAGTCTAAAAGTAATAATTTGGCCTCGGACAAAAAACAGTACAGAGTAACATGTTGTCCAGAGAGCCATCAACAGTTTGAAAGACTTTTAAATTTATTGTCAATCAATTTAATGCCAAATCAATATGCCAATTATTTTCTTAATTTGTATGTCACGTCAGCCATTATTTTCAATTTCATGTTTTTGAAACAGTCGATCAAACTGATACGTATAACTTAATATGCTAGATTTGTCTGCAAAATCTAAGTCAAAGTATATGAGAGATATGAAAAAAATTCAGATTTTAGGAGAAGGAAAAATGTTCTCGAAAGCTTGAATACAACAAACCAACAAAGACTGGTGATGGGTAAAAATCTGGCTATGTGTGGGACAATAAAAAGGAAGTGCATGTGGAGTCCAGGATAAATGTGCCCATTCACTTAGGTCCCACAGGATTAATTTAGTATCCAGGAGGTGCACACATTCTAGTTTATAAAATGGAAAACATGAGCACATTGAGTCCTCCCAGTTCCACCCATTCATAAAAATAGTTTTTCTGAACACAATTAAGGAGACAGAACATTGTTATGGCTGGGGTATGGCTGCATGCAAATGTTCAGCAACAATCCCAAAATCAAATAAACAGCTTATCAGATATCCACCACCTTCTATCAGTAATGACTCATAGCTGAGGATGCATCACTCTTTGACAGTAAAGCCTGCAGTATATTGGATTTCCTATGAGGAGGAACAAATACATCTTTAAGACTGTTACAAAGTTATTCTTGGCCCTTTCAATTTCTATCTTTGTCAGCAACCATATTTGTCAGTTACATCAGGCAGGAAGTTTGATGTTGTGCTGTTTACAATTTGAGTGTGTATTGTTGTAGACCTCTGGGCACTTACAATAGTCAACCACACTGACTGGAAAGCTGTAAAATTAGCTTTGATATGCCTTATCATATTGGCTCATCAAGAGAGATGCTGAACTAATATGAATGAACTAAACTATTGCACATAAAGGTTAGAAGGTGTCAACCTGTGTGTCTCTTGTTTCTTAATATCTACAATAATATCACACCCTGATCTTCCCCAATATCGGACAGAGAGGCTGTGTTTTAGTTTTGTCTTCATGTCTGTCATCTATTGTGACATCACTTGATTCTCTGGCTGCAACCGCAAGGATTTTTCATAGGTGGGGGCTGAGACAGAAAATCTTAGTTTCATTAGATGACCATCTCTGACCTCTCTTTCATTTTGTAGAAGAGGAGGAAAGTGGAAGTGAAATATCATGGCTGTTAAGTCATAGGAGGAGGTGGACTTCTGTTATGTTGCTTGAAATGTCATATACAAACTATTGTGTGTCCTTTTAAGGAAGGGTATGAGAGCAACACTTTATAGCTTGCCCAAAGGGCAACATTTTCTGTTTTTTGTACTGTATGAAAAAAAACATTTACTTTATTTTTGCCAATCAGTAGCAGTGCTGCTGTTGTTCACATTAAAAAAAACTGAAGAAAATACAATTTATACACAAGTCAGCTTAGTCTTATTATGGTAAAGAAAGGACAGTTGATTGACAAAACAGAGCAAATATAGTATAAATGTAAATATTTGTTGTTATTATTTGAGTTACTGTTTTTCTTCAACTTTTGCCTGAAAGAGGTGGCAGCATCTGGAGGTAACACTGGAGTGACTCTGCCCTCAGCCAAATTTCATCAAAATTAACACTCGACAGACATTAAGCCAGCACATCTTTTCTTTTACAGCAATACCACTTTTGTTGAAACAAGTTATAAACTAGTGGGAAAATGTCAACACTGTGGCATCTTAACTGAGGCCATCACATCACATCAACATCACATCTTCGCAAATTAGTGTCAAAGATAATGATAAAGCATCAGTTCAGAAGGCAAACATTGCAACATGTTTGCACCACGGTCAACAAATGACTCAGAAGAAGTCATTTGATCCACTATCAATGGAAATGCTGCTTTGATGGGCTCCCAGTGACAGCCAGCACTATCAGTACAAGTTCAGGCCTGGCTGCACAAAGACAAGCTTTAATCCATTTCAGATGTAAAAATCCAGAATGTACTGTACTCCAGTATTTGGAGCAGGCCTCACAATACACTTCTGTCATTCTGCTGCAGCTGGAGACCATATCTCTTGGATACTTCTAAAACTGACAGTGTAAAATCTGACTGGTGGCTTGTCCTCATACTTATTTAAAGGGGTTTGATGCGTTTTGTGCTGCTTCTTTGGACAATGTTGGTTTTGAGTTGTCTTTCAGGCAGTGACAATATCAAGGCACCATTATGTCTCCTGTTTACTATACTGATGTATAGTCTAGGTTGTTTGTGTGACATGAAATTGCTTTGTTGACACCAGGTTCTAAGCAGCACTTGGCTGAAAAATTTCACTTTGAATGGGACTCATTTTGAGTGGTTTATCTCAGATTTAAGTAAAAACAGCCATATTTAATTAATATATGTTGAGTTTTTAAAAGGGATGAAGCTTCCTTTATAACTCTTGTCTAGAAAGATGGCATCTTCATTCTTAATCCCACTTGTACAGGTTTTTCTCTCAATCAAAAAACAGCTGTCAACATCACCTCCCAACAGAAGTTGTCAGGGTTGGAACTAGATAGTATTTTCACTGTGGATTCATCTAGAAAGTATTATCTCACTTATTCACTTATCTTGTGTGACTCACATATTATCAGAGCAGCACGTCAGGTTTATAGGCTTAAACCATTAAAAAAAATCACAAAATCAAGTATTTTGCATCTTATTTCAGGGTTCCTCAGTAATTATGTGGACAACCACATTCTGTTGGTTATTTTCTGAGGATGGCCAAATCAATTACTGGTTTCAACTCTAAATGATTTAAATAATTTATTGGTTTACTTTATGCAGATTTTGCACTAACTCTCTTTCGTGATCCTACTCACCTGTGTCTAACAGAATCAGTCCACAGTAATACAGCTTGAGTTTACCCAAGAGATCCATAAAAGCCCCTGCCATTCCTTACAGCTGAGCCTGACCTACCCTCTCTATTGTTTTAGTGGTCGCTTGTTATGGGCATCAGTTGGCCCATTGGACTGAGGCTAATGGGAAAACAGAGTGGAATTGTGCGACACTGACAGGCAGAGGCTTTGACCCACCTGGTGCGAGCTGTTAGACACTAGACTAGCTCCTTGGATCATTTTGCACTGCTCCAGTGTCTGTTAATCAATTTAGGCCTGAGCTGTGTAGGATGAGGAGGCAGTAATGATGCTCTCTGGACCTTCCCCAGGGATGGAGCATTATAAAGAAGCTACATTATTTATCAGTGGGGTCCTGGATTGGGCCTCCATTAGCCTCCGCTCAATGGAGTCACTAACTATAAACAGAGGAGTGCAGGAAGACAGAGAGTGATAGATAAAGAGAAAGAGAGCGAGAAAGAAGAAATGATGATGCAGAGAGAGAAAGGGTGGAAGAGAAAGCCAGAGCTCTAAGACAGAGTGAGTGTTTTGGAGAGAGGGATTGTGAACACTCTAGTCTCTTCACTGAGCACTTCTGGAGTAAGTGCATTCAAGGGTCATTACCGAGTAAATAGTGACACTACAAGGAGGCAATATACTCTGTAATTTTTCACATATACAGTACAACTCATGGGCGTATGAGCTATGATCGCATCACAAGAGAAGCAGCCAAAAAACTAACTTAAAAAGTTGTCAACAAGGGCTCAGAATAATCTCATATTAAAAATTCAAGACACTTTACTGTTAAATAGTAGGGCCGAGATAATTATTCAATTAATCGAACAGTAATTGATTACTAAATTAATATTGTGATAATCAATCAATCAAGTGATAGACTTTTTAATAATTAAAACAAGCTTTATCATTTTTAAGTCTCTTAAATGTGACTATTTATGGATACATTGCTCCAACAGACAAAGAAATCAAACTGAAGAAAGAAAGAAAGAAAGAAAGAAAGAAAGAAAGAAAGAAAGAAAGAAAGAAAGAAAGAAAGAAAGAAAGAAACTGAAAAAATACCTGTTTGTGAACAAGACATCTGAGAACATCATTTTGAAGTTTGGGAAACACTAATCAACATTTTTCAACATTTCCTGACAATTCATGGACCAAGCAAGTATTTGATTAATTGAAAAAATAATCGACAGATTAATCAATTATGAAAATAATCCTTAGTTTCTTAACTAAATTACTGCATCATGGTCATATGCCTCTGCTGATCTGGTGATATTATGTGTTTTTTGGGAAAATTTAACTTTTCACAATATTTCCCATGTTTTTTGCGATGTATCAATGATCAGAAGTCTGAACTTTATTATGTGCCTTATATTAAATGTAATGACTCAATAAAAGTGATACTAAAATGTTTTCATAAAGTCTGGTAACAGCAAAGATTGAAAAAGTCACAGTCAGGCATGAGGTTTCACACTAAGTGGCAAGTCATGGCGTTGACCTGAAAGGCCTGATGAACTCACTCAGGTAATTCTTGTACAAACACAAATTTATACTTAACTCTAACCAAGTAAAGTTTAAGTTTACAACAGACGATTTAGTAAGTGAGAGAAAACCCGCCATCTCATCACTTTGTATATGACATATACAACTCTAGAAAAACTGTGGTCATTGTAGTCCAGACCTCCAGGGGCTGAAGTGGGATTATATTCTTTATGTCCCAGACACACTAGTCCACATTTGACTGTAAACATAACCAGCAAACACATGGGGTTTCAAGAAGCTATCTCAACCATGCTTGGCACTCAGTGCTGGGTTAGTGTTGTGTTAGGGTGGACACCTCACTGAGACACATGGCAGACTATGTTGTCCTAACTGCACAGACACATCGGCGGGTTTTGACATAGTTCACTACTGTTGTGACTGACTCTCACTACACAGGAATGCTGTTAACCTATATTTACACCTTGTAGTTGAGAAGCTTTTTATCTGATGATCACAGATAACTAGATAGATAGTAGTAAGTATGTAATGCATTAGATATACTTAAGCAACTCATTTTTTTTACTATGTATTAAATGGGATTAAGCATTTACATTTATTAATTTTCATTTCAGTCCAATTCAACAGACTTTAAAGCTGCATACCTTGAGAATGGAGGACGATAAAACAATTGAAACTAAATCACGGACAAGGACAAATTCCTGTCCTGTGGGTAATCTGATATGTCATCTTCAATAACGTCAGGAGATCTAGCCTTAGCTGCTGTATGGCTCTTTCTTCCTCTTCCTCTCACATAAACACTAACACAGACAAACAGATTCATAAACACATTGAAATAACTAAAACAACACATGAGACACATGTCCTCTGATGGACATCAGCCGAAAGACGACTTTCAGGAAAATTACAAGATATAAACATGTGTTCCAGTGTAGGGTAACATACTGTATATTTTAATACAATACTGTACTTTATTTAATGGCATTAAGACATAGTTCAATATATTTTCAAGTGTGTAAGTGTGCTATTACCAAGTATATATCACTAAAAAGTCCACTAATCCATCCATATCATAAAGCTTGGTAAACCAGAAAGCTCTCTACCATGTCCATCAGTTTATATGATATGAATTTGAAATGATTTGAGGATTGATCATCAACAGGGTTGAAATATGTTTTTTAAAAATGTAAATACAAATAATCTACTGTTTATTGCTTTTGAAAACGTACAGATTTGCAGCATGTGGCTTTTTTTTACACTCTTGCCAATTCAGAATTTCTTGCTTTTTGAAGGCTGGACATAGAAATCAAGCTATATGAAGACATTATCATGGGCTATAGGAATAGAAGATGACATTTTCACCACTGATTCCAGTTTTGTTGACCAAAAAAAACCCTAAATGTAACGGAGAGACGTCGTATATTAATCCTGAATCTTGATGCCCTTTCATCATGTGTTCAATAGCAGTAGAATAACGTGTATTCCATGCTGAGGTCAAGACAGATTTCATCCTTTCTAGTGTCTGTGTTGATGCATGCTTTCAAGTGGTGAAAGGACAATTACTGCTCTATTTGTTGTCAAATAACACGGCCTTCCCACTGCAAGTTACAGTAAATACCACAATGGTAAAGTACAAAATACATTTAAACTTTTAACACATAGCCTGGACAAATAATTCACATCTTCATGCACATGTGAGTAAATATGTAACTACTGTCTGACACTTTGGAGTAAAAGGAAGAGAAAAAGTTTGCTTACAAGGTGATACGCTGTTGAGGGAGGATCTACTTTCTTTTAAAACAGTGTCAATAACACTGTGACGGGCAAAAACAAACATAAGGAAACTTTTCATTTAGCAAGTTAAAAACAAAAAGTTGACGGTACCTTTTATTTCACGGCAGCCCTCCCACTCTCACACACAAACACACTCTCTCCCTCTCTCTCTGTGAGCGTCTGCGTGTGTGCTCTCCTGCCTGTCTTCTGTCTGCTCGGCCTGGCGTCAGTGAGTCGCAGAGCCGCATCACCCTCCGCTGAGCGCTAGTATCACGCCGCGGGATGCAGCACCGACAATAACAAAACCTACCTATCTAACATCTAAAACTTTCATTCACCATGTGGCAATTCATTGTATAGTCGTGAAACAATGTCCTTTTCACTTGCTAGTTTTGAGTTTTTCTTAAATGTCCGAATTTTTGCTCCACACTCGCCTGTTGAAGTTAGGTGAAAATCTGCTTGATTAGGATACAGAAGTGGAAAGATGCTCACCTCAGATCATCTATGCAAACATATGCATCTACTGTTTGAATTTTCCATCAGTAGTTGAGGTGCGCATTTAGGGAGCTAGTAGTTCTTGAAATATATATATATATATATATATAAAAACAGCATTTCACATGTTCATATCGCTAGAGGCTTGGTGTAATTGTCATTTAAAATAATAACATTTTTAGAGATATTCATTCATTTCTAATATTAATTAATACTTAACCTGTCTCTTCTTGCTATTTGTAACAGCTCCTCTTCTTTAAAACATGGAACCAAGCACCTTGCCTGCCAGTCAATATGGTGTGCACATTTTAACCCAATTTTAAAAAAAAGCAAATAAATAGTGTTTCCATCCATTCACTATAACAAGGTGTAGGTGGAGCAAATTTAAACTTAGGTCACCACAAAAAAAAAAAAAAAAAATGAAAATGGCGCAAAGAGGAGGTTGCATTTCATTGCAGCTTTTATGTATTATATTATATTCCCATATACATCTATCTATCTATCTATCTATCTATCTATCTATCTATCTATCTATCTATCTATCTATCTATCTATCTATCTATCTATCTATCTATATTATTGTCATAATATTTGCTACTCACACCTAGTCAAGGAATGTTAGTTTCCTCATCAGTCCACACATTCTGTATCTCCTCTGCCATTTATATCTGCTTTTTACATTGCAGTAAAAAAGCAAAAGCTTTTGTCATGTTTTCAAAATGCCATGCTATTTGCAAAATCTGTTTCCATTGCACTTATTCGCATTTACCTTTTATCGGTCCACTAACTTTTCCACCTCCCTCAAGTGCAAATACTTTTATGTCACATTTAAAACTAATTCCTGTTTGTTAATATTGTTCATTCATGTTTTGTTTTTAAATGTACAAGTAAAATAAAAAAATTGCACACAAACTGATGGAAACCCACCTACTAGTAATCAACAATCTGTACAGTGGAGCCTTAAACTGCACTAGGCTTTTCAGTACCTGCTTTTCTTTGATTGTTAAATGAAAAACTCTGTTCTTATGTCAGAAGAACAAAGGTGACTAAGAACAATAGGACCATGGTTACACAAGCGATCATTTTAATGTCATACCTCAGAACATTAATGCACACACACACACACACATATGAAGGGTATACAATGTAAAGGCATACGTTTCCAGTGTCAAGAGTGAAGTTTCCAACAGGTCTTCAGATCATCTCATTAATATTGCATTAAAGTGCATGAAAATAGCAGACGGTGCAGTGCAGCAGAAACAGCCGCAGAGGACATGAGGTGTCACTTCCTGAGAGGTGAGCTAAATCAGTTCATTCATATTGTGAATGCAAACTGTGAAAACTGATCATAACAGAAATAAAGAGGTGAATTCCCTGATTCCCTGTCACAAGAATGTCAAGCAGATTACATTCTCTCAAAAACTAAACAGCCAATATATACCAAAGGAAAATAGAAAGTTAAAAAGTTATAAGGCAATTTTCTTATATTATCAATCACAATCATTATCAAAAACACAATCAAAAACCTGTTTTTTTAATGACTTGGCCAAAAAAAATGTGAGTTACACAAATTTGCTGTAATGTGTTATCAGTTGACAAATAGATATGCAAACTCTGATATCTTTTATCCACTTTTCATTAACAAAGGAACGCGAGGTCAAATTTAAAAAAAAAAATCCAGTGACGTAATACAAAACCAAAATAAAGCTTGTCCCTTATTTTGCAAGGTCATCAGTCAAGTTCAGGGTCCCGCTGCGAGGGGGACTAGATTTCTTTAGGACAGGCGGAGGGAAACCGTACAGAGCAGAGGAGGCTTACGGTGTAGGTGACGTCACGTTGTTGGCGACAGAATGTCTGAGTGAGGCGGGAGCGCGCTGCACGTGAATAAATCTGGGAAAACAGCGTGAGGAGGGTGGAGGAAGGGGCGGCGACGAGGACGACGACGATGATGTTGATGGTCGGAAGGAAGAGAGTGAAGGCTCCTCAACCCCCCCCCCCACACACACACACACACACAGTTGCATAGACACACTTGAGAGCCGCACATTCATTTGTTTCCTACAGTGCAATTTTGACAATCTTAAAAGATCTTTACAACTTACACTGCAAAAGATGTCTAATATACTGGGCTATAACCCCGAGTGTAATGTATGTAGACAAAGATGGCATCTCTTGAATTGTAAGCTATGACAAAGTTAGTTTGGAAGAAAAAGGCAGGTCAGTTCACACACAGTGAAACGGTGATCATGGAATTTATTATATTTTCAGAAAAGCCTATCTTTGGTCACACAGAGGATTGTTTAACATTGGCCATCTTGTGTTGGACGGCCAAAAAATTAGATGTTGTATACAAGGCATAAATATTTGTTATTGTTTATAACACCCTGTCCCATAATTAACCCTTTCATTTTCTCCTATCAGAAGCTATGCAATACAACTAGCGAACAGTCTGTATTTATATAGAGTTTTTTCTGCCATTCACACCCATTCACTCACACACACTCATACAGTGCATGACACACCTTTCATACCCATTGACCTGCTGCCTACACTGCTGTCAGGGGCAACATGTAGACTGGCAGAATTGGGAATTGAACCTTCAACCTTACAGAAAGATGACTCACTCTACCACTCCCACCACCCAACCGCTGATCCACTATCGCCCTTCTTTCTTTTGATTTCTTGTAATTATGTGGCTTTTCCAACAGTGACAGTAATAACACATATAATCTGCTCATACATATTCTATATGGACAAAAAATTGGTCTATCATTTTTGTTCTTTAAATTGATCTTGTTCTGTAGAAGTAACTATAGAGTTTTATACAGTTAGAGGACAAAGTCCATTATTGAGCCATCACACATCATTGCACATGACCCATTGATGAGGAAGAGAAAAGGGATGGGGAAAAAGAGATGGGTCATGTCCTTCCTTCTAATTTCCCTGCTCTCTAAATCAGTCTTAGTACATGTTACTTCATGTGAAAAAAGATATGTGAATGTAAAGCCATAAAAATTAATGGTTAGATTAGATGCAAATGATACGTTTCTATTTTGGTATTTCAGTCTTTCAAATGTATAGCTGAAAGCATTACTGTATTCAGCTCATCCAAAATGAGTTGGTGTCCAGGTGCAGAATTATGAAACTGCTATAGTTGTGAAAATGACATTGTGCCCACTGGCTAAGCTGGACTCTGCATCACTAACAAGCAGCCATGCTACCAGTGTTCAGGACATCATAAATGGCCAATGCTTGACACAAGTCTCGGCACATATCTAAAAATGCATATGGACTAGTTTGGCATCCATCATGTTTGAAATCAACAAGAAAATTACAGAAAATGTAAACCTCACATTTATCCAAGGTTTAGTTTCTTTGGACCAAGAAGCAAAATTATTGATATAGTTTTTTTTTTTTACTACTGCCTGTGTTCACTTCAGATGTTTAAACAAGTGCATCCTTATGGCTCTAGACATTTGATTTCCCCACTGGAGGCATGTACTGTAGTGATGATTATGCGGGATGACAGTCGTAGCAGCTGTATGTTTACAGAACTAAAATGCAACAGCTAACCACTCTCCCTAAATCAAGATATACAGATTAACTGAAGTACAGTGGGGGAAACAAGTTGGAAATCCAGGAAAGGTGGGCCAAACTTAAGCTGCAACTGGACTATCATAATGTGTATGTGAAGTACACCACTGATTAGCTTTTTACAAGTATGCGCCACGATTTGTAATTTAATCATGTACCCAGGGCAGTTTATGGCCCAGAATTATGTGTCTCATTGGGCTTTGCAGATTTTCTTAATCTACAACACCTTGGAATGAAGAAAGACAAGAGACAAAAGGGAAAAACTTAGCATAAAGCCTACCTTAGTCCAAAGAGGCACTGCAATTGTTGGTGAATTCCGTTGCCTTTGGACAGAGCCTGACACCAGCTTCACTTGTACACAGATACAGGTATGAGCACATTAGAGTTGAGGGTCAGTGTTAATGGTGAGCCAGAGCCATTTAGAAACTCTGGCATGTTGCCTGTCTCTAACCAGACTGAAGAGGAGTGGACTCATGGGTTGGGATTCATTACAACATTAGTGCCATGGACTTCCATGAGTTAGCATGGGTTGAAATACTCAATGATGACTGACACATGTTTAGATGACACTCCTTCACACATCTAATTCATTTTGCCATCTGAGGGCTCTTGGCAGGCCTATCAATTTTTTACAGCAATGTGAGGCATGGCAGCAGTGCATCATGTCAGCTCAAATTTCAAACGGGTGGCTCATTTGTCCTTCTACAAATAATGTCAGGGGAGGTAATATTTGAATGCTGTCTCCAGGGGCTGATGGTTTACCTCTTCTACCTTCATTGCACAGAGACAGAGGATGTACCAATCAGAGCATGGCACTACCACTGGTCCTAGCAGTGCACTGCTTTACCATTTCTTCATTGATTGTAATACAGTACATGAATGTGACTTTCAAGTTACATCTTAGGCATGCTTACACATCTGTCTCTTTTGAGTGATTGTTCTCACAGGTCCCCATTTTTCATATATGCTTCTTTTTTCCCACAGCAAAGACGTTGCTTGAGTTTGGTATGGAGGCAGGGTCCTCCTCTCCCAGTTCTGGTAGGAGAGGTCGTCAAGTCTTGCAGTGGGGAAGTGTCAGACAGCAGCTGTCACAGTCACTGGTTAAATGGGACAGTTAACCCCAGCTATCACAGCTGTCAGTCAAACCAGTCGTGGCACATTTTTTTGCCAAGTGGGTGGTGACACATCAAACTTCAACCAACTGCAGACTTCTGTTTCTAAAATGGGCACATGATGGTGCACCTGTATCTTGAACACCTGTCCTTCACTATTCAGGTACACTGTCAGGGGCAATGTTATTTATCCACAAACTAAATGTATTTTTATCTAATATTGCATACTGCATTTGAAGCCAGTGTTCCTGTGAATTCCCTTCCACATCTAAGTCAAGTGAAGTGTGAGACTTGCCCACAAGTCCTCTGGCTTGCCTCGCAAAGCATTGGCTTCCACTCCAGGGCATTTCCCTTTGATGCTTGACATGTTACACCTTTGAAGGTTCATCTGAGCTCAGCTATGGAGCAAAGGCTTACTGGTACTTGATGAATGAGTTGTTGCATATTTTCAAAGTTCAGTGTGAAGGATTTAGTGGCATTTAGCAGTGGAGGTGTCTGTTGCAACCAGGCGAATGCCCCACGCCTCACTCTCGCCATCCAAGTGGGGATTGTGTCAATTTTATGGTATTACTATGAAGTGACAGAATCTGTAGAAGCAGACCCGCTTACTCTTGTTTTGTAGTTTCAGGTTATTTACCACTAATTAAAACATACTTATCAGCATCATATACATGTTTTTCACAATAGATCCTCTAAATCATAAATACCTATCCTTCAGTTAAAATAAAAGAAATATATAGTGCAATGGCAGCAGTTATATTAAGTAGCAGTATTTATTTAAATCGAAATTTATAATACTGCATTTGTACTTGTAATAGAATAGAGTGTTCAAGGACAGAATGAACAAAATGCTCAGAAAAGCATGCCAATTTACACTGACTGTGTGTGTGTGAGACCTAGATATACAGATGTATTATAGTTGATTTGTGGTAGCTGTACTGTGGATCCTTTCCTCAATCCAGAATAATGAGATGTTGAGACTCTGCCTTCTGGACGTCACTCTTTTAATTGACTGACACAAAAAGGGACACATTGCATTACATTGTAGTCTCATATACATTGAAGAATCTAAAGGGTTCTATCACAATTGTTGCTGCTGTTTGAGGGCACATACAGTAGTCTTCTGGTTGCAAAACAAACTCCATCTGCGAATCCTCAATCAGTGAATTCAATCAGCACCATGTCAGTTTTTGAAACCAGAGGTTTACAGATGTCACCTGCAACCAGGCATTTTCTGGGCAATATCAATCACAGTGGTGTTCCCCCATATGTGCTGTGCTTTATAATCAGTTTCCCTCTAAATTGAAACATAATTTACAAAATTGACATCATATGCGATTCAAGACCTGATGCCACTGAGACCTGTAGCTCCTTCAGGAAAACGTTTACTGACATCTATATATCAAGTGAAAGGATGCCCATCGACCTCCATTCAGAGTTGTTTTTGCAACCAGTGGAATCGCCCCCTGGTGGCTGAGTGCTACTTCTGTTATACTCACTGGACAGCTTTTAAACCGGAGGGGTTTGTCCATTTTTGCATACAGTTCTCTATACTAATGTATTTAGCCGTTCTCAAACGCCTTGCTTTGCCTACCCCTGCATTGTCCTGCGAGAGCAACACTGTTCTTTTCTTTCTACAGGCACATCTCTCTGCATCTCGTTCTTCTGGCTGCATGGCAGGTCATTTAAATGGATTTTTAATTTTTTTTGGTCTCCATGATAATCTTCCAAGTAAATGTAGCTGAAATCACCATCTTCTGTCTTTGGTGATGACATTATGTTTTGTAGATGAATTGTAGCTGTGATGACCAACATCGGTAATTGGAAATGTCTCTATTTTGATTATTATTTTGGATTATGAAAATGTTGTGCATAATTCCTCAAAAATAATAAAAAAAAATGTTAGTGTAGCATCAATCACAAAATGATAGTCATGCATGCCTGTTTCTATTACCATGCATGTGTGTGTGTGTGTGAGAGAGAGAAAGAAAAAAAAATACATAGTCACTACAGGGAAGAATTGCGACATTGCAAAGCTCTTATTTTAGAAGTTCCAGGTCAAATCATTTCCTGTGTCATTACTGCATGTATGTTCACTTTAATCTGGTTTGTTTTGTGTCAGAGTATCATGAAACTTATCTTACTCAAGGTCCCCATATTAGGATTCTTTTCAACTATATCTCAGTCTTTTTGTCAAACATCAAGGTCAAGAATGAATAATATTTCTCATAAAGGCATGTAGACAATTGTAGATTCTAATTGGAGAGTATTGCAGATACAGGAAATGCAAATGCACACATACACACACACAGCCTCATAGATATAATGTATTCCCTAGCCCCTTACCCTAACCTTAACCTAAATCCAATTCTAACCCTAACCCTAAAACCAAGTCTTAACCCCGAAAAAGCCCTTTTATGGGGTGAAAAAAGTGAAGACCAGCCAAAATGTCCTCATTTTGTCAAAATGTCCTCACTCTGTAGGGTTTATACGATTTTTGGTCACACACACACACATATATAGTATATAATAAAAGGAGGATACATACAAACATTTAACTGCTCTACAAAAAATCCCCCATCATACAAGAAACCTCACTCTAGTGTTATGTCTTGCATCAGATCAAACCTACATCCTGCTAACCAGATCATCAAGCAGATGTTCCCTCTGTACACTCAGGCTGAGGTCATACCTCAGGAGAGAAGGAGGGGGGTAACTGGCTCGAGCATTGTAAGTGATAGCCATCATGACATCATCTCTTCCTGGTTTGGCCTCTAAAGACAGATCTGTGCAGCAGAAATAGATGGCTGCTCAAACAAAGCTGATGACCGATTGTTTGCAGCGAAAATTATTACACCAGTGGAGAAGCCACATGGACAGCTGAGGTCGAATGTCAAGAGGTAAAAGAGAAGAGCTGTAAATGGATAATGATAAATGTAAGGCTAAGTAATTCAACAAGGAAAAATGCCTCTCCCTCTTTGCAATGAAAACATCATTTTTAAAAGCTTTCTTTATCAGGCTAGTGAAATTGCTCAAGAGACTGTGTAGCTTATCTGAGGCTGGTCTACGTCTTTAGTCCAGAGTGAGAGTTGTTACACAGACAGCCACAGGAGAAAGAGATCCACTGGCCCCAAAGGATGAATCCCAATGATACCTTGACTTTTTCTTTTGTGCCACAATGAGGTTGACATTTGAGTGAAATGTCTCAGTAGCTATTGATTGTATTACCATAAAATTAAGAATATACAATATATCCATGTTCCCCTCAGGATGGTTTGTGAGAACTTTGGGAGGCCAATCTTTCAAATGCCACCAACAGTAAAATAGCTACAATCCAGCTAAAATTGAATTCACATATTAACACCTGATTGTTGTTCGAGGTCACAACCATAAATTGTAGACCTTTCCTCAAAACAGCTACTGTGGCAATAGAATCTTCATCTTGTTAATTTGAATAATTTCTGTGCATCCTCTTAAAATTCTTTTTTTCATTTTGTTTCTTGTATGCATCTTTGTAATTTGCTTGTGCAATCAATTAATTTGTTTAAAATTTGATCTGTTTTGTGGTGTCATGAAAGTAAAATTGCCACAGGGCTGGAAAACACTTACAAATATGATTTTTAATCTGTTTGTCTGAGCCAGTGCTCACTCACAGGTCACAGAGCAGTACATGAAGTAAAGCGTATACATTGTCAACCTGGGAATTCCCTCCCTTTTTTGCACTTGGGAACAGAACACTTTGATGATGTCACCAGTCGTTAGTTGATCCCTGTGGTCACAGCAGTCTTGTGATGTGAGGTCAGATATGATATATGAAAAAAAAAAGTTCACTTACAGTATGCGCTTATTTTTATGGGACAGTTTCATCTCTCAGTTGCTAAGCTGATGTGACTTGGCTCTGGGGGAAACACTCATGAATTACAATCACATTCAGCAGCTCTGCATCACAGGACATCAGACCAACACTCTTCTCTGCCCAGAGATAACAACCCTGTAAAGTTATGGGATATCCATATGTGTAATTTTAGGTTATAGTAATATATACAGTAATAAAACATTAATTTAGGGTCCCATATTTGGTGCATGTACCAGAGACGCAAGATTCAAGAGTTCGAGACAAGTAAAGTTTAAGCTTTGCTTGACAAAGTAGTTCATAAAACTCCATTTTAACCAACCCTAAATAAAATATACCATATACCAAGTGCAAATTCTTAGTGCCACCTCGTGAAAAAGACTGGTCATTACATATTTTTTTGAACAAAAACTGCATACGCTTGTGAGTTAACATGTAAATTATGAAGCTTTACTTGCATGACATCTTTTCTTTATAAGAGAAGACTCAAATACTGAACCTCAGAAAATGTGTGATTAGCAACCTAAACATTATTCATGTATGAAGTGATAGCCTGCTTTGTTAATGAGCAAATTCACTTTGCTCCAAATGTTCAAAGGTTGGCCAAGACCAAGGGGAGTGAGACAATTTCAGTCAACTGAACTGTTCAATTGCTTTAAATTGATGTCGCCTTTCTTTTCTAGATGGCACCCATGTCTTCCCTAATAAACTATTAACCAGTTAAAGTAGATAAAGTACTTTAAATAGTAACTCAAAACTCTTATTCATAAAGTTGTTTTTATTCACATTGATCACAGTTTTCCCCACAGAAAGAATTTAGGATATTTGTAATTTTTATATTGATAATTCATGACACAGATTTGAAGGATGGTGAATGTGTTGATGGACCACACTGTGAACAAAATTATTTGTTGAAAATGATTTGTATATATTTTTGTAGAGCAAAAATATATACATTTGTTAAGGGGTTGAAGGTTGACTGCACATCAAACTGATGAATGTCTGAGAGAAACAAGACTAATTTTAAACAGCTCTGCAGTTCAGCACATTTCCAGCAGGTGTTCTCCCTGTCTGCATCCATACTGCTTCTATCACTACCAGACCTTACACCTGTGTCTGACTGATCTCTTCATTTGCCCACTTTCCTTTTCATTCGAGGTTGTAAACAATTCTGCACCTTTTCACTTGCTCTTTCTGCTACATTTTGTACTTGGCTTGTGTGAGTGTCCATATTTGTGGTTGCTAATTATGTTGGTTCCACCCAATGTTTTTATTTTCCAAAATTAAACTCCCATTTTGCTTTAACCATGATGTGCAAAAAACAAAACTAGACATGTACATCCTTCAAAATCCCCTGAATATACTGTATATTGCGGCTGAACCATTTGAACCTTCAGTTTTGTATGCACATCCTCTCATTTACCACAGGATGTCAGTATTGTACTGCAAACAGCTACCATGCACCAAGAAGATTGGTCAAAGGCTTCTCTTTTAGTGTCTTCTGGCAGCACCTGACTCAAAGCTAAACACTGGTTCATTTGGATGGAAAAATCTGACTCTTGCTCAAGCGTAAAGAAATATTCCATGTCAAACTATTTAAGCTTTAAAAACCTTTTTTTAAAAAAAACAAAAAAAAAAAACAAACAAAAAAAAAAACAAATAAAAACAAACTCAAATTGTTTGCCAGTAAGTTTTCGAGCTAGTATGGACAGCATGTGTTGATTTCTATGGTGCCAAAATAGACAGTGTAAAGCCTAAAGTAAAACAATATCTCAACCAATAGCTCATAACATCTCAGCTTTGGAATACACTGCCAGAAGTGGTTCTAGTGTGCGGTCAGGTTGAGGTGAGGTTTCTCCTCAAGTTTAGCTTAAGTGGAAATTGAGGTTCGGTTTGGCCTGGCATGTACTGTATGGGCTTAGAAATGGATTGGGAAATTGACAAGTTTCTTGAGCAACATCTTGTTTTGTTTGAATTGTCACAAGATGGACATGGCAGCAATGAACCCAGGCATCAAAAACATGTCTACTTTTAAATCATCTTGTGCTAGACCTCTGTTCCTGTCACAGCTGTGAAGTTTGACATCAAAATCAAAGTGTAATGAACAAGCAATTTAAGCACTGCAGTAATAAAACAACTTCCACCCCTGAACTGAAGGTTTTCAGCAGAACACACTGTTTTGATTTTCTCAGTTCCTCTCTGAAAATTTAGAGTGTGTCCCAATAGGCAGGGTGGAGTGGCTGCTCGGCAAAGTGAATGGGAAGGTATTACACAGAGTGACTACAGTCTCTCTCTCTGTGTCTGTGTCTATGTCCTTGTGAGATCACTGGCCACTGACAGGGAATTGGCTGCAGTCTTCTCTCACTGAGTGAATCCCCAGCAGGACGACCTGCCAAGCACTGAGCTTGCCAGCAACCCTCTCATACATTCCTCAACAAAGTGACTGCTGCCAGCTCGGCAAGTCTGGGTGGATGCCACCCAGTGCTTCCTTTGCCGCCCCAGACACCTGAACTAGCACTGGAGCAGAGGAGACAGAGAGAAAACCAAGGACAGTTGGACGGTTGCATAGTAGGAGTGAGATCTCTGTTAAATATCCAGCAAACAGCCACTGGAGCTGTTGGGGCTTTTTACACAGTGAATCCACTGTTCAAGCTTCCAATACCGCAATAATTAAAACACTTTCAGCTAGAACCTCATACACTTACTCGCCACTTTATTAGGTACATCTGTCCACCTGCTTGTTAACAAAAATATTAAATCAATGTATTTAGGCATATAGGCATGGTCAAGACTAGAAACAGACTTTGAACTTGGCATGGTTGTTGGTGCCACACCAGCTGAACTGAGTATTTCAGAAACTGATGATTTACTGGGATTTTCATACACAACCATCTCTTGAGTTTTTATTTATTTACATAAGATTTTTTCCTCTTTAAATGGGGACATACTTTATTGAAAATGTTTGCTAATGTTATAATTCAAGTGAGAGAGTGACTCATTTACCCATAGACCTCCAGCGGATTGCTTCTACTGTCCTACGATGTCCATTTTACTATTTAATACTGTCCATGGTTACAACAATGCTGTGCAGAAGACCCTCTCTGAAGAGTATTAGGTTGACCACTCCTGACACTTTATCTGGTGTCCCGTGGGCCTAAAAAGTGGCCAGTGAGTGTACATGCATTGAAATACATGCTGTCTATGATATTCATATACTGCACATCTCAGCCATTTTACCCACCATCCTTTATTATGAACAAAACTATCAGACTGTATACATATACATATACATATACATATACATATACATATACATATATATACGCTGATTGACTGAAGACTTCTGCCCACTGATTTTCCTTCAAATGACTAATCAATGAATCATCTAAATGTCTGTGCACTACCTGAGAGCTAACTTTTCTTTGTGCAGCTTGGGGGAAACATATGTTGAAAAAAACAGAAATGTATTGCCTTTCTCAGCAGTTGGACTCTAATTGCAGCACAAAAGAATAATGAAGTGTGTTGGCCTCTTTGGTCTCGGCTCCCCACTTCCCCTCACCTTCTCCAGCATGGGCATTCCTGTATAGATTAGCTGGAAATCTTTCCTGTTCTATCAAGGATAATCCCTGAACAAGGCTGCTCAACTCTCATATTAAGAATGATTTAGGCACAGTGAATTCCGGTCAGGTCAGATCTCCACTTTGATGTTATGATGTGGCTGTTCCACTTGTTATCTGTACCTTCTGGGGAGAATTGGGGCAGGCACAAGAGTAGAGAAGAGAGGGCAGCTTCTTTTTTTTCTGTTCTAACAGAGTTCAAAGTCATGTGGATTTGAAACATGAATTAAGTTCACTGATACACTTAAGATCAGGAAGACAGAGGAAGTGCGTGTGTTAGTGTGTGCATGAACACAACTGTCTGTCTGTCTGGGAATTCCCTTTTTAACATGTTTGAGGTCTTACAGATATTTTCACATCAGGTTTTTCCGTTAGCCTCACACACACACACACAGACACACACACCAGGACTTTCATCAGGACTGTATTAGTATGAATGAAAACACCAGTGCATTTTTTCCTCCTGGCGTCAAAGAAGAGAGTGACATATGTATTTACAGTACTTCACATAATATGATTTTAAAAGTGACTGAGAAGACACAGTTGCCTTTTAGATATCAGGAAGCTTTAATTATCACCAATGGCAATATTGAGCATAGTTGTTTGTTAAGCTGCTAATTATATCTTAATTTCTAAAATAAAGACAATGCGCCTAGTTCATTGCATTTTCAAATATTTTTTGACTTACAAGGAATGGTGAGGCAACCGAACTCACAAACTCAGCTTTATTTATTTATTTTCAGACTATAAGAAGATTGCCACAGGCAGTGAGTTGTCACACTCTCCCTACACTGCCGCACATTTTGTAGGCAGATGCAATTAGGAGAAAGTGGCTTCCTAATAAGATTTATAATTTTACGCCAAGGGTTCAAACTTGGCATTAAAGTGGGGATTGGTCAGCATCTGTAATTTAATTTAATTCATGGAAAGACTGCACTGTTTTCTTCCTTAGACATTATAGGAACATAATCCCAGAATTTGCTGTGGAAAGGTCTCTTCTGAAGGAGCAGAGGGAAAAAAGACTGGCTCATTTCAAACTAAAGTGAATAGGACAGTATGGGCAAGACAGGGGTTTTAGTGGTTTTACAGTTCAGCGGTGGCGTTTGAAAGCATGGTCTTTCAGCAACGTGGGTGGCACGGTTGTTCATAGCATCTCTGCTATTGTATTGTCATTGGCTCTATGTGCTTGTCAGCATCATTGCTCACTTTCTCGGGATAAATGTTGATTTTGCTTTATGCAAGAAAAGCCGAGGCAGCAGCACTTTGATTCGTGAAATTGCTGTGGCCTCAGTGTGAGAGCTTGTGTCACTGCAGATGTCCAAATTCCTCTGACATGTTTACTGTTTTCTTTTATTTTGTGGAGGCTATTCTGCACGGCTTTAGCACCACCGTTCCTGCAACTACTCCTCCATGTGAAATCTTGTGTGTCGTGTAAACAGAGGACCAGAAAATAACAAGCACGAGAAAAGGGAAAATTTCCACCCCGGCGTCTTCTGCCTTTCTCTCCCTCACCCCCTTCAGTGTACCCACCACTTGTTGTCCTTTATTTGTAGCTTAAGTGCTTTGGCATTAAATCTTATTATTTTTTGGTAAATAAACCAGTTTCTGGTAGGAATTACACACAACTTGGTGTGAGGTCCTTTTCAGAAAGGGGCCTGGATCCTTTTATCTAAAATGTTTTCTATTTCTGCTTTTGTAGGACACTTTTGACTGCTTTGAAAGAGAGAAACCAGGTTTTTCTTGCATTTCTGGGGGTGAGGTTGGGGATTTTTCTCAGCATTGTGGTGAGATTTATTCGAAGAGGCTGCATTTTTGTCTGATTCCCCTCTTTGTTCTCTGTAAGTAGTTCCAGGTCCCCCCTAATGTGCACTAAGGCTCACTGATTTTGCACATGGGTGTATATGTGTGTGTGCGTGAGGGGCACATGTGTGAATGTGTGTGCGCGAGGGTGAGGCGGGGACTTGATGTGACACCTGCTGTTGGGATGAATAGGGTCAGTGGCAGGGCCCTTCAGCAGGCAGCAGCTGCTTGTTCTCACTGCTCTAGGCTTACAGGACTATGACTGATGCCTGGACACAACACATAGTGCCCCCTACCATCATCCCCTATCATTACAGTTATTATTGTCAAGTAATGCAATTCTCCCTCTCCCGGGGTCACAATCCTAATCGTTTGGGAGGAAATGTGAAATTGACCTGAGGAAAACATCAAAAACAAACTTCAATTTCCATCCTTGCGCTCTCTGAACACAGGAAGAAGATTCCAGACAGCTGCTGACAGACAAAGATACTTGGTATTTGGTTGGTCTGACCTGTCTGTGCTCTCTTGCTGTGTGGTAGTCCACCCAGCATGTGACTTAGTGGGTCTGAAAACATTCCCTGTGGCACAACAGAGGAAGAAGGCAGAGGAAAAACAGTGAGGTATGAAAACATCAGTCTGTGTTTTAACAGTGTTTCACATGCCTGGAAAACTTATGTTTAATTTCCCGCCCATCATTTCCTTTTTGTAAAATTTGAAATTAAATTCTTTAATTTTAAAATAACAAATCACAGAAAACACCCTTTCATAACATTTTGCTTCCTCGAGAGTTATTTTTCCTTATTTATCCACCAGAGGTCAGCCTCTTATTAACAAATTCTGATGAAAAAAACTGCAAGACAATTGACACTTAATGAAATATTTAATAAATTACTAACAATGCACAGGTGACATCTGCATCCTCTGTGCAGCACTTTGTTGGACAAAGTACCTCCCACATGCAATAACAAGGTTGGCGTTTCTGTAACACGAGGCGTAAACCTTCTGTGATCACAGTCCGTTGAAACTCCCAAGCAAAGTACCAAGTGCAATCCTGTTGTAGTGCATTTGTTAAATAAAGGGTTTTCTTCAACAGACAACAAACAGGCAAGGAGTAATACTGTGGAACTCCAGGCTTAGACCTGCTGAACAGCAAGAGAAATAACAGGCTATTGTGGCCACAATATTTCTACTTGTTTCAAATCACCTTTTACTTAGCAAAGCACTAGACAACAAGTTCTCAGTTGTGGAAAAATAATTACAGCTGATCACATCTTTTTTAATACTTTAAATTATGTTTTTGGTCACTTTTGTTGGAGCCAGTTGTCAGTTGTAAGTGGTGGCTCTAAGAGGAAGTTTGTGTTTTCTTGGTCCTTTTGGAGAGTTTGTAGTTGAAGTACATGAGAGCCTTGGTCTGAGGGGCTCTCCTGGGCCAGCAGGTGTGTCCGTTGCCGTAGTAGTCCTCCAAACACTGACAGGTGTAGGAACCATCTGTGTTCACACACTGAGCGTGGCGGCTGCACCGGTTAGACCCGGTTAAACACTCATTCTTATCTGTGTAGTGGAGGAGAGAGAATTTGAAAATTGAAAGAAAAAAAAAAATCATTTTAGATCAGTATGCAAAGGGAAAAGCATTTTCAGATCTGTGTGTTTCAAACCTGCAAAATAGATAATGTTCATCACATGGAAAAAAAACAAAAACAGCTTGTGGGTGAGCCCACAGCTGAGTGGGTGAGCCATGAGTGCTCATCAAATAAACATGGTCTCTGGATCCTCTGCTGCCAAAGCACATCTTCACATGATCCCTCTCTCTGCCAATTAACGCAGATGAGGAGAACATGTGGAGCTGCGCTCTGATCTATTCAGTCATTTACAAGGGCTGACATGGAACTGGTCTCAAAGTTGCTGAGAAAATCTCGCTCCCCATGACTTCCAGGTCCAGGAATGATAAAAAATCTTTTTAACATCACTGGTCTGATTCCTGTGGAGAACTTCTCTCCATATTGAGTTTATTCATTCTGACAGATTCTGTCAAAAAGCCAAGAAAATGCGCACATACTGTATATGGACAGTGAGGCACTATACAGCATATAACCACAATTTCATTATATTTTATGAGAAACATGTGAACATCTGCTTGACAACAATTGGGATCTAAGGATATAAAATAAGTTCTCCATTAAATACATTAAATACAACAGTGTGGAACTTTGTTATGTTTTACCTCGACATTTCACTGAGCCCCTGAGTGTCCCCATCACAAAACCATCTTGACACACACAGATAAAGCTGCCAAAAGTGTTTCTGCAAGTCTGCCGTGGAGGACACACATCAGCCTCTTGCTGACACTCGTCCACATCTGCAACAAAACACAAACATGTGTCCAGTACCACCAAATACATTGGGTTAATGACACTGAATGCACACACACACACGCGCATGCACATGCCAGCACCTCGCGCACATGCCAGCACCTCGCACACATGCATGCACTCATACCTAACCTCTCATGGATGAGGTGTCTACATGTTTCTTGTGTTTGCTCAAAACAATAATTACCTTCAAAAAGACATGTGGGACACAAATTAGTACTTTGACATTATAAACACCTCTTTGTACTAAGGCTTTCAAAGTCACACTGCAGTTCAAAAACAGGAAATAACCAAGATGCACATGTTTTACTCAACTCCCTTAAGCCTTAGGCCTTGCACATTTCTTAATGATAAACATTTAGCTTTTTTAATTCATCTCACACCGGTTGTCTGTGTTGCCTGCTGTTATTCTTCTTCATGTAATAAAGAATGCTTCTAGTTAAAGCTGTACCCCATTCATGTCAGTGACAAATAATTAATCTATTTGACACAATTTGGATGCAGCCATGAAATATGCTGGCAACCTGTGTTTTCTGAACTTGTTGGTTGCCTGGATTCAAAAAATTGACATGAATTACATAGAAAAAGAAAAACAAGCCTTGTATTTGTTCCAGAATGTTAAAAAAAAAGTACAGATACTCATTGGTGAATCAAAAAGAGGATCAAAAAGGGTTTACTATTTTTTTGAGTTCCCACCATAAGTGCTCCCACAGTGTGAGAATGACTCCTTAACAGGTGTGACAGAGACTGGGGAAGGGTCGCTTCATTACAGGACAGGAGGAGAGTGCTGCCAAGTTATCAAGCAGGACTTTGGCCATAAAGCAGCTGGAGAGAGTACAGGGCCCCTTTGTCTTAACATCAGGTAATTAAAGGCTTCTTTTACTATTGTGCCATCGGAAACTCAGTGTAGCTGCAGGTAGAAACCATGTGCCTCACCAGCTTCAAAAATGAATAGAAAAGGATGGTGGGAATAGCATACCTGTGCACCACAAATGAGCAGCAAACACTGACATGTTAGGAAGAGCACAGGTGAACTTATCTTGTGCATGCAGAGGAATAGTCGCATGCAGTGTGTAAATGCGGATTTTCCCTGAAAGTGAAGCACAGTACCAGGACCCTGCACTAAAACGGCTTAAAATAGCAATTATTTTACGATGTACACTTTTGTTTCTCCTAAGCAAGTTTTAGAGTATACACTTCCTTGAGTTACATTGAAAATATTCATTAACGCCTTGACACCTCTGTATGTTTGCCACTTTGAAGTGGACAGAAAGCACACCTTCAGTTATTGACATGTTCTCTGAAGACACGGATTAGAGCTGCAAGGCTGACGGTACCTCTATCACTGAGCCAAGTAAAGTTACTTAGACCACTGCGAGTGAGAGACCCATGTCACTGAGCGAGCTGTTCAATTGCTTGTAAACACACATACATTATCTACTGAGTCAATCACAAGGCAGCTACGCAATGCATTTAATAGAAACAAAGGTGAGCAAAGTGAATTTGAACGCATCATGGTTGTTTCTTAACAGGCTCATCTGAAATTTTTCCTAAAATGCTGATCTACTGGGATTTTCACAGGCATGTTTACAGAGAATTTCTTTTTTTAAGTTTTTATTTATAATACAGGGGGAGGTAAAGCTTCTTCTTCTACTATTTCAAGACAGTTGGACAACTCTATTTTTGTCAAAATGATTTATTCTGATTTAATACTATTCTTATGTATAGGCACGTATATCACAATATGATTACTTATTTTTACGTCCGTGTATACAGGGAAGATATAATTTCTAAACAGAATGATTTAAAATGATTTAATAAATTTGTAGCCTCTGAGTTGGGAGGAGGAATTCAACAACCCTTCAGTCTTTAACCATCAGTTTAAATGATGGAGTGAAATCAAACAGCTCAATGATCTAAATATTGAGCTAAGAAAAAGCATACAATTACTGTATATACATCTATGGTGAATCACCATATGCCTCATACATATGAGGCATATGGTGATTCACTATGATGTGGAGCTGAGAGGGTGTTTCTGAAGAGGCACTACCTTCGCAGGTCTTGTTGTCAGAGTCCAGGTGGAGGCCGGGGGGACACAGACAGTGCACAGCTCCCCCTCTCTCCACCTGGAAACCAAACTGGCAGCGCAAAGAGGAACATGCGGCTTCTCCTGGAAGACAATCAGGGAAACAATGGATGAGGATCAGTTCACACATGCACACGCACACACACACACACAGTACTTTAAAACAGAATGAGTACATTACATGGCTTACACATTTGTATTTCTGCCCTTGAAAAAGTCTATCAGCACAATGCTTTGTTATGATCACTTACTATAACATAAACTGTGAATCTCTAAACATTTGTGTTAGCTGAGCAAGGTGTATAAACTGAGTACCAAGTCCTTTCATACTTTAATCTCCTATTATGGTATAAAGATGGCAGATGGCATTTTTTGTGGAGAACTGATGCAACATCAGAAAAATCACTGGTCACTTTTTTAATACCAGCCTGTTAGTTTCAGTTTTGTTTAAATATGAAATGAACTCACTGGTGCAGGTGTATCCATCTGCACTGAGCATGTATCCAGGTTCACAGTAACAGCGGTAGCTACCGTGCATATTCATGCAGCGCTGGGAACATGGTCTCTGCAGCAAACCACATTCGTTCACATCTGGAGTCAATATAAAAACATTATTCAGGCAGAGAAGAAGTCATTGTGGGAAATGATGCAGAACAACACAGGTAATGGTTGAGAAATTAAAACCATGAGCCAGATAATGATTATACCCCACCTTCATCACACAGTCTTCCTTTATACCCTCTGGAACATAAACACTTGTCTGGTCCTACACATTTTCCATGTATGCATGGTGTCTTGCACACCGCTACAGTGGACACAACAGAAATCAAATGATAACATCATAATAAAATAAAAGTATATTCAAAATTTGAGCACTGATAATTATTTTGTGAGAACAGTTATAAAATCCACAAAGAACAGCACTGACACAAGCTCTCTGTGTCTGTCCTCATGTTTCTGGTCTTCTGTTAGATGTACTGTGTCCTTCATTAACTCTCATGTGATGTCTGTTTTTCACTCCTGAGGAGCATAACTGACTTTTGGTGCTATATATAAATTTGTCTGTCTGCTGTTTGGAGATGGACAGGTACAGTGGTTTTATCATGGATTATATTTTAATGTACAATCATTTGCCAGCCAAAAATTATAAGGATGAGAGATGCAAGTGAAAACAGTAAACAGTTTCACAGGAAAGCTGATGAATGGACACACAAATGAATAATAATGAATTACTGAGTTTTTTGGGAAAGCATTTGAAATACATACAATTTATTAAGTGACAATTTTTTGTTTTCTTATTATTTGCTTTGCTAAGATGCTGGGATGATAACAGTAACCTCTGTGCCCATGTCATTGCAACTGTGCCGTCATTAAGCCACAGAGTGACTTACGCTGACAAATGCCATTAACATTCCTCCACCCCACACAACAGGAAGTAGTTTGACCGTAGCTGCAGTGTCCTGGCCGTACGTGACCCCTGGTGTGCTCCAGTGCATCTTCCTCTGACCTGTGGGGGCCAGGACCAAAGGTTATCAGATCATTAAGAATGACCATGCCTTCAGGATTTCAGCTTCTCCACCGTACCCACTCAACCAAAAGTCCTCGATTGAGGCACTTTCTCCAGAGAATTTAGCTTTTTTGAGTTTAGCCTTTGATATCACAAATCATATCCACTGAATCTCATTTAATGCATCTGTATTACATTAACCACTTCTGAAACCCTTTGCTTATTCACATTTGTAGGAAATACCCTTGTTTTCTAAGCAATTTTTTTTTTCTTTTAAAGTCTGCAAACAAAAGTTCACTAAACTGCATGACATTCAAAGATGCTGAACACAAATCCCCTGACACCCACACCAAGTACATTCATTTTACATGCTCACACCATAGTGCAGGTCACCATGCAACAGAATGTGGGAGAAAAATCCACAGAACTTCTCTCTTTTTTTTTTTTTTTTAAAAGAAACTGTCTAAATCACATAGATTTTAATTTTCATTATTATTCAAAATGTATCTTACTACCATATGGAAAACACTAATCCTACTGTTGTTGTTAAGACTGAATATTAAAAAAAATCATCAAATGACCAACGGCAAAAAACACTATACCGAAGTATTTTTTGACATCTATGGACACTTACCTTTGTTGATGCTGAGTCACAGAGAATGTAATAAAATCCAACATCACAAGAAAAACCAATCGCCTTAGTGCAATCATTTTTTTTTTCCACTGACGTTTAACCTCGTAGGTACATATTAGCTTCCACTTTCCTCCAAATCCTTCTTTCTGACACTACACCGGGACACGTGTGATGTGCGTAAAAGAAAAACTTTTCTAGAGGTGTACTGTATGTGTGTGTGAGTGTCTGAGGAGTGGTGGGCAACATGGTGTAATTGTAGGGTGCAGAGAGAAAGAGGTGTGACATCTCACCTGTGTGCTGAGCAGACTGGGACAAAGGGGGCAGTGAGGAAAAACAGAATAAGAAAGACAGGCAAATAAAAATATATACTGTGAAATAATTGTTTGGCAAAACAATACTCATATTATATACTGTATATACATACTGTATTTAGCATTTATGATATGGCCTTCAATTTTCACTAGCTATACAATAAATAGAGCACAGCTCTTTCACCCCATACATATATATATACATGCACTGTATATAAGGTTAAAATCTTACATATGCAATCCCTCATCCTGTTTACTCTGTACGTAATATGCCCATGTTGTGCATATTTTTTTACTATCTGTGCTGCTGTAGCATTGCAAATTTTGGCATTAAGTATAATCTTGTTGACTCCTGCCAATCCTCCTTTGAAACATTAAACAACAGACTTATCTTCAGTCATGTTTTTTTTCCCACCATATGGCATTTTAAATAATCTGTTTAACATATATGTCGAGTCACTATCTTTCTGAGAGTCAGATACGAATTTCTTAAGCCCTTTCAGTGTCAATTAAACTGGCCAGGTCCATACTGAATTGTCAGTCCCATTCAAGTGAAGACAACAAGGTACGGAAGTTGGCAACAAGCAAGCTGAAGGAATAAAAACAGAAACCATAGAGTCAATATAAAGAAATGTGGTGCGAAGAGATGAGAGAGAAAAATCTACAGGTGTAACATGACAGAGGGAACATTTTGTTTGTTACAGGAAAAAAACATCGAGGATGACTAAGAGTTTTCTCGAGACTGGGACAAGATCGCAGGGTCGGAAATAGGTCTTGGCAGCCTCAGAGGTAAACGCCTTTGAAGTCGTAACTATTACCAGCTCTGATCAGAGTGCAATCAGCTGTATTAAGCTCAAAGGCGGAGTTCATGTCTGGTTGCCTGGTGGTCCAGAATCACACACACACGTTTGCACAGCATTCATTGCAAAGACATAATGCATTCCTTAGCCCCTAACCCAAACCTAACCCAATTATTATTCTAACCCTAAAACCAAGTCTTAACCCTCAAAAAAGGCATTTCAAGCGGTGACAGAACATGAGGAACAAAATGTCTTCACTTTCCCAAAAATGTTGGGAACCTATGTTTTATAAGCGTTGAGATCCTCACAAATATACCGATACAAGAACACGCATACACACACAGGTTTGCACAGCTATTCTTTTCAGGACACTGCTTTAACTTCTATTCATTTAGACAGCCTTAGCAAAAATTATACCTATGACTAACCCTAATCTTGACCGGTTCTTCAGAAATTAGGTTCTGCCTCATTAGGACCAGATTTTGTTCTCCCTGAGGACTACTGGTCCTGCCAAGGTCCGTGTTTATGCCAGAAAAGGCATAAACACACACACACATGCACAAACACACACAATAATGCATCTGTTGGATGAATGATTATCAGCTAAATGTGTAAATTTCCTTTTTCACTTTCATTGTAGACTCAAAGTAGACCTCCCTACAACAAGTTAAATATTATTTTGCTCCTTTTTAATCACTTTACAGCAAACCAGACTTGGTTAAATTGATTATCATAATTTCCTTATCCCAAAAAACAAAGTGAAACATATTTTGGCATCTCCTCCTGTACTCATTCAGCTCACTATAAAACACTTACATCATACTGCAGAGACCACAGATTTTAGATTTAACCGATCCTACTTGAAGAAAAATATGACTGTATGAGATTCTGAATGACAGAGAAGAAGGTGGCATTCAAGGTGACTAAAAATTTTAAATGGATGTAGTAAAACTTGTGTCTCAGCTCATTTTCATCTCTCTCTCTCTCTCTCTCTCTCTCTCTCTGTGTGTGTCTGTCTATCTCACACACCCCAGACACACGGCTCCCCACCCAAACCTCTGTCTTGAATGGTTTTTGTCAAATGTGTCACCACCACACATCAGTGAGCGAGGTGGAAAGAACCCATAAAATAGTTCTGCATGATCTGTCTTGAATTAACGCCAAACCACACGCCATATCTGTCATAAACGATACAATTAACCGCAATCCTGCCTGCCAAAGGGAAAGGAGTGAAGAAAATGGAGAGGAAAAAAAAGAAAGAAGGTAGCCATCAACAGTAAAACAGAATGATAAACGTTGCTGGTGCTAGCGCAGTGTGTGGCAAGTGCAAGGGTTGATCAGAGAGTTACGCTGTGCTCTCTTCCCTCTGCCAATGTGGACTTGGTTTGAGAGGACTGAGTGTCAACTGTGTGTCTGTGCCAAATCTGCAGATCTCTCTTTTGACCACATAAGGGGTGGAACGCACTGGTGGTCTTCAGTTCTTCGACTTGAAAAGAGATGCTCCACAAGGAGATCGGATGTCATCTAAAGGCCTTTCCCCACCCCCACCTGCTCAAAAAAAAAACAAAAAAAAAAACAAAAACATTACATATCTCTCTTAAATGACGAGGTCGGCCTGAATTTGAAAGTAGGAGTCCCGGAGCAGTGTTGGTGGTCAATCACTCTGAAAACAGAGGCAGCCCTTCTGATCTTGTTAAACTGTTCTTATTCATATGCAATAGTGACATGTGGCTGTGCTACTTCACAATTCAGATGCATTTTCAAATTTTGCTGAGGAATATCCCAGATAAAAGACCACCACTGCACTGGAAAGCCGTATTAGATGTAAATTTTATAACTGCTCAACATCATTTTGAAGTTAAACACTGACACTAATGGCTTAATTTGGACAGAATTGTAAAATGTCTGCCAAAATGATCAAGGCCGTGTGCTCTTGTCCCTTTGCCCTTTACATTTGTTTTATATTTGATCCTTTATATGTTGGAGTCACTGAAACATTTTATGAACTTTTTTCTGAATATACTTTGAACTTTGTGTTTATACATATAATGTTGCATTTTCACTAACACTTGGAAATATTTATATATTAAGGATGACAAACAGCTAACAGCCATGGAAATGTATGTCCCATTTTGCATCACAACACAGTTACCCCATTTTATTATGCGCAATATGAGGGATACAAAGTACATTTGGTTCAAATAAACATTCACATTTTCACCATCATGTCAATACACTATTCACAAAAAAAATGGATGAAGTCTTTCAATTTCCTCTGTGCAGTCAGCCAGAATTACCTATACTGTATGTTGAATGGTGACTAGGGAGCAAACTCTGCTGGTTGCAATAAGAATTTGGTTTGAATGGAAGTCTATGGGAAAATAAGCCTACTTCTCATTTGATTTATAACTTTAGGAAACATTTTCCTGACTAGTTAATGGTCTCAGTCACTAGTTTTGGGTGTTCTTCAGTATGATGTCAGTTTTGTAAATATTTTTTTCATTAAGAGGAAAATACTATATATAACGCATTGCTTTATAAAGATACATGTTTCCCCCTCCCTCTTTTTTAATGTAAGAAACTGATGTAGCTTATAGAGATAGTTTTTTTTAAAATTGTGACACTCACTCTCACTGAAAATATAAGAATACATTTGCCTCTGTTTGACAGCCACTGTTGACTGGAAACTGAAGTTCATGTTGCTTTGTGCATCTTAAGACCCATTTTTACTCTTTGGCTTTCAACCCAGTATGAGGCATTGATTTTACCTGTTTTTATTGGTTTTATGTTTGTTTTTGTGTATATACATAGGTGTGTGTGAGAGAGAGAGAGAGAGAGTATGTGTGAGTATATATATATATAATGCATATGTATGCAGTGTGTATGTAGGTATGTATGTTTCTTATGCATGTTTGTGCATATGTATGTGTATATAGTCCATTTCATCTGCTGCACGGATGTACTGTATATGTGTGCACATATGTACAATCAACAGTGTTTTACGTTTTGTCTATATTTTAGTATGTTTCAGTAGTTTATTTTATTCTTCTCTAATGTACAGCACTTTGCCTCAGCTGTTGTTGTTTTTAAAGTGCTTTATAAATAAAGTTGGATTGGATTGGATTGGATTGTAAACCGTTCACATTAAAGACCATCAAGAAAATCAGTGATCACACAGGAGCTGTTGATCCACTGCTGCCTCGACGAGTATTATTATAAGTTCACTTCTGTTATTTTGTGACGTTTGTGTTTGAAATAAAACCAATCCTGAACTATGACCTTAGCACCTCACTTTCTTCACTGCTGAGATATACAATAGTGTTTGTGGTTAATGCTTTTAACAGGTGACCCCAGAATGATGGACAGTGTGGGGGTCAGAGTTCTAGGTTGGTGTGCAAAAGGGGTTGCCCAGGTGCAAGTGGTTAAAAGGTGGAGGTCAGGAATGTGGGTCAGTGGATGGGACACCTGCGAGCTCCTGATGAGGACAGCAGTAATGGTTGTGGCAGGAGGACAATGTAACAGATTTGAGGGGGGAAAATCAGGAGGAAGTCTTAGGCCATCTATCACCATGTCGCCGTTTGCCTGGGTGCAGATGCACCAACCTAAATTACCGATCCTAGCTATGATCACGCATGTGTCACGACTCAACTTCCCTTTATATTAGGATTTCTTTTAAACATTTTTTCTTCTCCTAATGCTGACATAAATGAGGTTGATGTGGTGAGGGGAACGCAGGAGCCAGTACAGGTGAATTGCAAGGTGCAGGTAGGAATAACCACTTGGTGGACAAAAATGGAAGCAAATTGTGACACACAAAAAAACCATCACTGCATTGTGTGGAAGAATGGTACTTATATAAAGAAGGTAAAGGTGACAGAGAGAAACCAACTGACAGGTCTAACAATAGGGATGTGAGGGATATTCCATACTCCCTGGCATTTGTAATTTATACAAAATATATATACAAATTATATTAAGAATGCAGCTGAATCAGAACTGTACCAGAGTGTGACTGCACCATATCCCATCTGATTTTATCCTTTCATGTTCCTGTAGAGGGAGCACACATATTTCAAACTGGGTGGTTTTCACACTTCCAGCAACTCCGCTGAAATAATAAAAAAGAAAATTGAGCTCAACAATTAGTTTTTAAGGTGCAGACAAGCTGGACCAAAACGTGAAACTTTTGCTCTTGGACATTTGGTTGGGCGAAAGCAAACATTTACTAGAGCTCACCTTTCACAGTTTTTATGGGTGTTCTTCACGACTTCATTAATCAAGACTACATTTCCAACAACAATATTTATCACTACTCATAACGCAACACTGGGGCTTGCTATCACTGCCAGCTTGACTGACAGGTCTTTTACAACAGAGACTACAACAATATGTCAGTAATTACTATTTTCTGATGCAGAGAATCTGTCACAGCAGTAACATTTATCACCACAGCAAACATTAGGTATTGTATGATGAAACATTTTAAGGTGAAGGTCAGGTTTAAACTGTGTAAATACAGGATTTGTGTGGTCCAGATCTTCCTTCCTTGTTCCTTCCTTCCTTTCTTCCTGCATGTGTTGTTGCATAACAACCTTTTCCTCTCACCACTTTGTCATGCCTGTTAGTCTATAGCAAAACTGGAAGTACACAGTGTACAGAGAGTCAGTGCAGCCATTAGACACAGAGCTTTGGAGAGATTAAGATGCAAACATTGTACACAACCACCACAGGCAGTCTTTGTGCCAAAACAAGGATTAGGGGTTTGTCAAATGGCAAAGCAGCACCACAGAACAACACTTAACCACGCAAAAGGCACCAGATCATTGCCAAAGAAAATTATACACCATATGTGTTTTTATCTTATGTGGCTCTGATGAGTGGGCAATATTTTCTGAGAAGGAATGAGCAATAATTTTTATTTAGTTCAATATTTCACTGAAGAAAAGGACATGTTTACTCTGTAATCCTCCATTTCTGGAATAACAGTGACTTGATTTATATTTGACTAATTTTGTAGAGTGCACTCTGGCGCTGGGTTTAGAGTTATGGTGGTGCATTTTTATGATTGTGTGTGGGTTTGACTGAAAAGCCTTACACTGCTGCAGTTTATTGTGATAGCAGAGCCATTAACAATCAGTTTTTTTTGTGCTGTACCTTTTTATCATACGGTAAATGTTGATTTATTAGATACTTTATCTTTTATTGTGAATGTTGGATCTTTAAAAAAGGGAACTTATTTTAACTTAGAACAATAAAAATAGTTGTTGGGCATTTATGGAAATATGATGCTTTTATTGCAGGGAGAAAGGCCTTTGCACACCAAAAAGTATATGGACATCAACAACCGCATCAGGCTGATGAGGTTCCTACAGATACAGATGTTTTAATGTATTATTTACTTAGTTTGCAAAACTTAAGGCCACATTCATGTAAAACCTTTATTTGCATAATTATATTCCACGTTCAAACATGAAACACACATAATGGTGGATTTGTCTGGTCAAGCTCTTCTAGAAACATGGCAGCCCAAGACGGTTGACTTTGTTATATTATACTTAATACTAATAAGTATTAAGTATAATAGTAATAATACTTTTTTCCTTGAGTATTTAAAAGATATATTCTAAGGCTACAAAAAACAAACAATGTTTGTTTTAAAGCGATATTAAATAAATAATATTTTGCACACGGGACCGTTTATAAACTGGGGGTGAGTGACGATGACTTTGCAGTAAGTTAGTGGAGGACACATGCTTGATTGTCTCTCACTCTTGTATGTGTGTGCATGTGCTATCACTTGTGCAAACTGCCAACCTCTTTTCTAGTGGTGTGTGATAAACTGTGGCCCACACAGTGCAGCAGAACAGAGTGTGCAGCACAGATAACAAAGCGGCAGGCGTCTGGCAGAGTTTGCCGGCCTGGACACACAGACACATGGACAGAGGGCTGATGCAAACTATGGCTCCACTTAAGTCAGAGGAAACCACATCTGTGCAAGCACAGAAAACCAACCGTGCTTTACTTTCTTTTCATTTTGCCATTTCTTTCTCTATTTCCTGTAAGGCAGGAAACTCTTGAGTTGGTGTTTATAGAAGAAATATATGTGAGAACACGGTAAATACACAACTGATATTTGTTACAAGGGACCAGGAGCTTTTTTTATTTATAATGTAAATGAGAGATAACGATTTCAACTAGGTTACTCAGTGAACACAGACCTCATATACTAAGGTTGACATTCAGTTGCTGGGTAATCTTTTTCCGGGTTTCTCATAGTATACAGACAGACGGACAGACAGACACACACACACTGTTTGACCTCAGTGCTCTAGTGTTAGCAGTAAGGCTGTGGCGGATGTCCCTCTGTTGACTTTGAGTGATGTAAGCTTGAGATGAGCTTTGTAGATTAAGAGTGAAGGCAAACAAAGGACCCTGCCAAGATGAACCTCAGTGTATACAGATTAATACAACAATACAGCCACACGAGCGCCGCCGTAAACCATTTGCATAACTCTTTTAAAAGTGTTTTGGAAAATTTTCTTGCTCTGCTTTGAGGAGATACCCCCACATGGAAACTTATACCTAGGTGGTCCATTCCACCCAACATCAGTTGTTTACCTAGCTCTGCAAAGGATCGTGGAGAGGGGGAGAAGACACAGCGACAGAGAACGATGCATACGCACATTCTTATAGATCAGGCGCATAGAGGTAAGCGATTTATGCAAAGGAAATGTGTGACGATAAACCTTCCTGTCAGTGTACATACGTCTGTCCACAGTAGCACATTTCACTCAGACTAATAACTAACTAATATTCAAATGTTTGGTGAATTATTTCTTTCTTTAATCAGGAAAGCCATTTCACATAAACAAAATTGTTTCAAAGTATTTAGTGGTATTTATCTACAGAGAGTGAAAACAATTAAGGAACTTACTGACTGTTATTGGAGGCCTTCATATTACAATAAAAGATAGTCTTCTTTCATAAAGTTCACCATGTTGTATCACCATGTTTGTACAGAATAGCCCAGAATGGACAAATCAAACACCGGCTCTAGTGTTTTATTCACTTTCATTTTACCTGAGGACCAAAACTGTTTCTCGTATACACTTGGAATTCGGAGTGTAGGGCAATTTCAGTTGGTATTAAGTGGGTTGCATTTTGCAACTTCACCCCAAGAGGCCACCAAATCATACACATTGGCCTTTAAGTCAAGAAATAAAACAGGTAGAAGCAGGAGTCCAGATATTTGTAAATTGTACTGCATTTTACAGTTATTTTCCTTCATAATTCGAGGCTGGACCTCTGTAGGAAAGCAGTATTCATCGTCAATATGGTGTCACAAGATCTCATCCACCATTTAGATTTTTAAAAGACCACTGTGATCCAATCACCTCAGCCTTGTGAAACTGTAAAACGTGTTTTTTCTGCTGTTATCTAGCAATTAAAGATGTAATATATAACATGTCTGCAATAAAATGTCTAAAATCAGTGAGACTGTCATATATTTTGCAGTGTCAAGTCAAGTCAAGTCAGTTTTTTTTATATAGCCCAACATCACAAACACAATTTGCCTATCTATCTACACCATCTATCCTTAGACCCTCACATCAAATGAGGAAAAATTCCACAAAAACCCTTTGTACAGGAGAAACCTCAGGAAGAGCCACAGAGGAGGGATCCCTCTGCCAGGAGAGTCAGACATGCTGTAGGTGTCACATGTACAGAAAAGAGTTCAGCAGATTATAAACAAACACAGAATTTACAAAGAGAAGAAAGAGAAGAAGATAGGCCATGAATATTTCAAAACTCAATAACATTAATAACAATTATCTTCATCATCTCATCCATCAACCATCAGCCATTAGGGCTTGGTTCCAGTTCCTCATGCGACCTCAGAGATGTGGATACTATTAACATTAGCAGTAATGAGTAGCTGCATAATATATCGTAATGATTAAAGTTATAGTAATATAGTAAATAGTAATAGTTGAGCCGAGTCGTTGAAGCTCTTGGATCAGGGATACCTGTGAAATACGTCTAACTACATTAGACAAAATGTTTCCAACATTCATTAAACCCATAGAAATGTGTGTTTTTTAAGATAAATAGCTGTTTCATTTTACTCCCCCTACCTGTCTGTGCTATAACTTCTGGGGCAAACCGCCATGAAACATCAGTGTGAGGGAGGAAATATTTGGCACCACTAGTTAGCCACTGTGTGGATGTTTGTTTTGCCATTTTACTGTCCTATTTGTCACAGTTGGATCAAAATTACTCATGGCCATTTGCTGTCGGTTCTGCAGCAGAAGCTCTCCACATAAAGTACAAAAAACCAAACAAAAAACCTATTTTTTCCTCCAACTTTTCTCTGTTTCTCTGTTACAGTTTGTTTCCTTTAAAGGACAAGGCCTCATCCTCCCTTTTTTATCTCTTACCACCACCTCTCACCCCCATCCATCTTACCTGTCGCCCAAACCTCACTGCTGCTCTCAGCCCTCTGTGGGGGTTTAGCATATGTTAACATGACAGATTGAGCCCCAGTAGGAACCTTAATTGCATCATTTCATGGATGCAAGTCAGTGCTGCGGTTCAGGAGAGTAAACAAGCTCCAAATTGGGGAGGGCGATTGAATGAAGAGTGGATTGAGAGATGGATTCCAGAGCAGATGTAAAAGGGAAAAGAGGAATTGCTTCAGGAGAGGAAACACCAGTAACCAAGGTGCTTGGATGAATTAAGAAAGGGTGAAATATGAGAAAGTGGAGGTGTGAAGACAGCAGAAATAAAAACTCAGATAATATGAAATTCTGACAAAAAACAACAGCCCAAATCCATCCAAACCTCCTCCAAGGTGGTCACCGAGTGCGGTTTGTTGTGTTATGTGATAAGCTGAGAGTTAAGTCGGGCAGAAGTAAAAGGCAGCAGCAGGCTGCTCGGAAAGTGTGTCTTCATTAGTAAGTGATCGGGGGCCCAGGGAATATGAGACTTGAACTGCCTCAGTCGTGAGCTTCAGTGGTAGTGCTCACCGAGTAAACACATGAGGTCACAGAATACACGATGCAATTAGGTATGTGACAAAACCAGATATACAGCCAGGGGACTGACACGGACCCACACACATATGCATGTTTGTGCAGCATTCTTAGTTAGAACCCTCATGGACATAATGCATTCCCTAGCCCCCTTACCCAAACCTTAACCATCACAACTAAGTGCCTAACCCTAAGCCTTACCTTAGCCCTAATCTAAACCCAGTTCTAAACATAACCCTAAAACTAGGTTTTAGCCTTGGCAAGGCCATTTTAAGAGATGACAAATGTCCTCACCTACCCGAAATGTCCTCACTCGGTATGTTTTGTACGTTTTTTGGTCCTTAAAAAGATAACTATACAAGAACTAATGCACACATATGCACGTTTGCACTAACGCATAGTTATTCTTGTTAGGACAGTCTGATCCCCAGCTTCAGTCTTTATGCTGTACTTCAGCTAAAACATTGCTCATTCACTTCACTTAGAAACAATGGCAAACTGATCTGTGGATCATTTGCTTGAACTTTGTCACTTTTGCTTGCTGCAAGAGTGTCAATCAGTCAAACTGCATGATGCAAATATTTCAACACTGGCCAGTCATATCCATACAATGTACAGAAAACATAATCTTCCAATATGCCAGGTGAGGCCATCCTGGAAGTAACATATAACCTAACCCTAATTCTAATCGCGAAACAAAGTCTTAACCATCAAACCAGTCTGTAAGCAACCTTCTTATTTTCTCAAAATGTCCTGCATTTGGTGAAATACCATTCTTAACAAAGACAGAAATACAAGTCAACACACAAAACAAACACACAATGACTTACAACAGCAACCATGGCAAATGTTTACACAGTCCAGGTCCAGTGTTCCCACATAAATCAATATGTTAAAATCTGGGGGCACAATTTATTCAAGATAACAAGAGAGTAGTGTCATTATGGACAAACACAGAAGTTAATGCACAACATTTGACAAAGTTGCTCCCCAGCGGGGATCTCACCCTGACGAGACATCATGACTTCATTTGTCAACACATGACATGACGAAAGTACATAGCACACATTTAACAGTGATTTCCACTGAGTTGTGGTATTGTGGTGGAGTGGTAATATACAGTTAGATCACAGTGGAAACAGTTATTCATCCTGCACATAGGAGTCAAACAAGACTTGCAAGGCAGCAACAATCACAGTGAGCAGCAGGGGACAAGTCCAGAAACCTGCCACTGGGTAGACATGGGTGGTATCAGGAAAATCAAATCATTTGAGTCAACAGTTAAAATAAGGGGTTATAATCTGGGTTTGATAAAAGAGGAGGAATGCCAGACATCAGCGGGTGGGAAGCTTCTGAATCATGGTGGTCCACATTTCACATTTCAAATAATTTAGGTCTACCAGATTCAGATTTAGCCTTTTAGTGTGCACATCAAAAATATATATATTTTTTTATTTATAAAAAAAAACAGGAAAAAGCAGTAACCATTTAGCCCAATGAAATACACATTTTACACTACATTTACAGTTTGTTTTCACTTGCTAACAAACATCGGTCAATACTGAAGCTACTTTTTCAAAACTCTTCACACGCTCTGTGTCTCAGCTAAACAGTTTATCTCACCAACAAAACACATCATTCATGTCAGTGTCTTTAATCCACAACACTGGGGAAAGAAAATGTCACTCAGGAAGCAAACACCATCACTCTTAGCACACTTATGTACTAACAACAGAGAACATTACATGAAAGACATTATTATTTTTAAAGTTTGAATAATATTTTTTTCAGATAAATCATTATTTTCTATGTGCCTGTTTTTAAAAGAACTTTTAGCTGTTGATCTGTTGCATTTTTGAAGATATTGCATTTCTTATCCAAACAATGTCAAGTCTGCACTGCACATACCTGTCAACTTTAAAACAATGGACCTTTTATAGATCACTTTTCATTTTATTGTCGATAATTGGATATTTTCATTGGAGATTCAGCAAAATTGCTCGATCCCCCCCCCCCCCTTATTCTGTTTTGAGCTCTTTCATACCAAAAGTGTGTGAGCATTAGAAAAAAGTGCAGCTTAGGTATAGTATAGTTTTGCAGATGATGGACTTTGAGTGAGAAAAGGTTCATGAACTTTGGCAACTGTGGCCACTGAATGTAGTGACAAGTGATTCACAGTTTGCTCCACATACACTTAGACTGTTTTACTGACTGTGTGAAGAGTTTTGACAATATGACTTCAGTTTTGACCATGCTTGTTAGCAATTAAGAGCCTCAGCTTTTCAATTTTCCATGGCTGGCTTGGTTTAATTATGGTTTTGCTGTTGCAAAAGCCACCATCCATCCTGTCACATGCACAGACACAGTTTGTTATATCTGTAGCTAAAATCTGAAATCTGGAGAAACCGCTGTAAAAAACAACTGATAATGGTAATAACTAACTAGTTTATACTAATTATGACCTTCAGTATTGTGAGGCAATCATCATATTTGTGGATGTTGTCATTGCAAGTGTGTTTTTGTGCCTCTTTGAGTTTGGTTTCTAAATGAATATAAAAAGTTAATTGTTCAAAAAACAACAACAACAAAATAACAACCTTTGCGTTCAGTAGTTTAGCAGAATAAATGCACCCGCCCATGTGCTGCAAATGTATACACACAGATCCTCCTTCATTCAGGTCTAATAATACTGTTTGACAGAATCAGTTTTCAGGTGAGCATTCAAATAATGTTACATTGTCTCTGTTCAAAGTAAAAAAAAACCTAATTTGTAGAGTACAGGAGAGGACATAGTCCTTGATCATGTATTAAATCAGTTGGACTTTATAATAAGTTACTACAAAAGAGAAACACAATCAAATACTGTTTAATGACTTGCTCACTTTGTTCTGGATGAGAAGAAGACTAATGACGTGACTCTTTCTAATCATGAGGCTGTTGTTTTTTTTTCCTGCTCTGCAGGTCTCCTCTTGTTACCCTATAAGTATTGCTTGTGCTCACTCTTTCACTCATGTATACAATATTATAGCATACACTTCCAGCCATCTCAGTCCTACAAATATTTGGTATACAGACTCCTCATGTTTATTCAGAGTACTGGGTTACACTGTTTGGGAAAGATAGCCAGACAAGAGCCCTTTGGGAAGGAAAAAGAAAACTATTCCAAATGAAAAGTAATGATTCATGCCACAGATAGTGTATAAACTCAAATATATGCTGGACCTCGGAACACTATTGGACAGTTTCATTTTATGCAATTTTGATTGGATCGGAACAGTGCATAGACAGCTAAGTATTGCATTACTCTAAATATGGCAGTGTGTACACTTGTGTGAGTGGGACCAGAGTGAGGTGGGTGGTCTCCACTCACTATCATTATACAACACAAAGCCTCATTGGTATTTTGAGAAGGAAATTAATATTGCCATCGGCAGTGGCTCTTGCGTGTGTGCCTCCATGCATGAATGTGTTTGCATACTTCAGAAAAACAAAGTTGTAGAAACAATTTCCACTTCAGACGAGGAATTTTCAGATGTAACTTTAAGCAATGCCATGATGCTGCATGACGACATAGCAGCCATCACTCGACTTTCTCCTCGCCGTCAAATCCACAGGCAGCTTTTTCCATTCAGGCAGCAGTGAAGGGAAAACCCTGGGACTATAGCCATGCTGGCCCAAATTTAACTTTAACATTTTATAAAACATCCCTCTCTTTACACCTTTTACCTGGCTGGAGCACAAACATCAGTGGAAATGAAATAATTTTGTGGTTACATTTGAGCCATACAAGGACTCGAATAAAAGGTGCTTGTTCATTATATTCCTAATCCATGTTTGAGATCAAAATTAAACACAAAATAATGTGTTTTTAGGTCTGTATTCACCTAATTAATTCCAAAAGTGAGGATAGTTCATTCTTATTCATAGTAATGCTAGACAGATGTCCAGACAGATGTTTTGATCATATCACATGCATGATCTTTCACAGCAGATGGACCAGACAATAATGTCTGTGTAGATTCTCATTCATCCAGGTCATGGTAGTCAAAGGAGCTAAGTTGTAAGCAACTGGACTTCTTTTTGGAGCTTGAAGACATTTCACCTTTCATCCAAAAGGCTTCTTCGGTTCTGGCCTGATGATGAGAAACCAGGAGCTATATCTCTGGATACTGGAGGTGGAGCTGGAGACCACACCCCTCATTCCATGACAAAGGATCACATGAGTCACCCGTCAAGGTGTGAATCATCATCTATCTGCTACATACATTCTGCCTTGAGATCTCATCCCAGGAAGTTTAACTGCTCTTCACCATCAGAGCAGTTCTCATTCTCTGGATCAGTTGTCATCAACGACTCTCACTCCAATTCACACCTTGACGGGTGACTCATGTGACCCTTTGTTGTGGAATGAGGGGTGTGGTCTACAGCCTGGTTTCCCATCATCAGGCCAGAACTGAAGAAGCCTTTTGGATGAAAGGTGAAACGTCTTCAATCTACAAAAAGAAGTCCAGTTGCTTACAACTTAGCTCCTTTGTTTACCAGACAATAATGTGCAGTGTATAAAGGATCAGTTGATCATAGCGATTAAAAATAAAGTAAGAAGATTTCCCCTAAGCTTGGAGCAGCTGCATCTTTTTACACTGTTATGATTTCCCAGTCTACATCTGTACTTTTTATTCTGGTGACTCTCCCCTCTGGTTCCCGCAGCAGGCAACTGATTTCGTCTCTTAGTTCTGATAAACCCTCCCATAGTCGTTGCCCAGAAACTAGCTAGAGCAAAGTTCCACGGGTGGACAGACATGCAAATCTGTACAACTGTGTCGACATGTTTACTGTGTAAAAGTGTCCAATGTGCAATTCCATGTCAGCAAGAAAAACTAAGCAAGATCATATGATATGACTGGAAGTACCAGCTACTAAATAACTTTAGGTTGAGATTTCTATATCATTTCCAATATGTTGTAAAGATGTTGATAGACTTAACTTTGTCATTTATACTTTTAATAGCAGGTTGGATAAACATTCAAGCACATTGTGCTTGAAAAGGCATGAAAATGAAAGGCATGTAAGAATTACACATTTCCACATACTGTTGTTTAACCAGCACTATGAAAGAAAAGAGACCAGGGTATTCCAGACATGCTATAAATTTTAATAGACATATTGATATTTCTGAAGAGAAACAAAGTTATCCCTAGTTTTATTTACAGGAATAAAAAATTGTCACATACAGTACAATGTAAAACAACATTGACAACTTAAATAATTATTTTATTTGTGTAACTACTTAAATAATGAAAATGGTTATTCTATTCACACCACGCCGTCTCAGCAGCTACAATGCAACTTTCACATTAAGTGCTAAAAAAATTATAATTTTCCATTTTACAGCATGAATTCCATTTTGACTCATTTAGTCAAGGTAGAGTTTTATTTCAGCAATCACAAGTACTTTTATTTACTACTACTTTTATTATTATAGTTTTATTTCAGCAATCATGTACTTTGCAACTTTTAGAATAAAAGCTGGGGAGAAAATATTTAATTTTGAAATGGCAGAAGATTGCATGTTATGTTTTCAAAAAAGCCGTTATGAGATCAGGAGGGAATTGGCATGCATTTATATATGCTGCATATTAATGACTCTGTGTGCACTTAATTCTTTTAATACATTAGCACATTAATGTGGGTCCAGACAATCCCACTCTCTCATTTTTTCTTCAAACTCACCTCCAATTGACAGACCCGCAGGTAAATTTTACATCTGCTCTCCACAGATAAGATCTGCCTCTGACTGTGAGCTACCTCCACAGCAACTTGGTGGCCTGAGAGAATCTTTGATCATTTCACAACAGAGACACATTTCTGACAGTGGCAATGAAACCATGCGTCAGAAAAAGTCATCTCCTCCGAATAACTATGCAGGCGGAGACATGCATCGCTTTTTCATTGGAGTTAAAAAAATAAAAGAGTAGGAAAAGGTAGGAAGATTTTTATCCTCGTGTGTCTTTCTTGAAAGCTGCATATGTATAAGTACAACATGAAATGACATGAACTGACAAGCTTAGTTTAAAACTGCTTTCTATAAACACCATTCTCACCCATATATTATTACGCTTAAAAAAATAAACCCTCCTCTATGATAACAATAGTAATGCTATAGTTTCTTTTGCAATGCTAAGTAGTACTTCGGTAATCTCTATTGGAAATCACTGCACTATTTCTTCCCTTTGTAGTTTTGAGTATGGGTTCAGTTTCAGTGTGTGACATGATGAAAAGGGTTTGTGTGTGTGAGTGTGTGTTGAATGTGAGACTACTCTCATTGCGTTTTTAATAAATGTTTAAATTAATTTTGAATAATAAAGTGAATAAAACAAAAAAAATGAATACAGTGCATGGGAGCTGGTGACTCCATTCAGATTGTATGAAACTGGCTTAAACAAAGTTCAATGTTTTCACTCAGTCATCCCTATTTCTGTGTCGGGTAACAGTCTTCTGTTGTAGAACCATTCTGTACAATGATAGCAAAAGAGTGTTGCAAAACGAAGTATACATGGTGTATACTGTAGCTTTTTTTGACAATGTGCCTGCATACTAAATACAACATCAAAAGTGAGATAACATGGTTTATCCCTCCCTTATTAGTGCCTTTGGAATTGTTAAGCACTGTGGGCTGTGATCCATGAATCTCACTGACTTCTCAGCTTTTACAGCTAAAGCTGAGGTTCTTTCAGTCTGTGTTTTGTGTGTAGTCATTTATTTTTCTGGGTTTTTAAGGGACAATGAAGACAAATTGGATCTTGAGCCACACTGGTCCTCACCATTTGAATCCTTAGAGAACCCCTGAACAATCACCTGTCTCCACTGAATTGCCTCAACCTCCATTTTGGGGTGGTGGTGGTGGTGGTGGTGGTGGGGGGGGGGGTCTTGAGTAAGGCAACAGATAGCCCCTGAAAAGGTCCAAAGTCTTGGGTTAAAATAGTCTATTCCTGTAGAGTTTCTGTTCCTGTGGATTCAGCCATGTTTGCAGAACAGGAGAGAAAATGTACTAGTGAAACTTCCATATCTTGGCCATACTTGTCAATCATCTCACTGCTGTCTGCAGGTCTGTCTGAAATGTGAACACAGCTTGGATGCCAGGCCTGGTGCTCAAGAGCAAGTTGCTTATAGGATAAAAGAGGAAGAGTTTGGCAGGATGATGATGATGACGATGAAACATAGTCTGATGGGAATCTGTGTGTCTATTTATATGCTATGTGTACATGCGTGTGGGGTTAGAAGGAGGTTAAGAGGCCTTAGGACAACTCGTTAGAGTCTGCTGGTGGTAGGTAGATTTGTGTCAACTTGAGAATGATGGTGGGGAGCAGCCCCCCTCTGCACGCCCCTATACGATGTAGCTGGTCAGGTCAAGGAGGTATGAGGTCATATCAATGATGTGGTCCAGTATACCATCTTTCTCCTGGTCATTGGGCATCCCCCGCTCACTCTTCTCACACTGTGTGCCAGAGTAGCCGCTCTTGCACAGGCACTTGTTGGGCTCCATACATACTCCTCCATTGCGGCAGGTTGGTTCACATTTAGCTATGTCACAGAGATTGTATGGAGGAAAACAGAGGTGATTAAAAATCAAATAAGAGGAAAAGGTGTAAAAAAAAAGCCTGTGTTCTTAAAATACAGAAATCCAAAAAGGGGCCAAATAGAGTAGGTGTAAGATAAATGAACCTCAATGGAGTGGAATGTCATTCTGATGTTTGAATGATAGTAAATAATAGTATTTCAGTGTCTTATAATGTCTTCTTATATATTTTGAACTCTTGGTCTCCTTATAACAGTTTGAATAGGGCACTCGTTAAAGCCTGAGAGGGTCTCCATCACCTGTACTGGCACTATGTAACTTTGGTTCATTCCAAGAATTCCAAGAATGAAAGTGAAACCAATTTCACTGCTTCAGCTGCTTACTGCATACATCACAGTGCTCCGAGTGAGTGAAGCTAGTGTAAGTTTTGGGGCGAAAGTTGTTCTTTCACTGAAAATGGAGGAGGCAGCAAAGATACCAAAGACCTTAAAGATATGGTTGGAGGAATCAAAGAAAAAGTGGAAGAGTGATAGGATATAGAGTGATAAAAATAGTGCATTGGAGCTTGATGTGTTTCAGGCGGTGTTATTGGAGTCGCGTTGTTGCCCGTTCATGTTCAGAATTCAAACTTATTGACATAGTGGAGTGGTTTCTTTCCCCTAGCTGCTAGTTATGGCTTACATGCTTGTTGAAGAAGACATGGCTATAGTTGTCCGGTATCGTTTGTCAACAAATGCACGTTACCACGGCATATGTTTAACGACAGTTGTGACATACAGTACTGTTTTCCAGAAGCAAAAACTACATTGTGTCACTTTAAGGTACTCACCAATTCGGCAGAAGGGCCCCTCCCAGCCAGGGCTGCAGCAGCACTTGCCAGTAGGAGTGCAATGTCCATTCTTACAGTGTCTGGAACAAGCTGCCATCAGCAGCTCTGGAGGCTCCACTTGACGCTGACACTCCTTGGGGGCATGAGGCCTAACAGTTGTAAAAGAAGGAAGAAGGAAAATCAGTATGTGCATCGCGCAGTCAAAATGTTTCGTGTATTCCTAGTGGTCTATTTGTGAAAACAATAATTGAATACTTTGCTTTTTGGGGTCTAGTGTTCGGTCAGTTTTTGCAAAATTCTTACATAAAATTTTAAAAATATTCTACCAACAGCAAACAAGCAGTGATTACAAAATAAACCACTTCAGTCCTTACTGATTAATGTACAGTGCTATGCAAAACTGAGCATGGATGGTGTGGACAAAAACACAGATTCAATTTTTATAGGGAAGAATATAGTAAAATAGTGTGTATTGACAGAGTAGTCGTTAGTGCTGTTGCCTTGCAGCCTCATGACCTGGTCAGAACAAGGGCCTTTCTGCATGCACTTTACATACATATTCTCCTCGTGGGTGTGTGGGTTTTTCGGTTTTCTTCCCACAGTCCAATTACATGCAGAGGTTAATTGGACACTCTAAATTGTCTGTAGGTGTGATTGTGAGAATGAATGGTTGGTTTTCTCTATGTGTTGGCCCTGTGATGGACTTGTGACCTGTCCAGGGTGTTCCCCGCCTTTCACCCTTTCACCCTCTTTCAGCTGGGATTGGCACTGGGATCCCTGTGACCCTCATGTGGAAGATAAAGTGATAGACAATGGATTGATGGAAGGATGAATTTAATAATTAGATGCATACTGAGTAAAAATAAGTAATAATAAGTAGAAACTGATTAGCGATTGATCTAGTGCTTCTGCTTACAAATGGGGTTTTAGCTATTAATGACAGCACACCGAATGTAACACAGGCTACTGAAACCATCTGTGTTGGAAGCTGTGCTTTTCTTGTACAAAACTCAAAAGTTGTCAGTGGTTATACTTTAACAAGAGTTAATTAAGAATAACTTTGTTGTCAATGGACATTTTATTATACTCAAAAGTGCTGGGGATAACTCATTAGGTGTCTGACTGTGTCCATGGGACTAGTAGTCGCTTCCTCCTGGATTCGATTTGTGATAGTTACTGTACATAGCCATTAATCCTATAATGTAAAGGGATTTCAAATGGTACAAGGCCAAGAAATCACCTGTTGCCAAAAATGATTATCATCTTCATCAAATTACGTAATATATTTACTAATTGGGCTGACCCTTCAGTACAGTTGCTCCAGTAAGAGTGCAAGACAACAAATGCAATACTCAAGTGTTAAATCCGTTATATACGATGGAAGGGAAGTGAAGTGATAAATAATAGTCTTTAAGCAATTCCTGAACACAGTGACAATTCTGCTTCAGTAGAATTTGGTATTTTTTTTCCATCACCAGTCTAACAGGATAAAGGAGCATAAGCTCATACTGCAAATACTTTTTACAGTTGATACTGCAATGACGATATTGATTAGAGAGGTGTTTTTTTTTGTTTAAATGGATATACAGTATCTGAGAAGCAAACCAAGTTCCACACCAAGACTATAGTGTCATCTAAACTGACAGGTATACCACAGTGTCATCTAAATACTCATGCCCCTGCATACATATGCAGGGGCATAATTGGACCCAAACCCACAATGGCCATACAAATGTGCAATGTGTAACAGGATACTGTGGTTCACCATATCAAAAGCTACTAAAGCCAGTTCATTAAGCTAAATAAAAACCAAAATTATTTTCTCATCAGTGACTTCCTAAATATAGTAAATGAAACACCTGCCACTTGAACAAAGCAAGGCATAGGGAGAACACAGATATAAACATGATTTGGAAAATGCAGACACACTCACACATCTCTACACCATGTGCATAAAGTCTGAACATCACAGACATGTTGTGATCTTTCGATTAAGACAAACATTCAGACACGCACAGCGGCAAATGGGCTGAAAGCAAAATTATTATTTATCACGCTCTACCAATCTGGAAATAATATAGTGGGTGTGTAATTAAGTTCAAATGTGAAGTGGTGTTACTGCCTGTTGCCCACAGGCCACACACATTCGTCTATGTGTATGTTTGTGCAATCGTGATAGATAGATGTAAACAAGGCCTCATTTGGAGGTTACATTAACCAATTAGGGTAATATTACGACTGAAATCAGCAATGTCTTTAATGAACGGTTTTATATGTGTGTCAACTCTTATTATTCAGCTGAGTCTCAGACTATGAAACTTATGTGTCTGTTCTAACTCCTGTGTAGGTTTGACTGCGCAGAAAGGTGTAGATTTTAGCCCCAGTATCGTGCAATGACGACTCCATTTATTTAACTGTTTGAGTGGTTACTTCCCAGTTTAAAATTGTGCTGAGACCTCTCTGACAGACACACTGACCAATGGCACAACACTGTGACTGTGTGCATTAAAGTTGCTTTAAATATGAAGGATGGAGGCTGAGTGTGGTGGGGGGTGTTGATTCCCATGCTCCCATCAGCACCCACCTCCAGACTCCATCCATACCGGCTTTTGTTGCTGCAGGCTGCATGTAGTTAAAAAGAGCGAAGAAGGGAAGCAAACAGAAAGAGAGGGAGAGAAAGAAAGAGTAAGAGTCCCTGGAGGATTGGAGGGGGTCTGTAGCTAACACTGTTAATAGTAGGCAAGGGTCACCAGCGCTACTAAACAGTTTGTACGACTGCCAGGGTGGCTGTGAAAACAGCACCTGCCGGTAGCGCCACTTGACAAAGGCAGCTGGGTCAACAGCCACTGTGGGAATTCATCAACTTTGGGAGGGGTGGTGCATGTGTGAGAGTGAGGGAGTGGGAGAAGAGCGGCAGAGCTTCACAGCGAGACGATGACAAGGACAAAAATCAGATGATTAGAACTGCAGATGTGTCATGATTAAGCATATGGGTTGAGGAACGTCTGTTAACGTAAGACAAAGATAAATGTAAAGCTAAATGTTAACATGTGTTAACACTGACATCCATTCGGGTCTGTGCTGTCACAGCTGTATTGATGAACTGCTTTGAGTTTGTTTCTGATCTATTTGATTATTATGTTTTTTTCTCTCTCTCTCTCTATGCGTGTTTAGCTTGTTGGCTCGCAGGGCCTATTTGATTGACGTGAGGTATATGTGAGAAAAGGGCCGTGGAGTGGTGTACATTGTGCACACCAACAATGGCTTAATCAAACGGCCCAGTGTGGTCTCTTTTGCTGTTTTGTCATCTGACTCCATTGTTTGGGGGCTTCTTTTGTAGGTTCATTCCCTGTTTTAATTGTGCAAGAAATTTACTGTGTATTGTAGGAGCCAGGGCTATTCAATGGGACTGGCAAGCAGCTTTGTCAAGGGGAGGACCACAGCAGAGATGTAGGAAGATTTAAGAGGGATAGGAAAATAAAGAAAAGGCTTTTTTTTTGCAGCGTGCTGGGAGCTAGCATACCACACACTCACACAGGCTCACAGATGTGCATGTTTGCGTGTACCCACCTCCCACACAGTAAGACAGAGAGGCACACACTCATATAAATATATCTACAAACCAGCACCCACACTCTCCTCTTGTACATCCAGTGATTTATGACTTCCATGGCTAAGAAAAAATAAAAAAAACACCCAGGACCCTACTTGAAGTATGTTTAAATGGCATTAGAAAAAGAAAATTAATGATGGTGTTAATCTGAAAACGGAAATTTTGAAATACATATCAAGATGTTAGTCTGATTGATACTAAATTGGATTTCTCAAAGTTTGACTGAACCACCCAGATAATGTGATTGGGAATTAAATTACAACTCCATGTACACTATCAGTCAGACTCAAGCTGACCTAGGTGCTCTGAACATGCACCACAGTACCCACCCCTGTCTGAAACTCCAAAAAATAGAAGATGCCAGTACACAGAAGAATAATAATAATAGAGCAGCAACAAAAACATGGCCAAATTTAGGCCAGTACATACGCTAAGCAAAAAAGAAGGGGAGCATACGGTCGCCTTGCATAGTGGAGGTGGACCCACTTGAGTCAATAAATCAATTCCCCATAAGTGCTTGTACAGTGGGACAAGGACAGTAGTCAAGATATAATCATAGCTACTTAACTGTGCATGGAAATGTAGTGACTGTGATTCAGTCAGTCCTGTGTGCAGCTGATAAAACCTGGGTGTGTGAAAAACTCATTGTAATGCATCCACCACTTCCCTTCTTGTTTTGAGGAGAAGGGCTGAAACGACAGTTTAGAAAATGGCATTTTATACCAGAAATCAACGGGAGGTCATACTTTATATATTGCCATCAAGCTAATGCCAAGGGCCAAAGGAGCGAGGTAGACTGTGCATGCATTGACAGGGGGAACACGTGGTTTTGTGATCTTATAAACTTTATTATATGACTCCCTTGGTGTATATACAGTACACATGGGGACTGAAACAAAAATATGTGTCATGTGCTGCATTATGAAGTCACTGGTTGTTAGTAAGTTAGTAATAAGTTTCTTAGAAAAAGGCATCTTTCTAGCATTATTTGTTCCTGGTATAAATGTAATGCTCTCACATTATAAATAATGATGCAATTGAATGTCTACATACTTCTGTGAGCATTGCTGGAACAATCACACAGATGTTTGACTAAGTTTGAGGGCTACTGCTTCTGCTTTTGGCTCATGAAGGAAGATATATTGTTAAAAAGCAAATAAGGCAAGAAATAAAACATTCAATATTACAAGTTTCATCTGCATACCAGTGGTATGACAGCATATATGCAAGTGCATAAATGGGCACAAGGATGTGGTGTATAATAGAGAGCACCCAGCCATGTAACACTCCTGTGGGAACTTGTCTTGCCTTGCCTAGGACTGATCATGATTTTTTTTTTTCCAGGCTTATTCTCTTCCTAAAGACAAGTTACTAATTATTCCGAACATTTAAACACATCTAAAGGTCATTATACTGAGTTAAAATAAGTGGATATATTTCTATCTCAGAGTAGAAGCACAAATAAAAAACGGTCTTGCTTTCGATCTGTCTGTATTCATACGCCCTCACACCACACAACTTCAGCATGTTTCAAAATGCATGGTGGCCTATTTATTATTGGAGGGGTACTCCAACTGACAAACAAATACCTAGAAATGAAGTCATCTGGTCAGGACATGTTTACACAAACACTGCTGAAGGATTTTATGGCTGATGTTTCCCTGTAAGCCGTTACCGCTCTCCCTAACAGTTCCTCTATGTTCCCAAACACAGTTGATCAAAACACAGCACTAGATGCTATACTGGACCACAAAAACCACCATACTCTAAAACAAACCTCCAGATGTCCCTGTAGTATGGAAGCGAAAAAAGGGCAGGACCACCAGACTTGATAACGCGCTGAGGTCAGACACGTTAGCTACCCCATTTACTCTCCCTTGTCACCCCCTCTCCATTCTCCCTGTAACAAGATCCTAATAACGAAGCCAGAATGTATTAGGAGTCAAGAATCCAACACCACAGGGTCCACACAGACTAAACAAGTCCAGCTGATGGTGGAAAGAATTGTTCTTTGGGAGAAATGCATCTAATAGCTGTGCCAGAAAACATAAATATGGAGTGAGCCACTCGGGCCCCTTTGAAACATCTGTGGTGTAATTAATTGTACTAATGCCTGGGTGGCACTGTCGTCACCCAGGAATAATCAGCTGTGGCTATGTTTCTATTATTATTCAGAGGCATGCAAATTCGCTCTCACTGGGTCTATTTTCTTTCACTTTATCTGCCTCTCTAATCAAATCTAAGCTGGCCTAAAGAAATATATTTCATTTGGGACTTTTCCTGTGCATTTGCTGAGTTCAAAGTTGGACATGACCAACTTACTGACCTGAGCAGGCAGCCCTAACCCTGCAGAATCTTACTCTCTCAACCTCAGAGTAAAAGCTTTAATATAAAAAAATTGATATGGGTGATTGATTGACCCAAGAAGATTGACCCAAGAAGTGACAAACTTTGATTGACCCAAGAAGTGACAAACTTTGAAAAACAGTCTGCATACAGTATGTACTGTAAGTACTGCCATGGTAATCTATCAGACAGAAAAGTGTACACTCCCTTCTGTATCATGTGGGATGAATTCAAGTCCTGTCTGCATAGTTTTGGTCTTGAGTGACATCATGTTTTTTTACATGTACTTGCCTTTGCACTAACTGTTTAGAGATCCATCACTGTGGGAATGATCTCCAATACTGTGATGCATGTGTTATTATGACACGATGACACACACACACACACACACACACACACACACACACACACACACACACACACACACACACACACACACACACACACACACACACACACACACATACATACATACACACACATTCCAGTTGTTTAACATCAACTATTTAAGCACAAGACTGCACAGAACGAGTGCACCACTACTGCAGTGCTGTTGGACTCCACTCACATGATGATGAATAAAATGTGCACTATATTATAAGTATGAACATATGCATGTTTTGCCATCTGCTGAAGAAAAAGAAGAAGAGGAGGTCACTTGACAAGAGGTGTCTTTGTATTTTCCTTACTCACAGAAGGATAAACCTTTCTGTCAAATGCTCTGAAAATAACCAGCAGGCAATGGTCACTAAAGTGAACATTAGTGACTTTTATTTGGCCTGACAGGTGGTGATGTGATGACTTGTTGAAGGGCATAAAGGTTCTGATTACAGTGATGTGTTGGCGCGAAGACTTCAGACAGAAAATGTGTTACAGAGTCTCATTAAGTACTGAGATTTAAATATATATCACCACATTTGAAAAACATGAAAAAACAAACAAACAAAAAAAAAATGTTGATTGTACCTTTTGGGATCCACAAGCTTGTAGAGTTTCCCACTGTGTGACTGTGCCATGCTTTTACTGCTTGCCAGAATGTAGACTTCACCTGAAAATAGTAATAGTCACATTAGAAAGTCCATCTACATTATATTGATTACAAAACGTCTTTGTGCTTAAGGACACAAATAAGTGCAACACTTAAGAGAGAAAGAGGCAAAAAAAGACAGGACGTGGTAAAATCAGACAATAAGAAGCAAGTGTATAGCTCGAGCTTCTGCAATGATGCACTTGCCAAAGCACTTAAAGAAAGAGTTTAATGGGACAATTGGATACTCATGACTGGGAACCAGGCAGATAATTTAATGAGGAACAAGCCTGTGAGAAAATTCCATAAGGGGACAAATTGTAAACATGTGTCTGTGGGGCCGGTACTGTGAGACACACTCCTACCCCCATCCATTAATCTTGCATCATTTGCAAATTGTCATTAAATAATAAGTTCAAGATTTGGAAAAATGTAGTCAAACATTTCTTATGGCTGTGTGAGTGATGCACATCATGTGTTCATTAAAATCAGATACACCAGAGCTGGCGGATAATAAGTGAGTGTCTGGAGGGGGCTCAACCTGATCAAATGTTCTTTGTTATACTAACGTGCACACCTCAGCTCACCCTATCTTATCTTAATGCTGCAGCCTCCAGGTAAACAGTAACACATTTCTTTATCCAGGAAAAACACTGCCTTGTAGGTGGCCCAATATTAAGAGTGTGTCTTTGGAATATCATTGCAATCTTATGGAAATGACAATTTATCCCTAAGGATGTATAAACTATTTAATATCCTGTTGGGAATGTGCCAACAGTAAAATCAGTTAGTTTCCCCTGTAGTTTTGAATGTAAGCTCCTGTTTGCTATGTGCTAAATTTTCTGTTAACGTGAAAAGTGCAACAGTGACCACCTGGACATTTCCACACTACAACCGAAGTAAATATACAGTGTATACACTGATTCTCTGCTACATTTTTTTTCCAATAGTTTTACTTTAAGTGTTGTTCTTGTATAATCTTAGTGTATAGAAGTTTCTTCTGCATATACTGAAAGAGGGAAGAATTGAAATTGAACCAAAACCAAAAGGCAAAAATACACTAAAGAAAATGCAAAAAGAACAGGAATCTGAGTTACAGTGTAAGTTTCTTATCACTGCCCTACTAACCCAGTTCATCCTCTCCGAAACCCAAGATGTGTCCCACCAGCATAGAGCCGCAGGAGCCAGCCGAGCCAAGACACAGTGCTTTTTCCTGCCACTGTTCTCCAGTTGCTGATGTTGACAATGTCGACTTCTGAAGGATCCTTAAGTTACTAGGACAAACAAAACGCACAGAGTAGGATAATTAGGCTCATCTTCACAGATGATATAGTAAAGTATGTTTCACAAATGCACATTTCTTATATTTATTAATCTGGGTAAGAAATACAAGATATTTTATTTACAGCTGTATTGACCTTCTTAGAGTTGAGCAAGGATGACTTCCACTTTTCGCAACATGGTTCATTGACCCATCTTTTTTGTACCTCATGTTGTAAATGGTGGTATTTAAGACCTCAGCTTTTGATTTCAAAACAAACATCATGCTGGAGCCTTTGCTTAGCCAAAACAATATACCCCCAAATTGTAATGAGGTACAGAATTAACCGACCACACATTGAAAACAAACATGCTTTCAAACACGTGTGTGGAACTAAATGTTTACTTTGGCATGCAGGGTGCAGTTCTCATTGTGGGGAAAGAGGGAAGATTTGATCTAAAAAAGAATGTCTCTGATAATCGAGTCAAGCAGAACATCTTTAGCCACTAGATGAAGCTAGTACATTAAATCAAAAAGCAAGAAGCAGGGCCCAGCTGTCTCATAAAGATTTCACAACATCCTGCAATGCCATTATTAGTCTATGTTGTTCAATAGTCTCCTGTTTTCATATTTACCCAGTTTTATCTCCAAACACATAACTGCCATACAGTCTCCGTGACTGGCAGCCCCTGTAAATGAAGCCTCCCACAGGTGGTGCCCCTCCACTGGATTGCAGGTCATAGACAGATGGCTCATTTTCTGGAGAACAAGAATGGAAAGGACCTCATTTAGACTCTCCTTATTCTTATTATCCTGATGCTTGTTACCCATAGTATGGTCTCATTAATCCCAAAATTTCTTAATCTGCTTTGTTCAGTGGTTGTTATTAACTGATTTCCTGCTTATGTCTGATAAAATTACTTGCAAATCTTTGTCTTTATTGAGAGTTGTTTTGTTTGAGCTGATATCAAAAAAGATAAATGAAAAGGATTCTGTTACATTTAGTGGTTGTGTTGTTTCTATTAGGGACACTCACTTCCATAAGACTAAAGAGAAACTAATTCACATTTGAATGAGACAACAACTTAAACAAAGTCTTCCTCACTGACATTGTATTAGACTCTTTTTCAAGTGTGAATGGTGAGGACATGTGCATAAGACAATTGTCTTGGCAAGGAGAACATGAATGGAGGGTTTTCTGCCTTTAAAACTTTATGATCCAAGAGTTGATGTGCTCATTTCCCAATTGTAATCACTTTGGCATTTGGGTAAGTGAGAGGTGGACTGTGACATAAACCAGCACACTGCAATAGAGTGAGAGATCAAGGTTGATGAGACCAAGGTTGACAGATTAACTTAGGTTGCCAAAGTAACTCACTGCGTGGAAAAAAAATATAACCAATGCAGTGTAATTTGGAACAAATAGCACTAATTTGTTTTCTTTGTGAACAGAAGTAGGCAAAACACTGTCAAGGCTCTAGTGTTATTGATTATTTTCTCACCGTGGGAAGAAATCAGCCCCTCTCAGCTGTGTTTTCAACAATACTAAACCATCATCTCAACAGTGTCAGATGTTGACAGCTTTAAATCATACTTGTGGACAAACTCTCACATTCCACTGGCAAATTGAATCTACACAAGGGGGAATCTTACAAGATAACATCATTTTTACATTTAACCTTGACTGTCTCTTCACTCAACTCCAAATTTGTTGCCAAAACACCATGCTCCTACAAAATGAAAAACATTTGTAAAAACATGTCATTTTAAACGGAATAAATATAAAATGTTATCCAAGCGGTTAAATATTTCCATTCCTTTCTAAAGATTTAGTACCATCAAACAAAACGCAGGCTAAGATTGAACTCAGCTGTTTTTATCAAGAGCGACATCAACATTGCAAAGTATCTCCTTTGAACTTGCAGATTTTTTGAAAAATGGCATTTAAATTGTAACTCACCATAATCTTTCCCCTTAGTGATTTCCAGTATTCTTCCTGATGATGTGTTTTTGCCACTGGCATCTGTACAGAGGATTAGGAGACTCCCATTGTCTGTCTGAAGCCGATCCACTGCACACCTACGGAAAAGAATTACAGGTATTGGAATATCAGAACAGATCATAGACAAAATAGTAAATTTTTGACTGAAGAGAAAAGGATTAAAAGTTATTTTAATAGAAATTGTTTTATTTGTTGCAAGAAACAGCTGTATGGTGTTGCTTAAGTTTTACTCACCTGCCTGGGTCATGTAATCCATGAGCAAATATTTCAGGTGGCTGATTGGTGCTGTTGAAGTAAGGGTTGTTCCGTGGTATGGAATAAGGTGATGTACAACAGTCTGTGTCTACATCTACTCGCAGGACAGAACCTGTGAAATCACTGCATTCAAACACACAAAAACACCTTCAGAATGGAACAAGCTTGAAAACCAAATCAATCTCAGGGCAAACAAAAGGGCTCTGAATAATTTATAACTCTGACTTGGATCTCACCTAAGTCCATCCATTTCCTCCATGTCATCAAGGGTGATCATACCATCTCCCAGGATGATGTGCAATAGGCCATCAGGGCCAAAAAGCAGTTGGCCTCCGAGGTGCTTCCTGTGTAGCTCTGCTACCTCCATTAGCACCCGAACTGTCCTGGTGTCCACTTGATTTGGGTTTTTCCTAAGGAGAACATGAAATGTCATTTGAGTTCTGTCAACACCAAGTCCAGTTGAAGTTGCTACACTGCAAAAGTGAGTAATATGTCAGTACCTCAATTGGGGTAAAGGCCAGTAATGAAATGGTTTACGATTTCAAGTACCATAAGACAGGTTTTCATAAATAAGCAAAAACTTTGCTTACTTTACAAAATAAATGTGTTAGTGGGTAAAATAATACAATAAATAACAAAAGCTGACATGCAAAAAATGCAACATTTAATGAGTTTAAAAACTGTTGTCCGGAGACTTTCAGTCCAACTTTAATGCATTGCTTCATTACAGTGAAGACAGTGGGTGGAACTCTAAAGATGTAACACAGACTTCAAAATGTTGCACAATTCTTTGAGCAAAGTGAGGATTTGGCTTCAGAGAATCAGCAGCAAATATTTCATGATGTTTTATTTTGGGTAGTCTGCAATTTTTAAAAAAAGCTGCATGCCAGAATATTCTTAAAACTACCATCAAATACTTTAACTGTCATTTCACTTTCGGACCCTCAAATTAAGGACTACACACTGCAGTCACAAAGACGGCATGCCAAGACTATAATTAAGATTAGATTATACAATTGCAATTATTCAAATTAAAATGTGACACTTAAATGCATTTATGTGAAAAGATTGTTCTCTTAATCACAGGTCATTGTGAAGGGTGTGTGAAGTATTATGACAGCAAAAGGTAAAATACTGCTGTCATCAAGCTGAGTGTTGCAAATGAACAGCCATGACATCTTTAGCACAGCGCAGAGTGTTAGGTTGCTGGTACGTCTGACCTACATTCTAAATCCCCATAAGACTAAAATTATTTTCATTGCATCTTTAGAAAATTACTTTGTTTGCACTTGTAGTGTTCATATTTACTGTGATTAACAATGTTGTTACCCTTAAATAGTCAATAATATCAATCCCTCTAGTACTCTGTAATCAGTGTTTACCTTTTTACACTTTCCCCTATTCAGCAACAAGTAGATTAAGGACAATGTACTAAAAAGCTGATTGTGAGAATTTTCACTTACTTTCATACATCAGTCTTCATACATCATGATGTGTGGTAATGTTCCACTACATTTTAAATCTTTTACACACTGAATATTGAACCGTACTTTGATTTTTTATATTGCAAATCAAGTCACAACTGCAGTATCTATCAGATTAATCACAGTAACATATTTTATCCATATCATTCAGTCCTAGTACAGAAGTTTATGTGTTCTCTCAGGCACAGCGGAACCCATATAGGGTAGATATGTCTCCCGTTACCTTGAAATGGTGTATTCAACTACACGGAGAATGTGGTCGTGTGGTCCAATGGCCCAGCGCTCCTGGTTGGTGGTGTAGGAGACGTAGAGCTTGCCATTCTTCTTGTAATTGGGGTGGAATGCCAGGCTTAGCAGGCCCCTTTCATCTCCACCCTGCAGTCAGATGAGAAACACAAAAGATCCAGGAGTTAATTATGTCCCTGCTTGGCTTCTGCTTGACTGTGTGGGGTTGGACTCACCCCCCTCGGTCATCTTCATCATCACCAAGACCACTTCATGCAATCCCAACACACCCAATGTCCCCCCACCCACTTAAATTCTTCAATCTCTCTAATCCCTTTTTTTATTTGTCCATCACATTCCCTTTCACACCCCTGCTATTCTCTCATTCTTTTTTTCTCTACCCTCGCCTGTTTCTCTTCACACCTTCACCAGCCTCCCTGAATATACCATTACCAACCATTATAAAGCATTTGACTCTGGGTAAAACTGCACCTCCTCTACAACCCCCTGCCTTTGCCTAGTCTTCTCCGCAGCCTAGTTATGTGCACTTGTGCTCAGGGTCGGGGCCCCTGTGACGCCCAGGCCCTCCCGGTGGCCTCCATTGTGCAGTGATTTGTGTGTGTAATCTTTGGGGGATATCCGTGAATGCTACGTTGAGTGGCTGAAAGAATTTATTAGCTCACTCACAGTTCATAGAGAGCACAAAAGTGCAGAGTACTTCAGTCCACGCTTTTTGCTCCCTGTCCCCACGCTCTTTCCCGGTTTACACAGAATCCATGCAAAATTCAAGGCTTGGGTGGGGGTGGGGGAGCGGTGTAAAAGAGGAAAAAAGGAAACCTAAACAAGGAAGAAGCTGCCAACTCCCACTGTCTTGGCAACATGTTTAGAAAACATCTAAATTGCTTGTGTAATATGTAAACCTTTGTCTCACCCCGGAGGCAGCTACATCAGTTGTCACTACCCTGGTGGTCCTCCCATCATAGTTAGCTGTAATAATCAGCTCTAGCATTTCGTTCCCTGGACAAGCAAGCCATGCCTGCCCTTTATTTATGCTGTCCTCTGCCTCACTATTTCTTCTTGACAAATAATAAACTCAATGCTCGGCTCAGGTGTGAAGAATGTTTATAAAAAGGTCCCTGTGAGAGTGCATCCCTCCAAAACAGCTTGATTTGTTTTAGGTCTTAATAAGTCATACAAAGACAAAAATCCTCACACAGAGAAGTCGTCTTACTCTTGACCAAGATAAATCATGTTAAGTCTTGCTCTTCAGGTAGTTACTCTCAAAAGAGTAAAACAAACAAATTCTGAAAAATAATCAGCTTTGGTCAGGGTCATATTATCAGGATCTGGATAGGTGTAGTGTATTTAATTTTATTTTAATTTATTGTATTTTACATGTAGATTATTACAGCTTTCCTAGTTATATGTTACTGTGCATGTACAAATGGCAAATTAAAAACTTGAAGTCTTAAATTTTGAAATCTATGTGACAGGATCAGGAACACACATTTTTGCACTAGATCTTGTAGCATGAACAGCTTTAGACCCAGCACTGTCAAACACACTAGTGACACAGGCCACATGCAGACTCAAAAGAGATGACTCTTTGTGAAGGAATGTACTTGAAGTACCATTGAGCATCAACAGAGGCCCACATGATAAGCATCAGGGCTTCTATAAATCTGTATATAAAGTGAAAAGTTGACAAATAAATCCACCCCAAATGGCAGCATTTCTCAGCAAAAATTTATGAGTACTACTAAAAGTCAGATCATGAAGTCAAGTAAAAAAAGGTGGATATAGAACATTTTACAGCTGCATGTTAGTTGGGAGCAGAGGTGGTTGAACTGTTTCATTTTCAGAAAACAAATTCCCCACCTCGTCTGCAGATGCACGATACATATGTTGGATCCAGGGCTGCAGTGACCCACATCCCCAAAATAAACTCATCACAGGGAGTGGGTCACAAACCACAGTCCCACAGAGGTTTAGATTCAGAGCCAAAGGGGGACCCACCAAGATATACTGTGGTTAAATGGGCAGCAATATTACCTCCCCTGCTAATGATGAGCTCCTTCAGCAGGAGGGACACAGCAGAGTCATGAGAAGCAAGGACTGCATCAGAATATATTTCACTATATGACTGATTTTTTTCTTTCAAGTACATTTGTTGCAAAGTCTTTCCTTTATAACCTGGTCTTTACCATCAACTGACATCTTCTCATTTTATCCTTTGGGGTATTACCACTTCTTTTTTTTTCAACAAACACCTGCCTCTGTATTTCTCTTTTCCCTCCATTTCTGTTCTCTGGGGTTTTAGCGTTGGCACTGACAACATCCAACATCACTGGAGTCATTCCACAGAAAGTTGGGAAAAGTGAGGTGTGTGTCATATCTCACTTCACATGGTGCATGGCACAGAATTCTGGCCATGTCCGAACGGCAGAAGCAGTGACACACAATGCTATGATTTCCATTTCTGCTGGGACAGCTGTCTTTTTAGTTCTAGTGAGCATGTGCTGGCTCGTGCATTGTTACCCTGAACCTTTTGATCCTTCTTCTTTGGCTTGTAGGCATTTCTCCACCAAATGACATTCCACACAAGTTGAGTGGAGAAAGACAATGTCTATGCCCTTCACTCAAAGATGACCTAAAGCATGTAAGCTCACACCTCCTTCACACACAGACAATATACACACACCTCCTGTGTAACTGTCTTTGTTAAACATCCAAAAGTGATCTCTACACCTGTTAATGCATAACTCCTATAGCAATAACAGAGGAATCTCATGATACAATAATCCTCTCACAACCAAGAATAAGATCTAGAGGCTTTCATGATCACTTGTGGTCAAAAGAATTCAAAACACTAATATTACCAGTCAAATTCTTCATTCATTTTTTGAAAGGCCCTTTGACCCTTTCTATCTTAATATAATTACATTTAAAAAAAAAAAATTCTGAAAAAACACTGATAGCTGTTATATTCGATTGTTAACAAGACTATTACTCTGTCAGAGTAGAGAAAGAGGAAGCAGGTCATAAAACCCCTTGCACTATAATATCATATCTGCTGTATTAATATCTATTAATACAGCAATATCTATTATATCTATTAGTACAGCAATTTAAAACCATTAATCGGAAGCATAGGAAATTCATGCTAGCTGCTAGCACGTCAGCTTTCATGAACAGACATCCAGCTGTCAGAAAATAATGGTGAGATCAACATGGGTTTGACCCCACCTCAGCTCCTAATCAGAGTAAATAGTGTGGATGAGTATGGTTACTTATTTTAGTCTGTATGGGAGCAGCCCCGAGTCTCAGATGACACTAACAGTGCAGTACCACAGACAGAAAGAATAACATGCTTTAATTAATTTGTTTATAGGGAAATAGGGAAATACATGATTGGAGCACCACCGCCACCCCCATTCCTCCTGTTGCACAGGCTAATATATGTCATTATACAGCTTCAAACTCCTCTACATACTTTAAATTTGAATCAGATCCTGTAACAGAAGCATAAGTTTGTGAATGTACAGTGCTGCAGAGACCACTATGACAATTTGTGTGTGTGGTGGTGGGGACTGGAGAACAGAGATTGAGTTTCAGGAGAAGAACACCCACAGTGCAGGTCGGAGCCCACACCACCGCAGTACAGTATTGTTTCTGTGCAATTCAGCTTAATTGGCACCGGGGGGAATCCATGGAAGGAGGGGGATAGAGGAGCAAGAGGAAACACAGAACATTACAATCAAAGCATGTGCATGTGGCTGATGATAAACCTGTTATCTGCCCTGTCTCCTGGGTGCCTGAGTTCCTCTCTTTGTATAAAGGCATCTCCATCCTGTTGATGCTGCCAGTAAACACCTCAGCCCTCCCCTGATCCTGTCCACCCGCTGTGGCTTGGAGCCAACATCACAGAATAGGACTCCAGGGGCCAGAGGGGGAATGAGACACATCTAATTGTAACGATGACTTTATCTTGAACCAGTTTGGATCGAATAGGATAAGAAAGCTGAACAGAGCAGGGAGAGCATTCTGCAAGTGGAAGTTGCATATTCAAATGCTCAGTTTGGCTCCTTGTCAGCAAAGGGTCTTGTCATTGGAGGAGCAGGAGGCATGCCGGATGGATAAACTTCCTGTCTGAAAGTGTGCCTCCTAAACATCCCTGCCACCCCATCTCCCCATGTCATCTAAACAGTTCCTAAACAATTTTCAAATTTAAAAGCTGAGATCCAGTAATGATTCGGGATTAAAAAAATAAACATCAAGCCCATGCTACTGTAGAGATTGCAATGTCTTTGCAATTACTATATCCAGAGAGAATTAGAGTTACAGTATGTCATATTACAAACATATTACACAGTATTGCAGTATTTTTCATGTCATAAATAAGATATTTTAAGAAGAACACCACACCAAAACACATAAATGAATGTCCATATTCTCCATAAAACAACTGATGTAACAATTTCCAAAAACCTGAAAAAGATACTGTATAAATAAGAAAAGATGCATGCCTTTTGTATTTCCCTTCAATTCTTGGCCTTGTTACCTTCTCAGATATGCTGCAAAACTAAATAAAATTGGAACCAGTGCCATGTTGAGGTTTTGCAACCAGAAATTCATAAATCACCTGCAAACATGCACCTATACTAGATGATACTAACTATCAATCACATTGGTGTCCACTCATGTGCAGTGCTTTATTGTCTATTTGCATTTTATTTATACATAACTTACATAATTAACAGAATTTACATCATGTGCTATTGAAGGAAACCCGAAACTTGAGACCATTGACTCCTTAAGAAAAAACTTATTGATGTTATTACCCAAGTGAGAAGTGAGCTAATTCTTCCACAGACTTGACAAGTGGAATTGGTTAGCTCCAGCCAGGAAACCATAGAACCCTGAAGTCCTGTCATGTAGGGGGTCCAGCAGACAAGGTAAATGCTACATCATTATTACTTTGTGTCATAATAACAACAAAACAAACAAACTGTTTTTGGCTTAAATCTCCACATCCTGCAAATTACCCACTCTCATTATTTCACAGCAGCAAAGCAAGAAAGGACAAAAAGGCATAATGGACAGCTGATAAAATGTTTTGCTGAAGTGAATTCGGAGTTTAGATAAGGTTGTGATTTAAGACTGGGACACAGTCGTTAAACGGTCATCCTGGGGCAGTGAGTTTGTCTCTATTTGTTGAGTAACTCAGCACTGATATTAGAACCCTTAAATGGACAATATGGGAAAGATTAGGAAAGCCATTAACCCATCTTGTGAAAATTGGCAGAAAATTAGCAATGAGCACAATGTGTGCTGTACATACAGTTAATTAGCAGATAATAACAATGATTAGCTGCGATCAAATTTGATGAATGACTGCTGGTTTGGTGTAATTACATAATTGAATGCTAATAGTGAGCAGGCACCCCTTTCAAGAGATTTGTCTTGGCTGGAGATGTTCCTCACACGTTTACATAGGTGCAAATAGTTGCACTGTCAAGTTTTAAGGCTCAACCAAACTGTTACCCTACTCTGGAAATGTATCACTAAAAATACATTTCTTGTTACATCCACCAGATCCTTCCCTTTCTTGCCCTTGTTTACACCGGTGCTCTGCTTACATTAAAAATGTCATACTACCACTGACATATCCTTCAATGCTTTTAAGTATATGAATTAAAGCCACTTCCTACCTTCAGACCGCTTTGCACCAGCTTGTGAATGTCCAAGAAGGGCTCCTTGATTAGTTCAAGGTCATGGTTGAGTATCCTGACTGTTCCCTCTCTCTCCAGGACAAAAAGCCGCTGGGATCCATCCCCACAGTGCACCACAGCCACCGGCTGCCTCAGACCGCTCAACACCTCCTGTGCACAGTAGCAGTTGTGTTTGTGTTTCCTGGGTAACAAGGACGACACAGAAGATCAGAGACAGACAGTGGTGGTGAATGATCCAGCTAGACATTAAAGGGGACATGAGAAAATGCTCTAAATAAATATTATTTGTTTTTTTGTGCTTTGAAAAGTCTGTCACCTATCAATCTATCCATCTATCTATCAGAATTTGTGTTCTGAAGTGAAAACTTACATCACAAACAAAGACAAATCATCTCTGGTATACTAAGATCATGATCTACCCTGAAACACTTAGGAAAGGGAAGAGAGCATGGAGAAGTCCTAACTTTGTCACACTTTCCAGTATTCAAATTAGATGTCACTGACTCTTACATGTGTCACCTTTAAGGTTCTGATATTCAACAACAGGTTATCATATTTCAAAGACCTGTTTTTCCATCTCTATACAAACATACATGTTTCAGTCCTCCAAGGCAGTGTTTCCCAACCCTGGTCCTCAGGGAACACTGCCCTGCATATTTTACAGTAGATGTTGCCCTTCTCAACACATCTGATTCAAATGAACGGGTCACTATCAGGCTTTTGCAGAGCTTGATGATGAGCTGACCATTTGAAATTCTAAATAAAAAATAAAGAAATAAAAAAACAACAGGAAAACACAATGCTCTAACTATAGGAAGATATACAGCAGAATGCTGGCTGCTGGTTTTCAAGTGCAAATGTTGTTTGGCCTTCTTGCCTAAAGAAAAACAGAGATAAAAGTGATCTCTCCCCTACATGGACAAAACGGCAAAGCCCTCTGTCACGTACGGACCTTTGCAGCGAGGAAGGAGAACAAAATGATGCAGGATAAACATTTTAATGATGTGAGCAAAGCTCAACAAAAGGTAGCCTGGAAAAACACAAGGATTAGACAAGCATTTCTGACAGATTATGGACAAGTCAAAATTGATACTTGACTCAGACTCCAACTTTTTCTATTAAAAAAAACAAAATAAAACAAAAATTCCATGTTTTAATTAAATCCTCAAATGTAATAAATTATGGTTAAATTCTGACTACAAACCTGCTGATATCTTCTATTTTCTCATCTCCCAAGTAGTTGGAATCTTGGCCTTGTAGTTGCTTTCGTTGAAAATCTGGAAAGCATAGACTGGCATCTCTCCTCCCATAATATTGGCAGAACTCATCCACGTCGGCTTGAAACAGTTCTAGCAAACACAACAAATACAGACACAGACAGAGGAAACACAGAAACTCAAATGAACAGTCTCATAATGCCGTTTTTTATGATTGTGTATCATGTGTCTGCACAGTTTTTGTGTATTAGCTTGCATGGGTAAAAGAGTGAATTCAAGAGTAGGACAGAGGAAAAGAGAAAGGATGTGATGTGTCAGTGTACTGGGGAAGGTTGAGCTATGCTTGATGAGCCAAACCAAATTCTGGCTAGACTGGGCTAGAACAAGTGAAGAGAAAGTGGGCCAAACCAAATGGATCCCAGATTTTAGACTGTGGTGGACTGTGCCTCCTATGGAGAGGAGAAAGACTGCATTCCTAAAATCTTGTTTACATTGTCATTAATTTGATTTGTAAAATGATGCTTGTGCCCTTTTTCTAATGAATTTATAAGCAACATCACTTGTTTTCCTTTTCCTTTCTTCAGTGATGAGGTTGCACTTTCTCCTACTGGAGGACCCCTTTACTACATTAGATCTTTAGAGTGGAGTGTCAGCATACAGCAGCTGCTTGCATTTGATTTATTCAAAGGAAAATGAAAACTCTGTTGGAAATGCAGCAGCATGTTGCCAGTGACAGTAAGACTCATCAGCCCCAAGATTTTCTCTTTGCCACTAAAACTCTATATACAGTATATCTGGTGAGTCATGGGTTTTTTGAAGGCTGGCTTGGAGTTTGGTAGTTTGCTGTCATCCACAAAGTACTGTGCATGTTTTATGCACAAAAGAGCACCAAAACAATGTACTCTATTCCATCAATACAGGGTAAGTTCCACAGGCAGTGGAGCATAACAGTGAAAACATGATATAAAAAAACTAAGAGATCCTTCAATATACTGTAGGTGTCTTGACAAAATAAACCATAAAAATTCGGTCCTGAGTTTGCTGATCACAGCAATGATTGTCAGAAATGATGAGTTCTGTGTATCCTGGAGAGACCCACATGTTTATGTTTAAAGGCAGTATCTCACTTTTAACTATAACATATATGTTTCTTTTCTTTTCTGTGACTAAGCTGCATTAACAGCAAAATAATACAAACCCAAACATTAATGCCCAGAAATCACATTAGAAAAAAACTAATTGTTTTGACCTTTCTGTCAGTAAAATCACATCCTCTAAGCCAGATGATGTGCCGATTCAGCTCACACAGTCTGATCACACCCCAAAATAAGTCAAATCATTATCAACAACACAACTATGCAGCAAGAGAGAGAGAAAAACATAGTAAGACTTTCAAAGCTATTGCTAAGAGAGAAAATTTCATTCTCACTGAATGAAATACAATGTCACCGTGTTTATTCAGTTAAACCAAACTAAAGCTTGCAATATTCCGTCAATTCTTAGCCATTTAAACATTGTTGTGTGACCACTTGCTCTTGCCTTTACATGAGTCTGATTGTTTTGCACCATTGAGCAACACATGGGCACAGCATGGGGAAATGAAGTAATCAACCAGTTAAATATGGCATATAATTCTGAATAAACAAATGTTTTCAGAGTGAAAGATATTCTTTGTTTTTACTAACAAGCAAAGGCACGATATGTCCAAATACTGTGTGGCTGTATTTTACTCATTAAGGAAAATGTGCCATCACATCACACCTTGGTTTACCTAAAAGGTTTCATTACCAAAGCAAAAAAGTGATCTGCATAAACATGGGAGTCATACACAGCTACACCTCAAGCCACTGAAGTCTCAACATTACTCCCGGCAAAAAGCAGTGTGCAGTGGTTCTCAACAGCCCTTTGTGACCTAAAAACAATCTTGACAATATTGTTTCCTTTAGTCAGTCCCTCTGAGGACAGAGGAGAGCAAATATACCAGTGATAAAAACACAAACAGGGCTCTCCCAGTCCCTCCTTTCATCTCCTTCTCCTGCCACACACTAACTGCACGGGCTGACCACACTAAATACTAGAGGTGATAGGATATCCCCTCGAACATCTAAACATAACATGGAGATCAAACACACACGTAGAAACACACACATCTCTGGCTTTACCACCCACCCTCTTGTGTCTGCAGTTATCTTAACCATGCTGGTTGGGGACCTTGGGTGCAGGTGGGGGGATGAATGAAGAGAGGAGGAGGATATAAGAAAAGCAGGGTACAGGGAAAGCGGGAAGCCTCAATGTAGTAAAATGTCTTAATGGAGGAATAAGTGCTACAAACACCAGCCTAATCAGGAGGATGATGGACGTTGAAAAGTCTACCATTTCATTTTCAGTCTTTGCAAAGATTAAGGACACATTGTTCTGTTTGTGTGTGGTTACATTCCCTGTTACTGTCTGGCACAAGAAAATCCAGATTTACAAATCTTAAAAAAAAACCCCAACATTTTCATTTAATGTTTTTGAAAATGCAAATAAGAAAAAGGGGCATACAAAAGAAAAGATATCAATGAAGGGAAGCTAAAAGCTAAAGGTGGAGGAGAGAGAGAGGGAGAGACAGAACTCCATATTCCCGACTCCCCAGCGCTAAAGTTATACTTCCATCTGGTTATCTTCCAAGGCAACCTGGGTGGCCCACCCTAAGTACTTGACATCTTGATGCACTTCAGCAGTTTTACATACACACAACCTTTGTAGAAAAATAAATGTGTCATTCGTCACCACATATGCTGATCTGCGGAGGGTGGGTAGGTGGGGCGGAGTGGGGAGGAGCACGACATTGGGGGCATGGGGGGGGGGGGGCGGGCTTCTCGTTCTTCTCTTCTTCTCTTCTCTCCTCTCCTGAGCTTTTTTGTCCGTCAGCTGTAATGCCATTCAAGTCTTCTTCTTCGTCTTCTTCTTCTTTCCTTTCTCTACTCTGTGGAGTTTACTTTACTTTAGTGTTGTACATGATAGGCCAGCAGGCCATTAGATGCACACTTGGATGGACTCAGGTGGAATGTGTGTGTTTGATATTTGAATCGAGCTGCAGCATACCATGTGGGTGGGTTGCAGACAAATGTGTTTGAAACTGTTCTCTGTTTGCAAATCTCAGCCGATCTAATCAGTTTGTGGCAACAGAGATTGGAAGAAGACATGGCTTTAAGAGAAGAGACAGTCGAAAAGTGTTTGATCATGTTTGGTATGCACTCTGAAGACACAGGTACTGTACCTGTGATCTTGCATCCCTTCAAAAGAAATTCTTCTTAGGACCAGATGCTTTCAGGGGAAAGGATGGTTCCTATCATTTAACACTACCAAATCCACAAGGATAACTTTTTTTCATGCTCTGTCGATCTGCCAGGCCATATTCAAGCAGCAAAGCCACATTTAGTACCTCTTCCAAAGAGGTTAATTTGCCTGCATTTGTCTGTCTGTGAGCAACATAAAATAGACCATAAACAGATTTTGATTCTGACATTTGCTTGGGATGGAGTTATGGCCCAAGGATGAAAATTTTAGATTTTTGATTTAGATACTTTGAGGTTACTACTCAAATGAAAAAACACCAGCAGTGGCAGAGCATGAGACACAGGTTTAAAGTGACATTTGCCTGAGGAAGGTGAGTGCTTGACCTTCATGTCTAGAACACAGATAGAGTACTCATGCCTAACAAAGAATCATCTCCAGGTTATAAAGTACTTCATTCTGCTCAAGATAGTTTTTTGAATATATTACTCTGACCTGGTCTGCTTTTGTTAAAACACATAACAAATTTATGTTATACAAATAAAATATTTTTTCACTGAAGTTTCAGGAAATGCCACAAATCTTCACAGTACATCATACTCAAAATTTGATCTGCAAATGTACCCTTGTTTAATGTAAACTTCAGTATAATATTATATGAACAAATGTCTCTGCCGCTTAGTTCCATAAACTCATTTAGATAAAAAATGCACAGTTAAAAGCACAAATGTCACTCTGCAGTTTGCAAGAAAACAAAATTGCTGTATCAGTCTCCAGACTAATCAGCAAACTGGCTTTGAGTTATTTTACTGATGCATTAAAGTGCAACAGTAAAGCAGAAAGCAAGGCAGCAAGTAAGCAAATGGGTGAGACAAGCTCAGCAACAAATGGAGGTGAGGTCAGATGAGGTAAGAGTTGGATAAATAAATATTCACAGACCAGACTACTGACGCACCAAAAATCCAGTCCAAAAATCTGCCACTTCAACATGTGCAGCCAGAGTCTCAAAGAGAAATGAGGGCTGATTCAAATATTAATTTATCACAATCAGAGGTGTCAGTTTCATTTCCAATGTAGGGGAGACCAAAACAACTAAGTATAACATACAACATGCCCGCTTTCACTCTCCTCCTGTGTATATGTTTGATTGTATATCACCAGGCAACAGCACAGGAGGTGTAATTAACGCCACATCCTTGATCACTATTGTCTGTGTAATTACCTGGGATGTGCCCCCTGCAGGTGTAGTAGAACTCGCGGCAGAAATCCTGGCAGAGCCGCGGCAGGTCTGGCTCCCTGTGTGGCATCTTATCCATGTCCGAGGAGTGGAACAACACCTGGGCATTGGGGGAACAGTGAGCACACTTGATCTCCTCCAGGAGACGTCCACATTCTGTGTTGTTGGTCGAGAAAATCTGGAGACCACACGCAACAAGGACCAAGAGCCTGATTAAAATGGTGGACTGTTAACTTTTACTTCAAACACATTGCACAGGCAAGCCATTATTTGGAAATATTAGCATTAGTAACGATTACACTATGAAGAAGGGAATCGTTAGTTTGAACGGGGCATTTTCAAACATTTATTTTATTACATTCCTAACAACTTGAGAGACAGTACAGATTATCAAGAACATTCAAAAAGATTTACTGTAAAAAAAAAGTCCAAATTAAGTTTTATAGGCAAATATAAGCCCTTAAATGTTATATAAAGCAGCTATAATGTCAGCCCATGTAATGTGTAACATTAATGGTTTCAATTAAATGTTTACATTATTCTAACAATAAAAAACAGATGCTTTGGCACTTTCCATCCCTCACCAGTCTTTTCCATTTAACTGCTCTCCAATCCCACTCCAGGTACCATACAAGACAGAGAGGACCTCAGCACATTCAGAAAGCACTGTATGTTAAGAACACCCCGCTACCGTATGTTACATGCAGCATAAGATGCTGTGGCTGTCCAACACCTTATGTCACACTTCATAACAAACACCTGTATTGTCATAGAGTTTGTTTATATTCTTCATTGTTTATATTCTTCATGGCAAGCAGTTGAGTTTGGAGACTCAACAATGTAATGGTCAGTACTTTGGTGAACAATTTGTTGACACAGCATCTTTCCTTTTTTGTAGCATCGTTTAGAATGAAACATGAGGAAGAGACAATTCCTCCCTATTGATCTGCACTGACAAACCACCATTCATATTGCAGGAACATTCCAGGTTTTACAGGTAAGGGTGATACTATCTGTCATTAAAACCTTTTTTTTCATTTTTTTTTAGAAGCCCATATACAAAAAAGCTGGAGTTAGGCACCAGCGCCCCCCATAACCATAACCCTCAGTGGATAAAGCGGTAGAAAATGAGTGAATGAGTAAACCACATCATGCCATTGTATCAATATCCCCTGCTGTGTTCTCCATATCAATGTTTAAACTCTAAGAGTTTATCACCTTTTTTGGTTTGCTTGAAGAAATAGTGAAACAGAGGCATCTCATTCGCTCTCTCACTGCAGAAAGTTCACAAACAGCTGAAGTAAAAATGACAATTCCCATGTCTGACAGATCTCATGGCATGAAATGAACGAAGCCAAATACAAGCCATGGAGATCGACTTGAGATCACTACAAAAAAGTACACAAAGAGTTAATCCAAAAGAAATTAACAGAATTATTTACATAACAAATTAGCTATGATAAAACACAATGTAATCTGTTTTAGGTCAAGTGCTATGCAGCATGGGCAGTCAGGCAGGCAGACTGGCTGGTAGTGCTTTGCTCTGTGTGAGGTCCATGTGTAAACACCAATTTAGAGATAGACAGACACATCATTCCCACTCTGGCATCAACAAATTAGCAGTCTGTCGAAGTCAATTACACCAGTGGACCCAAGGCCAACACATGGACAAGTTACACTTTGCTCTGATTGTAGAATAAACTGGAACTGAGTAAAAGTTTAAGTTGTACAGACCTGTGTTTACTCAACAGGTGGCAGAACCTCTGGCTAAACCCTGAGGGTCGACATGTAAATATACTGACATCAATCAAAAGAGACAGGGTAAAGGACAAACTGAAGAGTTTCCATCAATAAACCCCAAATCAAATTATATAATTGCCACACATTTGATCAAACTATCAAAAGGGAGCTCCCAGCTGGCTTCGACCGTGTGTGCTGTTTTTCTGTCTCCATGCCCTACACACTCATGCCATGAAGTGTTGTGGGTATGCCTGCCCTCCTGCTCTAAATTGCCCATTGATGCTGAGGGCCATGGGCTGGCATGGCACACAGAATGGAGAGTAGCATTTGTGTTCTCTCAGCCATGCCCTGTGTCCATATGTTGCTGGGACAGGCTCCAATGTTGCCATCATCCAAACCTGAACAAGTAGACCTTTGTTTGTTGTCTTTTTGCTAAACCCCAGTGAGCATGTTCCTCAAAAGCGTGGAGAAAGTGGCAATGAGGCTCAGCTGGTGTACTTTTGCTAAGTCCATAAGCAAATTAAAATGTCATTAACTTATACCCAGGCTATATCAGTGCATATTGTTTTTTCAACCGACATAAACCTGGTTTTAATTAAAATGCATAGCAATTTTTTTCCCGAAAATTCAATGATAGAAAATGTACATGCATGTGAGTTTCCATTATTCATTACAATGAGATAAGAAATAGGCGGCACAAAATTTAAAGTCTGGGTCACCACAGAAGAACTTGATGACTTAAATAAAGACCGTTGGTAGTTGTTGATGTTTTTCATGCTGTTGTAGTAATATTTGCTTCTTGCACTAAGTCAACTAATGCTGCAATTTTTTGCTCATCAGTCCACATACACCTCAACTTGTGTGCCATTCCCCTATTATACTTTATTAGCTGAATCTGTTTCATTTAACTTTCATGCTATATTTCAAGTTTTTTATTGAATATTCCGCTGGGGAAGACACCACCTTTAATGTCTGACGCAAAAACTGCTATCCTAACCTTGAGTGTCTACTAATATCGATATCATTCCAAAAATATCTGTGCAAATGTATTAATGCAGAATGCAACACTTGATAAAAATCATTTGTCTTTAAATCACTAGAAATCTGTGACACACAGCAGACCTCAAATGGGCAGAGAGAGACCCATGGGGGTTGGGGGGGCTGGGGTGCTTGAGCTCTACTGCAGGCAACACTAAAGCTTCAACAAAGCACTTGTCCACAGGGAATAGGTGTAAGTTGGCTGGCGGGAGGATATAGTGAAGGACACACACACCCTCTCAAAGGCATTAGCACTTGGACAGGGCTGATGAGTGGGGGGAGAGTGATGTTCTCCAGCTTCTCCCATTAGCGAAACCAACAAACACAATGGTGTTGTTGTTATTCCTTTGCCATAACCAGAAAGGGCTCCGTGTGTGGGCAGTGTAGTGGGGAGGAGGAGAAGTCGAGTTTGCCCTACTCACGTTCACCCCCCCCCACCCCCCCCCCCCCCCCCCCCCCCCCCCCCCCGCTTTTATTTGCATGACTTGAGCAAATTAAATGATGCAATATGGCTTTTTTGTCGCAAACACAAAGTGAGATACCACCCAGCCACTGAATGATCCGAAGACTGGTTTAACATGATAATGGCCCGGTGAGGGTACAACGGAATCCGCTACAAGTTTGACACATATACAGTCGTTTGTGTGTGTTGTTTTTTCCTCCCTCTATTTAACTCCCACGGAGACCGAGCAGAGGCTTCAACGCTGAGTTTACACGACAGTTTAAAGCTCAAAAAGCTCGGTAATATCAATTCTCTGGAGAAGCTCAGGTTAAAAAAAAAAACAAGTGGAAACCCTCACCAAATGTTCGACTTGGTGAAGTTTCTTTTCCCTCCATTAGCAAACACATTCCTGTAGCGTTAACTCTCCCAAAACGAAACGAGAAGAAACGGCTTTTAGCTCACAGTTCAACGTAAAACAAAACAGTAGAACCGAGTCTCGTACCTTTAAAGGGTTCAACAGACACGCCACTACTCATTTCTCCTGACACTTGTGGCGGAGTGTAGCGAGACACACATCGGCGAGTGATTGCCATGGTAACGCTGAAGCGCACGGGACACGCTGATTTTAGCGTTACACCAGGCTGTGCATAGAGAAGGCACTCTGATGACCGAAACGGTAAAACTAAAGCTTAACTTCGTGACACATCAACAAACAAACAGACATAGCGCACGAAGACACAAACACATGTAGGAATATTAAGAATGTTAAAACTTCGCACGGGATGGATAGACTGGTGTACAAGAAGTGCTTCAATCTGATGACGCCATAATAAATAGCATTATTTGACGGAGCAATTACGCTTTTAGAGATGTGGATCAACACATGATGATGTTACAATGATGCAAAGTGGCGATTGATTTACAGTAACTCACACCTGAGGGGAAGTTTAAATGACACATCGATGGCTATTAATAATACACACACACACACACTACATGCAGCCATCTACAACTGGATACATATACAGTATGTAAATGTTTAACAAGACCTTTTCATCGGGGCAATCAGAGGTTTGCAACACGGCTCGGGGCCATTTACCCCCCGACCATTACCAAATCCGGCCGCCGGCAATAAGAGGCAGAATGACAATACACATGGGCTGTAAATGCACCTCATGATGGGACGTAGCAGTTGAAAAAAATCCCAGCGTCTTCCTTTAAAGAAACAAAGCGCCATGGTGGTGAATGAGCATGATGAACTTACCCTGGCATCCCTGCGGTGCAGCATCTGATAGGCGGCTCTCCTGGTGGGACAGCAGGACACGCGGGGGTACAGCCTGTGGCAAACATCTCCGCTGCCGCCGCCGCCGCCGCCGCTGCTGCTGCTGCTGCTGCCACTGCCGTCAAGCAGCACTTTTCTCTCCCTCTTCTTCAGCCGCTTGGGCAAGCTTCCGTCGTAACATCGTCTCCTCCTGGGGCCAATTTCTCCTCTCTCACCGAACTTTGCGTCCCCACATTCCCACACGTTTACCGCGATGGCCAGGACGAGCACGAATTGCAAATGCTTCATAGTTTATATATGTGTTTAAATATAAAAATCATAAAAAAAAAAATAACCGATATAAATGTGTGGAAATAAACAGAAAACACAACAAAAATATGCCCTTATTTTCTTCAAAAGCTTAACCCGCGATGTAATATATATATTGCTTTTATATGTGCCAAATTTCTCCGAGCAGCACAAACCAATAACTGCTGAAATTACAAATATGCTGTTTGTCAGAGCAGGTGTCCTGAACTGAAATCCCTGCTACAAAAACATGTGATTAAAATAAATTAAAGTTGATTCAGCTTATGGAGTGAAAAAAAAACACGAAATGGAAACAAATCAATAACACAAATGATCCTGAAGCACTCAAAAAGTAAAAACAAAAAACAAAAAAAGAAGAAATCAAAAACACTGTGTACTGCAAACAGAGAGAAAGAGACCCGTGACGTAGTTTCAGATGTAATTCCTTTGGCGCACAGCACGGCGGTTTGCGCATCAAAACACATAAGAAAATAAAAAGTTGCCTCTCACTTAAGTCCTCAGAGCTCTCACATGTTTTCCCGTGCTCTTTTCTCCTTCTTTTTAACCAGCGCGCGAGAAGAGGAGCGAGCACGGTGACGTATGACTTCACGGGAGCGCGCCTGTGGCCGCAGTCGCGTCCACGTCGAGGTAAGCGATTACCTGGCAAAGCCTTCAGAGAGGTGGGGGCGTGGGGGAGAGCGTGGCGACAGTGAGAGGCTCCAGGCTGAACAGGGGAATGACATGACTGTGTCCTTATAGTGGGGAAAAAAAAATCTTATTCACTCTGAAATTGAGGATGTAAACAAACAGTTATGTTGATGGTAACTGCAAATAACAGCAATAGCCCATGGAAACTTTTGCTTTCAGCACCCAGTGTGGTCTGCTGTAGTTTGAGGTTTGGTGTGCATTCTGTGACCGTCCTCTGCATACGTTGGTTGGAATGAGTTGTTGACTTACTGTTGACTTTACTATCTCAAACCTGTCTGGTCATTCTCCTTTGACCTCTGGCGTCACCAATGTATTTTCAGACAGAACACAGCTACTCACTGGGTTTTCAGGGCTTTCACTGTAAAGCCTAGAGATGGTTGTGTTAAAATCCAAGTAAATCAGCAGCGTCTGAAATAGTCAGACCAGCTCCTCTGGCACCATGTTCAAAGTCACTCACATCACCTCTCTTCCACATTTTGATGGTCAGTTTGAACCTCAGCGGGTCATCTTGACCATGTTTACAGGTCTTAATGCATTGAGTTGCTGCCATGTGATTGGTTGATTCGATTTAATGCTATTAAATGGGTGTACCTAATAAAGTGGCTGGTAAGTGTACGTTGACATGGGTTGACATGACAAGTGCGGCTGTTTGGCTTTGTTTTTCTAAATGCTTTAAAATGTAAATCCTGGCAGATAATATGTAAAATTGGCAACAATGCTGACGCCCATCAATTTGTTTTCTCTACACACTCTCAGGCATCTTTAACACATCACCTGATAGGGATCGGGAATAGAATGTCCAACCATTAATGGAGAAACAACAATCACCGCCCCAGGGCTTTTTGGATACCCAGAAAATCTGAAATCATTTACAATGTTAGCGGCACCTGTTCTTACTTGGGGGTCTCCGGCACTCACCACAGCTTATCTACTGGAATCTTGAGCGGGTGGAATCCAGGAGGGGTTGGTTTGATTGTGGGCAATTATGGAAATGACTGTATGCTATGAAGCCATGGCAGACCCTGCCAGATCTGACCCCCCTCCCCTCCACCCTCTACATTCCTTACGTTACCCGGCTGAAGACATTCAGGACCAAGTATAGCCAAAGTGCTACTGTGGTGCAGTGTGTTGTGAAAGAGGGAAGAAGCAGGACCATGTGCAGGGAAGGAATCTGCCACCTCCACCACCAACACTTGAGCTCCGAGCAGAGGAAAGGAATATGACTGTGTTGTCGAACAGTGTGAACACATGTGGGATGCAGCTGTGGAGTTGAGAAGAGAACATCTGCTTGGAGAGATAGACCATTAGAGAGAATTGCAGTTCAACAGACCTAAGCTGACATAGTCCTGCTGAAGCACAGAGTAGAGAGAGAGAGAGACACACACACACACACACACACGAAGAAATAACAAAAACAAAACGTACAAACAAACCATCTTACCAGAACAGTACCGTCACCACATCAATAAACAATTATTTACTCAATGTCTTTGTTTATTATATTTAGTGCTGTGCATTTCAGGTCTTGAAGGGTAAATTCTGAAGCTACTCCTGCTTTAAAATGGTTTTGTAGGACAAAGTGTGTAACTCATTCTGATCTAAATAAAATATAATTCCCAGAAAAGGAAACAATAAGCTTTGCCCTTTATTCTTCTGCATGGTCAGTGGGGGATTTCTATGCACTCAGCTCCTGACCCTGTGAGAGGATATCCCAGAGGATGATGGTTAGGTTTTTGTGTGACCACATAAGGATCAACAACATGAGTCTGGAGGTCTGAAAGCCCTCACAGCTGCCTCCACTGTTTCCCAAACTGAGATGTTCAAAGTTGAGTCTGTTCTCCTAGCCATTCTGTTATTGTTTATTTCATGACAGCACTGCAATCATGCGCACAACAAGACTGACAGAACTCCATTTTGTGTTTTTATGGTTTTGTGTTTTCCATTCCTACCTCACACCTCACCTAAATTTGTCTCTGATTGTTTTATTTATTTACTTATTGGATAGCTTCAGTGTATATAAATGAACATCAGCACTACATTTTAACATGTAAACTGATGACTCATAGCAAGTCTCTTTACAGGTACAAAAAGCAAAGCAACAGTAGGCCAACAAGTACACAAAACAGGTTTAACTACACTACAAAAGAGGCTTATTTGTCTGAGGCCTGGGTTGTACTTGTGAACAGAGCTTTGGTACGGTCCGTGTGGCATACATTTTCATCCACCCATTTCTGTGGACAGTGGAACACGCCGACTGAGAAGGCTCCATGTTTCATCAACACTTTCCAGTCAAAAAAAGACAACAAATAATATGCTAACCAAGGAAACTTGATTGGGATTATGTGAGGCAGTCCACTGGTACCCACACATGTACCGATGCGGACCCTCATTTTGATATGAACAGAATCACGGTAGACAGCAGAAGCAAATCTCAGCTGAGCACAGTAAGTATGACCCAGCCCTTAAAGATGTTGCTATACAAAATTCAATGCTCATGCATGTCCCTCTCTGGTTGAATTTTAATTCCTTTTGCAGCTCTCTGATAAGTGTCATCATCAGATATTTTTTTATTTTCATGACAGATTGTTATGAAATACCTGCAAATGACATTTTATTTATACTTGATGCATTAGATAAGGGTTGTGATTAACAAGTGATCCTCAGCATGAAACCAGATCCCGAACTGGTTGACATGTGTTGAAATGAATTAACATAATTTATATTACCCAAACTATCTGTTTTTGCAAGCATATTATCATATTTATACAAAACGTTGTGATCTATACACAGAGTTCTAACATATAGACTTACCTACAGCACAATGCACATGGTAAGTGTTCATTGCAGCAATAGATTGGTCACAACAGCCAAAATAGTCACTTCCCCAATGCCAGAATCACACAAATTATGCCATTCTTCTCTAACATGAAATCGTTAATGTCAGCTCACTGCTAACAGCTGTTCAACCATGTGTGTACTTTTCTTTCATGGCATCCATCCCTGACCTTGCAGCACACAGCAGCATTGTATTACTCTCACACCTTCTTTAATGCATTGGCAATTGTACGCCCTGAGGCATACAGAGCTCGGAAAGTGTTCACAATGTCATTAATAGTCTTGACAACAGCTTAATGAGCCTCTGCCATCTGTTTATGAAAGCTTCAGGGTAAAGTGAGAGAGAAACCAGAAAATCAGATCCAGTAGCAATTTCCAGCTGTACGAGTGTGCCTGATTTCCACTTGAACAGATATAAACACATGAGGACATTTTAAGTGTAGTGACTTATGCAGCGTCATCTACAGTGAGTCAGTGACTGAGCCTGGGCTGTCTGCCCGGTATCAACAGCCTCTAAATCACTGCCTTCAACCATCAGACCACACTACCTCGCCTTTAGCTTCCTCAGCCCTCCCTCCCCTGTACCACCCTGGAGTGTCCTTAGGCCTTGTTTGGCTAAAGTATACACATGGCATGAGTAAGTGAAGTCCTCCAGGGCTCCCTGGCGTAGTGGCACGAGACATGTTACCCGGTTGCACAAGCTGAGAAAGACAAAGTGTCCCGTAACTGTTTACACCATACTCAATGCCTGATGCATACAAACACAAATAATACAATGACACAGCTCTGAGAAGATAAATAGAGCAACGCTGGCTTGCAATGCTCCTGACTGGAAATGTAGGAATCTGATTAGATGTTCACTTTGGAGAGTGATGCCTGCCCAGATGTTTCACCAAAATCACTCTTTAAATCCTAACTCAGGGAGCTAAGAAGTGGTTGTACAAATGTCTCCCTTCACTTCACTTTGACCATGTGTTTCCTTCTCTTTAAAAAAGTAAAAGGACAAGGCTTGAAGTGACCATAGCTCCGTCCTGCTAGTGCTTGGCTAATTGTGTGCTTTGAAAAGAACTATTTCCACTTCCTCCGTGTTGTAGTTCCGGCAGGTCCTTTTTGAACCCTATAATAGAGAATAGCACAATCCCCCAAAGGCAAGTAAGAGGTTAATGGGCAGATTGAAGACTCTGTGTGGTCACTTGTTTGTAAATGTTTCCATCAGTTTTAAACAGATCCCAAAGTAGAGCCATGTTAGGTACCATACATATGTGTGCAAATTGCAGATTCATTACAGCAGAGAGAATCACTGTGCTGCAAATGAACTTGGTGGGATGGGGTTGAGGGCATGAGGGTGGTGGGTGTAGTCTGGTGTGGGCAGCACTGATGGTGGTCCCCGACTGTCGATGCTCTCTCCCTTCATTCCCTCCCTTTTACTCCCTCTTTCTCCGTATCCTGCCGTCCTCAGTCCATCTGTTCCTGCCTGGCCTCTCAGGCTCTCTCTCAGGCAGACCCAAGCTATTGAGTGCTCCTCTCATCTCATGGCAAGCAGATGTGTTATGTGATTTGTTAAAATATCTTAAACATTTGATAAATCAGACTCCCACCAATTAGCTCGCTATCAGTGCAAAATATTTAATGTGCAGCAAGAACAGGTTGTATCCTTGTTAATTTCTTCAAATACAGACATGTAAGAAGAACATACAGTATTAAATGGCATGTACGTTACACACATGTTAAATGGCATGTGTTTTTTTTGTTGTTGTTGCAGATTATTTTGAAAACATTTCAAATCCACTCACCTTATTTCTCAGCTGTTTTTCTCTCACCTGCTTGGTAGATACAGAAGGAATCAGTTATCACTCTAGCTTTTAACATTTCACTTTACGAAACTTGCCTGCAGTGTAGCTTCACTGCTACATACTGTATACTGAACGTTTATCATTCAAACAAAAAGGCAAGCAGACACACTGGTCTGATTAATCAATTCCACCTTTATTTAGATTAGGCAAATGGAAAGTATTTTCACTTCCAATATTTGGAAAAGTAACTTTCAAGGTGGTCTTCAGCATGTATTTGGAGAGATGATTGGTTTCATAGCACAGCAGCGCTATATACCATATAATGTCCTGACTGTCCCTTTGAAAGTGGACATTATTTCCTAAGGCTTGTGGCCAAGTGTGAAATCACAGTTACAGTCTCTTCGCACTGGAATGGTTTTACCACAGAAAAGGGACAGGCTTGCCAGAGAAGTAAAAGAGGTGTAGAATCAGACAGAATTTTCTTTCATTAAAAAGGTCACTGTTTTGGAACCCCTTGCATTTTATTTTCCAGTGGAATCGGTTTGAGGTCCCATTTCAGTGTAATATTTCCCTGTCTCTTACATTAAAAAAGCCAAAGTGAAAACTTCCCCTTTGTATGGGATCTGATTACAAATAATGAGTCATTTTTTACAATATGCCAGCCTCTTCTGTCAGGATGTTTTTGTTCTAATTCTTTTCAGTTATTCCAAAGTATCTCTGCTTGAAAACACTGCCCAGTTATTACAGTATACATTTTCATATTGCTTCCCTAAAGGCAATTCCAGTCTGTGGTCTCCTTTGTGTTATTGGTGCTGTGGAAGGTATTTGATGTTAGCTTTGATGCTTCATCTTTAAACTGCAACATTCCAGGTTTGCTACTGCTTTTGTTATCCTCAGTCTCTTTAAACTCAGTGTGACACCGAAATGTTTCATTATTTATGTCCAGATGCTTTCCACCTTGGCCTTGCTTTTATTCTTTATGTTTCACCTGACACATAAATAGCTACAAAGTCTCTGCATTGGTCATGGACAACTGCATGTTAGTCAGATGTGTTTTGCCTCCCCGTGGCCTTAAGGTTTTCATTAGCAGCACCATGAGTGTTGTTTCAGAAGGTGGTCTTCATGTCGGCCCCAGTCATTGCAGGTTTGAGTCAGTCATGACATACAGTATAAATGTAGTACATGCATGACTAACTTATTAACTGACAATGAACAAAAACAGACAGTTTACAGTACAGGCAACAATTCATGCATATTTTAAATATTACCACTTGATATAATTACTGTATATTTTAGCTTAACAGCACAGTAACTTCTTTTTTACAATGAAATTAATGGGTAGTAGTCCTTTTTTTTCAGTTAAGACTATCAGCTTCACAAAAAAACTCTATTTCTCAGTATTGCAGCGTTTAGAATTTGTGTCACCTGGCAACATTCACACACTGCGGGAATCATTTGTTTTATGTCAAGACAGACCGTGACAACAGCAACATTGCAACATTGGGGTATGACTGAAAACACAGTGTGCCCATGAAAATTTCTAGAAGTACGTTATTCAGCTCAAAAACAGTGGTCGGTCAGCAGTCCCTATCCGCATCTGACCTGCTGCTGTATACACACAAACCCTCCCCCAGTCAGGATGATAGTGTTAGGCTGCCACCAGGCAAGAACAGAACCCCAAAATGCAGACACACAGACACCTAAATAATAAAAATGCCAACACAGAGTCAGTCCCAAAAACAACTAAAAACTGACAGCTAGGCTGGGTTAAAATACTAGATCTCAGGATGAGGGAAAAAAAAAACCAAAAGACAGCATCAAAAGCCAAATGAGGGAGACAGGCTGGTCAGAGCGGACAGGAACAAAAGGGCTTATGATCCTGGAAAAAAATCAAAAAGGCAATAAATAAGAATCGAAGACTGGTAGGCTGGTCCAGGCTTTTAAATAGAAATGAGTGGGTGGTGGCAATCAGCATAAACTGCAGAAGGTGAGTTGGAGGTAGTGGTGGGAAAACAGGTATTGGGGTTTCTCCATCCAGCCTGCAGGGCAAAACACAAACAGACACTCCCACAATGATACCCACTCACACTGACAGACAGCCGTAGAAAAAGGAAGGAAAAGGGGAAGAGGAAACAGGAGGAAAGATCTTAACAGATAGTATTGCTTGACAGATGAAGAACGTAGCATGAAAAATAACATAACATTGTTTTTGTCCACAGATCAAATAGAGGCAGAATAACATCAACAACAACAAAATCTCCATAAGCTACACACCGCAGCTTTGGTGCAGTTTCCCTTTTTCGTGCAGATGGGCGTCTGCAAAAACAACTTTGAAATTCCATATTTCTGTAGTGGGTCTAACATCTACAGAACTATTTTACCAAGGTTTCTAACCCTGTGTATTTCATCATCTGATTCAGTCCCTCACGCGCACACACGCACACACACACCCCTCTCTCAACAGGCTTAATCACAGACAAATGGGGTCACTGCTCTGCCTGCCACTGTATGTCCCTCTTCCATTCCTCCCTCCAACACATTGACACACATGGACAGACCTGTCTCTCATTTGGTCTGAAAGCTGCCTCCATATACTTCCAGATGTCCTCCATACATACGCTTAAACCAATGTGCACACCACCATAGGACACGCAAACAGTTGAACGCCTATTACCACCACACACTTATAAACATAAACACTGCTTCATTATCGTCATACTCCCCTCAAAGCCATTTAAAGCACACAACAAGTCAGTGACCATAAACACAAGCTACATGTTTGTACTTTCTTGTGGGAAAGATCATGTTGTAAATAACTTAAGAAACAAAGGACAAATCAGGACAGTGTAAAGCCCATGTTTATCTTCAGCTAATTGCAAAGATACAGAGCAGAAGTTCTTTTTGCTCGCAGTTACCACTACATTCCAGATGCTGATAGCAGTATTGGACCACCAAGGAATTTAAGTATACTATACAAAAGACTCTGATAAAATGTTTCCCTCTGCACCTTATCCGTCCTCTCCCTGTCAGAGAGTTGTTTTTGTTCGCAAGGCAGTGTCTTTTATTAATCAAGTCTAAGAGCAAAAGTTTGAATCCTGCTCTTGGGCATAGGCTACTGGATTGATTGCAATAAATTTGATACATGTATGCATTGACCCCAGAGTCTGAGCCACAGTAATGATCCCTGGATTTATTTTCTAACTTATAAATACTTAAGATGGCAGCAGGCAGGAGAGCTGGAAAAATAGATGATAGTCAGGTTTTTAAAAATACCCGTATCCGGAGCTCCCTTAATCAGATGAGCATATGGGTCTTGAATTTAGGAGTATGTTTTGAACACGTTTATTTGGTACCAGTACTGTTTAGTGTTTTGTAATTGTGAACAGCAGCACTGTTAAACTATTGGCAGCCTGTGTGAGCAGGTGTTTGACATCGATACTTGTAGATTAGCGGTTGTGAGCTATAAAAGGCTGAAATTTTTCGTCAGCCTTTGCCAGAGAACTGACATTAGGCCACAACTTGACTCAGTCTTCCTTAGACACAATATCTTTGATTAGTAAGGTTGTTATGATTTTACAGGCCAAGACATATAAGCCATATGGTGTGGTTTTATTAAGATGCTAAACGAAGTGAGCCTTTATATTCTCGTGGGGCACTGGGCCCACCATATGAGCTGTGTGAATTCTGATATCCAAGGGAGAGTTGAGTGAGCTCAGCAATACTGGTGAAATACACCAGCAAGAAAATTCAAGGATGGATTGTTCATAAATCAATTGTGCAGCACAGTGCAACATTCTGATGCATTTCAACACTTGTCTTTCCTTGGGAAAGTGAATTTTTTACCCCCACCAGCCTTTCACAACATGTGGCTTGCATGCTGTTTCAAGGAGAAGGAGACTGCCAAGTATCACTGCGTACTCCAAATATTTGTGTGGTCAACTGGACAGTGCTGCTGCAGTTGGATCCCATCAGAAATGTTCAAACACTCCTGAAACCATTTCATGTTTTACGTTTTGCTGTCCAAGTGTTGTACATTTATTTTGTTTTTCAATTGATAACATGTGGCAGCTAATAAAGGATGTGCCTCCATTGTCATTTGTTGATTTCTGTTGTACTATTTCAAATAAACCAATAAATACATTCCAAATAAACAACATGAGCATGAACTTGGTGCACAATTCAGAATCAGACTGAGTAATACATTCAAGTTTAATTGCATCATAAATGTGGAAATTCTGATCAGTCATCTTTTATTTATGTGCCATCATGGAATAGCTTTGAAGGAATTAACTTTATGCTTAATTTCCAAAGGGATTGTAAAAATGTATTTTTTTAAAAAAAACAAGTGAGCAACCTTGGAGGTAAATACATTTCTTATTTTGTGGCTTCAGTGGACTTTTGAGTCTGCCCACGCTTTTCATTTTATGCAAAAAATGTTTAATTTTTTGTGTTTCTCATATTGTATCACTATAGGGAGAGCAGAATGCCATTATGTATGCCTGGAAATGTATATGTGTATGTGTTGGGCATATCAGAATGACAGTCAGTGCAACATTTCAAGTGCACCGACTGATGTTAGTAAGCCAGTGACACTTACTTCTGACCCTTTTACCATTTAGGGGGCCATGGACTGATATGAGTGTTATTGACCCAGAGGCCATTTGTGGCATGTTTGGGGTCTGCAGAATATATCCCAAGCTTTAACCTATACAACAGAGCCAATTATAGCTGCAAAAGGCCAAACAATACAATCCATCAGTCAGGTTTCTCGGGTAAACAGGAATGGGCGGCCCGTTTTGAGGTGTAAACGCCAAATCCCAGAAGAAGCTGTGGGTCAGTGGAGCTGTTTGATTGTCTTATTGGGGGTTGGACTCTATGTGAGAATGTCTGAGAAAAAGAGAGAATGAGAGATAAAAAAGAGAGAGAGAGTAAGGGAAACTGCATATGCATGTGTGTGTGCCTGGTGTGCATGTGCATCACTGCTCAAACACCACAAGTCTGGAGGCACCAAGACACCTAATGAATGTGTGTTTGTTCTTCAGACCCCACACACCTCTGTTTATTTGAACATGGGATAGTGTTCCTGAGCTGTTTTATCCTCCTTGTGTTTGCCACTTAACACGTGCACCACAGGGTTGGCCTGTGCAGTGCTGTGCACCACATTTAAAAAAAAAAAAAGAGAAAGGAGAGAGGAAAATATTAGTCAGCCTGATCGTAATTTTAGACAAACAAACCTTATCTTGTAGTTTGTGGATACAGTGTTCTTCTTCATTATTGTTCTCTCTTCATTATGGAGCAGGGTGATAATCCAAACAGCTCCAGAGAAGTGAGTGCCAAAGGCAATGGGCCAGCGGAGGATTGGCGGTCGGTTTAGTGTCAATGATGTGGTGATGTGGGTCAGGGATAGCAGCAGCAGCGGTCATTGCACAGTGGCTAAGAGCCCAGCCAGACCACCGGGGAGGCGGCCTTCACTTCTTTCCTCAGCCATCAATCACTCATATACACATAAGCAAAGATATACACAAGCAAATACAACCAGACGGTCATCTTTGCACCTCACCATTGGGTATAGCTTATATTTAGTTTCAACCAGAATTACCAACATTGAAAATATGTGGTCATTTACACTATGCTTTATATTCCCAATGTCACATCAGTGGTTCCCAAGCTGTGATTGATGCATTATCTCTTATTCTTAAATGATAAAATGGTCTCTGTTCTGTGGAAGTGCACAGTCCTGGAAATAGATGAGGGCTCATGATGACACAGCTCGCATGACGCAGCATCCATACACTATTGATTCGAATAGCTAATCTCAATGGCAAAATATAAAATCATCAGTATAAACAAGTGTAATATTTCAGCTGGAGTAGAGGTGTAAATTTTGGTACATTTTCTTCTGATGCATTCAGCATTGAACTTGCATTTCTTTTTACACAAAAAGTGACAAAAGTAATTGTGCAATGAAGTTTGTCAGGTGGAACAAGATCTTCTGTTGACGTGTTCTGATAAACGGGAGCCCCAGGTATCAAACAGTAATGAATGACCTCCTACAGATAACAAGGGTTATGTCTCTTAAATCAGGTCACTGCCTACATGATGAGAGGCAAATTTAACCTCATTAGAAAAGGAAATACTACCAACCAGGATGAAAAATGAGCAGAAATTGTAAAGTGTATTGTTCTGTTTCCCTAAGTTGAGTTTTTTTTACTTTGTTTTATCTTTGTTCTATCTTTTTTGTTTTTGTCTGTTTGTAAAGTGTTCTTGGATCCTTGAAAGGCGCTTATAAATAAAATGTATTATTATTATTATTAGTTATTATCATCACAACTAATCAGGCTACATCCATACTACAATATTTTCATTTGAAAACAGCACTTATAGATAAAAACAACCTTCATCCAGATTAGCGTTTCAGGGCCATATCAGATGCAATCTGACCATTCAGATACATTGCAAACATGTTTCGGTCTCTCTGCACTTGTTTCCATAGTTTCAGAAAGTACTACAAATGACAAACAACAATGGTGAAAAATACAAGCAAATTCCTTTTATGAGAGCAAAAGGTGAAACTGCAAGGGAGAGCAAGTGTTGACAGAACTTTTTAATCTTACCTGATAATTGAGTTATGGCCATAAACATTAAGTAAATGCTGTCAATTGTGACAAATTTCAAGAGTTGTTTCTCCTCATCCAGAACTAAAACACAGCCCGGTATTTTACAGTGTTTACAAACTTCTCTTGTTTTGGGACTACAGGCGTACAGAATCCATGCATTTTTAAATGAAAAATTCAACGTTATGAGTTGTAGCCTCAGTTCAGACAATACAGCTTAAAGTAAGATTTGTGTATTTTTTTTATATAGATACAAAATGCCAGACAGAAGGATGACATGGAATCTGTTTTGTATGACCGCTAGAACTGATGTTACATCAGATCTGCCATAGCATTAAATATGCCAGTAATTGTGTCTTTGACCTTTGCAGCCTTTCTTGGGTAGAGACCTGCTACTCATCTGTTCGCTGTTTCATACTGGTATAATAACTGACAGTTATTAATGTTTGTGGTTATCTGTGTGACAGTGTTGATGACAGGGATGAGATGAGAGTGTGTGGGGCTTGTTCATTAATCATGGCAGTGACGATATCTGACTGAACTGAGTTTTAGCTTTTTGATTCATTTTCAATAGCAGAGACCTGTCACTTGATCTTGATTAACCTCACGCACACTCTTACAGTATATACATACATGAACTCCACACACAGTCACAGACTCACAGATGCTGTTTTGATGTAGTACTTCTTTAATTCACACCAGGACTTGCTATTCTTCACTGGTGGTGAGATGGTTCTTTCTGAGAGTCATTTCTCCTGAGTCTTTCAGTTGTCTGAAACTCTTTACTTCAGTGTAAGGCCTTATTGCCCACCCAAAGAGGTTATAGGGATTCTCGACTGCCCTCTCTCTCCCTAAGTGGGTGGTCCTCTGGGGTATGGCTGAGGCACAGGTGGAGCATTGTAGGGGTGCTCACAAAAATAAGCCCCCTCTTCTTCTCACCAACAACCCCTCTCCCCACCCGTTTTCTTTTTTTTTTTTCTTTTGCCACGCCTGCTCAACAGAAAGGTAGACTAAATTTTGCAGAACCGTCTATTAGACTGTTGAGGCATTAAACATTGAAGGTGAACTATTAACATACAAAACCTTTGTGTTACTCATGTTGGGAAAAGCTGTGCAAATGAAACACAAATACATACTGCAATCATAACAAGGCGCTCATAAAATATAATCCCTTATAAAGTTTTTACTACAAATGCTATAGGCAACAAATGCTGACATAAATAACCCCTTCCCTACAAAAAAAACATTCCCATGCTCTGGTTTTGTAAATAATTATAGTTCTGCTGAATGTGTTTTATAAAGTTTACATGGTAGGTTCAGTGCACCCTATCTGTTATTTGGAACCCTGCAAACCACCAGCAAGATGTTGATACATCGCAGCTCTGGGGTAGTGCACAAGGCATGGATTACTTGGGACCATAATAAACAGGAGCATAAAGAAGGATCTGTGCAGAGGGATTGCCCCTGCAAGGGGTGACTCTTCTCAGACCTCCTTGTCTTAATATGTCTTTCTCCAGTTTTTTGAAACACTTCATCCCTCCAGGTAGGTAGGGATTCAGGATGTAATTACACACATGCATGTGTACACAAACTCTTACCCTTCACAACTGGAGTGAGTGCCTTGGCTGGAAAGCAACCTGCTCGTATGTGTTAACAGAACAATTTATTGTTAATGGTTGGGATTGCAGTCATCACAATGGATTTGATAACCTTTTAAGCTCTAAAATGACAGGCTATCAGGAATATAAAGGTAAAATAATAAAAATTGAAATTCACCATGTCATGCAGTTGACATAACTAGGAGACATATTTGTGCTGGAATACAGCAGGTGCTCCCAATAGTGAAACTGCAATGTTAGCGTGCACAAAGACTTGGCTGTGTGCTTCATCCACCTGCACTTTGGTAAAGAGATGCCAGAATTTCTGATTCAATGAACCATTTATGAAAGGTCGAGTAACATAGTGTCCACACCTGTACACCAATGCAGAGTGCATTGCGCACAAAACATGAAAAAAAAATTGTTAACCTTTTTTCATGAAAAGCTCTGCTGAGACTGACAACTTTGACAACATTGCCAAACACGCAGTGACAGGTATAAGAGACAATGACAGGAATGTTGACGAGTCAGCCAACTTCATGTGAGGCTAAATATCCATTATCAGCGTTCCTATCCTCTGATGTTTCACATAACTTCCTGCTCAGATCTTTGCGAGGGCCAGATGGTTACATTGGCCACTGGGGATTGCAAAAAGCCCAGAGAGACAGTTTTACAATGTGCAATTATGGGACAGATAAACTAAACGCTCAACAAAGCAAGGCATTTCCAGATCCCTGTCTCCTAGACTTTGATAAGGAGCAAGCTGCATTCCTTGGTCAATTTACTGTCTTCAAATTGAAATACCAGTACTAATGAAGACTCTTACTGCAGCTTGAGTAGGAGATTTTGTCTCAGTTTAATGAGGGCAGAGCACTGTAGATATACTGTAAAGTATGCTTCACTGCTCATTGTGTGCTTAAAAAGCTTCGCTAAGCACTCAAAGCTGTTTGATTTTGTTTTCAGGGTTGGTCTCATGCCAGTTGATGCTAAAGGGGATAGAGTTTTTTAAGCAATGAGCAGAGCTCCACATATTGCTACACTCAGAGTTCAGCCTGTTTTGTTCCACATTAACATTTCACAGAGAGCTCAGGCGCCTGCCCTCTGTGCTTTACCCCAGGGAGCAAGAATGTCCCACAAACTGACACTGATACAATCTCCAGGTAATGTCTGCCTGCCTGCCTGCAAGCCAGAGGGTGTCTGAGGATATTATGTGTGTGTGTCTGTGTGTGTGTGTGTTTGTGAGAGAGAGACTGCACCACTGGTGTGGTCACAAGGCCAAAGTTCACTAGAAAATGTGTGGCCCTGGGTCGAGAGGTGCTATGGCCTCCGTTAACGGTGAGGCTAGGGTTTCAACCTCCACCCTTACCCTCTCCTTTTTCTCCAGGCTGCTCTGCCACTTGCATTTCTCACTGTGACACGTGTGATGACCCTCACCTTTTAGTCAGGTGACAGAGGCTTGATGGAGGTGAAGAAAGATCAGACAAGAAAGCAGGGCAGCAGGGTGCTAGAAAACAAAACAGATAGCAGTGCTTTGGTGATTTATGCTACATCTGCACTACTAAGTTTTCAAAAGCAACACATCTGCAGGGGTTACGCCTACCATCCATGCTACCCCAAAGATTTGGAGCACCTAAAATGGAGTTTAGGCAGAAAATTGTAGGGGATGCTTTTCAGTCTGGACAAGTAAAAACTTTTGAAAACTATGAAACAGTAAACCACTTGTCATAACTCGACTATGAGCGAAAACCATGGTTAACTCTTACTTTTTGTTTTTGTTTCACATTCAATAAGATTATTGTGTTAGTTTGACTAAAACATACCTTTAAAAAGCATGCATGTTAGTCCAACTGAAATTGTACATTGTAAGTTGAATAGTGGGACTAACACACCCAGATTATGCGATTAGGAGTAGATTTACTACTGCTTGTACACTTTCAATTGGACCAGAGTCAGACCTAAGCTGGACTGGATGCTCTGTGCACACACCATAGTTACCACCCATGACTTAAACAGAAAAAATTCAAAGAAGCCAGTACACAAAAGACAAAAATATGGCAAAATTCAGGTCATTCAGTTGTTTGGACTAACAAAGAGGCCAATTTTATGTTCTATCAGCTTGAGGAATTGAACATTTTCGAAATTCAACTAAGTCCAGTTGCCTTTTTTTACTACACTTTGGTTACCACCCATGACTTAAACAGAAAAAATTCAAAGAAGCCAGTACACAAAAGACAAAAATATGGCAAAATTCAGGTCATTCAGTTGTTTGGACTAACAAAGAGGCCAATTTTATGTTCTATCAGCTTGAGGAATTGAACATTTTCAAATTTATGGATGAAGGAAGACTCAGAATGACACTGGCATGGCATGTTAACAACTACCTGCAAGCTAAGCTTGAATATGCCTGGTGTTAACAAGCTAAAGTGGGCTGTATTCCCAACTAGAATAGTGGAGGTAAATGCACTTCAGACAACAAATTGATTTCCCATCAGTGTATGTATTGTATACTGGAACAAGGGTAGTAGTCCAGTTGAACGGGGTTGTTGAACTATGACTTAACTGTGCATGGAAATGTACATAGTAAGACACTCTCTGCCAATCAGTGGCCAGCACTCTGTTGACGTCACATTTTAGTATTGGCTCAGCTCGCTTGGAACTCCCCCAGAGCAGGTACCAAAAAAGCACCAGGTACCAGGTACTATCTCTAATGGAAAAGCAAAAAAAACCTGAGTCGATTCAAGCCGAGTAGTGCTAGAACTTTATAATGGAAAAGCTCTAAAATTAAACATAATGGTATGGGTTTGGGGTGCTTTATGTCAATTTAAGTTTCTTTAAAATTATTATTTTAAAGAAAAAGGTGTATAGATGTTAAGCTATTTTTATAAATTAAGAAATTGCTCAGGTATTATTTATATCATAGTCGTTATATCATAGTCTCACAGGGAAATTTACTTGGCCATTATATAAAATGAATGGATGGCATTATATTTCATCATCATTACACTGTGCAATTTATTATCACAGTGACAATTTTATGCCAAAATGTGTATTTCAGATCGAAATAAACAATAGTTATTTGTAGTCACATTGAAGTTGACATTTGCTCTGTAAAGCTGTAATATTTAAAGGCCTCCTACATGTTAATGCATCACAGATAGCACTGTGATGCATAACATGTGTAACATGTGCTTCACAAATATTTCTTAATATTTATTTAATGAGTACTAATTATATTATACAATATATATTATATATATTGGCAAATTTGAATACGTTGTCAATATGCAGTACATTTAATTTTTCATTTTGTCCACTTTATATTACAACAAACTCCATATGCTCAGCATATAACTCTAACCACTGTACAAACTTGTAACATAATAGCAAATAGTTGACACAGAGCAGCATATTATTATTATTTTTTTAAAAAAAAAAGAAAAACAAGCACCTGCTTCAGCTGCAAGTGGTTAGAGCACACTAAACAGATTACATGTTGTAAAAGAGGCTAAAAAGGCTCTTTAGATCTGAGAAAAAATATCTGTGTGAGCATCACAATGAGCTAATCCTTTCACATTAAAAGCAGTCATTATTTATTTTTGACAGTAAAAAAAAAAAAACCATGAACTAAAACAGCTTTGAAAAAATCTCAATGTCTCTTCCACCACAAAATATAAATATTACTTTTACTTTTATACTTTATAATATGTATGTAAATATGATGTGTCCTCATGATGTTTCCACAAACAAGTTTTTCCTCCCCAAAGTCACAGAGACATTTTTGTAGCAATCTGTTGGAGCAATATCTGGTTTTAATTGGAGCATTGCACAAATATAGACAGACACACATACATACACAAACACATGCACGCATTCTCAGCCGGCCCTGTTTAAGTGTTCCCCAGACAGTATGTGATCCTCAGACAGGACAGTGCTTCCTCCTCCAGTCATCAGGTCTTGTCTGAAGGATCAGTCTGGCGAGGTCATCCAGACAGAGAGGGAGAGGGGATCTCTCTCCTTTATGATGCTCCTGAGCCTGGTCTGAAAAATGTTGTGGTTTTCTTTTTTCACGTCTGTCTGATCTGATGGTACTAGCAAATGTTGTTGACATCTTTTTCAGATTCTCTCTCTGTGTTTTTGCTCCTCAGTTTTTCATTCATTGTTTTACCTTCTCCCACTTTATTCACACATTTCTGTATCCCTGTCTTTGTTTGAGAAGAATACTTTTCTATATCAGTTGCATTAATTTTATAATATTCCTTATGCAATGTTCTCTCAGTTGTATTTGTGTGCCTTTGTAGTTTTGCCTCCTCACTTGTCTCTGTCTAGCTCCCTCTGTGTATATCTCCCTGTTGGTGTTTTTCTGAAAAATAACAAGGTCTGGGACTATGCGTGTGCGTGTGTTTTGCACTGGCTGCATAGGCTGGATGGGCTGGCTGCACTGGGCTGGCTTCTTGTGTGGTCCCCCGGCAAACTTTATGATTTATTCAGCTAAAGGCAGAGGAGCACGACCCCCAGTGACCACAGAGAGAGAGAGCTGCACGTGGGTTTAATGATTTCACCGCAAAAATGTCTGCTATGGCTGTGCCTGCATGGAGCTCAGAGCCCCCCAATTGGTAGGGAGGGAAGGGTTGAAAAGGCAGCTCTGGCCTGAGTCACTACAAACACGCACCACGACACATCTACTGGGAGGGATTACAGGAAAGATGGAGACAGACAGACAGACAGCTACATCTGACCGGCATGTTCCTGATATTTTAAACTTGTGTCTTTCAGCTGCCTCTATGCATGTTGTTATTCTTTACCAGATTCTGCTATTTTTCTTTCTCCATCCCAGCCTCCTCTGTGTCTTGTGGCCAGTTGGAGTTTTCAGAGGTATTAATGAAATGTGGACACTGAGGATGATGTAACCAAGCTTTCAGGAACAGGGAGAGGGGCAGAAATAATAGGAGGGGTGGACGGCAATGTTGGGGTGGGGTGGTGTTTGTGGGGGAGGTATTTGGCATATTTTTCTTTGTTGGTGTCCAGGTCTGCTGGCTCGGGAGAGTGACTGCTGAGGGCTTGGATCTGGATGCTACACTCAGTGCTGCCTCTCTCTGTTTGGTTACAGCTCTTTAGAACAAGATGATGTCATTCACATTCACACAATGTGAGCATTCTTGATAAAAGGACAAACTTGTGGGGATGAGCGTAATTATGCCGTACCACGCCTCTCATTCCAGTGTTTCAAAGTGATTTTTGTTTTTCATATGTTTTTTCTGACATATTTTAGAATGTTCTTGTATGTTCTTGTTTTAGAAGCAAGAACATACATACATAAAACTAGCTGATTTGAGTTTTGAAATGAACAAATTTTGACATGTTATAGTGGACAAAGTAAAGGAGTTTATATGATTAATAATGGCTCAAATCCATGGAATTTCTGTCCTGTTTCAAAGCAGTTCACCACAATATGTAGTTGAGTACAAATGTTCAAATTAAATAAAGGAAGCTTGGAGAGAGTCATCTGCTTGCTTCATTGTTTCCATGTCTCTTCTCATCATTGACTGTCTTTGTCCTGAAAGGCCAATCACAGTGATCTCTGTCATCAGTGAACGGCGACACCAATTTTACTTGTTAGACATTAAAGCATTAAAGCTGTTGGCAGGGCCCCTTTCAGTGCTGACATGGGCCAACATAACTAAAACTGAAGAAGGCTTTAAATGGTCGATGACCATTGCGGCAGAGATGCTATGGCTTTGGATGCTGTATTCCAAGAAAGTCTGTTAGTGATCGTTTTCATATAATGACTCATTCTGTGGCTTTCACAGACTTTTACCTAAGCAGCTGTTGCTCAGAAAATCAGCACAGCTGTGATGCGGTCACAAGCACAAGGCTGCTGGTATCACAGTTGTGTTGATAATCAGTACAACAGCATGATGTCGTGTGTATGTATATATATATATATATATATATACCAGACCGACTTGAGACCACACCAGACCGAGCATATCCTGAATGCTAAACAGGTTATGTCCACTACTTTGATTCACATACATTTATTCTTATGTTTCCATTAATTAGACAACCAGATAGAAAAGTGTCTGTTTAGAATTGGTGGTTTGTATGAATCTGGCAAGTGAACTGTTGGGTCAGCTTGATGTGACAGTTCACTGCTCCATCATTTCCTGCTCTCAGTAGATGTCTACAGTCACTTTTTAATGAACTTTCAGATCTGCAAGACATAATATGTTATTGTCTGAGCTATATTTCTTGTGTTCACACTTTCTAAGTCATCATGCTTATATTTAGTTTTGCACCTGTGCCCACTCACTACCATTTGCACAAAATTATCTTGCTCTCTCCTGACGACCATTCATAATTTACTTCAAATGGTATTTCTAGAAGAAAAATTCCCTTGAACCAGGCCTCACTGTCTTCTGTCTTGCTTGTGTGTCTCTCCACACAACCAATGTTTGGAACTGTTTCTGATTTACCTTTGACTTACATAGACAAAGAGAGAGAGAGAGAGAGAGAGAGAGAGAGAGAGAGAGGCTATGCTCAAATCATTATTACAACTGCTAAAATATAAATAAATAAGTTGTATTATTTTGTTTTTCATGTATTCAGATTCAGCCTATTACATAAAAATATATGCAATATTGCATATATTTTTATGTAATATTGCTGGGAGAATGTCAGTATCATCACTTTTCTCTGTCTATTTTTGCTGGGGACCGCCCGTGTAAACCATGAAAAATGTCGATGCACAGAAATTTTAAAATAGGCAACGACCACACCACACATCTGGGGTGAGCCAGGCATAACAATCTAGGTTGATCACACCCAACAGAAGCGGAGTGATACTGCAGTAATAAGTCCCAGTACTGTTATACTCAAAATAAATACTCCTGAAATACCTTTTGTCCAGTCAAATTGCTTGCTTATAGCATGGAACTAACTGTTACATAATAAACTTTTAACCATGTGGGTAATGTCTTTTTACTAAATTAATAATCATGTGCTATTTTTGGCTAATTTTTCCATAGATGTCCATTCAAACAGATTTATTTTCACCCCCTGGAGGTTATTCAATATATTCTTACTTCCAGGTTGGCCTCACTCAGCAAACTAGAAGACCATGTCCAGTTTGTTACAAACTGCCTATTGATGTAACACACTATGTTACAATTAAACTGACTGTGAAGAAATTTTGATTTGTTGTAGCAGGGAAAACATATTTCAGTATAAATATTCAGTGCATTCCATGTAAGTGAGTCACGTCCAGTATCCTGGTCATTTGCATAACTCTGGGACACATCCACAATGACTCATTGCACTCAGTTCAGCTTGAGGACTCCCGCGTGTCATCTTTGACCATTTAAAAGCAGAGGTACAAGCTGAGAGGACATATTATCACCTTAAAGACCATAAAGTCGTCCTTGCAAACAAATATGCAAGCAATTCGCATTTCAGACATTTGTGTGTCAAATGTCATTCCAATATTCACTCTCCAACCAACATTCATTCACTGTTATGGGCCAACAGTTCAAATGATTCCTACTTACACAGTTTTGGATGAGCTGAAAGAAAATCTTTGCATAAACCTCTTCTGAGTGTTTCTGATCATAGACAGAAGCTCTAAGAAGCAGGATAGTATTACTTGGATCACAACAGGTCTTGGTCTCTTTTTGCATGAATGCCTCACAAGTAGCTCTGTATGTGTGTCAGAGGGTGAAGCCATATCAAGCCAGTCATCATTACAAGCTCATTCCACAACCCCAGGAGGGATTACACAACGGCCAGTGCATAGTGGGTGTGACTCAGGCTGCTCCATCAACCCAAGGCACATAATGAGTAATAAGTCCACCCAGCAGAACCTCAGCACACGCCTAGGGCCCAAGGAAATGTATGTGCTCACCATGTCTGGTATGAAACCCCCCCCTTTTTTTTACTAGTCAGGAACAGAAACTTATATCTGCTCCTCTGTCTTTGATCCCCAACAATCCTTCCCACAAAACATATTATGTGGTTTTTACATGGCCGGCTATGTGAGGTTTAATGGCCTATTTCCAGTAGCATCTCAAAAGTCTTCAGTAAAATGCACAGATGTACACTGGCGCCCGTGCACACATGCACGCGCGCACACTACTCGCTCCAGACATAAATCACTGTGACTCAAAATGCAAAGAAAACACTGACCCAAACCATGCAGCAATGATGAAGGCATCTATTTACTCAGTGTGGTCTGCGATGATATGTGAATGGACCATTTTGTTTGCAGAGAAAATGGAGGTGAATTAATTGATGTGTAAGCAGTGTAATTCAATGTTCAGGAGCCATCTAGGGCCATTATAACTGACTCAAGATTTCTCATGGTGTCGGTCCGAGGTTAGCACCTGGACGGACCTCCAACACAGAGAGAAACATCCATATTACCATGTTTCCATTTGACAAGTGCAATTTTTTTAGACTAAAATAATTTGCGTCTATGTGAGCATTTTAGCTCCATGTCAGAAGTAATCTATACTTACACACCTAAAAAATGCATATCACACAGGTATAGCGAGCATTGTCCTAGCGGTGTAAACAGGCAGTTGATTCCTCTGCAGTTCTTTGCATAGATGTAGAAATGATTACTACTGAGAAACAACAATGCTGAAAACAACAAGCTGAAAATAAGTTGATGTAATTTTTCATACGCAGCTAATGGTTGATTTGTAGCTGATAAGAATCCGGAAGCAGTAAGTAAATGCAAGTAACGGTCATTAAATCCAATAGTTGCTGTTTCTATTAATCCAGATTTGAATTCTAGTCTGGAATTTTCAAGCTAAACCAGACAGCTGTGCTGTCAAACTTCTCAATTTTTTATGTTTCTAAAATGTTGGGGCAGTGCAGAATTTCTGCATTTTTTTAACAAAAAGAGAGTTGCCTACTCTGGATGTAGCCAAGCTGTAGAAAAGGTCGGGCAAAAGTAGGGGTATAAACAACCTGGCAAGCAATGAGATGAGCTCTCACCTCTTTTGCTCTGTCTCACCCCTTGTCTCTCTGGTTTCCTCCACCCACCTTTTTGTTTCCTCCCGCTCCTTGGAATAGTTTAGTAATATCAGTCAGTTCCAAGTGTGACACATCCTCACACTCCTGCTCTCTAACCCTCCCTCCCTCAACCCCTCGCCCTGTCACCCTGTCCCGTTTGTTTTGGGCCTTGTCACAACCATGGATGATGTGGTTCCAGCCAGGATGGTGGCGAACCGTCTCTTACTAATTACCACACTCCCCGTGAGTCACAGAGAGGCAGAGAGAGAGAGAGAGAGAGAGAGAGAGAGAGGTGTTCTCCGCTTTTTTTGGCCCCTGACATCGACCCCATGAGAGACTTTCCCCTCAGTGCCTAACCTTCTAGCTCCCTCAGATCTCTGGACCTACTCAGCAGATGAAACAAGTTCTTTGAGGAGGTCCTAACTCACCGGACCTGCTGCTCTGCTTGCTGACCTGGTGTGAATAGCTGTCTGTTTTAGTTTGTGTCAAACAGTCACACACACATGCGCACACGCACACACACACACCCAGGTTTGAAGATTTCTCTCGGCAGGTCCTCCGTGTCCTGTGAGTTATGACAAATGTTATTATGCTCCCTTTTACATTATTTAGGCACATGCTGCCAGAGTAGATTGTAGTGTTTGCCTAGAGCATGGGTCATTTGGCTGTCCAGTGTTTGAACAGCTGTAATGAGCACACATTATTAATAACTTCTCCATGGAGAAAGAACGATTGGCTAGAGATGGGAGTCCTTGTAAATGGAAAAAGAATTGAGTTGGTAATATTTGCTCAGTCAATACTGTTCTTTGTGGTTTAGGTAGTGTTAAATTCCTGAATTTACTCCATAAAAGATGTTACTTTTACAATGGACCCACAGCATACTCAACTGGATGTTATCGTCATGTCTGCGTCAAGCATTTGCTGACAGAAGTAATTTTCTGTTATAAAAATATCCACATCCATCAGGAGTCATCTGACTGGTGGGAGTTCTCTGTTCCTTAATGTTTATTGGTTAGAGAATAGGAAAAATGTCCTTAGGGGGAGAGCGCTTGCCATTACACATTTCCATTTGTCATTAAGGGAAACAAGTGCATTTGTTTCATTTTCACAAAGATGCATTGGGAAAGTAAAAACTACTCACACTGCTTTTAAGCTACCAGAGCATGACCCAAATTAGACTTTATGTGCCACTTTGTAATGACTAACTAGGGCCCCAATTTTACCCTTGAGAAGATTTAAATAAGGACCCATTTGCTCTTGCATCAGTGGTGTAGGTAGCAAAGGAGGCTGGCTGGCTGGACATGTGCTCTCAGCCAGAGCAATCTATCATTACCAGTGTAATAAGGGGAGTGGACTTTTTTTCTGTCTTACAACTGAGAGCAAAATGAATGCTTCCACACAAAGTGATAATCATGAAGGCATGCCAAAAGAAATGCTGCCAGAAATTCACCACTGCTCTGTTTTCTCTGTTTTATCCCAGTGGGTTAGAGAAGCTCATCGTTGGCTGATTGCTGTCTAATTTAGTGGTTACGTCGACAACTGTTGGGTCTTTTAAGGTCACAGAACAATGCTACAATATTTGTAATTTTTTCGTGTTAAGTTTGAGGTTACTCATGTGTGTATCTACTCTCCCTACTTTCCTGTTAATAATGGAAGTTATGTGGCTCAAATTCTACCTGGAACATGGAAGTACCATTATATCTTCCTGGATCCAAAGTTTTCATTAGTTATATATTTGCAATGTATCTATAAGTTTCCTTATCCAAAAGGAACGTTTGGGGATTTTAAGGTCATTCATTTGAATGGACTTTTTTCCACCTTGCTGTTTAATCACCTGACCGGCCAGACAGACAGACATGTTACAACTGAAGAACTGAATATTGTTCTTGTCAGGGTATTATTAAAGTCAGTTTTCACTTTAAAACTGTGTTTAAGTCAGCTGCTGTGTTGGAAATTACTCATTGTTGTGTGGTCTCTCTCCCATTTTCCATTGTGTGGTCAAGAGATTGAGAGCGTCTTGTACAGTGCTCCATTCTGCCCAGTCAAAAGAACAGGGGGGCCTCTCACAGCAACCAAAAGTCATTTGAAGATGAGGTTTGTGGTTAGTTTCCACCCACAACGCCAAGCTGTCTCTGATTAGACCTGGGATCTAATTTGAGAAGGGGGCTAAGAGAGGGTTCAGGGTGTGGGTGTGTGTGGGGGGAGGTTATCCTCTCCCAACGGGCTCTCTGCTCAAGGGCTTGTGTGCTTGACTTTCTCCGAAGAAATACATTGTGAGGGAACAAACAAAAATACAAGAACGAGCTGAAAATGTAAGACATTTCACATACTGTCTGTTCTTTTTCTTGCAAGCTACAGAGGAATCCTGTCTGAATCTCCCAGACAAGATGTTGAGGAATATACAGTACATCCCGCTAAACACACACACACACATCCTAGTAATCATGACACTAGTCGACCCTCTGGCCTAAGTGATGTATTTCTCTGCAAGTGTGTGTTCTGGCTCCAGTCTGGGTCATGCATTGTCGGGAATGTTGATGAAAAATGACAGGCCATTATTACATGCCATGGCTGTCCCACCTCTCTTCCCCGCCACCTCACCATTGGTAGGGGGGATCATTTTGAAAAAATCCTTGAATCAATACCATTGTTGCTACTCTGAAACAACTCTAACAAGGAAGCACACATCTCCATGTTGACCATATGGTTGATGGCGGCCACGCAGTCTTAGTGGCCAATGTCCGCAATGTCCAACTTAGTACTGTTAGCACCAATTTTTAAGAATTGTGGATCACCTACTTCTTTTTGCACCCCACCTCCCTCGTCCTACTCCATTAGGTTCTTCTGGAGTCAAGTTTCCCTGTGGAGGTCATTGTAGTGCTAATATTCTGCGGGATGGGGAACAAAGCGCCGAGCATGTAGAAGATGCCTGATTTTCTTGGGGGGAGATCAGGCAGCTGCAGGTAGGGGGTGTAAAGGTTTAGGTTACCTGCTCACTGCCTGAACACACTGACTCTTCCTCATATAATACGGGACCACCTGGGTTGTGGGCACTGCTCCGTGAAGAATCAGATAGTTTGAATACAAGCATATAAAGGAAATTTAACACACACAAACAATAAATAATGATCGCACACACTGAGGCGATGAACGCACACATCTCCAGCTTCCACTGACCCATATCTGCTGAGTACAACTCCCAGGGTCTCGGGTGAATGTCAAGAGGTGCTGTGGCTGTCAGTGACGGTTGACCCTGCACCACTCCTCTGATATCTCCTGTCACACATCACTGCCCAGGAAGCACTTTCCTTTCTCCTCTGGTCTCAACACACTTCATCATGCTGTCTGACTACAACAAGGCTCAAACTTCAGACCAGTGACGAGAGTATGTGTGTGTGTGCATGGTATTCTTTATGTTGTGGGGACCTAAATCTATTCACACAGTCACATTATGGAGACAAAAATCAAGTCCCCATAACATAAACTACTCCATTTTAAGATGAAGACATGTTTTAAAGTTAGGCTGGGGTTAGGGTTAGGTTAAGGTTAGGGTCAGTGTTAGGGTTAGGCCACTAATAATTATAGTTAAGGAAATGAATGTAAGTCAATGCACTGTCTTCTGAAGTCATAGAAACCAGTGTGTGTGTGCTACCATGCTTGTGGATGGAATTGAGAGTGTGTTTTACACACTGTGTTCTCCTTTGATTTGAATGTATTAGTGCAATTACTAATGTTAACAATATGATGCTCAAAAAGCACTTATAACCTTGGTCACAAAAGTTGACAAAATAGGAATTTGTTTGGAACTTTTTTTTTCCAAAGTCAGAAAGAAACTGAAATTTGATAATAATCCAGCATGGACAAAAAGTTTATAAAATTTTTAGAGAAAAAAAAGATTTGAAGACCTATATTTTCCATGAACATGATGAAGTGAATGATCTAATGAAGATCATTCTCTATCAAATGGACCAGAATAGATTTTGACTCTGCCTTTTGGACTTACCTTTACTGTGTCGACTGATTCCAGTGTGCTGAACCTGAAAGACTTTAGATTTCTCTGACAGACTGCATTTTTATTTGTAGCTTTTTGCTTCGGTTTTGAAGCCACCTTATTCTTGGGGTGTGATACTGTAAAATGATTATGGTTGGACCTATTGGAACAGAAAAGGAAAAATAAAAAATGCAATTACTTTATATAGTACCTTTCTAAATGCCAAGGACACTTTACATTACCGATAAAGTTGTTAATACTGATAAACCTACTTGTGCCTAAAGTTGCAGCTGAGCTCGACTTTATGGAGCTTTACATTGATTTTTAGCTTGTTCTTTGTGAACCTCAATATTTACTTTTACTGATTTTGAAAAGGTTTTAAAACACATACACAAACAACTGCCTCTGCTGTGTCCAATATGACAAAGAACTATGTCATACAAGTTTGAGATAAAGAAGAAAAAGTGCTGCATAAATGTTTCTCTATAAAATATAAAAAAAGAGCATTTAAAAACAATCTAATGTAGCTATTTATTAGGTGGAAGCAAGTATCATTTCCTGCCAACTCAATCATAATATTTAAAATGTTTCAACACAGAGTGAAGCCTAAAATAGTGAGCAGTTATAGCCACAATTGATGGTAACTAAGAGCAGTATAGAAAATGAATGGAGTGGAACACCACAGAGATTATATCTGTCCATATTGTAGTTCATATATAGCACACATACTGCTTTTTTCAGTCAGCTGTAATGTCCACCCATTTGAAAGAAGATTAAAAAAAAAATCACAGCACGCTAAGAATAGTTCTTGTGTTAATATCTGGAAGCATTTAGATGTTGTTGTGTTTGCTTAGCAAACACTTTAAAGTGCAAAGAGTGCTGTGGTTGACCACATGGGAATAAATATGGTTTCTGATCGGCTCACTAAATACCTTCCACAGAGTAAATATGTATTTAAAAAAAGATGTTACAAAAACACTGTGAGCCACCCGGGTATAAATGCTAGCTGCTACACACAAATGTGGTCATCCGATGTGTGTGTGTGTGTGTGTGTGTGTGTGTGTGTGTGGTGCTCCAGCTACATAACCCAGCAATATCATCACTACACAATTTCCCCTCCTAACAGACAAATATGCTGATTACACTGATTAAAAAAAAAGAGATTACGATTCCATGAATGATCAGTGATTGTGTCAGCTTGTGTACATGCAGCGATCTCAAACATATACACATATTATGAGAATCTGACATGATGTTGCACTGGTTGTCACACTCAGATCAGCTTGTTTTTATGTATACTTTCAATTTGCACGTGAAAAAAAATCTGATGGAAAACACAGAAATTTTGAAATATAGTGTTATAGCAATATTATAATTGTATTTGAAATATAATATGAAAGTGTGAATGAAAACATTCATGTGAATGAAACATTCCTCCTACTTCCCCATTGCTTTGGAAAAATCACAACCATTTATTAACAGCTTTTCATTTTCATCATCAAGGTGCAGCTTGAAAATTTAGTGCCACCTACTACTTATCTTGGAGAAATTACTCCTAGTATTTGCATAAAGGCAGTGGCAGATGAAAACATTCATAATCACGCATTGTCATCAACTGAATTTTACCAGTTTGTGATCAACCAACTTCAGTCTTGAAGTTTCCTGCCAAATCTGAGCTTATATTGTTCTTGATTGCAGTCCAGTGTGGAACATGTGGAATTTGGTTTAACATCCACTTGTGCATAGGTCAGGATCTCGGGTCAGGATGATGATGTGCCTCGCGAGCACCTTCCTCCCTCTGTATTGTAATATAAACAACCTCAAGTGTATTACACTGGGCTGCTTCCTGCTGCTATGTGTGTGGCATGCTGCCTACGTCAGATGATGAGACATAAGTGCATCTGTTTGTGCGGTTTTAAATAAATGGACCTGGGATGGAAGCAGCCAAATTATGAAGGACTGTTTTGATTTAACTGTCAGAATGTGGTGTGGACACTTTTTATGAAATTGATTATGACAAGAAGCTGACAATGACATGAAAATCATTTTTGGATAAGGTTTTGTTTCTTTGAACACAGATGCCAGAAGTAAACGTATGTATTGCAACATGTTCTCCCTGCAGAATGATTAAATCAACCCAGTACAAAAGCCCTGACAGGAAACAGCTGGTGTTTGTCAATTGTAAATGTGCTTCAGGCTTCAGTGAATTCCATCTTTGCTTGTTTCCTCTTAATTTCTAAGGAAGAAAAGCCTTGGTCAACCGGTCTATGTGGTGCTTGGCCCGTTTTGTTACAAACCACACACAAACACCAGCCAAGGACTCAGTGAAAAGTATTACAAGTAGTATTCAAGCATCAAGAAATCCCTGTGTTGTTTTAACCCATAATTATACTGTTTACTATACACAGATGGGCAATAAAAACCAATGGTACAAAGTGTTAAGGCATTAAGGCCTGTGAATATAATTTATATAAGTCTCTGTCACATGAAGGAAGGAACCTTTTTACTTCCATAACATATTCTCTCAAAGAGAGTTTTGATGATGATGGTAAAGGGTGCCATCTACAGGTATTCCAACACCTGAAATTCACACAAAAAGAAGAATTAAGAAATAAAACCCTGACAAAAATCCTTCCTCATTCATATGATGAAAAGAAAAGAAAGTGAGAGCACCAAAGTCAGTACAGGTTGGAAAAAAGACAACATAATACAGTGACAGTAACAACGTCAAAAATAATATGAAGAAAAAACAAAACAAATAAATAAAAAACTAAAGTAAAAAAAGAACAAAACACTAATTACAACAACTGTTAGCAATCCCGTGAAAAAAAGGTAGCTGGGCCTACAATGGCTATATCAGTTTAAAATCTAATGTAAAGTGTTGCAGAATGTGTTTGTGTGTGATCTCGCACATCTAGGTTTGTAGGGGTTGTCACTACATGTGGTTAGGAGTTAGACAGTAGGTCTATCAGGACCCACATGCACAGAGCATCCCACAGGCTAACAATCCCAGGGACCGAGGCTAATAATCCCAGGGATAGCCATGTGCCCTAGGTGGACTAGAGCACATGGTGACTAGGTGGAGGGGTGCGAGGCAAGGATCTGTCCAGATCCCCAGTACAGGGGGCGCCACCCAACAGCAAGATTGGAGTTGCCAGACATCCCTCCAAAGAGGCACCACAACTATCCCAGCTAACCACACCCTGAGGCTAACCCGGGCCCCCCCAGTCAGGGGAGTCCCCTGGGGACAGAAGATGGGCAAGCCTCGTCCAAGCAGGTCAAAGCAGTTCCCCCGAGCATAGTTAGGGTCCAGAGGTCCAAGGGTTCACCACGCCTGAACCCACAGTGCCCCGGGTTCTAGCTCTCTAGGAGTCACCACAGCCGATGAGCCGCATATTTGATTTGGAAGAGATCATTTTTAATGCTGATGTCCTTCCTGACAGAACCCTCCCTTTTATCCGGGATTGGGACAAGCATTAGGAGTACACTTGATGTGGCCCACCTATGGCTGGAGTGTTCAATTAACAATGGGGATCGGGTACCTTGCTTAGAGGTAGCCCAGACCTTTATTTTAGCACTTAACTCTTTATTTTATCACTTAACTGAAAAAACACGGTGTGCTGTTTAGCGTCTCCTTTAACTAAAACCTAGATTGGTGCTTGAACAATAGCATCTTTGATATGGAGTCAAAAGCAAAGCCTAAAAACTCACTGAAGTGTGTCTGTGGTGAGACAAAGGCAAAGCAAAGAGAGAAAGTGGCAGAGAGCACAGTGCCATGACCTGGAGGTCACTGGTAGTAGATAATCTGGTATAAGAACAAATGATAGCCCATCAGTAATGATGGGGCCTAATGCTGGAGGAGAAAAAAAGAGAGAGCTGCAAAAGAAAGAAAGAAACTTACTGAGAACTCCCTTATGTTTCTTGTCATCTGTGTGCCAAATTAGGTTGGGGGGGTGGGAGGGGCAAAAGAGAGTGCAGATGGACCACACCGACTGACTGGTTGGACTAATGTGGATGCTTTCTGTACAGGGTCAGATATTTACTCCTAATTAGCTAGAGGAATGCAACGCATGAGAGCGGAACAGATACGTTACCATTTTGGCCGGAATTTCCTCTCCTTCTGTGGCATGTGCTACTTTAACCTGATTAGGTATGGCACTTATCAGAGGAGATGAAAGCACTGGGGGGTCGGTGATGCATTGCTGGACACCCCTTCTCTGCTCCCATTTTACCCCCATTCCCACCATGACCCTCCCCCCATGGTCCTTGTTCCTTAATGGTTAGACTTTGTGTCATTAAACTTGAAAAAACGTGATGATTTACAGAAAGAGGTGACACTGCGCTCCAAATGTGTCACTCGTTGCAGGCCGGATCAAAAGGAAGTTTTGAGGCAAAAAAAGAAGCAGGGAGAATTTTGACGAAAATTATTTTTATTGCAGGGTCTACAAATTAGATAAACATGTTTATTTAGGTGGAGAGAAGGGCACGCTGTTGTCAGGAAATGAGACAATTTCCACTGTATGTACATAAACGTGTGTTTCATTGTTAGTATCAATCCTGGTGGCAGCATGTCAGAGGAGATTTCATGGTTGCAATCAATGACATAGGAAAGCTTGTGGCATCAGCAGGCCTAAGTTGTTCCTAATGATGGATTACAGATTTTAAATAGCAGATGTTGTTGTATAGATTTAATTTCCTGCATTTGTAGTTTTCATGAAAGCAGAGACACAGTACATACATTTCAATCGCATTCATCCTTTTTGACAGACATTTGGATTTGAATTTACTTTTATCCGGTGGTTCTTTTATTTGTTATTAATTATATAGTTTTTGGTCTTCAACTACTGAAATAGCCATGAAATGTGGCAAAAATATTTATACTGCTCAAAACATGAATCCTAATGACTTTGATAATCATCTGACCAGTATTGTTATTGAATATTATATATCTGATATATTATTACTTTACCCAGTAATAATATTACAATCAAAGTAAAGCTGGGTTACTGCATTACTAGATTGTGTTTAGGTTTTTGCCCTTTAAGGCCGTCTTATGATGACCTATTTAGGGGCAACAGGTCCAGATAGAATATACTGAGATTGGTAGCTTTGCGAGGCTGCCAAGTTTGCAGTTGTGCAGTATGACTGCTCATTCCAGTTCCAAAAGAAACTTGTACATCACTTTTTTATTGCATATACAAAAGTAATAAAGGTAATGTAACGTATTACTTTTGATAACAAGTAATAGGTAAAGTAATATTATGATTTGTATAAGAGTAATTTTTAAAAGTAACAACATTACATCTGTCATCAGCTAACATCAGTAGTAGAACAGCAATTTCAACCATGATAATGAAAGTTAAGTGGGGGAATTAATACATTTTATCCCTGCATATGCATGTTGGCATCAAATTGTCATTGATAGCAGACATTGTCCTATCAACAGAGAAGCACCATCTGCAGGCAGGTTGTACTAGCATTTTACTGTTAGGTGACATCTAGTGGCCATAACTATGGCAAGTATAAAAAGAGTAAAGTTCAGTGACATAAAGTTCATACAGTTCAACACCATTTCCAAAAAACTTGGGATTTTCAGTGTTTTTACAAACAAATGCTTGCAACACACTCAAAATGTGAGTTTCCAAGACTGAAAAGGTTATACGAGTAATAATGTTAGTAATTAGTTAGTTAACGTAACGGGAAAAGTTATGAGATTTGCTTATAAAAAGCATCCACCAAATTATTAGTCTCTACAAGCAAGGATTGGTCATGGTTCACTTCATGAAAAAGTTGCCACTCAGTCCAAAGACAACATTCACTGTCAGTGGAAACTGCTGTTGAATAAGCAACACCAATGCTTCAGGTGTCATGCTTCTGTGATGGACATACTTTGCTACATGGTACTTTCAAAAATCACTCGAAATACAACCTCAAATGTCTGGGCCCAAACTAATTTAAAATGAAGTGAAAGACAGTGGAAGCGTGTTCTGTGGTCGGTTAATCTAGTCACCAGTTTCTACATACCAAAGGGAAAAAGTCCATTCAGATTGTTATCAACAAAACTTGCAAAAACCATGTGATAGTATCAGGGAGCATCACTACCTATGACACAGGTGATCTGCATGTGAAGGTATCAGTAATGCAGAGGCTTATTTTGGAAATTTGGAGAGACAATTGAAATTCTTTAAGCGGAAACTGCATTCTGAGTTCCATTACTTGGCTTTGTAGACACTGAGTGTGTTTGTTGCACTGGTCTGTCTGCAGTCCAGATCTGTCTCCTATGGAAAATATATGGTACATTATGAAGAGGAGGATCAGATGGCAATGAACATTCCACTTGTAGAACTGCAACAATGACTTCCTACATTTCCCAAATGAATAAAAAAGTGGAAAAATAAAAGGTGATGTGACACAGTGGTAAACATTTTGAGTGAGTAGCAGGCATTCATTTCAAAATGCGTCAGTTTTACAGAATTACAGTTCAATTTGTCAGAGAAAACACTGACACTCTTTACAAATGACAGCTTTCAGTTCATTTTCTTTATTGCATTTATCTCTCAGAAGACAGGTTTTCATTACTCCAGTGAACTAACATACACAGTGCAGACACGATTGTGTGCTCGCAAGAAAGAGAAAGTTGTTACACTGCATGTTGAGAAAGGAACTGGAGGCTTTCTGACTGATGTGGATCTGAGTTTTGACTAATTTCTTTTTTTTTTTTTTTTAGAAATTCTTAACAAAAACAAAATCAATCACAGCTGTCACACAAACCACCAGTGAAGTGGTTATGTGCCGATAACATTGTTTGTTGTTTGTGTTTTTGAGTTCATGAATATTCCTTTTACACTAAATAGCGTAAGAATCTGGTTCCTTCTCTGGTTGCATGTTACACAATGGTAATAATGTCAGATTTCCATATGCCATATGAGAGCTATCACTTCTGAATGCAGAACCTACCTCTGCTTGTAGCTATAGCAGCACATCTGTGCACCTTCTGTGGTGGGCTCTCCCTCTAGTGGGCTGTATATATGTGTGTGTGTGTGTGTGTGCGTGTGTGTGTGTGTGTCGCAGGTGCGCTTCCAGTGGGTTAGGGCACCAACAAACGTCTCTTAGTCTTTAATGAATACACTAAGCATAATCTCACTGTCCGAGCAGACCCCAAGGATTCTGGGTGCTTTGGAGCTGATGGTTGGGTTTAATGACCTGGGTGGATGATGTGTGAGGTGTGTTACAGTAAAGGACAATGAGGTCACTTCTAATTTTCATTTTATACCCCACACAGAGTGGGTTTCCAGACCATACTGCTACTAGTGCTTTCTTTTCCTCTCTGTAAACCACACACACACACACACACACAGTGTGATGGTCTGTATTTGCTCAGGAGTTACTGGAATGGGCCGCATTAAAGTCTGGAAGCAGAAGGACATTCAGCCCCACAGCCTCCAGGTCTCACTGTTCCACTGATTGACCTGATGAGGACCAAAGACTCCAATCAGGGAGTCGATTGTGCAAGTGTGTGCGTGTGCTGATAGTATGTGTGTGGCAGTATGACTATGCTGGCATATGTGTCACCACCTGACCACACACGCAGTTTGGATGAACCATTATCAATTGCACATTAGACTCTTGAACATTCTCCAGAAATTCTGGAGCCAAAATCCGCCTTGTTCTTCTCTTCTCCTTCCTGTCCTCTTTTTTTAATCCCACACAAGAAGGTCTACATCAATAATCAGTGTGCATGTGTGTGTGTGAATATAGATAACAGTTGGTTTTAACTACTGCTTTGGTGGCACAGTACAGATGACGTTATTCCGAAAGTGCTGTGGGGCTAGACAGCTGCAAATCACTCTGTGTTCATCACTGAATAATCTGTATAATTGATTCATTGTATGTTTAGTCTATAAAATGTCAGAAAATAGTGAAGAATTACAACATAATTTACATCCAGACTTTACAAATACACACATTTGATGCTGAAACTGCATGGTCAGTGTTGTTTTGTTTGATAAAAGATGAATAATATATAAAATAGTAATATCCCCAACAAAAATATAAATGCAAAAAAAAAAAAAAAAAAATGTAAAAAAAGATTTTCTATATGCAAACAAAAAACTTATTTCTATCATAGTTTGTCAACAAATGTGTTTAAATCTGTATTAGTGAACACTACACCTTTACTACAATAATCCATCCACCTGGCAGGTGAGAGATATTAAAATGCTAATTAGAGTTATATTTTTGATGAGTACATATAAATCTAAAAGGACAATTCCATTACATGTTTGTTAAGATAATGGCAATAATGTTCTTATCCATCTTAACTGTTTAAAACTACTGCAATTTGAATGGCAACTCAAAAAAAAACTATTAACACCTTTATCAATTATTAAAACAAGTAACAGCCTAGGGATCTGCAGAAAATACATTAATGATGATATTGATAATTGATTCATTTAAAGATATGATCAAAAGATATGTTGTTTATATTTGATGAAAACCATGTTTTAGGGTCAGTAGCTGACAAAGCCACTGCGGGATGTGGTGTTCTGAACAAATCTATAACATACTAATGATAAAGACGATGAAATACAAAGAGATTGTTAAAATATTCATCATCACCAATGACACTTGCTTTTTTTTTTTATTGTTGCTCTTGTTTTTTTTTTTCCTCTCCCTCCTTTTTTTTAAACCACAAAAACATTTCCATTTAGCCATTTGTATATTTACAATATTGCGCCTCACCTTGGCATTTTCATTGCAATTGTTGCCTGCAGGCAGCACCTTTCCTCTGTTGTTCCCAATGGATAATAACATATTAAGTTAATTTAAGAGGTTCTGATGTTTTACTTCCCCATCAAATGAGGTAACAATGCCAATAATGTAAGCTGCTCTCATTCATCAAACACACCAGCATCAGCTGAGAGATAAATCCACTCAGTCGTGTGTGGGTGGTTTGCTCTGTGTTCTCTGGGTGGTCATATTTGGTAAATGTGACGCCAAATAAATGTGAATAATTTGGAGGGCATTTTCAACCAGATGTAGGCAAAATGTTCTTGTCTAGGCAATGGGTTCCCCCTCTTATATTTACAGGTATTGTCTCCATAATACACTTTGGCATGAAGTTAAATGTAATCGAGTCGAGGAGTCCACAAATAACTTCTATCTTCCCGAAAATTTTAATTTCGCAAGTCAAAGGGGAAGTCAAAGTGCTGTGGGGAAGTTACAAATATTAATTTGTCTATCTAGAGGAAAGAAAGAACACATGCTCAAGGCTTCTTTTGATATAGTTCACACTGCTTAGCTGGTGTCATTTGTATGAAAACAACTTATGGATCAGAGAGAGAGAGATGAGAGAAAAGAGCAAATAAGTGTTCTTGCTTCTTGACCTCTTGGCATAAGAGGTCTTCTAAGTTCAAAGTCCAGTGATTATAAATTTAACTGATATTTAAAGTGATCCTGGCTCCCCCTTCACTTTGCCTTCCCTCCTTTTCTGCCTTCCCCATTCACTGAACGCTCGAGTAAGCTGTGTGTGTAATGGTGTTTGCGGTCTGAATATAAGAGTAGCACAAAGTACATGAACCTGTGTGTGTGTGTGTGCGTGTGTAGGGGGTTAGGGGAGTAGGCGGGCAGGGTCAAGGGTTGCTTGGTGGGGTTCTGGAGACAGTGGTTCTTCTCCATTGTTCAGGCGAGAGGAGCCAAAGGGAGGTAAAGAGTACTGGTGCCGGAGGTATAGCCTGATTACAGTAGGGGGTTAGCAATAAGGGTGTGTATATCTGTCTTGTATTTGTGGCTTTGTGAGGACCAAAAACCCTTTTTCCCTGGTCCTCATAGCTTTAAAGGGCTTTTTCAGGGTTAAGTCCTGGTTTCAGGGTTAGGTTTAGAATTGGGTCTAGGTTAGTGTAAGGATTAGGGTTAGGCACTAGGGTAAGGGGCTAAGGAATGCATTATGTCTATGAGGGTCTTTAATATGAATCATGCGCAAATGTGCGTGTGTGTACCTTCTTTATGTTCTGGGGAACTAAATCTGTTTACATTATGGGGACTTAAGAACTAATCAAATCCCCATAATGTAAATTACTACATTTTAAGGTTAAGGTTAGGGTCAGGGTTAGGGTTAGGGCACTAGTAATTATAGTGTAGGTTAGAGTAAGTCCCCAGGAAATTAATGTAAGTCAATGCAATGTCCTGTGTAGTCATGGAAACCAGTTGTGTGTGTATGTGTGTGGAGAAACCCACAAGGGGCGGGGAAGGGAAAGTAATTACAGATGATATAGGACCAAAGGGAGGAAATTGATTAAAGAAAATGGGTGACCAGGAAGTAAGCAGGGATCTTTGTTTCCCCTTCAATTAAACTGAAATGTCTCAGTGGTCTGACTCTTTGAGATGCATATGGTAGAGGAGCATGGGACTGTGGGGAAAGAGGGTTCAGAGGGTGGGGGGGATTCTTTCAGGCAGGCGGGAGTTTATAGAGGTGATGTTGATGGATGGACTCCCAGCACTCTGTACGCTCCATACGCCACTGTATTCTTTGTATTCATCTGAGGAAAGCACATTAGCTCCTAATTGCACTAGCATTATTGGAAGGCAGCAACATTTTCAGTGGTAAAAATAAAAGCAGTCTGATAAACACAAACCATCAGCTTAGCTAAACTTAGTTGGAAGAGAAAATATAAACAAACAGCAAAATTAGAACCCAAACACTGTAAACATCCATCACAGTCACTTCTTCTTTTGACCTACTGTCCTCCAACTTATATTTTAGGTGCACTGACTCTCAGTTTGTCCACAACACCACTGTGAGAACTGTGATAGTACAAAGTTATCACAATTAGGAATTTAAAATCTAATTTTGAAGATGTGTATAATATTTTACCTGTTCATCTTCATGCAGCTGTAACTGTAATTCATATGTTTAGACAATTATGTCCCAACGTTTGTCACTGCATTTTCTTTAATTCCAGGTCCTGTTTGCCATATATGCTGTCTGCTGTGACTGTCTTGCAGGTGTGTAGCTGAGGTGCCATTAAGATGACTGGGAACAGCTGGCTTGTGTTCCCAGGTGTTTAAGGCCACCCAATTAATGCTGCTGTCCAGCCCAGTGTGCTTCTGCAGATTTTTCCCACACATACAACAACTTTTTCTTCTTCTACTGCCACACCTCATGCAGATCATTTTATTTATTTGACCTATCCCAACAAAGACTATTAACAAAGTGTGATTTGTTTTTTGTCATAATATTACAACATTCCACTGACACTGAAAAAAAAAAAAAAAAAAAAAAAAGATCAAACGTACAAGTTCATGAAAATAAAAAGTAAAAATTGGGTTTTGAGTTAACTGTATCCTCTGGCTCTTTAAACACTCCTCGACCTTCTCTTGGATTCATTGTTGCTTGCAGTTACTTGTTTGGCAAATGTGAGAAAACAGTTTGAATACTTTTACAAGGCCGAGGGAGAAATAACTGTAGGTGGTGTGTGTGTGATAGGTGGGGAGTGGTGGATGTGTGTGTGTGCGTGTGTGTGTGTGTGGGTGGGTGTGTGGGTGGGTGGGTGGGGGGGGGGGGGGGTTGAAGAAAGAGAAAACAGGTTGCCAGTGTGGTTGAACGGCAAAATAGCATTTTCTCCTTCGGGCTCAGCCTCCACAGATGTTTCATTCAGGCCCCATGGCAGGGCCACTCAAAAAAGTGCTCCAGTCCCGACACAATTCAGGCCCTTTGTGCGCCGAAGGGGAGAAGCTCAGCCCGCTGTTTACTGCTCGTCCACCCCCATTCCCCCTTGTCCCCCCCCCCCCCCCTCCCCATGTTAGCTGGCGGAACAATTGGGGAGGGCCTTGCCCAGAGCTGGGGCGGTGTGGCAGGTCAACAGAATGGGCTGTGAATCCTGTGCCTCTGAATCCTCTGGGTGGGTGGTCCAGCTCTCTCCACGCTCTGTGTCTCTCACACACATGCACACAGAAACACACTCTCTCCTCTCCTCTCCTCTCCTCTCCTCTCCTCTCCTCTCCTCTCCTCTCCTCTCCTGCTCAGTGCTCATTAGCTCATCCACTGGGCCAGGCTATGTGATATGGTGATAGGAAGCCAGACAGGGGTCTTTCTTCAGGATTAGCAAAGCCCCAGTTCTTCATCACTGTGTGCAGGTCCTGCACGGACCCAGTCAAAAGATGAGGGCCTGCGGTGGCCCACGTGGAGCCTGCCAGTGACTGGGTGGCAGTTAACACTAATCCCACTGCTGAATACCACAGGCATGGAAAAAATAAACAGTAATAAATGAACCTGCAAGGCTGAGCGCACATACAATCTTTCAACTTCACCTGCACAAGACACTTGTCATGGCACTTATGCGGTAATAAATCCAAACACAACAAAGAAAAACTGACAGTCTTTTGCTTTGTAATGCTTTTCAGCTGCAACTGATGACTTTAAATTGTTGTTTCATCTACAAGTTTCTCAACTGATCAATTGTTCAAAGCCAGTCTGGAAATGTATTTTGGGTTACCAAAGTAATTTCCAGATTTTTCTTTGCTGCTACTTAACGTTTATTAAACAGCCTATTTAAAATTATATTGTATGTTATGGAAATGGCAGTAAGAATTATGCACAAATGTGTTCAAAAGTTTTTTTAATTGCCCAAAACCAAACATAATAGTTTGCTTGATAAATCACTAAAGTAATCAAAGATGCATGATCCCAATATTTTGTGTAGCTTTTGTACCAAATTTGTTTTACAGTAAATCATAAATGTAGTTTAAGTTAGAACTACCTTCAGCAATCAAAGCAACAGGCTCCTGTTTGGCATGTTTCACCATAGTTACAGCGACATCTAGTGAGCGGAAAAAAGAACTGACAAGAGTGGAAAAAAAAAAACAAAACCAGATACAACAGACAATTTGTGATCAGATCTTTGCATTGTTTTGGTTAGGGAAAGTAAACTGAGCTGAATAAATGCTGAATAGAATTGGCTTTCACATGATAATGTTTGAACAAATACTACATATTTCGTATTTCCACCTTTAACTGTACAGTGAATTAACTTATGATTCAGCGGTGGACCATTAAAAAGAGGCTTTGTCAGAAAATAACGTCTGTTTTTTCACTTGTGAAAATATTGAGACAAAGTACCAGTGGTATACATATATTTCCTCTCACACTATTTAAGCAACCATCTACATCCTGATGTGGTCACAGACAATGATCCTCTTTTTTTTTTTTTTTTTTTTGGTTTCCTTCAGTGCACGCAAAGCTGTGAGAATACAAACCATTTGACAGCATCTCCTTGGGGTGTAGAGCTTTGATAAAACATATCCACTCTGCTGCTGCAATCAAACACTTAACAATGTCACTGACTTGTTGTTTATTCTTGATCCCAGGTAAGGCTACTTATTTGCTTGAGTTTATCACTGAGAGCATTTGATTACACTGTCTAACCGTGTTGCATTTTGTAGTTAATGTGAAAGAAAAACATTTTTTCTGAAATCCCTAAACTTCTAATTTGTCAGGTAATTTATTGTGGATGGTAATAACAAAAGAAGCAGTATATAAGCAATCATTTTATTTTTAAGATAACCACGAGAGCCACTGTGAAGGTCAGCAAACTTGTCTCTGCAAACAGTCCCCTTGTAAAAGAAAGATCATTTATGCCATTAGCTTATTGCAACACACAAATAATATATTGTGCCTCAGTGTGTCTTGGCTGTACCTTTTGTTGCCTAAACTTACCAGATATCAGGCATGAAAATATTTATTGTTATAAAATTATAAGGAGGAGGAGGCTGAGTCCACAAATCATCTCTTTTGGATTACTGATTAAACCATTTGTAGGTGTTTGTGTTAACTGCGCTGTGTCCTGTTGTAGGGCTGGGTATACCACAAAATGGGTCAAATCTGGATTCGGCCTAAATTAAATGAATGACCCATCAGGCTGGAGGACTTGATAGGTTGTTGTAACATAACTTGTTATGTTGTGGTTTATTTTATGCTTATCAGTAGTGTTGAATAGGTTTTATTCTGTGTCCTGCAGGTTTGGTGACGGCTTCTGCCATGGCAGATGAGACAACAACAAACGACCCTATCTTCAGCAGTGACAATAACCCTTTCACTGCAGAGGCTTCCATCAGCACAACTATCACCAATATCACCAGCAGCACATCGATGGCCAACAGCATCACCACCCCCAGTATCTCCAATACCACAAGTAACATGAATACAGCCGACATCAACAACATTACCATGTCCCCACCAACAAAGCAGAAAGGTGAGAGTGGTTAACTGAATGATGTTGTATTCCCTTTCTGTTCTATGATAGTTTTGTTGACTTGTCTCTTCTCTGATTCAGGTGGTGAAACTACTCCTAGTGCCAAAGCCTCACAGAAACCCACAAAGTCCTTGATACCATCTAATCCCATTGTTACTAGAAGCACATCTGGCGAAAGTGAGTTGGAAATTCTGACAAATAAACCATTTTCTTCTATTAGGTGTTTCCCAATTAACTTATGATGTTGACAATTTTACCAAATGTCCCTCCTCTATAGAGCTTAATGGTTTGAGTGAAAAATGTAATTGATGTTTTTTTTTTTTGACTTTGTTGACATCCTTTGACATTTCTATCGATTTGATTTGCAATGCAACTTTTTAAGTCAAGCTTCAACATTTACGTGTTGCATTTTTACACTGGCATAGAACATAGAACAATCAAAAATAGAATTAATAGGTGATTGAATAAATACACTGTTTTTAACTGTAAATTAGATTGAAAAAATTAGGAGCTTTTCAGCCCTACTCTTATTGTACTGTACATTTATTGGAGTAAAATGATAACTGAGACTGATGATATTAAACATGAACCACAGTCACAGCATTGTGAGTTATAGTTGTACATTACTTTAATGCGTTGATTATAACCTGAAAACCACCACCTGCTTTCACTTGCTGGTCCAAAATGTATAGTATATTAAGTATAACAATTGTTATGTAATACTTAATACCTTTCAGGATGCTGCTTGCAGGATTATTCCATAGAAAAGAATTACTAATAAAAAACAACTTTGCAATTCTCATCAGCATCTTCTGCCTAATTGTTATAATTTCACATTGCTTGTATTCCATTCTCATTCAGTTGATTGTACACCACAGGCAGGGCTGACAGAGACCAAAGAAAGTGAACATTGATCTGAGCTACATTTATCAAGTGGCAAAATAACGTAGCAATTGCCATATGCATGAATGAGTGAGAGAGTGTTTCTCAAACGTTTGCAAGTCCACCATGTCAGGCTAAATGTATATATTTTATTTATATTATGTTTATTTAAAAGGGACAGAGCATACTAATGACCTTTACAACTTCAGTTTTAAACAAGTCCACAAAAAATGTGTTTCTAAAAAATAAATACGTTCTCTTCATAACAGCAACCAATGATGCATCACAAGGAGGAGACACCACTGGTGAGCTAAATGTGCCCAAGCCGCCCAATTCATCACAGATTACATTAAGCCACACTAAATGTTATGCTGTTGACTTAATAGATAGGCCTGTAGTGTAAGTCCTTGTCATATCACATAAACTCAGTGTGAGAATGCTTTTATTTCTATAAACCTTCAGGTATCATCATCCTCATTGTGATCATACTTGTGGCTGTAGGCTTTGGAGTTGCTTGCTGGTTTTTACGAAAAAGAGAAAAAGTAAGTCGAGCATTAGCTCCTCCCTTCCACCACAAAGCAATAAAATTAATGGGTAATTGTTAATAGTTTAGGTTTGTATGAAAACCAGAAAGGTCATAATGTTCAAAATTTGCATATCAATTCATCTGAGGCTCACTTTTGGACACATTACATTTTATTCCTTAAATAAATAGCATTGAAAAGGCACCACACGAGCTTCTTCATTTACATAACTCCTGTAACACCTGTAAAACCAAAAGGTTCTGTTATCACATTTCGAAATTTCATTTAAGCTTCAGACGTGCTATGCTGCTGGTTATAGGCTCATGTTAGGGAAGAAAAAGAAAAGTAAAGTTTCAACTCAGTCTCCTCATTTATTGATATGTTGGACCATCTCTGACCATCTGTTGTGTAAATGTGTTTTGTGTGTTTTCTGGCTCTCCTCTTCTTACAGAGCTATGCTGTTGACTTCACCTCCAGACAAGACGACGCCAACATCCCTCTCAGCACCGTGGAGCCTGAGTTGCCTGCTGATACAGTTCCTCAGAACGGTCAGTCCAACACCCCAGCGCACTCCAACAGCAAAATCACCAGAGAATATTTGTCCTTAACAAAATTCCCTGCACACTTTTCAGGACTGCAAACTTTTGAAAGTAGAGAAACTACTACAGAAGAGCCACAACACTCTGAGGAAAAACCTGAAAGGAAAGAGGAACAGAAAAGTGAGAGCTAATCATTGATAGATCTGTATTTTTCACTGCATTAGTGGGGATCAGATTAACAGTATGAACAGTCAACAGCAAATCATGTGCTACTGTCTTTTCCGCTTTCTTAAGAATTAAACTGAGAAAGGGGAAGTACAGTGTTTGAAACTATACTGACATGCTGTGAGGTAGTGTAAATGTTGTGATTCCTGTATAAAGGCATATATTTAAACCCAAACAATAAGCTTAGCTTCTCTGTAGGTTTCCCATTTAACAGTATGGTACATATACAAAAGACTTAAAACTTAACAGGTGTAAATTTTATAGGAAGGAAATATGACATTATGCAAAGCAAAGTGACACACAGAGCTTGTGTAAAAAATTTGATCAACTGTGGACATCCACTGGAAATTTTGTAATGGAAAGTGTGTGCACAACTGCCTATTTCTTAATTTGAAGAAGAGAAAAATATTGAACATGGTCTGCAGTACCAAAGTTAACCACTTGATGGAAATAGAGCCCAACTTAACAAATTACAAGCCAACTGCATTTTGGCATAACTGCTGTAAAAACCCAGTGAATCTTACAAAAGGTCATTCTATGTAATTCAAATTCTAATTTAAATAAGGAGACCACCTAAGAGTCAGCAAGTCAGAAAGTAACTCTTTTAATGTTCAGTCACAAAATGTATGTTTGATGGGTGCCTGTTTTACTCAGTGGTTTCACCATATTGAAAGGTTGGACATGCAGTCATGTCTGGGCCTGCCTCTTAAAATGGACAGCAATGGGGGCCACTTTAAAAACCTGCCATCTTCCAAATGTTTCTCTTCCTGTCTTCTGGAAAAAACAATGAAACTTAGTTAGAAGACGAAACTATCATCATATTCGTGGGTTTTCCGAGGTTCTGGTTAAATTTGAACGTGAAATAGATTTATTTGATGATGACTTCTTGTCCAGTGCATTCAGACTCATTTGTTTTAACTTCAGCTGTTACTAAAGGCAAGACTAAAAGAACCAGGCACTTGGTCTATTTTTTCAAATAATCTACAATTGTTACATGCAATGCTTTAGGACAAGACAGAAAATAACCTGACTTTTGCTCATAGTCTAACCCTAGTGATGACTTACTGAAAAACAAACACAGAGTAACTCTAGAATCTGATGACTATATATATATATATATATATATTACAAAATTGTTAAAACTAAAGTAACAAAAAGACAATCATTTTTTATTGGTATGGATACAAAGAGACTTTTGAAGATTTTTAAAAAAAACTGATGTCACAAAGGCTGAGGGACAAAAAGACACAAAAAGAGAAAGAAATAATAAAATAACAATATAATACAAAACATAAAAAATAGAATAGTGGACATACATTAATAGAGTTCAGTGAACACTGTCACTATAAAGGAAAATTCACCTGAAGAAGCCAAGAAAATGATTTCACTGAGAATCCAACCCAATCATATGTATTTATAAATCATACAATAATTAAAACATAAAACACATACTTGTGTTCCAAGTATGAGAAAAATATAAAAGACACACACAGCAACAAGTCACACTGTGTCGAGGCCAAAGAGAACAAATATGTTGTTAAAAAAGATATAAAGACAGGAAGTGATGAGGCCTGCCTAATGTACAACAGCAATTATTTTGGGAGCTACTCCCACAGAAGCCCTATTTAGCCTCATTTTGCGGAAAGACCAAGCTTAAAAGGTAGCTTATCAGATCACTTTAGGGACGGACTCCATCGCAGAGAGGAAATGGTGAGCAAAGCCATGAAGACGCTTATAAACAAACAGTAACAACTAGATTTGACCTTTTCTTCAAATGAAAGAAGCTTTTTTTTGTTTTATAAAAGACCTAATCTGCTTGTCAGATTTAAAATAAGAGTCCATTATTGTATTCACATTCATAACCATGTTTTTTTTGTAAGAAAGCAAAAGAACCAAGGTCAACAGTGGGCTCACAAAGGTGCTCCCTGGGCTAAACAGTATAACTAGTCTTCTTGTCATTAAAACATGGAAATTTAATGCCATTGATGCTTTGATGTTGTTGAGACACTTTGAGTCGAGGTTGAACAAAGCATTCATAATTCCATGACAGGGGTCCATTAATTTGACAGGTGATAAATCTGCATAAAAATGGAATGAAATGCCATATTTCCAAAGCAAAAATAAAGCCTAATGGAAGCAAATACAGCCAGAACATAAGGGGCTCGAGGATCAAACCCTGTGGTACTCCACAGGGTATCACCAATACAAACACAGAAGCTTCTATCAGCCAGCAGTCAAATCAGGAAAAAACAGATGCTTTCCAGTAAGGTATACCGACGGGCGTTCCCATTTCCAGCTGCAGAATATGAAGTGAGAAAGCTGAGTTGGCAGTCAGGTCAACAGTCCACCTGTAACAAGGAGCAGTCCTCCGCCATAAACCAGACAGACATGATGATTTTGTGAAGGTTGGAATGATGCCTGAGGAGCCATCTTAGTCATGGCAGTATTACGTCTTGACCACCCTCCTCTCCCCTTCATCTGCTTTCCCTTCACCTAACCTTGGGTCAGATAATGATGGGGCCATCCTACTTTCCCACAGTCTTCAATAGCTGCATGGCTGTAGCCAGGAACTGGTCAGTAATCAGCTGCTTCACTACAGCAACATGGTGGCCTCCTCACATGCCTTTGCCCAGGAGGAGTTCTCCCTTGATGACTGTCAGAGAGGGCAGAACCACTGCAGGCAATATAAGTGAAACTACTGTTATTATGTGGCAGCTAAACACAGAATACATTGACCCAAAACCAGCCATTCAACAGTGTAACAGACATTTAAAATAACAGAGTAATATCTGTTGATTGATTTATTGTGGCAGTTTGACTTACTATAAAACTTGCAAGACATGACGCTTAAAACTGTTGTGCCGTAACTTTCAAATGTCCATTAAAATCCAAACATTGTAAAATGAATTCACACAAAGTATTTTGGCTTCACAGCTATAATCAGTTTAGCTTTTTGTGCCACCCAGCAACATTCCCACACTACATACAGGAAGTGATTAGCTTTTCTTGGCAGGAGAGTATGAGGCAACAGCAACATTGCGCAAGTAAAGCTCGGCCGCTGCAAAGATGTTCGAGCATGACTGAAAACATAAAAAGTGCCCATGAAAATAATCTGAGGGGAATTCTATTGCTCCAAATAGCTGGTTGTTCAGCAGTGTGAAAACTACGTTTCTGTCCTTCGCAGCTGAGGGTGAGAAATCTGTTGATCCCAGTACTGAGTCTGCAACCCACGTTTCTGAAGACAAATCCAAAGAGGACGCTGTCGAGCAGAGCCCTCTTGCACCTGTGCAGCCAAGTGTGGAGGAGAAAACTGATGATGAAGGCGACATCTCCAACCAGACCTCAGTGGAGTCGTTGAAGGAAACAAATGAGAACAACAGCAACAACACTGATGTCAGTCAGTGGAGAGGTGAGAATTTAAATAGTTCTATCCCCACATAGTGACTGAAATGAGATTAACATAAATGTAAACAATTGAACAAATTTTTCATGTTTACACTAGTCTGTATTATCTATTTATCCTATAAAGTAATTCTGCAACATGTTAATAGTTGTTAATAGTTAATAGTTAATTAATAAATGTATACACTCTATGGTACTGTATATCAGTATCCTTTTAAGATCGACTACTCGACTACGGTAGTTTTGTACATATTGCTAATACACAGCAAACGTACATGGAAAATAATAGAAAGGTAATTACATCAGTATTTCTTGTTCAGTTACAGCTTGAATCAGTGACGTATACTTATATTACAAAGCATTATGTCATTAAATATAAATAGTGGTTGTGTTTAATTTTTACTTTTGACTTTTAAAGAAATGGTTATCAAATATAACATTGTTAAATCATTATCTTGTCACCTGAACAGATCTGGAGTCAAGCAGCATCTTCTGGGACATTCCCCTTGACTGTCCAGTGTGACATTATTGGCTTACTGCTCCTTTCCTTTTTTTCAAACATCTGGTAAGTCATCAGACTACATACTATCTGACAGTGTCCTGTTACATCGTTTGTGTCTGACTTTTTTCATCTGTAATTATTTTGTTTGTGGAACAAAAAATGAATTCAAGATACATTATCAACTCCATCTCAGGCTCCATAATCGTTTCTTACATGACTAAAAGTAACACTTGTGTGATGATGTGATAGTAAACGAGCAAATTCAGTCCAATGATTAAGACAAGTGAAAAAAGCTACTGATTTCAGATGCAGCTTTTTTTTACAGCTTAGAGAAACCTCCATGTTCATTACAGAACTGTGCTGTATGTGTAAATAGCAGTGTTGCGTAACCACTTATTTTCGATCATAATCAGTCTATTTCTGCAACCTATATACTGTCCTTTGCTTGTTTCCTGTTTTCCTCTTGCCCAGTCTTCCACCCTCTCAGTCTAATCATCATTTGCTTCAGGATGTAAGGCACACATCTTCACCTGCACCCTCTTCTTACTATCTGCTCAGAGACACCCAGGGGCCAAAGCTGCCTGAGGCCTGAGGAATTCACAGCGCTCTACACAGCCGATGATAAGCTCACATCTCAGAAGCTCTGTGTAAACAGTCATGGGTCATCTGTGCTCTCACATAAAACACCAGCCTGAAAAAATCCTGAGCATTTCAGGTTTAATAATTTGACACTGCATCTCTTAATACTGTACCCGTTGTTTGACATTAAAACAAAACACAGAGTGCTTGCTTTATTTTATGTACATATTCATTTATGTTTGTAATTTATCTTACTTGGTCAAGTTGCAATAGTTTGAAAGTAGTAACTATGCTCTGTTGGCAGTAATCTTCTCCCTCTTACATGTTGCATTTACGTTTACCCCTCATGTTAAAGATGATCGGGTTGACCTAATTCATCAGTGATCTCACTTCTTTCAACAAAAGCACACCATGACTTCATAAAGGACTAAAGGGTTTCAAAACAAACTCACCAGTTTCTTTGGGAAACAATCAGCTTGTCCCCATTTTCCCCCATTGTTTGGTGCACAATTCTGAGTATGATGACTAACCACTGACAGAGTTATTATCTTCATATTTTGGCCAAGAAAGGTCAGGCTTATACATACATTTAACTTATAAATCAGAACTGAAAAGAACAATTTGACTTATGACTCAGACTGTGCAAGTTACTCAACCAAAAGCTCTGGTTCTACCGAAGTATTACAAATACAAATTATATAAAAAGGATCTAGTATTGCCTATTTCTACATAATGAATAGCCACCAAAGGGCGACTCAGCTGGTTGCAAGAGCTTTGTTTGAATGGTAGTCTTTTCGAAAACAAGTTTATTTCTCACCTGATCACCTGAACAGTCAATGGACTCAATCACTAGTTTTGGGTCTTCTTCAGTAGCATGTGATGTGACTTTTGCAAGTCCTACTCCCATTTAGTGGAAAATAGATTGTACCACTACCATATGCCACATTATTTCTAGATTCATCTACAGGTCAACTGCCATTAGAGCCTCTGAAATTTAACATTTTAAGCATTCTTCTATTGTATTAACTATTTATGACTTAATAAGAAACAACCTGAAGTAAAGTTTTTTTTTTTTTTTGGGGGGGGGGGGGGGATCTCGATGAACCTTTTTAAAAAGTAATAAAATAAAATACAATAAATCAAGGATGCAGACTAAACTTAGAATCACATGAATCCTTAAAGCTGCATGGACAGCATATACTTCAGCTGTCCTTTAATGTTGAATGTGCAATTGCTGTCTTCACCACTTTATTCTTCAATTTATTTCACCCAAACTTCTAACTGTGTTAGAAGGAAGGGGCACACCATCCTCCACCAGCTGTTTTCTTCTTTTAATGTCAAGGGTATTAGTCTGTGCTTTTTTCCGACAGTCCCTCCCTGCCTCCTGTAAAGCTGCTCATGTCGATTGGTCTACCTGCCAGTCTGAACCACATCAAAACTCATGCTCAGGAAGCTTCCCCTCACTGTTATTATCAAGATAAAGATCATGCATATACCACATACATGATTGTCATCCTGTTCATCATAAATATATGTTTGAACCTGCAGTACTGTCCAGGAAAGACACAGAAAGTGTATTAACCATTTATGCTTCTTAATACCATTTATTGCACCAAAGCTGCACACAGAATCTTGAGAGATAAACTACCATTTTGGGATCCTTGACCCACTTCATGTTTGTGACCTGCCTCTGAACCAGCAACAAGTCTGCAAATAAAATGTCTGCCTCTGGCTGACTACGAGCCTCATTTGTCTCACACAGTTACATCCCAGTCTGTCACTTGTCTCCTCCTTCCTGTGAAATATTCATCCCAGGCGTTACAGACATTTTACACCAACATTACCATCGAACATGAAAGCTTACCTCTGACTGGAAATGAACACTGTGAAATCCCAGGTCTAATTATGTGGATTTAATTTATGACTTGTCAGTTCATATCCATTATCCACTGGTGCAGCGCAGGAAACTCTTTCTCAATTTCCAGCTTACTTAACACCTTCTAACTTAGATGGTAACAATTAAAGACTGCATTGTTTTCCTTTCTCTACAGTTTTACCAAATTGCATTATTCACTGTTTAGCAAAACAGTGTCACACTCGCATGAATCCACACAGTAGTTTTTATGTGAAATTTAAAAATCATTTCTGCAGATCCAAATCTCACCATTTGGTGTGAGATTGGTGGGCAGGACGGCAGGGAAATGATAGTTGTTGAGCCTCATCGCCAGATCATCAAAAAAATGAGTAGGGGCTTTCTGTCCTGAGTCCCTCCCACTAGGTTAGCACAGACAGTGCACATGTTTCATTTGTGGCAGATGACACTTTACTTATTTTTGGTTGTTGTTCTCAGTACTGGAATACTGAAGCCTATACTGCTGCTTAGTAGACCAGCTAATATGTGTGCCATCTTTATCTGAACTGATTAGTTTCTCCTAGCATGGGCCAGAGTTATTTCAGGTGGTTTCTATTATTTTCAGATAAAGATGATGCACATTATCCAGATGTGTATGCATTCTAATATATGACTACTAAAGACTGAATCAGAAGATGCGTCACTATCATCCTTATCTGCTCAACAGCCTTTAAGCAGGTCCACTGCACTCACATTTTAAAATCACTAATAACTGAAACAAAGATGAACATGTTGCTTTCATAGCCTTGGTTTGCATTTGCTCATTTAAAGCTACAGCATATCAGTCCTGTACCTAAAAAATACCTCAAATGTGATATGACTGCAAGAGTCCCTTGAATCTAGTGGGCAGTTGTTTTCCAGTTATATTTTTTTTGGGGGGGGGGGGGGGGGGGGGGGGGTGGGTTGGGTGTGGTTGTTGCTGTTGGAATAAGATGTATTTTAAATGAATAAAGCCACATTTGGTTTATGGATGGTTCAATAGTAAGTGTACAAACCCCTGGACAAGGACACTGGAAACTAGATTTATCATACTGAATCTATGCAGTTCCGTTACACAAAAAAACAACCTCTTGATTAAACTGAAACCACAGTTGCACTTTTCACCATTATTTCCTCACACGTACAGCAGTCAGATACCTTCTGCTGCATTTGTGTCTACACAGTGTGTTAACTTCACATTAGCTTCCTGTGCCTTTTTATCACAACCATGGGGTTTGTCCCTTTTCTTCACTGGCTCCTTGACCTGAAGAAGTTCTGCCTTGTCCTGCCCAAAGTTCACAGGTCAGACAATCCTAATTAAAGGGTTCACAGTGAATAATGTGTTTTCAATGTCAGAGTCAACTGGCTCACATTCTTTGCCTGTCATTGAGCAAGTCTCTGCAGAATTGGATGTGTGGCGGCTGCTGTGATGTGAAGACTGGACCAGGATACATTTCAACAAGTCCACTGCACATGACACAACGTGCAACACATTGAAAACATTTGTGAAGGAAAAAAGACTAAGACATGAAAGACTGTTCACTGCTGGATCTTACTCTCACCTTAAAGCATTTTATTCACTGGAGATCTGAATAAAATACATCCTGTGACACATTTTTTTAAAGAACTAATAGGAAATGCCCATCTAAAGATTGTATAAGACACCTTTAAGAATATTTTCATCCCTTCTAACCCAGGTCTTTATTTATGCTTAATACATCTTTGAGACTATAGAGAGACCTTTATATGGCATTAACATTACAAAATAGCTATTTTTATATTTATTGAAGCTCCACAAAATAAAAATGGTCTAACAAGGCACTAACAAGGTGAAAATGGCACATTGCTATGTTAGAGATATATATAATAAGAATGACAAACTGCACCTTAGCCAAAAGTTGTTTCATTAATGGATTGAAATCATAAATAGACCATAATTGTTGTATTATTTACAACTGTAATCATTTGCAACTGGTGGCTTATTAGAAAAGAGTTCTGAAATAAGATAAAAGACAGTTGTCTCCTTTTCACTTTTACTTTTTCTGTTGCCCCAAATGACATTGTTTTATTTTTGGAGATGTCACAGTATGCCAAGCCATCCGCTTCACTGTTCACACCATAGTTGCTTTACAACAAAACATTTTCTACATTCTTCCTTTGAACTTCAATCAATACACTGGCGGCTGGCCTGTGTAACACTTACAAGACATGGTTTAGCAGTACATGTTTCACTTCTTTACACCACGGTCCACGTCTCTCAACAAAGAAATGAGCAGGGGGAGTGACATAGTAAAAACAATTTGTAGAGAACACAGGAGTAGTGTTAGCACACCAGTCACATAATATTAACTCACAGTGGTTAAGTTGTTTATAATCACACCTTTGACATTTATGTGATCTATTGCCTCTACTCTGCCTAGTTTCTGCCGGTAAATATACTGCTTTGTTCTTTATGACAATTCTGTGAAGAGGAAACAGCTGTCCACTTTATGATGAAGTAATGACAACCTAGTGCACTTAGTGCAAATCTGTCTTGATTATTGGTGTGCAGGATTTTTGGTTTTGCCGATGATTCCCCGGGGACAGGATTAGTTGAATGTTGACATTATGTTGACGGCACTGTCGAGATGAGTCTCGACATTTTGACTTTATGCAAGACTTAATATTAATCTGTGTCCCAGCAAAGCAAAAAGAAAAAAACACCTTTAATTTAGTTTGATTTGTTTCTTACAATTGTGACTTTAATTCTCTTTTTTATTCTTATACCTTCATTTACTTGTTTAGTGAATCAGATTTTGATCCTAAATGGCTATTTGTAGTGTGTGACTAATGGGGTTGTCATTACTGAATTCATGAATCATGAAGATTAAGTGCTAACACCAATGGCAAAAAGCATGCCAGGATGAATTTAGAGTACTAAATGATAACGTGTTCACATAGTAATGCTGAGAAGATGTTAATGGTGTTAGAAGACTAACCTTTTTGATACTGAAAGTGGCTGAATATATACTAAATATGGCCGAGGTTGATGTGTGTTGACCTGATGGTGGCACCATAAGAAAAGTCTAAATATCACAGAGTGTATGTATCCCATAGTAACCATAACCCTCACCCTAAAAATATGCAGTCCCGAACCAAAGCATTGCAAATCAACTGAGTGGCTAACCAACGTGGAACTACAGGAAAAAAAGCTCTAATTAATGTAATTAGTGTCATCTTTGTTAAGTAATCATTCCATGCCATGATCAGGCCTGCTAAGGTCAACTTAAAGTATATTCCATTAGCATAGCTGTTAGCCATAAATGTTTTTAGCAAACGAATACTTTTTTTTACAACTTGGGGCACTGCTCCGTAATTTTTATTCCATCTTCAATTTTATTAGGGATGAGTGAAATAATACCAACTGCAGCAGTGTCACTGATCTCCGTCATTATTTTCTTCTTTCTCTGACTCGTTTTGTTTTTGGGACATTTGTGACATCGCAATTCATGCACTGGTGACACAACAAACACTGGCAGTGGGAATGGAATTTGTCACTCCTTTTTAACAGGTTAAAAAAAATCTAGTTATCACTTATACTAGTGTGAAAGGTGCTTTAGAGACTGGCCTACATTCATCTGCTTCTACTGCACTTTGGTATCGGCATACATACTTCATACTGTGTCTATCTGTCTTACTAACATAGAGGCTTTATTACACCGCTCTTACCATTCACAGTTAAACCCAAGTTATTATACCTTCAATTTATTTTTCTTTTGGTTGATGTTAAGATTGAAATCTGAGTATTCAAATCTTAGCCTGATGTCTATACTCTCACTATGAGGACAATGTCAAGAAGTATAATAGGTGTTAATGGGTGTTGGATGTTAATAACACTCACTAACCTTAACACCTGGTTACTTCAACTGTGTGCCTTTGTTGTATAGAAGGCACTGGATTCTTGAAGTGAACTGAAGTTCTCACATACAGTTCCTGTTAATTACAAAAATACACGTGATGCGGACATTCGTTTATATGAGCCATCAACCTTGCTAACTTGAGTTACAGTTAATTGAAAAGTTGTCACAACAACTTGACTCCTGTACTAATTACATGTAACATGTACATGTACATGTAAAGGAAGACAGTTCAAAAAGAATTAAGTTACCCTCAATAACAGTTTCCACAAACTGTGACAGAAGCACTGTGATTTTTGTGGGATTTCTCTTCATGAAAGACTGAAAGGGATGAACATTTTTTTCTTCCACAATCTAAATCCCCCTTGGAATGCCCAATCTTTCAGCAGCCGGGTCTCACTATAGTGACTAACTGGTCTCCACAGATCCCTATCTGTCCCTGTGGCTCAACTCTCCACAGCCATATAAAGTGAGATCAATGCGAAGTCTTACCTGAAACCTGAGCCTCAATAGTTGCATTACCGGTTCAGAACTAAACTCTTTATATGAGGATTCAGTTCAGATTAAGTCAGATAAGACTTAATCTAAGGCCAGAAAAACCCAGCATCAGCAATGGTCATTCAGTAATTTTAACAGAAATTAATACTTATGTACATCTACCTGTAGACAAATACTTGGATGGAATGGATTTTCCTCTCCCAAGTGCTGTGCTCACTAAACCATTTTGTTTAATTGGTAGCATAAATCACATCAGTAGATTTGAAGTGGGATTATGTCAGCTACCCTTTCCCTCAAACAGATGTCTCTCCCTAGAGGTCAAAGGTTATGGCAAAGGCTACATAAACTTGGCCAAAGCAGAAGTTACAAGAGGAAAAAGCAGGTGATTGAAAGACATGTGACTGTGGGACAAAATAAATTGTCTTTAATGATGTGTTTCATTTTTCTTTCTTTCTCAGACAGAAAAAAGACTCAAACAGCTGAAGACACTTCTGTTCATACTGTGTGAGAAACTTAATTCCTGCCAGAATTTGCCGCTTTTTCCATTTTTCCAAAATTTTTTATTGAGTTTATAAACAGAATACAATGAAAAGTGTTCAAAACACTTTGCTTTTACTGGATTTATAGACTCAATTTTCATACTTTGGTACAATTTTGCAGTAAGTAACAATAAGTGTTTTCTTTTAATTATTATTCATGGTAAACAAACATGTATGTACATTCATGTTGTTGTACTGCAATATATGTGTAAATACCAGCTTAGATGTCCTCAAAAATGGGACAGAAATGCAACGTGGCAACATTAAATTGTTCTTTACTCCTCCTTTTACCTGCCTTTTAACAAAATATGTTATAAGTTTTTTCACAGGATAACGTATTGTACAAATAAATGATGGAGACAGTTGATTATTGAGTGTTCTTATGTAAATTAAACATGCAATTTTTTTCTCTCCCTTTGAATATGTTGCATTTTGATTTTTCCATTGTTTTAGCCTTATCTAACATCAGAAAAGCCTTAAATTTAGTACATTGAGTACATTTACTAAATTTCAATAACAGGCTGTCACATCCAGCCATCTCTCATTTGACCCAAGAACGCAATTGTTAGCTCATTTGCAATTTGTTAAATACAACAAATTGTATTTTGCTACTCCTTTGCTCACTTTTATAAACTGCTCTTCATTAAGACCCACACTTGTTAAGCTTTAAGAGCAAACATGAGCTCCAGGTGCAAACACACTGAGTTCAAAGTGGCGGTGTTAAAAGACAGGAATCCCTCAACATTGTGCTGCACACATTCCTGGGTCAGAAGTCCAATTTCCCTGATAGAACCAACATTTGTCTATGTGCAAATGTGTAGTTACATTATAATTGGTGCTACCTAAATTATAACAGGGACTGTTATAGATTAAAAATACGTCAATGCGTAACATATTAATGTGACAATAGTCAGGAAACAATTTATAGTGTGCGGAATTTGAGCTCATCACTAAAGACACAGCCTTTACATGTGGCTTTAGATTCTTGTTTCATTTCATGAGCCATATAATATTTTTATTATTTCCATCTACAGTGGTGTGTTGCCCAGTGTTTGGGTCTGATCCAGCTGCTATATCCAGCCTGTTTCCATGGGCTGCTGCTCTCCTTTAAAGACAAGTGATAGCTTCAGCCTATATCAATCCGCCCGCAGGATGCTTTAATCCACCATTAAGCAGATGAAATGTTGCACTGAGCCGGCAGGACGGCAGTGACGGAAGGAGCGGTTTGTGCCCGTACCCCGTCAAACCTGACCGCAGTTATGGACACCCTGCACCAAACCACCCAGAGCAGCAGAACACAAACCTCTTCCTCCTCGGAACTGGATCCAAATGTCTTAGGTCTCAGTATCCACTATTTATACACTGTGTATATTTACAACAGGCCGGATGATTAGGATGCTAGTGAGTAGTGCTAAAGCAAAGAGTGATCTTCTTTGGCTATTTTGAGGAGACAAGGAGTTTATTGGGGTGAGCCACCTCTCTGATGTCAAAGCTTGTTTTCAAAGAATCTATCGGAGCTAATTTCCTGAGCAGTTTCATGCATTTTCCTTTTTCTGCTGTTGATACTTTAATGTTTCTTTCAGTGTTTCATTTCCTTATCCATTAAAGGAAGCTATATGTGTAATAATTATTACTTATAGTTATAACTGTATATAGTATAGTTATTATTGTAACCCAGCCTATTTCATTTCATATACAACACAATGACAAACTCCATGAAGGATGAGCAACATGTGAGAACCGGGCAATTCATGATGGTCGATAAAACATGCTTCATTTTAAAACATGAAAAACAAAACATGGCTGAAACCGGCGTTTACTAAATCACCAAATAAAGTAGTGGTGAGGGACAACCCATACACATTTAACGCACTCGCTCTTCTCCAACACACCTTATTCAAATGGTCAGCTGGTCATCAAGCTCTGCAGAAGACTAATAACGACATATCTATTTCATTCAGGTGTGATGGAGGAAGGTTTAGGAAACACTGATGTATAGCACTGATGTATATTTGTTTTAGAGTAGACACACACACACACACACACACACACACACACACACATGCAACATACCCATCTAAGAATGGTCAGTACAGCTGTATAGGTGTTCATCAGCTGTGTGAATGGTGGAGATTTTCATGAGCGATAAACTTTAGGGACACACTGCGAATGTCAAGAATGATCACTACAACTACACTGTGGAATGTTGTGACGGTTTAGGTTGATGAAGTCTCGACCTCCTTTGATGCCACTGCAGTGTTTCAATCAGGACTGACAAGTGAAATGAAGATGAATTTGTCGCAGACAGTGTGCATGCATGAGAGGAGATGTTTACCTGACTGAATTTATATTAGAGCTATTGTCTTTTTGCTTCTCCCTCTTCAGGGGTCACCACAGCAGATGATCCACATATTTGATTTGGCAGGTGTTTTTTTTACGCCGGATGCCCTACCTGATGCAACCCTCCCATTTATCCGGGCTTGGAAACGTTACAAGGAGTACACCAGATGTGTCCCCATTGTTGCTTGGGTTTAGAGTGTCCAATTAATAATTAGCAATATGGATTAGGCACCTTGCTCAGGGGTACCCCAGTCCTTGACCTGGCTGGGACTCGAACCAGAAATTATTAATGAATGTAAAATATGTATTCAAAAATATATGCAAATGAAGACTTAAGACAATGAAAAAATAATATAAATGAGACATAAATAATATATGATAATACAAAATAAGTAAGTATTTATTAAAATACAACTAACACAAATTATCCATTATATATGTTTTCACCTATACTATATATTGCTATTTACAACTCCATGCAATATAAATTATCTATAAACATTTAATGTATATATCTACCCATATACCTCTTAAGAAAAAAATATTTTTTTTGTTATTCATCATAGACTAGTCCATTTTATATCAACCTGGGATATTATGGAATATTGTTTACTATCTTTGACACACAATATACAGTACCTTAATGATTTTAAACTTACGTGACTTTAATGGCATACAATATTTCCTTTGTCCTGAACTGGTTTGGTTTGTCCCATTCTGCATATGAATTGTGTTGCTCCAGTTAAAAAAAGGATTTTACCAGCAGGACTGAGTGACTATGGCAATCCAAAACTGAGGAGCATGGGTGAAATGCTGAAAAGAGCATTTCACCCATGCTGAAAAGATGACAGATCCCCAACCCACCCCCACCCACCCAAAAAAAGCAAAATGAAAAACAAAAAAGGTGTTTGCCTCAGATCTTTAATTTCTGTGTTTTCTAAGAAAAAACATGTGCTTGACGAGCAATGTATCTGGATCCAAGCACAATTTCAGCTTGACAGACGGAACAACTGCACTGAAAGGAAAGGAAGCAAACCCCATCTCTCTGGGTGGCTGTGCAGCAAACTGGGATGGGATCAACACTGGCTTTGTTTTCCATCTATCATAGGGTCATTAGTAGCTGCTGTCATCATGAGCTGCCCCCAGATGAGGAGTTGATCATGAGCAGTAGGGTTGGCCTCAGCCCAGCTCCTCTCACTGTTTACCTTAGATGCTCATTAAAGGCATGCTGCATCTTTAGTTTCTAAATTGGACAAAGGCAAGCTAACGGCTTAGTGACTGCCATGCTGCTCAAGAATAGACGGACAAACACACTGTTTTCCACTCACTCATAGTATACTGTAGATGAAGGGGCAGTTTCATTACTCGTGTTTTATGATTGTGGAAATAATATGGAATGTGGTTCCAAACACAAACATACATTGCTGTTGTAAATCCATGGGTCTTGATATTTTGCAGTACACACCATGAGAGGAATGTGAGTGAAATCCAAGAATAACAAAGTATAAAAAGATTGCTGTGTTTGTTTCTATAGTTACACCTCGTGGTGTGAGTCCCCTCTTTATTCTTGGCTGGTCAAGTGAGGAGGGCAAGATTTATTTAGAGGATGCAATGAAAAGTGTGATACAGAATGCCTGGATGCAAATGGCATGTCTGCTATTTGGCCTACACTTAGAGGAAGGTTGTTGATTGCTTCACAGTGTTATCCTAAAAGCATTATCATGCAGTAAAGAGAGGAAATTAAAAATTGACACTCAATTGTCATATTTTTTTTAATTGAACACAATTTTTTATTTGCTTAAAAGATTTCAGAAAAAAATTGTTATTAAGCTTCCTGAATCAGTTTTTTTTAAAACAGCTTATCAATTTACAAAAATATTTCTTTATCTGAAACTTCCATACAAGTATCATCACAACAAAATCAATTGTAAAAAAAAAAGAAGAAATGACAACAAAATATCTTAAATTTCAAGCACAGCAAGAGAAAGGACTGTGTGAAAAATGTTACAGCAATGCATGCAGATCACTTCATCGAGCGTCAGACCCAACTCAAAAGATGATCCATAAAAGGCTACCAGGTATTTTTATCTTAACATGACCTTGTGCACCATACTGAGTACACATTCTCACATTCTCACCACATCCAGTACGACTTCTTGATGTCTCCATGCTCCTTGACATATCAGTGCATAAAAATACTATCAAGTTTGTGGTTTTGAAACATTTTACCTCCCCAAGCTAAAATAAAACTGCAGTGTTAAAACACCAGTGTTGTTCAAACTGAATATTAGATCAACTATCCATCAAAATATTTTACATCCCATTATAACACAAAAAAGGGAAGATTTAATTTTGGAACTATATTTAAATCTCAGTCCTGTGTTTAGCAACTACCTATTCAGCACTAATTTGATGGGAAAAATGGAGCCCTGAGCAGTATTTTAGCTCTGTTGTGTTTTCTCTGTGTGCATGACCAAACACTGTCCATGCACCTGTCCTGCCAGCTGATGCCAGGTTATTGTCCCTCAGTGTGGGACTAATGGCCACTCTGGAGCCGAAGTGTCCCTCTGTCATGACCTCAGAGCCTGTCTGACTCCTGAAAGGAAAATAAAAAATACTGGAGGATCCTTTCACTCTGTTGTTCTGTCAATTTTGTTGATGATGAAGTCTGCAATTTCCTGTTAATTGTGGGATACTGGTTATATTTTAAGCGGTATGGGTAACAGCTCAAATCCATGTTGAAGACTGTAAAATGTATTTGCCTGGGGATAATTTAAAATAAAAGAAACCAATGACAATCAAATTACCTTTCTGCATTGCACTTTTTAACTGATCTGTGAGAACACTGAACTGCTATGCATTAAAGCAGTGTATGAAACAGTATATGCTTTATGCTTCTACTGTATACTGACATTGTAACTATTATTATCTAGAAGAATTGCTGGCTATTGCAGTACCTATAACTAATCACTAAATCACACATAAATATATCAAAAAATTTATTAATATATGAATGAAAAATTCACGCATGGTAAGGTCAATTTTTCTTACACAGACATTTTTATTCTGTAAGGAGAGAGGGGTGAGTGTTAGCTGAAGGAGAACTTTCACAGTCCTGTCCAATGGTCTGTCCTGAATTAGCTATGGGGGCAGGAGGCTCCCTCCCAGTGCTGGCAGAAGGTGGAGCCTGTGCCTGTCACTGTCTTCTGTTTCATTATTACCTGCACAGTCCTGCAGCATTCACCACACAGAGGAGAGAGAGAGAGAGAGAGAGAGAGGTGACAGACTCAAGGGCCAAATATTCTGAAGGACGTTTTTTTTCTTTCTGCCTTTTTCCCCACAAGGGAGAATCACCTGCCTGCTACTACTGACTTGTAAAATAATTGCAAGTCAACTAGCAACGGACATGGCTGTTTCTCCGCAAAGTTACCAACTTTGTAAAAGGCAGGGAGTTTTGAAATTCCTGCTTGTGGCCTCTTGTCTGAGCTTCCTTTTTGCCTCAGTAGATGCTGAGCCATTTGACCCTGCTCACCTCTATCGCCACAGATCAGGACCTAACGAAGACGACATCATCCTTGCTAATAATGGGATCAGGGTGCCTTTTGGGAGGTCTGTATATCTTGACCCTTTGAGTGACCTGGTGACAGAAGTGCAGCCTGGTGACCGCTGCCACATCACAGTTTTGGAGAATGATCCCTTGGCCCAGAAACCTGGGATGTTAACCCCTAAAAGGTTTCCCTGCACATTTGGACCAGATGAAGTAAAATACACTCATTTTGGAGCTCGGAGCCCCAGCAAAGACCGTGTGAAGCTGCAGCTCCGTTACGACTCCCAGACAGACACAGTTATCATCCCCTTCATGTTGGAGGTGGAGGTGGTTTTCCAGCAGCTTGAGATTCTCACCAGGAATATGCCTCTTAATGTAGAAAAGCTCAGTGGTGACAGCAACCCTATTGACAAAAAGGGTCTGGAGTTTTCCTTTGAGGATGGTGTAACACAGTGCAAGATCACCACTCTGGTTGGTGCTGGAGGTCTTCCCAGGTATGGTACTCTTCTGAATAACCCCGCCAATGGTAAAATGGTTGACTGTGATGAGTTTGTGAAACAAGGTATCCGCTACAAGCACACAGCTGAAACAAAATCACCCAACAGAGACTATATCCCAATGATGGTGGAGCTGCAGGATAATGATGGCAACACTATAATGCAAGAGCATTTCCAAATGATGGTTAGGATCAGAGAGGGTGCAGAAAACACAGCTCCTAAGCCCAGTTTTGTAGCAATGATGATGATGGAGGTTGATCAATTTGTGATGACAGCTATTACAAGCGACATGTTGGCTGCTGAAGATGTCGAATCTGATCCAGATGATTTAATCTTTAATATTACTTCACCACTGAGCCCTCAGCATGGTTATATCATCAGCACCGATGATCAGAACCTGCCTATCACCTCCTTCTATCAGAGAGACATCAAAGATCTTAAAATTGCATATAAACCACCCTCAGAAGACTCAGAAGTAGAAAGAATTTTCCAGTTAGAGTTTGAAATTGTTGACACCGATGGTGCCGTGTCTGATACATTTGCTTTTATGATTGTGGTGAAGCCTATGAATACCTTGGCTCCTGTGGCAACTAAAAATACAGGGCAGTTATTGTTTGAGGGGCAGTCGCGCCCACTCTCCAGCTCCCAGAATTTAGAGATTAGTGATGAAGATAACTTAGAAGATGTGAGAATTACTGTCGTTGATGGTTTAAAGCACGGAGACTTGACTGTGCTTGGCACACGCAGGAAATTCTTTACACCTGCCGATCTAGACGCCGGCATTGTTGTGTACCAGCATGACGGCAGCGATACCTACAGTGACAACATTATTTTTAGAATGACTGATGGCAGTAATGAAGTGGAATTTTTGTTCCCTATCACCATTGCTCCCACTGATGATGAACCCCCAATTATCAATGCTAACACTGGTCTTGTGCTCTTTAAGAATGAAGTTATGCAGATCTCACCTTTCATCCTGAGTGCAACAGATATTGATTCAGAGGACTCCACCATAAAATTTATTTTAGAGGCACCCTACTCCACTGTTGGGGAGCTGCTGTTAAGGCAAATTGAGCCTCCGTCTGATCCATCTCTCTGGAAGTTCAGTGAAACAGATGAAATGTTTGAGCAGGTGGTGACTGAGTGGTTTCAGCAGGATATTCTTGATGGAAAGCTGTTCTATCATCATATCGGACCCCACAGCACCACCACTGTGATTGATCACTTTGTGTTCCGGGTCCAAGATGATAATGATCCTCCCAATCAGTCGGGCGAGCATATGTTCACCATCAAAATCCACCCTGTTGATGACCTTTCCCCAGAACTTTTCCCAGGCACCACCCTTCATATGACAGTTCAGGAGTATGAGCTGACACACTTCAAGAAGAAATTCCTGTGTTACAGTGACTTAGATTCAGATGACAGGGATATCAAGTATACCATCACTAAGGCCCCAACTGATACCGATGAGAACAATCCAGCACCCTTAGGTGAAATTGTACTGACTGACAGTCCTGACACTGTAATTACAGAGTTCACACAGGCACAGGTTAATCACCATAAAGTAGCTTACAAGCCTCCAGACCAGGAGCTGGGCATCACTCCAAAGGTGGCTCAGTTTACATTCATTGTGGAGGACACAGCTGGAAACACAGTAGATGGACTATTCACCATTTTCCTACAGCCAGTTGACAACAAACCACCAGTTATCACCAACACAGGGTTTACAGTGATGGAAAGAAGCTCATATATCATTACAAGGAAGGAGCTACATGCAACTGACACAGATACAGATGATGAAAATATCATCTTTACAGTGACCCAGATTCCTCGTTATGGGCAGCTGCAGTATTTGGGGATTGATATGTCAAACAGTGAAACATTTGTGCTTGACGACATTGCAAGTGGCCGTCTAGCTTATATCCACAGTGGAGAAGAATCCCTCAGTGATGTTATCAAGATTGATGTGAGCGATGGATTCCATGAGGTACCCATTTCCATGAAAGTCACCATCACTCCTGTTGATGATGAGATCCCTACAATCATGCTCCCAGCTGGCCTCCTTGGTGCCTCAATCGATGTACTAGAAAATGGAGCCACAGAGATTACAAGCAATGTCATTCAGGGCCGTGATGAAGACACAGATGACCTCATGCTCACCTTCATTGTAGAAGAACCTCCCAGGCTTGGTGAAATTTTGGTTAACGGTGCACCTGCAGAGAGATTCACTCAGGAAGACATAATTAATGGTGCAGTGGTTTATGCTCACACATCCGGTGAAATTGGTCCAGTCAAAGAGTATGACTCTTTCAACCTTACTCTGTCTGATATGTCAGATCAGTGGGCCATTGGGGGCAACAAGGTCCAGGGTGTGACAATTCATGTCACTATCCTTCCAGTTGACAGTATTTCACCTGTAGTTAGTGTTGGAGAGCAGTTTGTTGTTGTGGAGGGGGAGAAAAATGTCATCACTCTGGATCACATCCAAGCTGAAGATATTGACACAGACAATGATGATATCCTCTGCACCATCATTGTTCAACCAACATCTGGTTATGTGGAAAACATCTCTCCAGCTGCAGGCTCTGAGAAGTCCAGAGCAGGCACAGCGATCACTGCCTTCACCATTAAAGATGTTGCCCTTGGTCATATCTACTATGTCCAAAGCATCCACAAAGGTGTTGAACCGGTGGAAGATCGTTTCACCTTCCGTTGTTCAGATGGTATTAACTTCTCTGAACGCCATTTCTTCCCTATAGTCATCATTCCAGCCAATGATGAGAAGCCTGAAATTTTTATTCGGGAGTTTGTGGTAATGGAGGGCATGAGTCTGGTAATTGATACACCAATTCTCCATGGAGTTGATGCTGACATCCCAGGGGATGAACTGTACTTCGAGATCATCAAAAAACCCCAGCATGGTACAATAGTTCAGCAGCTCAGCACTGGCACCTTCCCTGTAGATAAATTCAACTTGGAACAAATCAAAGAGGCATCCAACATTGTCTATGAACATGATGACTCTGAGACCAAAGAAGACAGCTTTGAAATCAGACTTTCAGATGGGAAAAATAAAGTGGAAAAAAAAGTTCTTATCATGGTTATTCCTGTTGATGATGAGACACCAAGGATGGCTATAAACGACGGCCTTGATGTGGAAATTGGAGAGACAAAAGTAATCAGCAACAGGGTTTTAAAAGCCACAGATCTTGACTCTGAAGACAAAGAGCTAACATACATTGTGCAGTATGGCCCAGGCCAGGGTTACCTCCAGCGAATCAACAAGTTTGGAGTTGTTTTAGGTAACATCACCCGGGGAATGAATTTCACACAGGATGAGATTGACAAACAGCTCATTCAGTATGTACACACAGGACAGGAGGGAATCCGTGACCTGTTGAAATTCGACGTCACAGATGGCATCAATCCCCTTATTGACCGTTACTTTTACATTAACATTGGAAGCATTGACATGGTCTTCCCAGATGTAATCAACAAGGGTGTGACTCTCAAGGAAGGTGGAAAAGTCACTCTTACCACTGACCTCCTAAGCACAACAGATATCAACAGTCCTGACGAATACCTCAGCTTTAGCATCACAAGAGCACCTAGCAGAGGCCACTTAGAGAGCACTGACCACCCTGGTGTTCCCATCTCCACCTTCACCCAATTGCAGCTTGCTGGCAACAAGATCTACTACATCCACACCTCTGATGATGAAATGAAAATGGACAGCTTTGAATTTGAGGTAACAGACGGTTATAATCCTGTCTTCCGGACATTTAGAGTGTCCATCACTGATGTGGATAATAAGAAACCTGTCCTGACCATAAACAGGCTTGTTGTTGAAGAGGGAGAAACCAAACTCATCACACCTTTTGAGTTGACAGTTGAGGATCGGGACACACCAGACAACCTGTTGCGTTTCATCGTAACCCAGGTGCCAGTGCATGGGCAGCTGCTTTTCAACAATACTCAACCAATCACAACCTTCACCAAGCAAGACCTAAATGAGAACCGTATTAGCTATAAGCACGATGGCACTGAGACACACGAAGACAGCTTCTCCTTCACAGTCACAGATGGCACACATACAGATTTTTATGTCTTTCCTGACACTGTGTATGAAACACGCAAACCCCAGATGATGACCATACACATAAACACAGTGGACAATGGTGTGCCCCAGATTGTGGTCAATAAGGCTGCAGCCTCACTGAAGGTCCTCCAAACTGGCCACGTGGGATTTGTGATCACTAGCAAGGCCATTCGATCAGAGGATCGCGACAGTCCCAACAGAGTCCTGAAATATAGTATTTCTCAGGCTCCTCAACATGGCTTCATCATGAATACTGCCCAGGGCAATGACAGCATCAGTACCTTCACACAAGGTAAGTTACTATAACATTAAATATTCATACTTTTGAAGGTTGAATCAATGTTTTAATATTAATATTACTCAATAAGTTGAATACTGAATTTTCTAACATGGTAGCCATATAAGCTTGGTTGGGTATTGCTGTTATTTAAAGCAATAGAGAAAAGAACAAACTACCATGCAACAATGCATGCAAAAATAGAAATTCATTAATGATTAACAAAGTAAGTTTTCCTAAATTACTAATACAACAAATTTTAGTCATCAGGTGTACATCTCTGTGTGTGTATATATTACTTTGCACCCTTAGGGTTGTAATTAAAACCTATGTTTTAAGTAGCTCAGTTGTTATAGTTATCACACCTAATACTTTCAGCTTCCACTCATTTTTTCTCTTTTTGTCTCTCTTTGACAGCTGACATCAATGACATGAAGATCTGTTATGTGCTGTTGGATGGCAGCAACGCCACAAGTGATATCTTCTACTTCACAGTTCAGGACAGTGGTAAGAATGCTTTAAAGTTTCATACTACTGAGCACTGACACCTAACTGTGGCCCATTAACCAAAAAATAATTTGCCTCAAGGCTTTCTTCAGAGTTTATCTGTCTATGTTCATTGCTTCTTAAATTGAAACTTCCTGCTCTCTGTCAATCTCTCAAGTGTTTGCATCACAAAGACTAAAGGCAGTTGGCCATGACTGACACCCAGTATAAAGCCGCCATCTCTTTTCACCCCACTGGAAAGGGTAGCGGGTTTAAAGGACAAGGGTCAAAGGAGACTTAAGCCTAACACTGACTGTTAGATGGTAAAAGAAAAGGAGGTGGAACTACCAAATGCTTTAAACTTTATTGTTAATGGACAATAGAGCCCACTCCCTCAGGGCACTTCTCAGAGCTTTCAAATGTCCGCTTTCATGATCTGTTTGAAGTGACACTGTGAAATGTAAAGAGGTATGCACAAATTTAGTTTATACAAAGTTTGGTTTGGTCGTGTAAATATCGTTGCCTGAAAAAGTGAAATAATATTTTGTACATATAGCTTTTATACAAATGTAGGCATTTGTATAAAAGACCATTCAATTATATGGTTTAAATGAGAAAATGTTACTGTATATAAATGTGGAGATTCGTTTTATTAACATCTTTTATTGATGACATTCTTTCTTACTTACTTGGATGCTCCACTGACTCTCTGGTTTTCAGTTTTACTGAAGATTATATTTCCTCATGTCTGCTGTCATATGAGTGTCAATAGTAAAATATTAATGTCTACATATATAATATGAGAATCTTGGGGTCATTTTTAAATATCTGTGAACATGTCCTCATGCAGCTTATCTTATCCAAAGATAGATAGATAGATAGATAGATAGATAGATAGATAGATAGATAGATAGATAGATAGATAGATAGATAGATAGATAGATAGACACTCAGTGGAGGAGGGAAAGTTTAGTTTGTAATTGTGGCTGGTTAAAGTTAATACCACCATTACCAACATAGACACTGAGAAGGCAGGGCCAAATTATGTGAGCTTTTGCCAAATTACTGTATTTTTGTCAGCAAAGGGGATCCTTATATTAGCCTCAGCTCACCCACAAATTAAGACTGTAAGTGAAGCAGGTAATAATTCATGTTTACTGGGGTTAACAGCTTTGTGTCTGCTTGAAATCAACAATGTAACCTTTATTATTGTTCTATTGTTCTGTCCCCCAATATTTTAGTGATATTTCTCTTCTGCACCTTTGTTATCCATCAACAAATGCCACCAATTAATCTGCCTTAAGCAAAGCTGGTTGGTATTTCTGTCCCTAAGTAGAGGTTTAACCACAGGAAGAGAGCAAGGGCTTCAATTAGCTCAACGGTCCATCTTTTTGTTTGCTTTCCCACTTTGTTAAAGCTTCCAGTCAACTCAGCTGAACCAGGTGCAGTGGTGCAGGTCAGGACAAAACAATGTTTTTACATGACCACAGTTGCCCACATGCAAAGGGCACAGACGGTGCCTCGCACCACTGCATATACTTGTAATTAAAAGCTTATGCACATGTTATTACGTATGATAGATAAACTGCTTACACTCCGCACCCCCACATATACACAGGCAAAAACCAACACACACCTGGAAAAAAAGATTAAAAAGCAGATAAAGGTGAGATGAGCCTAATGGTGAATCACTAATGTGAAGTGTTGAAGAAGTGAGTGCTGGAGGGAGGAGGGGGAGTGAGGGAGGCTGGGGTGGTGCTAATCTTGACATGCAGGGACATGCAGGTGGACCGCAGTGCTGATGGTCAGCCTATCTGCTAATAAATCTAGGCGAGTTATTTGTGAGGGAAACAAAGCTCAGTGTCAGAAAAGATCTGCACCGAAGATACTCAACTCAAACTGGCCTCTGGTAACATTCTTTGTGATAGTTATAACGTATGCTTTCACCGGAAATTAAATAGTGAACAAACTTATATAAAAGTGTTTTTAAAAAGTGATTCCATCATTCATAATTTGGATTGATGATTGATAATCGAACATTTATTTTTGTGAGTTTAACAGAAAAGTGAACTTAATTGAACTATTTTTATCCTTAAAACCCTTTCTCAAAACCCTTTTTCAAAATTAGTGATTTTACAGGCTAAAAAGCTCCTTTCTAAAGTGGTGTGATTTCTGAAGGACTTGTTAAAATAGTTATTTCAGTAGATACACCTCAGATGCTCCTCGGCAGCATTCAACTGTGATACCTGTCTCTATATGCCAGTGTTTCCCAGCCCTGGTCCTCGGGAACCCCTGTCCTGCAGGTTTAAGATGTTTCCCTCCTCCAACACACCTGATTCAAATGAGTGGGTTGTTGTCAGGGTTTTGCAGCGCTTGATGACGAGCTGACTATTTAAATCAGGTGTGTTGGAGCAGGGAAATGTACAACATGCAGGGCAGGGGTGCCCAAGGACCAGGAGGGGAAAAACTGCTATATTCAGTGCAATGGTGCTTCTTTACAAGTCACATAAACACATGCAAAAAGCATAAACCTCTTGTGTAGCTGTGTTGCACAGCATATAAGTCTTTCAGACTTGACCGTCGGCAGCATGCACATGTGCACAGGACATTAAGATCTTAATCAAAGACTTAAAGGTGGTGAAGCAGGAACAGTTTGTGTGTGGCCAGGCACAGCTGAAGAGTGCTGTTGTAAATCGTGCGACAAATGTGTCAGGAGTGGACATTTAGCTTCCTGTCGGGAGTCTCGATGTGGATGTGCTGGTTAGCAGTTTGAATTCCAAACTCTGAGGGGAAAGTTTTGTCTTGTGCTGAATTAGGACAACTCAATCATTCTTTTAAACTTTTGACCTGACCTGTCTGTAGCAATGTGGCAGAGAGATGCATACATCTTTCACAGGTGAAATAACCAACATAGACTCAGATAAAAACATAAGAAAACCTAAATAAAAATATATTGTTCTCTTACAGACTTTTGTTTTTATTATTAAATTCCACTTAAACATCTCATTAAATCTAAGTCTATATATAGATATAAAGCTTCCCCAAGTGATGATTTTAGCACTTTTATTGCTTTTATTGCTTACTTAATATACACCTCACTGATAACGATTATTTTAAAAATTAAGCATCTTCAGTATGAGAGCGGCAGAAAAAGTTTATGTTATTTTATTTTGCATAACTTTGTACTTGTGTAATTTATTTTCTTAATTTGAGATCCATGCTTTTGAAAAAGGTGATGACCCTTAAGATGAGTCCTCTACATTATCATTTTATGTTTTATCGTAAAATAGACAGAACAACAAACTTCACCCTCCGGGGATGATGTGACGATGACCTCAAACACGCTTAGGTCATCTCGCAGTCTTGTGGGAATTTCTACGGGAAGCAATAATTTGTGTGCCAGTGTCCAGGTCAGAAACTCCCTCCAGCCATTCAAAGAATGGGACACTCAGGCAATATACTTGTTTTTACAAGTATGTACACCGCTTACATATATTCTCATTCATCGGACATGGGCACAGTGAGCCACAGGCAAGAGCAAAAAAACCCTTAACTTTCAGACGTGTTGGGACATCCATAGGTCTATGTCAGTTTCAAGGACTTTTGCACAATGTCAGATGTTTAGGCTTTGGAGAGTCTTAGTCTTCAGACACATTGGCTATTCTTGCCAATCTTGGTTGCAAGATAGTCTTAGATTTCTCTGCAGCACTAATCAAATTCTCCAGATAAAGAAAAAAAAAAGAATAAAAGAACAAAGCCTCTGCATTCATAAATGCTAAATCAGTCTCTGTGCCTTTTCCTCTGGCAACAATAAAGTCTTCCATCTCTGGAGCAGGATCACAGACCCCAGTGGGCTGAGTGTTATGTGATCATTCAGAGCTGGTAGAGGAATGCACTTCCTAGGAGACTCCAGTCTCCAGGGCCACAGACAGACCAGGGCCCGCAAGTGCAGTGGTATCCTGAGCAGACAGGTGTGTACGTGAGGGGGAAGGCTCAAGGGGGATCCCCTTTCAAAGTCCTCCGTCACCCCACACCCAGCTCTGCACTCTCAGATAGCCCGATAACCCACAGACTTCCACTGTGGAGGTACCTGCTCTGGAGGGACACTTCCCCACAATGACACCAATACAGAGAAAAAGAAATGAAAAAAGAGGTGTAAAATGTGAGCACGACATTTTACACACATAATAACAGTATGTACTATTGATTGTTATTTTTCCTCTGTATAGGGAGAGTGTCCCGTAGTACAGTAGGACTGAGCCATGTTACACCCTTACTTCCTAACAGTGGGGATCTTGTCAATCATGTCAACGGTCATCCCGTGATTTACAGACTAATGGTGCCACAGTCAGTCTCCCCCTGTGACTAGAAGACGCAGAAGCCTCTGAGACCCCCCTTCGCCACACACCCACTGTTCTCACTCTCCTTCCTCTTGAATCCCTTTGGGTATTGGTATTCTTGCTCTTTGGTGTGTTCATCTCTTTTCCCAGTCTCAATTTCCTTATCTTTTCCTTCTTCTCTGTTTCTTTCTCCTATCCATTTCACGATAACCTTGTTCTCGATCTGTCTTTGCCTTTTTCATCGGCCTTGATTTATGGTCCTTTGAAGGCAGCTGGGGTGGGGAGTTATGATGTATGGCTCCTGAGGTTATTCTTATCTGCTCTCATATGGCAAAGCTCCTGCTGCCCCTATAAGCTGTCCTTGAGTTGCTCTTACTTATTTCCCTGTCCTTTTCTGTTTTCGAGTCACAGTGTCAGTGTGTCTCTACCCATGTCAATGTTGAGCCGTCAGTCTGTTCAACAGTTTGGTTTTTCACAGCTTTGCAACAGACTGTCGTTGGACTTTTTTTGTTTTTGTTTCCTACTGATCTGATTGCAGCACCAATGGGTTGTCATTTGCAAACATGTCATGATGTGTAGACGTTTGTGTTTCCTTCAGATTTTGCTGTGAACATGTTCTGTTTACTGTCCATAATCCCATCATTGTGTCCAACTCTAGTAAATTTATTACATTTATTACATTTCTGTAAACATGACTGTTATTATGGTTATGTCTTTATTCACCATTCTGTACAATAGTTTGATAAAAGGTGATGATTCAGAGTAAGACTTTGTTATAAGATTTTACCAGAGTATGGCAAACATGTATCTAATAGAATGTGGCTCTCAGCCACTGTCAAAGTACGATTTGCGATGTCCTCCACAGACTTATCAAATACTGCCACTGTTCACAGATGATAACAGTTATTAATACATTAGATCATACAGCATTTATGAAGCTACGTGAAGCTCTTACAATTTGAAAACATCTTTACCTTTTTTTTAATCGTCCTAAAACCCTAAGAAACATCACCTTTTGACACCTTCACGGTGAAAATCTTGAGATTACTCCGATATCTGAATACCAAACATAGCTGCCTGGAATCTCCCCAGTATTTATACCTACGGAATGATTAATGAGGAAATACAGTAATGGCAATGTCACTTGATGAAGATATTCTTAGAAGCTTGCTCCTCCTTGCATCATGCTGGTGAACGTCAGAGCCGGATATTGACCCTTCTTTCCAGCGATATCTCCAGCCTGACTTACGATCACACTGCATCTATGTATAGTGTAGGCAGCACAGCTATGTAAATATGAGCTGATGGAGAATTTGCTGTGCATGGATGTTGGTGCAGGGAAAAGCTTAGGCCATAATGTAATGTACATGTTTTGATGTGGCTTTGTTGACGCAGCTGGACTCATTCTGCTAAGTCACGTCTACCCTCATCCCGACTATTTCACGTTTTCACAGCTTTTATGACAAACAAAAGGAAAAAAATTGAGTTAGTTAACTAAGGCAAGTGGCATTTAGTAAAAAGCGCATCCCACATATTCAATATTCCCTGCACTTGTTATCATCATCAGTCATAGCAAGCCAATAGCTGCTAACAGGGGGATGTAGAAATATGTGAGGCCTATAAAACTTTTCATCCCAGCAGAAACGATGATGAATATCAGTTTGAAAAGCTAATGGAAATGTGAGCGGAGCCCAGGAGCTACTGTGTGTATTAGGTTTAATGGCCAGTCTAATATAGTGTGTGTCATAAAAATTGTAATATATTTGCTCATCAGTCATGTTTACATTCATGTATGAAGTGGCTAATTTGGATTTCTATTTTTGCAGCTGTTTTGGTCCCAGAGTGTTAGTTTGTTAATTAATGTGTTTTAATGTTGCTCTGAGGTTCTGTGTCAATCCGGGAAGTTTAGGTTAATGCCAACTCCAGCCTGTCTGAGAGCATGTACAATAGAAGTCAGAGGAAGGGAGATTCCCTTCTCTTACACTGGCGAGAACAATGCAGAGGCAGGCAGGGAGGCATGCCATGCTGGAGCTGGCCCACCCAGACTGTGCCCTCCTGTCCCTCTCAGTTGTTCCTCCTCTGAGTGAACAAAGCCAAAGCATGGAGGAAGGGAAACTTGGAGGTGGGGGGTGTACAGCTGTCACTCTGCTCCACATACTGTGGGGGTCTGCCAGGCAGGAGGGTTTCACAGAACATCCATACAGAGACAGACAGACAGACAGACAGACAGACAAAGGAAAAAAACCATTGCACTGATGACTGTGATCCCAGCAGTTGTTGCATTTGTCTGTCCTCTTTCCACTGTTGTGACATAATGTGATTTAATGCCACATTACAGTGAATGCGACTGCAGTTCACCTTACATGAAACTAGCCGTTTGTTAATGGACAGAAGAACTTTGCTTGTGCAGCAGAAGAAAAGCACCTGTTGACCCCATGGTATCATAAACCCACAGAAGGATAATCACCAAGGATAATCTGTCCCTTGAAGCAGCATGTAGTTCTATAGTAATACTTCATCATCAATCAGCAGTACTAATCATTAAACATATGTCATTGCCAGGACATATTTTAAAATTATACATAACAAATTCACCCACTTACTTAAATGAATTAACTCCAAGCATATAAAATGTCCTTTAACGGCTTAGCATTGGATGGCCAGGGTGGAGAGACGTGCTGTCCCCTGCCCAGGTGGCATCGTGACAGACATGGGAAAAGTAACACATTTCATCAGTTCTTCTTCTTTAACAACATAAAAATATGTCATTAAGGTCTTATTAATTAAAAACTCCATCATGTTCCTTGAAACCTTAAACTACCCGACTGTTCGATGCCAGAACAGAGGCAGCTATTTGTCTTGGCAATATTCATTTGATGAAACTCCATGATAGATGATTAAGTACCTCTTAACTTCTGCTCAAAATACAGTCAGGTGCCAGGACACACATTCTCTAGCATGTAAACTATCTGATAACCAAAATTGTTAAGGACTTTATTTGTAACTAACTCAGGTTGAAATTATTCTATTTCTTGTGTTCTGATTGGAATTTGATTCCTCTTTGAGCAGAGATTTAGCAGTAGGGACACATGCTTGTACAGAATAAAACAAAGACATATGTTTTCTGAATGGATTTATTAATTTGGGGTTATCCAAAGTAAACAGGACACACAGCCCTCTTGGCTCTTCTCCACCCCATTGCCTCTTCTTTGCCATTACAGGCTCTCCAAGGAAAATACTTGCATCCATACAGTATGCCTGTGTGGTAGGGGGACATAAAGGACAGAATTAAAGTTGCCCTATTTATCTTTTGTCTGTGAGAGGAGATAGAAAACGTTCTTATTATATATATAAATGTGATATTACTGCGTAATCATCACATTTTCTAGCTACCATGACCCATTGTTATCACAGAAAAATGATCAGTTCCACCTGAACATATTTCTTTCTTTTGGTGAATGTGGTTTGTTCCTGTTGTGACATGAGATGGCTTAGATTCAGTGTTGACATGTGGGTTTGAGGAAGCGGTCTATATTGCACCTTTCTTCCTCACTGAGGCAAAACTGAACTCAATGCTGGCTTATTGTGTGAGCAGGCAGACGCTCTGTGCCAGTGTTCTCTGTACACTGCTTTGCTAATTTTCCATGCTCCTTTGTCAAATATAAGGTCTTTTCTGCCTTTATGTTTTATAATCTCTGAGGCAAACTGTTTATCACAACAAATGATGAATATTCAAAATGCTTCACACTGACCTTGCTCTTGTCAAAAATGAATCAAAGTAATAATGTTTTTGTGTAGGTATGAAGGAGAAACCCCATGAGCATGAAAGAGGTGACCACATTTGTGCAAACTAAATTAGGTTGGACAAATACAAATATGTAACACTCGAACAGGTGTGAAGAGGAGTATTTCAATATATTGACATTTTTCAACTGTATTCACAAAATGCTAAATGCAAAACATTGTCCTCTACCGATATGCTGTATGTTTTTATTTATGTCCCTGCCCCTGCTATTGTTCCATACTGTCCTGCCAAAGTGCTGAATATCCCTCCAGCTGTGCAAACCTAAGGCGAGACTATCCTCTGTAACCTCACTGAGGCAAGGAATCTTCTGAGCCTGACCCATTTCACATCTCACAAATTACAGGTCACTGGGCTTATCTCACTTTAGGGATAAGACTTTAGAGGATCTTACCAAATAAAAAAAATCACTTTATCCAACAGGGCCCATAATCTTAAATATCTCTGATGGAGTCAGTATCAAGTCATTGACCAAAACTGAGCTGGCAGTTTGAGGGATTACATGTCATGAGTCATGAGTGTGGATTAAGGACTGAACTGGTTGTATATTTATGACTTAGTGGATGGCGAAGTGTTTTTTTTTTCCATAAACGGTTCTAAAATAAGCTTGTGTCTGTTTAAGAAAGCAAAATCTGTCTTTGCAGTTACCTTGAATTAACAATTAGAGCACAAAGAAACCTCTGCTCACACTCAGACTAGTTCTAAAGTGATATTGCATGGACATTGCAAGGTGAGGTTGATTCCCAAGGGGCAAGTTGCCCTGATTGAACTCTGATTTTTTTTAAGATTACTTGTATTTGCTTGTATTTGCTTCATGGACAATTGAGAGAGTATTGGCTAGGTGTGGATGAGAATCAGGAAAAATTACAAGTAAAGCAACTCCTCTTGAAACTCTGTGAGCATTAGCGAAGCCCTGCTATTAAGTTATCATGTTTCCCTTCCAAAATTAAAGCGCCCATTTGATTCCTTTTATCCTGTAGCCTAAAGCAGATTGCAGTATATATGCCTCACTGCCTCCTATTATAACACAAAACAGATTGTTTCCTTATTATACTGCTGCAGAGGGGGTCTTTTAAACTGAGGCATTAAGCTTTCTTTCTCGCTTTAGGTGGAAACAAACTAAAGCCTCAGCCTTTCAGGCTCAACTGGGCCTGGATCTCTCTGGAGAGGGAATACTACTTGGTGGACGAGGACGCCAAATACCTGGAGGTGACGCTGAAACGCAGAGGCTACCTGGGAGAAACGTCCTTTGTCAGTAAGTGATATGTGAAACACTGTAGCACACTGTTTTGTTTTGTTTTTTTGCCAAGTGAATTTGACCTGAATAAATTCAATTCACTTTAAATCTAGTAGTTTATGATTAAACTACCAAATCTGAATTTTATGGGAATATGGATTGTTTTTGATTATTTCAGTTGAAGTTGTAAATCAGTAAATCACACTGTGGCAGAGTATAATTATTAAACAATATGCCCTTATTAAGGTCCACATGGCAGCATAGTGGCTCGTGTTGTTACCTTGCAGAGATGATATAAATCAGTGAACCTCCCTCACCTTCAGGTATTGCCACTAAAGATGGCACCGCGGAGAAGGATAAGGACTTCCGAGGTAAATCACAGAAACAAGTGCAGTTCAATCCTGGCCAGACTATAGCCACATGGAAGGTGAAGATCTTCACAGACCAGGAGTTTGAGACCTCTGAGACCTTTGAGATACAGCTGTCAGACCCAGTCATGGCAGTGCTGGAGTTTCCAGACGTTGCAACAGTGGAGATTGTGGATCCTGGAGATGGTAACACTGACATATTTTGAGAAAAGTTTGACCAAAAAGTTAACCTAAATTGATCTGAGTATACTGTATTTTATCATTTACACCATTACTTACTCATAGTTTCTCTTCCCAAACAGAATCAACAGTCTTCATTCCTCAAAAAGAGTTCAAAATTGAGGAGGATATCGGAGAGTTGTTGGTGCCTGTACGGCGCTCAGGAGATGCCAGCCAGGAACTCATGGTTGTTTGTTACACCCAGCAAGGTGAGATGAATCTGTATGGAGAGAGATTTGAAACAAAGAAACAAAAAACCCCAAAACAAAACAAATAACAACAGGTACAACAGGTAAAAGGATAATTACTTTAATATATTAATGTGTAGAGAGCAATATTTCTTTCCTTGGGTCATCTTCTATGCTAAAACTGTTAACTGTACTTCCAAACACCATCCATTGTTCTCTAATCTGTTTTTGTTTTGCCATTTTACTCTTAACACTATCTTTGCGAATATAGGCTAAATTTTTAGAGCCCAACTCAGTGCCTATTAACAGAACACAGGGTCACATTGCATTCAATATTCTCTATGTTCCCAATATTTCTCAGCCACGGCCACTGGCACCATACCAAGCACTGTCCTTTCCTACTCTGATTACATCACCCGGCCTGAGGACCACACTAGCGTTCTGCGCTTTGACAAGGATGAGCGTGAGAAACTCTGTCGCATCATCATCATCGACGACTCGCTGTATGAGGAGGAAGAGAACTTCAATGTCAGCCTCAGTATGCCGATGGGCGGCCGAGTGGGTGCCAACTTCCCAACAGCCAAAATCACCATCCTGGCAGACAGTGATGATGGTGAGTGGATTGATTCTAAAACTATTTCTTGTTTTAATCTTTAATTTGGATACTCATAGAAATTTGAGGTCGGGGACAGATGGCATTGTGGGATATGAGGGTTGACAATAATAGGCGTGCATCATCCTTTGCCATCATCCTTGTACTGGTATCTGCACACCATTAATTCTCCAATAGTGTTAACACAGTTGCTAAATGTCCTGAATACTGCACTTCATCAGAAGATTTACAGGATTTACAGGACCACAACCTTTTCCATGAGAGTAATTTCTCTCTTTACACCATCTAATTCATTTATCCTCCACACTGTGAGTTTGTCTGGCTGAGTGTAAGAAAGAAGATACCAACAGACAGGTATTGAGATGGAGAATGTTGGCCTCTGTAAATGTTATGCTACATCTGCCTGTCTGACAGATAAAGGACTTTAAACAACACTGTGTTCCTCTAGTGACCCTCGTCGTAATTGCCATTCAGAGGAGCTCAGAGGGAAACACAGGGCATCCCTTTATTTGCAGGGACCAAAAGGCAGGTGGTTAAGAGAGGGACTATTGTGCAGCAAATCCAAATGACTGACATGTTTTTACTCTCTTTCACAGTTTGAAGGTAGTCACTGAAATTCAGCGTTTGTTTTTTAAATATATGAGATGTCCTGAAGTGCAGTTTTTTTAAAAAACTATACATCATATTTGACACTGTGCGAAAGGTACAGTGTGTAAGAATTAGTGACATCTAATGGTGAGACCACAGCTTCTCAAAACTGGGGACTCCTCCACTCACCCCTCACTTTCAAAAAAGTGCTTCACGGAACTGCAGTCACTTTTGCAAAGTATGTCGCTCTTCTTCATTTATGTAGTAAGTTTCCTCTTCATGACAGAAAATGCATGCCTTAAAATGGCAACCTCCATGAAGCAAGGCCCTTGCCTAAAGTACATAAGAAAAGGCTTCTGCTAAGGCTATGGAATCCAAATTATTCTTATTTTAAGGGGATTATACCTACATACTTTTTTTTGCCAGTAAACACTCTTAGTTGAAAGACACTGGACCTTCAACATAACTGACAATCTGCAGCCTTTGGATGAGGCACTTCTAGTCCTCCTTTTCCAACAGTACTATAGACCCAATTCTCCCACCTTTCACTGATGCTAATTTCCTGCAGTTCTTCCACAGAACAAGCCTCCCTCCTTTGCAATTGACATTTATGTATAAATAATCAGCGTGCATTCTCAGACATGTGAAGAGACAAGAGAAGACTCCTGTGTAAACCTCTTTTGTGGCCTACTTCTTGGTGGGTCCCAAAGTAACAGCCCACCATAAATCTGTGTGTTTGTGTGTGTGTGTACATGTAAAACCATCTGCCTGTCTGAAACTTAGAGGTTTGGAGTCTCGCCAGCCTCTATTGTTTCTGTATTTGCCTGGCTCTTCCTCCCACTGATCTTTTGGGTTGCCATGTTGGCACTCATTTCCCCTGTACAATCCCTTCAGTGCTAAGAAAATGTCTTTGAGGGTGAAAGGCATTGAAAGTGTGCCAGAAATCGTTCCTTCAGCATCAGGTATCTGTTGCAATAACAGTCAACTTCAAAATAGACCTCACATCTGCCAATACTTAACCACAGTTTCTGCCTGACAGCAAGTGAGATAATTTAGGTGCAACTTTCTTAAAAGACATCACTTGAAATGTTGTAGCGAATATACAAATATATACAGTTTGGGTTTTTTTTTTTTTTGTTTTTTTTTTTTGTTTTGTTTGGAATTCATCATGACATTCATCAGGATGAATTATTGTAAACTTTTCTAAACTATTGTATATGTTTGGTGACTCTTGATGGCTTATAAAATAAAATTAGAAAGGTAGAAACCCTCAGCAAGAAACAGACATGCATTACTACCAAAAGAAGGTATCTCATTTTCTAGTGTTGCTCTATAACTCATTAGTTAAGAATTTAGTAAGCATTGATAGCAGACATTTATTTTTCACATATCCCTCATTTAAGTACTGAAAATCACACTACAAATTTTTCGACATTTTCTTTTAGTTAAAAACCCATAAAAGCTGAGACCCAAATATTCATCTCTATCAGGCAATCTTTAAGAGCACTGGCTCGACTGAGTGTGATGAAAACAAACTTTATATCATAGTGAAGAAAGATTAATTGACAATGAGCTACAGGGGTCTGAATTCTTGCCCTCTCCCTCTGCAAAGTGGGAGGTTGCCTCTCTCTCTCTCTCTCTCTCTCTGTGTCTGCCACCATGTTTCCATAGATCTTATCAGCTTCTCCATCATCTGAACTTTCTGTCAATCACATACAGTATGTCACTCTATGTGCAGCACGCACAAGCAAAAGTCATTCTTCACATTCACTGACATAGAGTTTGGACACAGCTGCCTGGATTTAGATAAGTGGAGGGGGTAAAGGTGGAAGAATGGCAGGAGGTATGACAGCTCTCTTACTGTACTGACTCAAAAATGAGGGAGTTAGCTCACCTCCTTATGTGAGTCTGACCCTGAACCTGATCACAAAGCCACAAAGTACTGTAGGTATCCTGGGAAAACTCACAAATTGTCCCAAAACGACAAGAATTAAACAGCAAAAATGTAGTATACTGTTAATGATATGATGGTAAAATTATTTCAAATTACAATTTTGCAGTAAAGAGTTTTTAGTAAAGAATTAACTGATGATCAAAAGTGCAGTGGAATCTGTACTATGTGATTTCTATTTTTCTCAAATCCCACAGAGCCCTCATTGTATTTTGGTGAACCTGAGTATGTCGTGGATGAGAGTTCGGGCTACGTTGAGGTGAAGGTTTGGAGGACAGGAACTGATCTGTCAAAGACGGCTACTGTCATGGTTCGCTCCAGGAAGAGTGAGACTGTCTCTGCAGAGGGTAAAATTGGTAGTTTAAGACAAATAAGAACATTAAATCAACATGTTGAATTGCAGTGTTAATCCATGGTTTCCTCTCCATCTCACAGCCGGATTGGATTATGTCGGCATTAGTCGTAACCTTGACTTTGCTCCTGGTGTGACAATGCAGACATTTAGAGTGACCATTCTTGATGATCTTGGTCAGCCGGTGCTCGAGGGGCCTGAGACCTTTGACCTTATATTACGGATGCCCATGAATGCTGTGCTAGGAGAACCCAGCAAGACCACCATCACCATCAATGATACCTTTACTGACTGTAAGTGTCAAATGCAGGAACAAAACAAGTATTTATGGTGTATGCAACTCTACAATAATTGTTTACTGTTTTCTTGATGAACTTTATGCTCAAGGTTATTAATTTCTGTTGGGTTTTTTTAATTGGGTTTACATGCACAAATATAGAAAATTGCTCATACATTTTTCCCCTATTTAGTATTCATAAGCATGCCATAAACAATAAATCCTCATTATAACAGACTGTGGTTGTGAGCAAACATAAGAAAAATTGTTGCACAAATTCAGTAACATGGGGTGTAACGTTTTGATCACTATCTTTACAGTGCCAAAGGTTCAGTTTAAAGAAGGCAGCTACAAGGTGGATGAGTCTGATGGGGAGGTAAGAGCCATAGTGTACCGCAGTGGAGACGTCAGCCTTGTGTCCACAGTGCGCTGCTACACTCGTCAGGGCTCTGCTCAAGTCATGATGGACTACAGTGAGAGGCCAAATACTGATGCATCCATCATAACTTTCCAACCAGGTGAGACATTGCTCTGTTTTAAATCGACCTGTACCATTATATTCTGCAGCACTTCACTGAAAAGGTTACCACCCCTCTTCTAGGTGAGACTGAGAAGCCTTGTGTTGTTAGTCTGATGGACAACTCTGACCATGAAGAGGACGAAGAGTTCCGCCTGGTACTGGGAACTCCAAAGAGCAAGTCCCCATATGGAGCGTCTATTGGGGAGCAGAAAGAAGCACTGGTCACAATCACAGATGAGAAAGACAGTGAGTGATTTATTAAGATTAAATAAATATTTTAAGGATGTGCATCACAGAATAATCTGACTAAGTTGAAGGAAGGTATGTTTTAGCTGTGTTTGTCTGGCTGTGAGCAGCATAACGCAAAAGAGATAATTTTGGCCCAAGGAAGACATGCATAGTATCTCGACTCAGACTATGTTTTTGTTGATGAGTTCACTTTGTTTCCTGCTCTAGAGCCCATCATCCGATTCTCTGAGATCAAATACAGTGTGCGTGAACCCCAGGTCAAAGGAGATGTTGCAGTTGTGAAGATTCCTATCCTTCGTATTGGAGACACCTCAAAGGTCTCAGTGGTGAGAGTGCACACCAAAGATGGCTCTGCAACCTCTGGAGAGGATTATAACCCACTGTCAGAGGGTAAGAACAAACCGGGACTTTCTAGCTGTCATGTTTTCCATAGCTCCTTACAAATTTGTCTTGATTTCTAAGATGTTGAGTTCAAGGAGGGTGAAAAGGAACACTTTGTGGAGATTGAGATCCTGTATGATGGTCAGAGAGAGATGAGAGAGGCCTTCACTGTCCACTTGAAGCCTGATGACAACATGGTGGCAGAAATACAGGTGAGGCCATGGCCACACGGCACACAAGCAAACGCATGCCCTCAAATATCAACCAGTAGCAAATCCTGTGCACATGTACAGTACTGCATATCTACACACGTGAGCATGCGCACTGTCATGCCAGCCCATGTTAAAATAGCCAGGCAGCAGCTGGCATTGCTGTCAGCACGCCTGAACCAGTGTCTTATAAAAAGCTTTTCCTGATGGAATGAGATGCTGAGGGGAATGTCCCAGCAGAGCCAAACAGTAGACAAACCTATAAACAGAACTGTGACATTTTACCCCTACACTCCACATCAGGCAGGTTCTGTTCACATGACAGAAATAGGTTTACCTCTGACTAAACTGTTTTGAGCTTTTAATGTAAATGAAAGAATGGCTACGTACATGAGGCAAGGCAGCTTTATTTGTATTGCACATTTCATGCACAAGGTAAACTCGAAGTGCTTTACATAGAAACAAAATAATATTTAAAAGCATTTGAACGTGAGAGATCATTATCAATGTCAAGTGTTTTTAGCGTAATCTGAATCACAGGAGCCTTTGTGATTATCATGCTTATGTTTTAATATTCCTCATCTTAATCCACACAGAGGATATACAGTAAAGGTTTGTTACAAGAAGTAGCAAAACTCTCTCACCAGTTTCTCATACTCATGACCACTGAGTTATGGCCATGTTACATGATCATGTTGCTGCACCAACATATAACACTATGTGTGAAATGCCATCACACTTTGCAGGATTGCTCTGAGGTTATATTCCATGTAAAAGTAATTGCACAAGGCACAAAGAAATAAAAAAACGCATGACGTGTATATATTGCCTGCATGCCAATCTTAGGAAAATGGTCTGTCACATTCACAAAGTTGATAATACTTGACACATAAAGAGGAGCACTTTTATTTGTTTATGGATCAGTCCTGAATCCTGAAATTAAGAGAAACAAATACATATGCCTCTGTGCTCTAGGAAACTGGTTTGGGAGTTTCAGTGTGAAGTGATGTATTCATCAGAAACTAATAAGTTTTTACATCGACTTAAATGACGCCTTTTCTCCTCCTGTTAGATGAACAAGGCCATTGTGTACATTGAAGAGATGGACAGTGTAGCAGATGTTACATTCCCTGCTGTGCCCCAAGTGGTTTCCCTGCTCATGTATGATGACACTGCTAAAACCAAAGACAAGCCCAACCCACCCAATGGATACCCTGTTGTGTGCGTGACGGTGAGTGGGATTCTACACTGTCCACAGTAAAATTTACCAACCATAAGACTGGTGCTGATTATTAATTTAAGGTGAATATTTGTATTAAATCATCTGTTGTGATATCAGTTTCACCCTTTTTGTCTCCTCTTTCAGGCCTGTAACCCTAAGTACCATGACTTTGATAAAACTGGTTCTATCTGCTCTGCGGAGAACATTAACGACACTCTTACCCAGTACCGCTGGCTGATCAGTGCTCCCACTGGGTCAGATGGTGTGACCAGCCCCATGAGGGAAGTGGACACTAACACTTTCTTCACCAACACCAAGTCGGTCACCTTAGATTCAATCTACTTCCAAGCTGGCTCCAGAGTTCAGTGTGCCGCAAGAGCCTTCAATGCCAATGGAGACGCAGGCCTAGAACTGTCCAGTCCCATTGTTGTGATCAGCAAAGAAGAGGGTGAGTGGAAGGCAGAAGAAACATGTGTGACTAATACTAATAAAAGTATAATGAGTTATTTTGCTTTAACCGACTGTAACTCTTGGCAGGGATGTGTCAGCCTCGTATCGCAGGGACTGTTGGAGCTGAACCTTTCTCTGCTAAAATCCGTTACACTGGCCCTGATGACCCAGACTTTCCCAACCTAATCAAACTGACTGTCAATATGCCTCACATGGATGGTAAGCAGAGCATGCATTGCAATATTTTACACAAGATCATCATTAATTATTCGTCCTCAAAGAAGATAAAGACATCCTAATCTTGAGTATTAAGACCAGGCTATCCTCTCATATCAGGCATGTTACCAGTGATTTCGACACGACCTCTGTCCAACTTTGAACTCACCCTAAGCCCAGATGGCACACGAGTGGGAAACCACCGCTGCTCTAATTTACTGGACTTCAACGAGATCCAAACCGGACACGGCTTCATCACTGATGCAACAAAGAACCCGGAAATCATTGGCGAGACTTCACCGTACCAATATAGCAATATTATGCGTTCAGCCAATTCCCTCCGATTCTATAGGAACCTCAACTTAGAAGCCTGCCTCTGGGAGTTCACCAGCTATTACGACATGTCAGAGCTTTTGAATGACTGTGGAGGCTCTATAGGCACAGACGGACAGGTAGGAGATAGAGTGTATAACATTGGTGAGAATTTGTGTCATGTAATGGTCAGACGTACTGATTGTAATGACAGGACTCTTTTGATTATCTCTTCCTTTCCTGAGTGTGTTTTGTTTTTTACAGGCCAGTGTGCTTAATTGACCAGTTACAAATTAATAGAATCAACAATACAGCAAATACCTGTAGATTAGTGGTGGTGTTGCACAATATACTTTCCCTTTTCCTCCATTGCTGGTGTATAAACTTCCTAACATTTTCTCTACAATGTCTTTATTTTCCTTTATTTAGGTGCTGAACCTTGTCCAGTCCTATGTCACCTTGCGTGTCCCACTATTCGTGTCCTATGTCTTCCACTCTCCTGTGGCTGTGGGAGGCTGGCAGCACTTTGACCTGCAGTCAGAGCTGAAACTCACCTTTGTGTATGATACAGCTATTTTGTGGCAGGATGGTATTGGCAGCCCTCCTGAATCTGAGCTACAAGGTACGGTCTTGGATAAACACTGCCCTCTGTCAGTGCTGACATGAGTAGACATAGATTAAAATACCTGAGCAAAATGTATTTTTTGTTATCATAGGAGCCATGTACCCCACCAGCATGCGTATAAACGAAGAGGGCCGTCTGGTTGTCAACTTTAAGACTGAGGCTCGCTTCAGGGGACAGTTTGTTATGTCTCATCCAGGTAAGAGAATGCTGCCCACACACTCTAAACCTAAATTATTCTGTACAAGCAGCCTTGTATTGGATTACCCTGTGACCCACATCCTCTCTTCATTTATTTCTGGAGTCCCACACTGGGGGTTCTTCCTGAGTGAAAGTGCCAGAGGTCATTTTAGCAAGGGTCAAAATTACCCTGCAGTATTTACAGTTAGGAAGCGGCACAAACAATACAAAAGGTCACTCTATACAGTGAATAAAAAGACACAGGCACAGTTTATAGTTTGGAAAAATTGCAGCTTCAAAGATTCATGATTGTTCATGTGATTGTTTTCAGGAACCAGCATGTCATCCATGGTGATGTGTGCTGACCACCCAGGGCTGACTTTCTCTCTCGCCCTTGTCAGAACTGAGCCCACATACAACCAGCCCATGCAGCAGTGGAGTTTTGTCTCAGATTTTGCTGTGAGTCATGGTGGTGTTAAGTATGTCCTGCTGTGGGATTATAATTTAATTAGAATTCACAATCTTAATACAAGGTGTTCACATTGTTCCCGTGTCTCTGTGTGACACATCCCACTGTAGGTGCGAGACTACTCTGGAACCTATACAGTAAAGATGATTCCCTGCATTGCTTCCCCCAATGGGGAGTTCAGCATCCCTCCTGTCTGCCACCCAAGAGAGCCTCTAACCTTTGACATGGACATACGCTTCCAGCAGGTTAGCCTGGATATCCTGACAAAATACCCAAGCATTACATACTGTATTTTTTACATAACACATTTTCACATGAGGCCTGTTACATTGTTTTGCCCTTAATGGTTTCACCATTAACAAATTAGATTTAATGCAATTTGCTCTGTCTTTACATTACCTCCATCCATTCTTTGTCTGGTAACCATTTTGATGTGTTACAGGTGAGTGACCCAGTTGCAGCTGAGTTCAGCCTCAACACTCAGATGTTCCTGCTGTCCAAGAAGGAGTTGTGGTTGTCTGATGGCTCCATGGGCTTTGGAGAAGGGTCTGATGCTGCTTTCACAGAGGGTACAACTCTGACATCTAGTGGTCTTGAGAGAAACTATAGCTGAATCTCCATGAGGTGCTCACTTAGTCCCTCTGACTATTTCATCTGTCCTTTGCCTCAGGCTCCTCGATCTACGGCCGGGTGATGGTGGACCCAGTCCAGAACCTGGGCGACTCATTCTCCTGCAGCATCGAGAAAGTCTTCCTCTGCACAGGAGCAGATGGTTACGTACCCAAGTACAACCCCACCAACAAAGAGTATGGCTGCCTGGCAGATGCTCCAAGTCTGCTTTACAGATTCAAGATCTTGGTAAGGTGTAAATGAACATACAATGTGGTGTTGTGGAAGTGAAACAAGAACTAGATATTGTGTCTGATTTCTCTGTGTGTTGTTGTGCAGGACAAGGCCCAGCCAGAGACTCAAGCTTTAGCATTTGGCGATGTTCCTTTTAAAGCCTCACTGGCCCTAGACACACCTGGAGCCCTTTCTTTGGTCAAACAGCCAGGATCAGATGGCTTTACACTGTCTTCATCTCCTCTTTTCCAGGTCTAGTAAATATTTAACTGTAATTATGTTTTGCATGAATGCATAAAGATACTGTATAAGGAACAGGATTACATATCTTTTTTCTTCAGGTGGCTGCTGGTCGAGAATGGTTCATTCACACTATCTACACTGTCCGCTCCAGAGAAAATGCCAATCGCAACATTGGCAAGCGGAGTGTTGAATATCTCCATCATAGTGTGTCGTTTGTTGAGCAGCCTCAGATGTCCAACAAGGCCAATCGCCTCCGTCGTGCTGCCCCTGCTTTCTCTGGTCCTGCTCTGACCCAGGACATTGGTGTTGAAAACAACCGGGGAACCAACATCCAACATATTGCTCTGGACCGAACAGACCGCATGGTGGTCAGCCAGCGCCAGCCTTGGTCCAATAACCTGGACCCTCTCCTGGAGCGCCCTCTATTGGAGAGTTCAGGCAGAGAGGAGGGTGACACTTCCACCCTGCCCATGATAGTGGGCCTTGCAGGTCTAATCCTCTTCATTTGCCTCATTGCCACAATTGTCATTCTGCTGCTCCAACGCAAGAGGAGGGAAAAGAAGAATCAGTTTCCACCTTATGCCACCTCTTCCTCGTCTGCCTACAATAGCTACAGCCAAGGCCCAGCGGGCATATGGAGCAGTTCAGACAGCTCCGAGGTCTAGATGTGGAACTCCTCCACCTTTAACAATTGCCCTCTATTAAAAGACTATGATATCTTGTATTTGACCGTTATGCCTTCATTGCCCTACTCTAGCAGCACTGAGCAGCCAAGAACAACCTGTGAAAAGCACAATAAATCAGTGCTTGGGGCCCGCACGCAGAGAACGCCCCAGTTTGCTGAGGCTTTCTAATATTTGCTGATGGTTTGTTCTTGCTGTAATGTACTATAGGTTATTGCATTTTGCAGCCTATTCTGAATTGTGGATGTACCTAAAATAGCCATTTACTCGGTGCTATGATGTAAAATATCCCTCTTAATTGAAATTTAGTAACAAACTATGTACCAAGTAAAAGACAACCAATTAAAACTACATAATATACTTTTCAATGTTCCTTCTTCATCCTCCATGTTTTTTATTTTTATTCAATGTGTTTATTTTGTTTTGTGTAAATCAAGTTTGACTGAATGTTAGTTGAGGCTGACTTCATTGAATGAACATGTGATTTTTTTAAATATATATTTTTTAATTTTCTGATGTTTTTAAAAGCCTGCAGTGTACTTGCCACCTGCTGAGTGAACAATACTGCTATGGTGTCATTGAAAGGGATTTTAAATGTCATTTTTCCTGAAAATGCAGAATTACGTCAACCTTTTACAATTTTCAGGTTAATATGGTTGAAGCCAGACATAAAACTATCTCTGTACATATCATTGCAGAACTATGAAAAAAAGTATTACACCCTGGTGAAACTTGAAAAATCAGGAACTACGTATATCTAGTATGCAGAAATAAACAAGTGCAGTATCAAAATTATAAATATTTCTCTACAGCCAACAGTGTATTTCAATGTGCTAATTGTTATTAGAATTGTGTGGCTAATTGATTGTCAGTTTCAAGTGTTTGAATGTTTATACACTTCCAACAGCCAAATATAAATGTCCTTTTTTTTTTGAATCAGTGTGAGCACATTTTCTTCTTTTTTTTTTTTTTTTTAAAAGGGGAACTTTATTTGTGATGTTTATAAAGACATTATCTACTTCACATAGGAAGATAACAGAACATGTTTTCTTTAAAAACAGTTCATACTGTTTTAAACAATGGAATGTAGTACAACCAACATAAATACATTTATTTCAATGAAATACTAGTAAAAAAAAAGGGACTAGCAAACCAAAAAAATAAAATAAAAAATAAACCAGCACAGCTGCAGTGTTAGGTCAGTGACAACAAGGCAGGCTTGTAAAGGAGCACTTCCTAAAACCTAATACAACCAGATCAGTCCATTCAGGAGTTTTACACAGTACATTATCAAGGCCTGCAAGACAAACACAGACACTATAACAGTACTGGAGCTGGCTGCTGCTCCCGAATTCTTAGAGTAAGGGTCATGAACAACTTCACAACTTGAGTTTTTTCTTGCGTCCTCGGCCATCAGGAGTTCCCTCTGCCTTTCTTTTCTGAGCCTGGGTTAAAAAAAAAAAAATTAAAAAAGGTAAACACGCAGGAATGGAATACTGACCAAAGGTGGTGATAAAACTCTTCCTTCGAGGCAAAAACAAGGCAACAATAGTACTTTGTTCAGTTGCCTTTCTTCAAAAAAAAAAAAAAAAGCTGAAGGAACCTTGAAGGAAAACTTCGATAATTAAGCTTCAACAATTTGTTCAATTTTTGATTATTTTATGGACTTTTAATACTGTTTTTTGACTCTAAAACAAAACAAGCTTTTATCCTTCATTGAAGAGGATCAAATAAAAATTCTTTCTTTAATATAGTAAATCTCATGCATTATATTGGTATGGAGATCAATAAATTGCAAACAATACGCTGCTCCACACAACTATTGTAGATGGATTTTTAACTTACCGAGCCAGTCTTTGGGCCTCGTTTCTTTTTCTCTGCCTTCTCTCTCTCTTCCAGCTCCATGTTCTCTCTCTCAATCAGTGTAATCAGTGTGTTACATCGCCTCTGAAGCTCCTTTACAACAAATCACAAAATATGATCATAATTATTAAGTCAAATGTAAATGTTAAGTCAATGCAAACAACAGGACAGATAGTGTAAAGAAACGTAAACTCACCATGGCCGTCCTGGATTTGAGGAACCAATCGAAGCGGAACTGGGGTGAGTTACGAATGCACTGACGCAGTTCATCATACACACTCTCCTTGTCAAAGCCCAGCTTGTGAAGCATGCAGATAAGGAAGCGGTCCTCTTCTTCTGTGTAGTTCTTGCCTTTGTTGGTGCCATAAGAAATACGAAGCTGATGGAAAGGAGCCTTGTAGCGACCAATCTGAAAATGGGGACAAGAAACACATACAAAAATGGGAAGACTCATAACAATATACTGTATATAGCAGAGCATAGAATTTAAGTGCTTAATGAATTGTTTAAATTAGAAATATACAACCAAATACCTTTGAGTCAAGTGCCTTCTTGATGCTAATCCTTCTCTGAATCCTGGCTTCGCCTCTTTCTATCTGGGCCATGATCTTCTCAATATCCTGCAGCTCATTGCAGCGCTCCCAGAATACAGCTAGAGAAACAAACACAAACATTAAATAACAGTTTAAAATGCAAAAGTAAAAAACAAACAAGAAAACACAGCAAAATCAATACCAGAATATTCCATGACTTCTTCAGGAGTTTTCCCCTCCACTTCTCTGGCAATGTTCTCAATATCATCTCTACCCCACTTCTCGTTGGCTTTGATGAACTGGTTGAAGTCCCGTTTGTTCCAAATTGTAAATCCCTGCAATGACGGTACACTTGTTTAGAGTACATAACAACAGATACAGATTTGTTTGGATTTGCTGCAAATCATATTTGAAATGACATCAGGCATTAACAATCAATACCTGCTGTAACAGGTTCTCCTTCTCCTCCAGTTCCTCCTCTGTGAGCGCCTGAGCCTCATCAATCTTAGCCTGCTCCTCTTTCTGCACCTGAGCAGAGTTTGGCATGTCTGGATTACGAGGAACCTAAAAAACAGAGCCACAGACAGAGTTATAGAAATGTACTGATACATTAACAGCAAACCTGCTTTGGTCAGAAAAAAAAGATCTTTGTACCTTGTAGCCTATAGTCTTTCTATAGAAGAGAATTTCTTTTTCAAGAAGCTCAAAGAGACGCGGAGGAAAGAACTGAAAATCTTGGACATTTGGCTGCTTTGGAGGACGAGGAGCCTGAGAAATTGAGTCAAACAGACAAATATGTCACAAACAGGATACCATACGAAAGTTGTACATATTCTCTATGTGTTTTAATAATAATAATAATCCAGCCATACCTTGGGTGCTTTTGGTTCACTGACTCGCAGGGCTTCTCTAAAGTAGGCATCCACAGCATAATTGGCTTTCCTTTCCCTCTTGGGTGGCTCAATCCAGTTAGTAATAACCTGAATGTTGAGACAATGGAAATAAGGTAAAGCCTCAAAGGTCCATGTTATTTGGAATTAGGCAAACAGAGGCTGAATAGTGATGATAGTTCTTTACCTTCTTCTTTTCTCTGTAATCCTCTCCTTCAAATGTATACACACTGCTGTTCTCTGTGTCCATGGTGAAGTTTCTCAGAGAGCTCTCACCAAGTGTTGCCAGCTTCTCCTTCATCTCCATTGTCTAGTATAAGACAAGAATGGTGTTAATTTTGTGCTGAATGGTATTGGCATTGGCAGCAACTGCTCATTTGCAGTATCACCATTTATAAATGTGCGTTCATATTTTAATGCATCCAGACTCGCCTTCCTTTCACCCCTCTCCAGGATAGCATCAATGTCATCATCTGTGATCTCACTCTCTTTGGAAGCAAACACATGCGTGGCACCATGTCGGATGATAGACAGCATCTCATCCTTACCCAGCTTGTTTGCGCTTGGATCCACGAGTCTTCCTGTTCAACAAAAACAAAAAAATAACTTACTCATAACATTGCAATTATTTTATTTCACATTTATTGACTTAGGTTCTGTACTACTACTACTACTAGCTTTAACTCTTGCAAGGCAGGTACGAACGCTTGTTTCCGTCTAACATCACAATACCGCACTCTAGGATGCCAGTGCATGCTTACATTGACAAACTGACTTTAAAGTATGAAAGGTTAGAAGAGTTACCTTGCTGGATGACAATGGAGTCAAGGCGCAGTTTCATCTCAGCCCTCTCTACAATCCTTTCCTCCACTGTGTTTTCGGTGATGAAACGAAAGACGCGAACCTGCTTCTGCTGACCAATCCTGTGAGCGCGGTCCTGAAATTAAAATATTAAAAGCAGTCAGGTCTCCTGCATCTAAAACCAACTTTGTTCCAGTATCCATGTCCTTTCTAGTGAACAAGAAATTGGGAGGTTTCAGATTACTAACCATAGCCTGAAGGTCGACCTGGGGGTTCCAGTCTGAATCATAGAGAATGACAACATCAGCTGTAGCCAAGTTGATACCCAGACCACCAGCTCTGGTGCTCAACATGAAGATAAACTTAGAGCTGTTGGGCTCATTGTATGCATTGATAGAGATCTGAAAACATGAAAAAGCAATAAACTTAAGTTTCTGATTACACTCAGTGTGGACAACAACTTAAAGATCACATTACTATTTGAGAAGTGAGTATTTCACCTGTCTCTCCTCATGTGGTGTCTGACCATCCAAGCGGCAGTATCCATAGTTCCTCCACATGCAGTAGTCTTCCAAGATGTCCAGCACTCTGGTCATCTGACTGAAGATGAGCACACGGGAACCTAATGGTTGTCAATAAAAGTTCAGAAGGTTTCAATGAGTTAACTGGAGATGAGTTCAAATTTCAGCTGACACAAAGAGCACACAATGTCTTTTCTTAAATAAAATACTAAATGAATGTAGCAAAAAGGTCCCATGGGTTCCAGCGGTGAACAACATACCCTGCTCCTTCATCTTGGGTAGCAGCTTGTCCAGCACCACCATCTTGCCACTGTTCACAACCAGGTGAAGGTCAGTTGTGTAGGGAGGACCAGGTTCAGCTCCGTCGAACAGGTATGGATGGTTGCAGCATTTCCTGAGCTGCATGAGAACGTTCAACAGACGCATCTTGTCCATCTTACCAGCTGAGTTCAGAATGTCAATGTCCTTCATCAGAATCTTTGTGTACCTAGAATTTGTTACACAAGGCAGTGTGACTATTCCAAACTTACAACTATTTAATTAGTATCAAAGTTGCTTCAAGGGGCAACTTCAAAGTTGCTTCATAATTAATCGCAGGATCTTACCACTCTCGCTGCATCTTGCTCAGGCCCACATACATCTTAATTTCTTTCTTTGGAAGTAGAGTTTTCTCCACATCTGCTTTAATACGACGGAGCAAGAAAGGACGCAAAACCTACACAAAAGCAAAGAGGCAAGTTAGAAAATTGGTGCACCCCAAAGAACAACAGATCTTAAAATTAACAGTTCAGAGAATTAAATACATACGGTGTGAAGACGTTCGACCAATTTCTGGTCACCCAAGCAGTTGTTTGTGTCAAACCAGGAGTCAAAGTCCTTAAACAAAAATAAAACTAGTATCAGAAAAAGGCAAAACACGTTTCCACTAAACATCAGACTGAAACTATGCAGTTTAAATGTTTAAGTAATATTCCTCCTTGACTATTGCATTCCTTATCAGTTCTCACCTCTGATGAGTTAAAGACATCAGGCAGCAGGAAGTTCAGCAGAGCCCACAGCTCATGGAGGTTGTTTTGAAGAGGTGTTCCAGTCAGCAATAAACGATTGGTGGTTTTGAATTCTCGCACAATTTCAGATAGCTGTATAAAAACAAAGTAAACTTAAGCTTTACTGGACTATTTTGCAACAATAAATGTAAAATAAGGTTTGTTTCCATTTTAGGGCCCGACCTTTGACTTTTCATTCTTTATCCTGTGGGCCTCATCAATAACAAGGTATCTCCAGTTGAATTTCTTGAACACAGCCTTTTCAATGATGAGCATTTCGTAGGAGGTGACACACACGTCCCACTCTCCCGGCAGCAGCACATCTCTGATCAGAGCAGTCTGACAATAAAAACAAGTATGTTAAGCATTGTTTCTCTAAACTGTGACATTTACCTAGATTTTACATTGCAATAGTTGCATGTAATTTTTGGCAACTACAATTATATTTTGGGAGCTAGACACTCCTCGACACTTAGATTCAGTAAAAATGCATTGTAAACATGTGGTATTCCCATAGATGACTGTATATAAACATGAATCTAGTTTTTCTGTTGTAAAATGAACTGCTGTGAAGTCACAACATTCATGATTTAAAATGAGAAATTTAAGACTTCACATGTAAGCAGGCACTTACTGGACAATACCAACTGTTGATAACAATGTTGTCAATTCCTATGTCTATTTACTTACTAAATGGAAGACCTGAAATAAGCAAATGAGTCCATCAACTCCTCACAAAATTGATCCTACAAAAGGGACATTAAATTATTACATTATCATAAGTGTTTTTATCATCTAAATCTCTCGGTCATCTTAATTTGGGTCTATTTGTTGAGCTAAAACTGAGAAACTGAAAATGCTAACTCTACAAAAAACAACTCCTTCTACAAGGGTAAATATTATACTAAGATGTGACAAATTATTTTCAACCAACTCTTGCTTTCCTGATACAACCTACCCTCTCATCTCTGTCACCAATCAGGCAGACGGCACGAAGGGAAGGCACCCATCGTTTGAACTCATTCATCCAGTTGTAAAGGGTGGATTTGGGCACCAGCACCATGTGAGGACCAGGGATGTTTCTATAGTGCTTCATATAACCCAGCAGGGAAATAGTCTGGAGAGTCTTTCCCAAACCCTAAGAAACAGCAATCAGAGAGTGTGTGATGCAGGACAGTAATTGCAAATATACAATAAAAATAGATGTTGTTGTTGTAGATGTCCAAATGTAGAGGTAACAGTTCTTACTGTGACCAAAATCTTACCATTTCATCAGCAAGGATGCCATTGATGCCATTTTCATACAAAGAGATGAGCCAGTTCAGACCACGGACCTGATAGTCCCTCATCTTTCCTGTCTTGACATCTAGATGACAAAGATGAAAATAAATATTACTTTTGCATAATGGTAGGCTGATGAGTTGATATCATGATTAAACTGTAAGATCTCCACAATCTACAAATCATAAAATGTGTAAGGTGGGTTTTAGCATTTTCATAGGGTAACACATATCCAAGCAAAATAAACAGCCCCCACTGTCCTTGTTATTTCTGTGTGTCTGAACCAGTGGTTACCCTTTACTCTTTTCAGGTAACAGTCTCCACTTTTGGGGAAAACATGACAGATATATTTAACTGGTTTGGTCTGGATATTTTTAAGAATTTGTTTTAAAATTGTGAAAATATCACAAATTCGGGTCATGGATTTAGTCTGTGTGTTAAAAACATTGTAAAATTATATGGAAATTGCTATATCTGCAACTATATCTGCCCAAAACATAATTTCCATATGCATCATTCCTTCCTATCAAGCTTAAAGAAAGTGGGGTTTTGCTTACAGGAAGGAGATTCATCAAAACGAGTGCAAACATTAGTAGTCTTGGTGCTCTCATTTAGAAGTTCCTCGTCCTCTTCTTGCTCTGTGCGGCGATGGCGGTTGCTGTCAAACACAGGAATTACACATTATAATGACAACAGACTTGATTAGGTCAAGTAAGTATATATTGCGGACATGTACTCACTCTCCAGCAGAGAGCAGATTTTGTTTTTCATCTTTCTTGATTCGTGGACGTCCTGGTTTCATCTTCAGTGGAGAGGTGGGAGTCTTTTGTGCAGCTGGTTGGATGAAATGAGCAAACAATTCTGTTTGCTTCAACAGGTACTCAAATCGGTTGGTCCGATCTGTTTGCTGGACACACACAGGAATAAAAGGTTAACTTATTTTTCCATGAACAAGGAGTTTTGACAGGCAATATCAGCAACAATGCCCTTACCACTTTCTCCTCATAACCTGGAGCAGAATCTTTCGTTTTTGATGATGACGGGGAGGAGGATCCATCCTGGCCATCAGGACCAGCATCTGATGAGGACTCTTTTCCAGCATCTGAAGAGTCTGACTTTTCCTGTGCAGAAAATGTGAAAGACAAAAACAGGTCTGTTCAGTGACTATTTTCTGTTTAACACACCTGTTGTATTGTTTGATTGTTGATTTGTTGTCTGCCTGTGTCTCATCTCTCCTTGTTCTTGGTTGTACTAAGACAAAAAATTCAAATACTTGGTTAGACTATAAAGCACTGTGTAACAAGAAAAGAGCTATATAGATAAAGTTCATTATTAATTGCTATTAAACTGTTGTCTGTGAGCAGCATAACTCAAGAAGTAAAGGATGGGTTCAGATTAGATTTGCTGGTGATTTAAGTTATGGCCCAATGTAGAAATAATTCAACCTTGAAGATGATCTGGATACAGCTCCAGGTTCAGGCTTTTTAAAAACAATTGTTAAACTTGTGATATAGAGTTGAATTGAAACTGTAGGGATGACTGTCCTCAGCTGTGTGAGAATAATTTAAGTACACACAATAACTTATGATAAGCAGGAAAACCGTGGATCTCTTATCAAATCATTATGCGGGGTTTGTCTTATTAAAAACATGTTAAACTGCACGAACAGGAAAAAATGTTCGACTGTGTTGTTACCTATAGTATACACAAACCCCGCCGGTAGCCAATGTGACCACTATAGCAACATCATCCCTGCTCACGAACACCAGCTAGCGCTGAACTGTCCCTTCTGAAAACAAAGACGCAGATGGGACAGCTGAGCAAGGTGCTGCTCTGCACTAGTCTACAAAATGTTTATCAAAAGCTGGATCGTAGTTACAAGCGACTCGATAAGTACTACCGATCCAATTGTAAACATCGTAAAACGCCGCAAGTTTAAATGCGGTGATCAATGGGTGAATAGCGGGGCTAAGCTAGCGATGCGGGAGCCTGTCCAACAGCCCGGCCTCGCCGCTGCTCCGCGCTGTAATGTTAGCTTCAAAGTGACACGGACCGAGCTGCTGCTGTGGAGAGCTAATGATAGCATTGCCGGCTAACTAGCTCACACAACCCGCATCAACGTTAGTAACGTGAAAGTTCATCTTAACATAATACGATACTCCCTTAAGTTAAAGCGGAGCAACGCTCAAAGTAACAGATTACTACGACTGGTTTTGGGACAAATATACGCGACGTTGAGGGGAGAAGAAGCCCCGTTTTACCCATCTTACCTCCGCTCCGCCGGCTTCTTCAAGTTCAGTCTGCTCTTCCCGCTGTTCCACGCAGTTTCCACTCTCGGACATTTTCAATCGGATTTCCTCTTCGAGACAGATATATCCTCCGTTATTGGGTGTCGTATGTGATCTCGTCTACGCGCCGTTGAAGATTTTCCCGAACTTTGTCACTGAAAATGAAAAGTATCCTCTTGTTTTTGGTATCACACACACCGGTTGGTCACAGGCAGTGTTAGCACGATTTTTTTTCTCGGGCACCCGCGCTGATACTATTGCAAACGTTACCCGATTTGTGCGATCTATCGCGAGACTTGGGAATGCTGCATTCAGAACTATTGGAAATCATCATATTCTACTGCTTCTGGTCTCTAAAGCGTCTTCTTTGTTTTAATGCATTCACTCTTTAACTTTGACTGAAAGAAAAAAAAAGCTTCTCTGTCCTTGATATTATAGTTATAGTTATGAAATGTGTTTAAACAAAAGTCTGCAAGCCAACCTACATCAAATAACAGCTTAAGTCCAGTGGAAGGTAGAGAAAAGAAAATTAACAACATCCATATGACATGAATTACAAGGACTCTTAACCCCTGCTTACCAGCTTAGTGTAAAATGGTTTAATTGTATGTTGCTAAACCAGAGTACATCATCAAAAGATTAAAGGACTTACTCCAAATGAATTGCAACAGTTGCAGTTGCTATGAATAATACTTTCTCCGTTTTGTGGATTAAAAGCAAAAATATTAAATGTGTTAATTTAGTTGCCCCTGTCCCTTTGTGAAAAAAATAAGAGGAAAAGAACATTTGAGTTCGACGGGTTCAAACAAAGGATTTGAAAACATGAGACCTTTGCAGTACGTATGCACGGGGAGTACGCGAACGCAACGCGTCCGGTTGCACAAACTTAAAAGTTAATAATTATCTCAGTTATAATATGACAACATTCAGCTATTTAAATAAAAAAAACTTTTAGTGCCGTCATGAGCAGTATACCTCTCACTCTGGTACTTAAAATTCAACTGCGGTAACAGGCAACAGTAAAGCAACTATTCATGGGGTCCTATCAGCATTTCCGTCCCCAGGAGTGACGCTGCTGTAGAGCTAAACAGCTGACTGCGAGCGAAGAAAATAGCCAGAATAACACGGTGTTATTTATTAAAATGCACTAAACACGGACCGACAAATAGGTGCTTTCAAGTTGGACAGTGTTGACATGCTTCATTTGGGTAAGTACACCTTATGACGCGTTTATACACGGTTAATACATGAATTAGCGCTATTTGTGCTAAGTCAGATTCTCCTACCATTTCCCAGCTCAAGTCAGGCCTGTTTGTTTGGGTGCGATTGGGATTTTTTCCTTTATTGTCACAGGATGTCAATGTCAACCGCTTCAAAGGAGACAGCCGAAACGACTTCAAAGGTTTATAGCCGGGTTAATCGTTCTTGCTGCGGTTGAATTGTGAGCTGTACAGAGATATTAAACGTTTAAGCCAGCGTTAGCAAGCTAGCTGTCTGTTTTCACACAAGCACGCTATTCCCATCAGCTGATGAGCTAAAGAGAACATATCACTGTGTACATAATTCTATAAACCATAAATCATAGGCCTGTTTTTTTGGCTTTGGTAGTTGACTGTCTCAATGTCTGACCCAGAAGAAATATGTTTTAAAAAATCCCACCAAGAATCTCAAAAACGAGGGATAATGTAATGAAACACGCACCATACAGACTAAATGAAGTATTAAGATAAATTAGTAAATATAGAATAAGTACAGCGATTGAAGATACATTCACAGGTATTTAACGTGCTGAAAATACACTTAACAGTGCTGGTAATATAAAACGTTGGGCTGCAACTTTTGATTATTTTCATCATCAGTTAATCTGTTGAAGATTCTTTCATTTTCTACCACGTTATCCTCCACGTAAAGGTCATGGGGGAAAAGCTGAAAAATAAGATGACTTGTTTTATTAAAAAGTCCTGAAACAAATAATTATTAAATTGTAATTTAGGAATTGATCCATAACCTATTATGAATAATATTCACAGGTCTAATAATATGCTATAATGCGGTTGTATGTCAATTCAAGCCAGATCAGTAAATATTTACAGCCCTGTAGTAGACCTTTGAAGGTCAGATTAACTGATAAACAGCTCATGCAGTTTTTAAAAAAAAAGTCAGATTAACTGATAAACAGCTCATGCAGTTTTTTTAAAAAAAAATATGAGGGTGTATTTTGCATTGAGAAGTCTTTTATTTGTTCTTCTATTAATAATTACTTGATTATACAGTTTTAGCTAAAACTCTGGGCTTCTCAGCTTAAGCTGCTGCCCCTGCAACCCGACCTCAGATAAGCGGGAGAAGATGTATGGATGGAACCTTCAAAATCCCTACTAGGACTTTTTACTATTACTAATACTTCATAATTACTTTATTAAAAGTCACAATTTTGACAAAAATGAAACCATCTTAAGTGTTGTACCTGTTTCAGAGACATGTTAAACCTTACTTTCTGGGGTTTAGTCTACTCTATACTACCCGTTGCTGCCCATTTAACTAAGTAAGCATGTTACATGTTTGTGTGCTGAGTGCTGACAGTGTTCACTTAACAAATGCTGACAAATGATGTACTCTTGGGGTAAACAGATGACTTCAAACCAATTGGACCAAACTCTCTTGTTCAGTGTAATTGAAACAATGAAGACAATTTGTGATGTTGTAAATGCACCATGCATATTTATTTTTTACCTGATACCAGACACTCTGTGAGCAATTTAAAAAATATTTAATGAATTGTCCTCTACAGACCTTCATCATGGACAAGATTTTGGAGGGCCTTGTGAGTTCCAGTCACTCTGTTACAGTAAAGAGGGCCATCGTGAAGAAGGTTGTGGAAGCAGCAGAGAAGGAGGTGACAGAACAGCAGTGTCAGGCATTGTTTACACTGACCACCCGCCTCATCTTGCATGGTGAAGATGCCTTCCAGAAGCAGATTGGCTTCCAGGTTTTGGAGGCCTATGCACGCTACCACCGCCTGGAGTTTGAGGGTTTTTTCAATAAAGATTTTGTCGTAACTCTACTCCAGCAAGGCTATGGTCAGCTAAACCACAAAGATCCAGCCATAATAGACTACATTCACTTTTGCCTGCGTCTGCTCATCAGCTGCCCCTCAGTACTGGAGCTCTTCAGTGTGATACAGGTGGAGGTTTTAAGGATGGTGTGTGAACGTCCTGAACCCACTGTTTGCGCCCGTTTGAGCACTTTGCTGTCTGACTTTGTGCAGTGCATCCCAAGGGATAAGTCGGGCATTTTGTTCTGCCAACAGCTGGTTAGGACCATCAGTTACTTCCACTGCTTTTCCAGTCATGAACGGGAGCTGAGAGAGTATGTGGGTCAGGTGACTAAGGTTAGCTCACTGTTGCAGAATATCTGGAAGGCAGAACCCACCACACTGCTGCCCTCCCTGCAGGAAGTCTTTGCCATCATCTCTTCAACAGGTGACACTCCCCTTTCTCCTCTCTTCAAAATGTAATATAAGGAAATGCAGATTAATGGAATAGAATCCTATCTTTGTGCAATTCATCATAGATTCAATTAATCAAGTGCCATTATTTCTGCACATAGTAAGCTCTGGGAAAACTAGGTTGTTTTAAGGAAGTTTAATAGTGCAAAACTTGAATATGGACAAATGTAGTTTTTATTCTTGCAATCATAGATGTGTAATATGCCAATATTGAAAACGGTACTGTTTGCATTTGGCAGCATGGACCCATAATATCCTTATTAATAAATACTCCATTACAAATCATGACATTAGTACCAGGGTTGTGAGCAGTCACTTACACATAAAGATATAGCTGACTTCATTGGCATGTATTTTGGAAGTAAATAGTACAATTTTATTATAAATGTAGTGGTAATGGCTTAATTTTGCATACATGTGAATTTTGGAAAGCATTTTCTGTGGAGATGATGTTGAATTTTGAGTCATTCTGAAATAAGTTTTTTTTTTTGTGTTAAAAGTGATTTCCTCACACTGTTGTGCAGTATTATGAGTGAACTGTACAGCAGCACAAAAGCTGTTAAAGGACTTTATATATAAATATATGTTTTAAAATAGGTTCACTTAAATTAAGTCTACTCTGTACTCTGTTTTATGTGAAAATTATGTTTTATGTATATAAATATACATTTACTCAACATTTGCAGTTAATTGGCAGTAGATATTAAAGAAGTTAGATTTGGATTGGTGGCCTAAAATGTAATCCTAAAATCTTAAGTAACCAGCTGTACGCATGTACAAAAAAAAGTGATTCTACCTAGTCAATCACTGTAAAATGTGTCTGAAAATTCCTGACCACTGATACAAATAAAAAGGTATGGAGTGTAATTGTGTTCCAATGTGATTGATTGTTTTTTTTTTTTTTGACATCTCACAGACCCTGCCTTTGAGCCATCCATCTCTCTTGCCTGCCTGGTCCAGCACATCCCCATCCAGATGATCACAGTGCTTATCAAGAGCCTCACCACAGACCAGAATGTCAAAGATGCAAACATGACTAAAGCACTCTGCAGGTTACCAAACCTCACAAGTCTTTTGTGCTAAATAATAGTGCCAATGTCTATTTAAAAGCATTCAGTGTAAAAATTATGATATAGCAACACTTGTACACTACATTTTCATATGCAATCTGTAGTTCTGTTTTTCAACATTCTCAAAATGCTATTCCTCTGTTTTTTTCAAGAATGATAGACTGGCTGTCTTGGCCTTTGGCCCAACATGTTGATACCTGGGTCATTGCTCTACTGAAAGGACTTGCTGCAGTTCAGAAGTTCACTATCCTCATTGATGTCACTCTGCTCAAGATTGAATTGGTTTGTTGAGAGAACTTGTTTGTTTAATAATGAGCTCAGGAACTGTACAAATTATATACATTCATAGATTCAAAAGATTATATAAATGTTATCCCAGCATAACGATTTATTTTTAACCTACAGGTATTTAGCCGCCTGTGGTACCCAATAGTGCGGCAGGGGGCACTAGCTGTGCTCTCACATATGCTACTGAGTTTCCAGCACTCTCCCGAGGCCTTCCATTTGGTAAGGGATTTCCTGTCTCCTCACAGCCAATTTCTCTCACATATGGACAATTTATTATTTTTCTAATTTTTCTCTCCTTTCAATTAAATTACACCAAAGCTACATAGAGTTATCCCTGAACCCCAGGCTTGGCATTGCTTTCACTCTAACAACATGTGACTCACCAGAACATCGAGCAATTGCCCCTGAGTTGTCCTTTTTCACAAGTATTTAAAAACATGAATAAACACACACAAAAAAACAGCAATAAGACTGAGCCTTCCTGTTGGCTTTCATATGTGCAACCACCATCTGGCTGACTTTGCAGCATATATGTGTGATTAATATTATCAGTGCTGCACAGTGTTTTCAGCAACAGTGTCCTTAATATTTTTTCTTCCCTTCATCTTTCACTGTCTTAGGTTGTTCCACATGTGGTGCATTTAGTCCAGTCCTTAAGGACAGATGGTCTCTCCACCAGCAAAGCTTTCTTGCTGCAGTTCACTGAGCTGATACATTGCATGATGTACCAGTACTCTGGCTTTCCTGATCTCTATGACCACATACTAGAGGCTATCAAGGTAAAAGAGTGCAGTGCACCTCATGCTATAAGTATATATTTTTACTGATTTGTTTACTGCACCAGGTCAACAATAACCAAACCCTGTCAAGACCAGTGGAGTTCTTAACCAGTGGTGCCAAGTTTGTTCTGTGTCTGATAAAGTATTTGAATATGTTCTGTCAGGATCTCCCAAAACCTGGAGAGGAGAAGATCAAATTGGTGTTGAATCAAAGTGCCTGGACATCTCAGTCCAACTCGTTTGTGTCTGGTCTTCTGAGGCAAGCTGGGAAATCTGAGACTGGCAAGACAGGCCTAGTCAACCTGGGGAACACCTGTTTCATGAACAGCGTCATCCAGACCCTCTTCATGGCCACAGAGTAAGTTACATGCACACACAGTGTGTACACACATTTTTTTTTTACATTTTAATGTTTGTATGAAACACAAGGACTGAAAACGATCAATTTTCTCAGTTTCAGGAGGCATGTTTTATCATTACATCTAAACGGATCCAACACACTAATGAAAAATCTTCAGTTGCTTTTTGCCATTCTTGCACACACACAGGTTAGTAAGTCCCTTTGTACCAGATTACACAAAATAATGTTACCTATGGATTTTAACAGTGGATGGCAATCAGCCTTTGTATATATGTCACTCCTGTAGAGGGCAGCATATGCTCCCAGAATCTTCTTGGAAGCATCTCGGCCTCCTTGGTTCAATGTGGGCTCTCAGCAGGACTGTTCTGAGTACCTCAGGTTTCTTCTAGACAGGTACTGAAGCACTCAAAATACAGCGGACGAATCGGTCACAGTAACACAGTATTCTTTATGTATCATTGAAGAATAACAAGTCCCGTGGTGCTCTCATTTCTCAAATGAATTGGCATAACATATGTATACATGTGTTCGTCCTTTGAACAACCCCAAAAGCAATTGTATTAAAGCTGAAATAGTTGAATATGGTTGAAATTCTGTGTTTATATTAGTCCCTTATTAATTTTGCTTTCACCATATTACACTCTTGGCCATTGTATGTTGTTTCATTTAAAAAAAAAGGAAAACTCTATGTACAGCACAACTCGATGTATTCTTCAGACATGCTTGTGGGTGTTTTTCACAGTGCATGCTATTATGTCTTGGCACAAAACCAGCTCTGACTTCTGTCCTAAAAGTTAACTCTTTCAAGAACACAATGCATTTTTGCATTTTGAGTGTTGAGTGTGTATGACTACAATAAATTGTTACTCTAGAGTTAATGGTTCTTCTTCTTAAGAAATAATAGTTATGGTACACTATCACTGAAGTGGCACATATTAAAATAATGTGTTGATCATCCCTGTCTCCTGATATCAAGGTTACATGAAGAGGAGAGAACACTTCAGGTCCTGGAATCAGCTAAGCCAAAGGTTTCCCCCCCTGTAGACACAAGCAGCAATGGTCAAACAGGTCAGGCTTCTACAGAGGAAGGTGAAGAGTTGCCTTCAGTAAATGTTGAAACCAAACCAGGAAATGATGGAAGGACTTTGATAGAAAGAATGTTTGGTGGAAAGCTGATCACGGGCATACGCTGTATGCAATGCAATTGCAACTCTGAGAAAGAGGAGCCTTTTACAGACCTGTCTTTAGCTTTCTGTCCTGCCACCTCACAGGATGGCCCTCAGCCTGAGGGGCCCCGGGGGGAACCAAAGGTTCTCTGTCAGGGATCTGTCAACGGTGGCAGTGAAACTCCTGAATCCATCTCGGCCAAATCCCCAAACAATGTTAATTTTGTGCCAGTTACAGATGAGCCTCCTCTCTCTGTGCCAGACCTGGTGAACTATTTTCTGGCTCCAGAGACCCTAGATGAAGACAATGCCTATTTCTGTGAGAAGTGTAGTTCTCTCCAACGGGCAGAGAAGACCCTGAAATTGGTGTCGGCACCGGAATACTTGATCCTCACCCTGCTGCGATTCTCCTATGATGCCAAATGCCATGTTCGGAGAAAGATTCTGGACAATGTGACCATCCCACCACTCATGAGCCTCCCAGTGCATGTCCCTTCAATGACTGTACAGTGTTCCTCTCCTACCTCTTTTTCTCTGCACGTCGATTCTCCTGAGAGCAGTGAGAATCTGGCCAAGAAACTCAAACCATCTCAAAGAGAGGAGGAGGAAGAGGAGAAGGGCAGTATAGATGGAAAAGAGCAGATAAACCAAGAAGGAGCAATGTCAGTGCTGTCTGTTCCTTATGTCCTCACCTCAGTGGTGATGCATTCTGGTATGTCATCCGAGAGTGGCCATTACTACTCTTATGGCCGTGACATCAGCCGAGCAGTTGGAGCACAGCATCTAGCCAATCACTTTGCCCCCAAGGAGGATTTGGGAAATGGCCAAGTGGAGTGTAGCCTCCCCCCCTGCTCAGCGGTCTCAGCTCCATCCGATCAAGGAGACACACTGGCAAATAGTATTAAAGAAACAAGGGATTGGATGCTGTTCAATGACAGCAGAGTGACATTCACATCCTTCCAATCAGTGCAAAACATTACTAATCGTTTCCCCAAGGACACAGCTTATGTGCTTATGTACAGAAAACAGGAGCTACAAGGTCACAACATGAATGGGGGTCTCATGGCAAATGGAATGAGCGCTGAGCCTCCTCTGCAGAAGGAACTGCTGGATGCTATTATCAAGGACAATAAGCTTTATTTACAGGTAAGTAAACATACACAAAATATATATATATATACTTGCTTTGTTGTATTTTGACCCAGGTTTAAACTTGATTGTGGGATGATCAGGTCAATCAGACCAAGTTCATAATCTTCGGGTAAGTCTCATTAGATATTGTAGCTGTAACACCTATTTTTCATGTTATAACATCATCATCACTAACCAACAACCACTAAGTATGAGGGTCAAGGATTGTACAAGATTATCTCAGGAGAAAAATAGCTGAGAGAAAACACACTGAACTCTTACAGATAGCTTTTTTTTTTACTGCACTTTAAGCCAAATATGATCTGTCTTGTTATGAGACATAAGGAGTAATTTCACCAATCACTGAACTGTTGTGTTTAGTTGACATTCCACCATACTTAAATAAATGACCTGCGTAAATCACCTCTAGAGGGTGCTGTAACAATGTAGAGTGAGTATGTTAATACTCCATCAGCCACATAGAACTATATCATGACTAGATAAACTCTTTTGCATATGTGTGCGTGTTTGTTCTTGTTTGACAGTTAAAGATGAACAGATTTGTAAAGAAATACATAATTTTTCTTCATAATGTCAACAGGAGCAGGAGCTTAATGCTCGAACCCAGGCTCTCCAGGCCCCATCATCATCCTGTTCATTTAGGCCCAATGGTTCAGATGACAATAACCCACCAGGGAGCTGTGGCCCATCTGGTGGAGGAGGGGGAGGAGGAGGAGGAGGGGGGTTCAATACTATTAGCAGACTGGTATTCTGAAAAAGAGAAATGCTGTAGGATTCCCATATATGAACTGGCATGAAAGAAGTCTTGGACTATTTCAGACAAAAGTCTGATGTGTCATTACATAGATGTACACATAATCACAAAAAGAGCAGTGAAATTATCTGAAATCACACATGCATACATGTATTATCTGTGCTGGCTCTGATTTGAGATTTGATGTTGACTCAAATGTTTTTTTAACCCACTGCCCTACAGCTGTTTAATATTAGTTTTATTTATTGAGGTTAGATTTTTTTGTGATTTCAGTATTGTTATTGCCATTAATCCCCCAAATAAAAAATGAGGCAGAAAACATGAATTCTCTCCCTTTAAATGAAGTACACAGCAAAATATTGATTGATGTTTGAGAAGTGTTTACCAATGATTAGTCTTCTAATAAGCTTTTACATTGATTAAAAATGGAAAATTGATTATGTCTGGAACATGCTTGTGCTATCTGGCTTTTCTTGAGTGTTCATACAATTACCTCACATGCAAACGTGTATGTGCAGTGCACAATGCAGAAGACTAGTCAAGAGTAAGAGTAATTTTTTTGGTTGTCACAATTATGAGCACAACCCTCAAACGTTATTATTTTTTTTTTCTATTTTGCATGCAGCTTTTTTATGAGCTGTGTAGTTTTGATTGTAAATCCTTTTGGTGTGTTATCATGTTTTATAAGATTCATATACCATGCAATAAATGTACATATGACTTGCATAAGATTTCTAAATGATGAAATTGAATATATGAAACGTAAATGCTATTGGGATTTCCCAAGGTAAAGACATTTTAAGAAAGAAAATTTGAAGCTGTTTCCATACTCCACTGTTTCCTAGTGTGAGCTAATATATTTGTTTGTCAAGTATTACAAGTATTACAGTATTATTACTGTATTCTTCAGATTTGGTTATTCAGGGAGCCTTTTTCATGCTTATTTTATGTGCCTTTTGATATCAGCTGGAATGAGGTGAATTCACCTTTCCCTTTAGTATAAAAAAAGAAAGATAATTATTTGTAACATCAGTTCACTCAACGGTTAAAGGTAAAGTGGTATGTGGGCAAACAGGTGGAAGGATGAAACCTACACTATAAATGTAACAAACAGTAAAAACAGTAAGTGAAACATTAGAATGCATCTGAACCATGGAACAATAAAGCTAAAAGTTCCTGGAAACGTATTTTCTGTGACAATTTACTAAACGTTGCTTCTGTAACATTTGAGTCACCTTACTGTATTTGTCACATTTCCATATTTCTGCATTTTGCCAGAAGACAATACAGTGTGTTGCCTATGTGGAGTCACAGTACTACACTTGAACCACTGTACATTATGCTTATGCTTTTTTGCAGTATACACACAGCCACAGACTTGATGTCAAAAACAAATGTTTTAAAATGTTTTAGGAAGAAACTTTGTGATTTAAAAAAAGAAATACACAAACATGTGGTTACATATTTAAAAAAAAAAAAAAATCCTCCCATTTGTTGCTCTGATTGCAAAATACTTCTTGCACAAATGGAAGCACGAATAGACAAAACAGTGACTAAAAGCAGAACTAGGAAATTACATGCACTCACTATTCCCACGGGCATACGATGCATGATTTGTACTGTTGCAGTAACAAATTATTAGTAAATTTGCCTCAACACTAGCACCAAAATCGACATTTGAAAAAAATCAATGAATCTCAATTATTAATCATCCAAACCATTTTTTTTTTTTTTTTTTTTTTTTTTTTGTAATTTCATGTCATACAAGCACTTTTTCGTATGAAGTTTTCATCCATTGTGGTACAAATGAGCTATAAACTGCAACAAAATATCTGCTGACCACAAGTATGTTGTCATGCCCCTATAAGATTTATGTGCCTGTGAAACATACCAAGTGACAACAGAAGACAAAGACACCCAAACCCTTTGTCCCTTAGACAAATTTAATGAAATATGGGGCATCAAGAACATGGCAGCGTAAAAGTAAGAATTTTTCAAAAATGTAACATTTAAAATGTGGTATTAAATATATGGTATGTGGGGGAAATTATTTAAGTGGAAATTGAGTATTGTGTCTGCAGCCTTTAATTGCACCCTCTTTCTTCATCAATACCAAGGCTGTTGAGAGAAGTAATGTGCCTGTACAATGGAAAAGTCATTAATCAAAGACCAACAGAGAACATCCTTTGGGGGAAGTGTTTACCATTACAAACGCATTCCAATAAGATTCCTGGGATACCAATCTAAGTCCAAAAGAAACATGTCTTTGCCAGTGGATTAAACCAGTTATAGATGCCTCATTGAGCCCAGGAAATTGATCAGCTTTTGGGGGCCAGATCAATATCAGGCTTATAACCCTTTATTCTAATCAGTGTGATGTTTGACAATCAAGCCAGAACTGTCAGTCATTTTGTTTTGTCTCTATGTATAATGCAATAAGGGAAATATTACAATACACATATTTCCTTATGCATAATAAATAAATGCCAACAACATATGTGAAGAGGCCAATGGGTACATTGACATTATGCAAGCACTGTATGCTATTTGGGTTGAGTTTACTTCAGGGAATTCTCCAGGCATTATGGATCGTGTAGTTGACACGTGCAATGATTTGTTGGGACCATTAGGTTGGCACCGAGGAGGGTCCTTGCTTAGTCTTTTCTTCAACACACAGAGACTTTTAGTGATCTATCAGGCTCCGTTACGTCACAGCTCGTCGATCAACCCGCTCGTTACACTGTGTTTGTCTTCTGAGACTACATGTCCCATGGTCGTAGCACAGAACAGTTTTCTCTGAACACCGCCGCCTCCCCAGTTCGTCCTCCAAACTGGTTTTCAAAATAGAGTGTTAAAGGAATGTGACTTCCGGCTTTAATTGTGAAAATAAGTGTCATTATGATGAAGTCTAAGACTGAATGAATGCGTAGTATCTCGTGTGCATAAATATTACATTACTAACCAGTAATGGGAAACTAAAAATAATGTCAAAAATAACACGTCACACTTTACTTGTAAAATCGACTCGTAAGGGTATAAAGAAGGCACACTGGATGTTTTTTTTGTAAGCAAACGCACCAACTTCCGAGTTTTCTGTTGTTAGCTCCTTCAACTTGACGCCGCCATGTTCCAGAGGAGGGTGAGTTTAGGGAAAGACGGAGCCTCCCTGTCAATCACAATTAAGGAACCATGGGAGTAAACTGGTAGGGGAGCTCGGCGGAACCACTGTGTCTACGGTGAAGCTTGATTTAATTTGCGTAGAAACGACAAATATGCACCAGTACACTGTGGGGCATTTACATCTTATCTCGCCAACTGGGATTCGCTCCACTTTCACGGGAATCAGCATGAGGCGTTACATATAACAACAAAAAACTTGGCGACTTTCAGTTGTGCTGGCGTCTTATTTTCTGGTGTTTCATTTGGAGCAAAACAGACAAATCATCGATGGTATTTGCATGAAAGACGTTGCCGCGGAGGTTTATATTCACTCCAAGCCCAGGATTTATTCGCTTATTTGACTACAACTCGTGGAAAATCTGGTCTGTGCATTTCAGACAACTGCCTTGTCTGTCGGTGAGTCGACTTTGGAAGCAGTGCTCGTATTTATAGCGCTCATACGACATTTCTTTTAAAGCTTTAGTGTTTCAACTTAGCAATTTGACCTCTACGTACGTATTATTGTTAAAATTTCAGGCACAAGAAGACACTCCCAAAGCACGCGAAGCTCAAACTCCAGTCCGCTCAAACTCCAGAGAGAGCTAGAAAGGAGCAGCTATGAGTGGGGGAGATGTGGTGTGCTCAGGGTGGCTGAGAAAGTCTCCTCCTGAAAAAAAGTTGAGACGTTACGTAAGTGCACTTTATATCCTCTTTGTAAGTAAACTCTTCCACTTTGAATATGTCAGCTGTTACGCTGACTGCGCTTATGACACACAGGTTACAGGCCTAAACTTAGGTGCATTTCTACAAATCATTTTGTTTTTCTGAGACGGAGTTTGGTGTCTCCGAGCTCAGTATCCAAGGCTTCACAGTATTAAAAAAAAAAAAAAAGCGACTTAACCATGAGTTAGCAAGCAGGAGACTGCTGTGTAGGTCCTGGGAACTTAAGTGGGACACATGTTTGTTATTTTGAGACTTTTCCATTGTTTTGAAATGGGCTCATCACGTTTCAGTTAGTGTTACAGTCCCCTCCCAGGCTTTGGTTTTCTCATACTCAATAATTTGATTACCCTGGGAGATAATGCTGGTTCAGTCACAGTTCTCCCATTTGTCGAAGGTGTCAGACAAACCCCATTTTCACCAAGTGTTAGAGTTCAGCTCAGTTCAGTGTGTCTGTGTGGATTACTCCTTCACTCAGGTCATAATTATCCAGAAGTCATTGAGTCAGTAGCCACGGACTTGGAAGTTTTCTTGAAGCTCTCCTCCATCTCATCTCATCCATCTCATCTTCGCTAAGCGGTGCAGTTGGGTTCAGTTGGGTTCAGTTTGTAACATTAATTGCGTTTTCAAATATTAAAAAGAGTACGAGCATTACTGATCCATACCGTTGTGTTTTTGACGTCCTTCCATTGGGGTCATTATCACAGTGGTCTGTTGCCTAAAGGGTGAAGCTACACAGCAGTCCACAGAACTGTCCACAGTCGTCTCTTCTGTGCGATACAAGGGAAAAACAAAATGTGCCACATCCTTCTCTCATTATTGGTGGGCCATACTGTGTCATGCTGGTGTGATGGCATGCTATTTAATATCCAGCCCACTGACCTGCAATGTAGAAATGCAAGCTAGGCTCTGTTGTTCCAAACCACGCAATGGTGAGCTGAACTGCACTGAAATATGGTGGATTGGTGGAAAAGAGGCTCTTCTGTTGGGGTACCTAGCACAGTGGTTCAGCACCTAAAGGGTAGAGCTGGACACATGGGCAATAGAGAATTGTCACTGCTGGGTGACAGTAGGAATGGAACTGCTAAGCACATTACGCCCATACTGTGCATTACAAGAGGATTCACTGCCAGTTGTGTTTCTTTTTTTTTTTTTTTTCAGCGAATATTGCCAGCGTGCTGCAGTGTTTATGGGGTGTTTTGCTATTAGAATTTATTTTGGGGGAGGACACTGTAATGATATGCTATTTATGTAGCTGTCTCAGCAATTATCATCCGACCTACCCACCCAGTGGTGGAAATGCAAGCCATATTAGGATTAATTGTTACCAATCATACCATGGTGAGCTGAATTGTACACAACCGCTTTGTACAAATGCAGCTATACTGTTTCCGAGGATAATCAGCATGTTTGTTCATTTGGTGTAAAACTCAAAAACAAACAAACAAACAGGCAAGAAGATGACTACTAAAGCTGACTACTAAAATCATGCTTGTTCAGACACTAAAGTACCTCACATGTCAGAGGAGCCGCACTTGTCATGTAGTGCCATACCAAGTGTTCAACTTTGGCCTAAACATTGTCATGATAAGTTTTTGGAATCAGTCACTATTGATAATTATCACAATACATGTCTTCACAGATTGTTCTTTGTAGAAACTGGTTAATTGTTAATGAGAACGTATTGTGCAAAACAAACATTTCACACATCTGAGGTAAAATATTTAAGCAAATATAGTGCATAAACACTAAATTTTACATTTACTGAACCTTTGATATATATTGCAATTGCAATATATATCAAAGCAATTGTATATTAAGTTATTTAAAGATGCATACTGGTATTGAGGTTTTGCCTAGGCATAGTTAAATGGTTTGCACAACAGCAGAGCTGTGTACATTTGAAGTGTTGTTTGTCACAGTTACTGTAACAATTAGTGTTAACTACCCTTTAATGACTGATTACTTTCACACTTGCACAGAACATCTGATGCTTCTAAGTGATGTATATTACTGAAGATTCAGCCATGAAACATTCATACTTGCTGTCAGTTGTCACTGATTTGTGTTTTGTTTTGCATTTGAAACATATTTTCATACATGATAACAGTTCTGGTACAGAAGCAGATAACATGTTACACACTGTCCTTGTGGACTACCTGAAATCTCAGTAATTTAATTTAACTTGAGAGCAAGTATGTATTCATTGAGAACACAGGTCTAAATGAAATGTTTTTTCTGAAAGCAGTAAAACTCAAGAGCTGCCTCATGATAGTATCTGATTTTATGAAGACAAAACTCCTACTTTACTATTTGTTCATGCACAATTATCTCAGAATAATAACCAGAAATCACATTGTATGTATTGTCTAAGAGAATAATTTTTTTCTTCTTTGGCATCAGAGGTTAAATTGTATGGGGTTGATGACAACAGCATGTTCAAACTTCTGTATCTCCTGATGCTATATCTCTAAAACCAAGTGTTTGCCATAATCGCCTAACATTGTTCTGTCTCAGGAAAGTAAATGATAGCATGGTGGTCAATTTGGTTATTCTTGAAGGGACATATCAACTTGCTGCTCAAGAACTGTTTTCTTGGACACAATAGCAAAGAATATATCACATACTGTTTGTTATGAGGATCCAGGGAAATCTAATGCTGATTTTATTCAGAGGAATTTAAGTGGTTTCCTGATGATAATCAAAGATTATTTGTTTTTATAACTTATGCAAATAATAATTTTTGAATGTTGTAGTGGCCTTTTTATAGTGGAGACATTTTTAAATTTAAATCAGTGGTTTGCCACTGTAACCCAGTAAGTTAAATAACGGCAACAGAAGAAACCACTTTTTAGATGATTTAGGGACCTGCAATCCACCACCACTAACCCTTCCCATATTTTACCATATTTCTGATTTTTTTTAACAACCGATTGTTAGCTCATATTTATTTTTACATTTATACAAAGACTGTGTTGGCTGCAGAGACCCAATCTGCAGTCTACGTAAGAGTTAAAATCAAAAGGGTACTACAAACCCAACAAAAATGCATAAAACATAAATGCAACTTAATTTCTCCACTTCATTTATGTTGCTGTAGATACTCATCAGATTCAGACATCGCAAAGTCTGGCTACAACTTAACCACACACATTTTGTCAGCAGATCACCCAGAATCATACTACTTTTTTCTGCAGTTCAACAGCTGAATACGGCAATGGACCTTATGGTCCATAATGCAATACAGCCAGAATATTTTATCTGTTTTGCAAGTGGCCTTCATGACTGACATAATACTTATTAACAGAAAACTGGGTGGTTGACACATGGTTTCCCCCTCTCTGTGAAGGTTCATAGCGCCTGGTCACATGAAGCTGTGTTATTTGCACATCTGCTGACTCATCTTTTTGTTAGATGACATAATGTTCAAATGTTGCCTATCTGGCAACTCACCACTATCTGGCAACTCACCACTAACTGCCCAAAATAGAGAAGTAAATTCTTTAATAGAAATCATGTAGCTGGCAACCTACAGCATTGCTGTTTAAGTTGAAAATGATTAGTGGGAAATTGTGGTCCTGAATCTAGGTATTATTTTGACTTTTTTATTGGATGAATTTATATATGTTTTGTTGTATTGCAAACTCCACCCTCTTGGCTGACAAACCTACGGGATACTTTTCACCATTAGCACACAGAAGCCTTAGTAGTACATTATATGCTAAAACGTTACCATAACTAGCTGGGCCTCATTATCAACATATACTGAGACCCAGACACTCCCTTCATCTGGCTAATTAATCAAACAAATGCACAGTAAGACACTTGGATATCTAAGGAATGAGGTCAGGTGTAAGTGTGAGCTGCTTTGTAGTGATCCTATGATTAGGTCATTTAGCAAAGTTAAGATGAGTTTGAATACCACTCTGAATATAAATCAAAGTAGAAGCTGACTGTGTCTGTATGCCACTCTGGTATATATAGATGACATTAAGTGTTTTTGTCATCATTTTTTTCTTGACATAATTTATTGTGGTAAATGGCATGCGCTGTGATTAGTGACATGTGATGCATACCTGTTTTGGAGGTTTGTGTTAAAATTACAGTAAGCATTTTGTGGCAGCTTGAATGACCTAATGAAAAGTTAAGAGATAGAACACCTTCAAATACTGTGGGTACATGCCATCACTGTCAGTTCTCTTAATCTCCATCTCCAGACTAAGTAGCAGTAGATTAGAGGCTGGGCCCCCCCTGCTTGCCTGGTAAACCACTTAGGGCAAAGTTTGCCCATAAGGCTTTGCTGCTGATTGGTGAAAGTCAAAGGTAAAAGCTTTTTCAGCAAACATGCCTTTGTGATGTCCCAGTTGCATCACCATTGTTTTTGTCTGTTCTGAGTGATAAATTAGAATGGTGACTTATTTCTTTCGCAACTTAGTCGGCATTTAATATAAAGAATGTGTTATATGTACGGCATTACAGTAGTAGGTGATTAATTACCTCTGCCATGTTGGTTGTTTTTTGATCCATATTTTCTATTTGTTTGTGTGTTTGCAGAATTACTAAAAAAAATATTGACTCATTTCCATGACATTTTGTGGAGAGTAGGGAAGAACACTTTCAGTTTTAGAGTACATCCGGTTAACGGGTGGATATAGGATATCAAGAGCTCTGGGCACTTTTAAAGTTTTGTGGCGGCTTGTGCTTCTGTAGCATTTGTTTTTATAGATAATTGCTGCATTTTAACTCTGAGAAAGACTCAACACTTTCTGACCATATAATATCTCATTCACATACAAAATAAAGTTGCTGGACCACAGTTGCATTTGTAGCACTTTCCCCAGTCAGATTCTGTCACAACTGTATCCACTGTGGATTTTTGTTTCCATCTGATTGTCTTTTTTTCTCTTTCATCTTTCCACTCGAAAAATCCTCGTTAAGGGAGCAGCTTTTAACACTGATATCATTGACGGCTTCAGTGAATTATCACAGAGGAATGAGTTGATGCATTGATGGATTTACGTTGTCATTTTTGAGCACCACACTTAAGATACAGTGCATGGAATGTTGCCACATCATATAATTACATCAAATTTGTGTCATTGAGAAGGACTTTGAAGGGGGATTAACTAGTAGGTATCTACTGCTACATGAAAATGTACATGTCACCATGAAAATATAAACATTGTACCAAAACTGCATTTTCACAGTATTCACATTTAAGGATACATCATTTATTGGTACTGAAATGTCAATTCTTTATCTTCAGTTATTACAAAGAAGAATGGAACTGAACAAGTGCTCATGTTATGTTTTAGTATATGTATAACATTAAATTTGCAGTTGATAAAATACAGTGCATACCTGACAGCAAGCTGTTGCTTTCAAAGAGTTTGAGTTACTCATACAAATGATCATTTTAAATAATATTGATTAGTTATAGTTATCATTCAAACTGTTTCTAATTTTGCTGGGCAGTTTTTAAGTTCTTTCCCCCACTGTACATAGCTGTATGGACCATTTTAATCCCTGTTGTCCTCTGGCATGTACCCTTTGGAAACAGATTAGGATTTTTTCATATACTTTGTCCGGCCCTTACTAGGGCCTCAGTGCTGCAGCACAATGCTCCAGGGTAAACCGAATGAAGGAAAATGTTGAACCCTGGAAGTCCTTCTCTAAAGGCTGTAAAGGGAGACTAAGGACATACTCCATGCTGATACAGTCCCCTCAGGAAAAAATGTGTTTGCAGTATACACCACATTGGCCATTAGCCATTGCATCTGTCTTTGGATGACAAGAAACGATTGTCATTTGCACATTGCTGAAGACAGATATGTATGCAACCAATGTGACAGGTCAGTCAGATGAAAACAAAGGCATATCTCTTTGATTAAGTAGAGGATTCATTAAATCTGCTTAGCAAGTGGAACAGAGAACAAACACTCACTTTCTGTAATGCTTCCCTCCCCACATGCTTGAAGAAACAAACAAAGCAGCCTGGCCTGGATGCAACAGAGGGATACTTGTGCAGCATTAGCCTCTTAGGCTAACAAAGGAAAAATTGGACCATGTCCCGACAACACAGCTAAGCAGCACTGCATTTGGACTGAGCACACTACTGCTGTGTGTGATCTGCCACAGCTTGAAAATGGATTGCATGTGCCATTAATTATTTAATGTCCATTACAAAGAAATGTCCATTAAATATTAATATCTATGCTACTACAATAGTTATCGTTACTGGCCCACTTTTGTTCCACTAACAGAATATCATCACTTATACATAGGCGTATCTGGTTCACTGTAGCCAAACTGGTACCAAACAATGTGCCAAAGTTAAACTCTGAAAATACAATAAGCTTTTTGTAATGACACTAACATCACTTTGTTTTGCAAAGTGACCTTTTACAGCAGGGTTGGTTGTATGGGCAAATTTATTTTCAGAAATTGGAATATTTTTTGTCCTTAAATATAAATTGCACTGCTTCTTTGTCAGACAAAGCCTGTTGTAACCACATTTTTAGAGACTGAATATATCAATCCAATAGCTCACATCTAAACAGATCTGTTTTGGTTGTGGTTCTAATAACAATATTTTGGAATCCATCAAACTTAGCCCTACTACTACTGATTTATCCCACTGTCTCTGTCACCATGTGGTCAACCGCTTCACTCTTTGGAGTCCTTCCTGTCATGTGGCTACCATGTTCTCTATAACTCATGTCACTTCTTTAACCTGGCCACCGAAAATGGCCAAAATAACCATTTTGCTTATCAGCCAAAAGATTTTTAACCCCAAAACAACACGGCCAAAACATGATTTTGTGATAATAAAAGCTGCGGCCAGTGCTCACCTGCCCAGGTTAAACCCAACCAGTGTCGCCAACTTAGTGAGTTTGTTACTGTATTTAGTGAGTATTCAGACGCCTCTAACGACTCTTTCTGGGATTATTAAAGACTTCTGGAGACTCATGAAAGCATGTATCCTTCTTAATTTCTTTGCACACTGGAGGGGTCGAATGTGAATGAATGCAAATTATGACGCATCCCATGCGCTCCAAGCATGATGCAAAGAAACTAATAAATAATGAGGACAAGGGGAAAATATCACATCTGTTTGCGACCACACACGCTGCTGCTGTTTTGTTCGACTGTAACAGCTCAGCAAGGTCGGTAAAAACTGTTTAGAAGCTTGATTTACACACAGTATCTCACTGAAGCTCCATTGTAACCCCCTTCACACTTCTTGATTTTACGTCATCAACAACGTTTGTTCTGATTGTGACATAAAAAACAAGAACTGACGGAAGACCTTCCATTTATATTTCTAAACATGTTTGTAATTGCAATGCCTTGACTTAAGGGAGATAATTACACAGTCCGAGCCAGGGCAGTTGCTAGCCATTTGGGTGCCATAAGCTCAACTCCTTTGTTGATTTTTTTTTTTTTTTTACAGCAGCTATATTACTTTGTGTTGCTTATATCTGTTAACAAGTGCATGGGTGCCCCCCATGCACTTGGTCCCCTACACATGTGTGTGATCCCATGTGCAGAGCAAATGGGCATTGATTTCTTTCTGTGTTTCTGTTTTGGTTTTCATCCAAGTATTTCCTCATTTTCAGGTTTCAGCCAAGTGTTTTCATTTCGGTGCATCTCTACTATACTAATATACGGCATAACCTTGGACAGTTTCTCTGGAATACAGCAGGTGTCATCATAAATATATCACTCATCTTTAACATGAGGATTTTTAGGATCAGATCTGTTGTCTTCATTAGATCAATAGAGATTGTAGGTCATAAGCCATGGAACAGAATTATATCAAACTTACCTCAAGTTGGTTCCAGATTTTGTCTTAAGTTCCAGTCACTTGGGCTGCAGCCACAGTCTGACATGAATAGTTCTGCATAAAGTTCTACAGTGTTTCCAAAGCTCAAAAACTGTTTCTTTTGCTGTAGGCCGGTTAAGTTAGAAAACTTTTGCAGTGCAGTATCCTTCTCATTCATCACCTTATTAAGTAAGCCCTTTCTAGAAAATAAATGACAAAGCAAAATGAAAATAAAATTACAAATGTTGCTAACATTGTCTTTGTTAGAAGCTGCTTTGCACTTAGGCTAGGGTTTGGGTAACCCATATGGGCCTCCAGTTTATAAAGTAAGAAGTCTGGTTTCAAAACCCTGTAGTTTTATGATTAGAAGACTAGTTTGACACTGTTCTTGTTAGCATTCCCATCAAGATAGTAGTTGTAACATAAAATCAGAACCTTTTGGTGTCTGTCAGCTCAAAGGTCATTGAAAAATGGCAGAGCATGTTGCTGTGTGTGATACTTGAAATAGCCTTTCACTTGAAATTTGTTTCTTCCAACTTATTGGAAAAATATTTACAAACTGGCTGGCTGGTATATACTGTATGCACACCTATTTGTGATTATGTATTGCTAGTTCATATTTTTGCATTAATACCTTTTGCATCATAATGAAGCCACTAAAATGCAAGGATTTTAAAAATGAGGCAGCATTAATACAATATTCTTTTGTTAAAAAGCATGATGTCTTGTGCTGTGCTGTGTGCTGATTTTGCACAGTCTCCCCTCACATGTTTGCATTGCACCATTGTATCCTTTTTTTAAACCCAGTCTGTTGCCGCAGTAGAACAGTGATGTTTTTCAGTGTAATAGTAGGTCAGGGCTGACATGAAGCATTTTGTAAACAGATGTGTCTCTTTTTGCCCAGTGCAGCTGTTTACTGACCTTAGAGCCAAGTCCACACAGCAGTTCAGGGTGGGACTGTGGGGAACTGGTTCTCATGCAGACTTGGTTTTCCTGTTTGAAACTTTGGAGCAGAGTTGTTTTTTTTCTATTGGAATAAAACAGTTGTGTCATAAAATGATCCTTTTGTGCCATTTGACACTGTGCCGAGTTGAACAGTTTCAAGTGCAGCTATTATTAAACACAGATGACAGAAGTATTTGGCAAATCTAACTGTATAATTGTTGTTTCTTTTTTCAATTTTTTAAAATTGGGCCATACGATTTTTGTTTTTTTTAGAAATCAAGAGCTCCCTTATTTGAATTTCATGTTTCAGCTGTTAAGCCAATGACCTAGACAGCAAATATGGTATCTGTTTAGAACGTGCTCTCTATTTCCAGAGTTTAGTTGAAGTCTAATGTGAACAGAGAGCAGTGATAGTAAGATGACACAGATGCGCACACTAGGCTCTCTGTTCCCATCAGATTTATATATATGTGTGTGTGTGTGTTTGCACAGCATACACAGAAGTTAGACCAAATTTGATGATGTGCATTCCCTGAATTCTTACAAAACAGTGGAACTTCTTCAAAATTACCACAGTGGCAATCAGTAACTTTGTCATTGTTGAGTTAAGTAAATAGAAAGCAAATGGGAAGAGAAACGAGAGTGCTCCATGTAGCTACAGTATTAGGCAACCTCCAGTGAGAGCAGCTCTCTGTTCTCTCCCTCGTTCTTTTCATTCCCAGTGCCTCTTGGCAGGCACAGAGAGTAGGAATGTTACGTTGCTCTGTGCTCCTCTTTGCTGGTCTGCTGGGGTGTGAGCACCTGGTTCTGAGCTTCTGCTGGCTCTTCAGCTTAGGATAGGATAGGCTGGATTGCACTGCAACACACTGCACAGCAATTCAATGCACTGGCTGATTGTTGTTTCTGTAGCACTGGGAGGGAAGAGAAGCCGCTCCCTGGCGCCCCAGCAAGGCATGGCCGCCCCTTCCTGTGTGAGGCGCTGATGGCTACCAGATGGTGGGTGAAGAGAGAAGAGGAGGGGTCCTATTCTCTCTCTCCCTCCTATTCTCTCTTTATCCTTTTGTGCCTTTTTGTGTTCTTTAATTTCTGCTTGTATCCTATTCTTGCTAAATCTTTTTTTTTTCACTTTTATCTTTGTCTTTCTTTGCCTCTTTTGCTCTCACAGCTAATTGATCCTTACATAAAGGGGGGGTGAAAAGACGACTGATGCTGAATCTGGACTTGCACATCTCAAGGCTGTGTGTCATTTCAGTATTTTATTAGGTGTCCTATACACTCAGACACAAAATATGTCACTGTGACTCACTTGTAATCAACAAATCTCTGGAGATCTTTACACTTTGAAGGCCTATTCATGCCTTTAAACACATACATGGAACATTGAGCTGTTTGGTCATTGTCTTGGGAGTTACCACACTCACCTGTTCAGTAGAAGCAGGAAAATGCAGACTCTGTGCTTGAGAAAGGACTCATATCAAGTGACTTAATTCCCTTTGAAAAGTTGCCCTTCACCAAAAGGAGGCCCCATAAACTCATAGCATGTTCCAACCACTATTAACTGTTAAGAGTCTTCAGGGTATGTTCCCAGTCACTCATGACTTAAACACACTTGCTTGGTGAAATCACCTCTCATACACTTGTTTGGGGATTGCATTTATTATTGCATTTATTATAAAAATGTAAACTAATGTGATGTTAATGATTAAGTGCTGCCAAAAAAAACTTTCTCTTTGTTAGGTTGTCTACAAATATTCAGTATCAAAAAACATTTTTCTATTGTGTCAAAACTGAAGTTCAGATGGCTGATAATTGCTGTGTTCACCTGTTTTTGTAGATTCTGTGAAAGCTTGTTGAAAGAGACTCCTTTTGTCATATGCCCCTGCTTAAATTGAACCAAGCTGGAAATATGAAAGTGTCACATAATTACAGTGGATAGATTAGAAGGCAATTTTTGAAGGTTGAAATGTGTATGACTGTATGTTCACATTTAACTCCAAAGGTTCACCTGTCATTTACCACACATGCGCACGTGTGCACACACACATTGACCCAAACACACACAGATGCAGCTGGCACTTGAGCTATGTGGTGCTATGAGATCTGACCCTAGCCGCTGTGTCTGCAGCCCCTTAATTTAGCCCACTGCTGTCATGGTAGTTTTTACCCTTCTTCTCTGGCTAAATGCTGTTTAAAGGGGGGGGTCAACCTAGAGACTAAATGTGAAATATTGCTACTGACCTGTGTAATTTCCCAAGTTAGTGTGAGACAGTTTTTGTCTGTATCAACTTTCCTCTAGTTTTTTAATGTAACTAATATTCAAATCAGTTTCTTTTGTTTATCCTGAAGGTAGAATTCAAAGGAAAAAAAAGCTGAAGTGGACATATTAAGATGGATGGCTCTTTGCTTTTCACCACTGGTCCTGTTGTGGCAATAGTCCCTGATTGCATTAGTGTTACTATGGTGCTGTCCGATATCTTTGGCCTGGCCTTTAGCCAGAGGACGTGGTTGAACTTGCACACATGTACACACAATCATATACTCTCTCTCTCTCTCTCTCTCTCTCTCTCTCTCTCTCTCTCTCTCTCTCTCTCTCTCTCTAACACACACACACACACACACACACACACACACACACAAATACTGAGAGAGAGAGAGACAGGGATGCACCAGAGACCCCTGCTCTCAGAGAGTATTTGTTTCCAGCCTGACTGGAAACTGAGAGTCTGAAGGACTTACTCCTCTTGTCTTTTTTGGCATTTCTTTAAACTTTACCGGGCACTCCCCCTTTTTTTTAATGCTTATTGCTGTTGGGTCTTATAAAACTTGTGGAATACCACAACCCTCTTTTATTCAGCATTAAGTGCATGGCTTTTGGATAAGCAAACACTGAAATTCAAGCAGCGAAAGGTTGGTAATATTATTACTTACACTTAAAATATTATAGTGAAAACATAACAGATTTCCTTTTGCTCTTTGTTTGGGTATACAGGCAAGCAGTGATGTTTTTAAATACAAGAGACAATTGAATTAGAAAATGTCAAACTCTGTCCTCTACTCTCATTTCATGTTATATTCAGCCACCTAACACTGTGGGAAATTGCAAAGGGAATTTCCAACACGAACCTTTTATTATCAAGAGCTTACATTACCAATGTTTCATGTAACAGATCTATTTGCAATTTAGCCTTGATTTTAAAGAGTAGTTTTACATTCCACACACAATATACAAATGTGTAGTTTTTAGCGATATTATGAAACGTGTTTGTATAAAATTAAGACAAAATCAGAACTTGTGGTTCTTGGCCAGTTCTTAAAACATAGGTCTGCATATTTTCAACGTGATATATGCCATAGTCCTCTTCCACTGACAGTTTTCTTTTTGAATTATTTTTATGTATGTGTTTGGCTGGTGTACAGGCCAATAGAGGCTGAAGAATTGTTGAAGCCCCTCTCTCGTCAGCAGGCAAGGAACTGTTTGATCATGTGAACCAAATCTGCCATGCCAAAAGAATGTGTTGAATTCTAACGATGCAGCTTTGACAAGTGCATGTGACTTTGTGCAAGAGCTCAGATTGGTGAGAGCTGCAGAAGCAAAGGCAGATAGGAGGATAACAGCAGAGGGCAGGCAGCCAGCAATTAAATAAATGGAACTGTCAAGATTATGGCAGAGCAAAGTTTTAAAAATTTCACCACCTTATCTGAGAAAAACAACAACAAACAAATAAATGTTTTAACTGCCTGATTGTACAACAAGGAAATATTGTGGGATTGTGATAAACTTGGGTTTTGTGGAGTAATGTGTCCTGAGGTCATATGAGCCGGTCTTTATCTCTAGTACTGCTTTGGTTCTCATTCCTGAGATTGGGCTGTCATTTGTATACACAAACTGTTCACAGACTATGCAGGTTGAAGAGGGAACTGTATGAACAAGGGTAATTAATTATTGAGTGTGGGAATCTTTTTTTTTTTTTTTTTTTTTTTTAGCAAATATTCCTATAGTGTATGAAGGAGCCATAGTGATCATAGTGTTGGTGTATCAGTCAGGGACTAATAGTCCCTTTCTGTTAGCATATTTCTTTTAGGTGTGCTTGTTCCTTCTATAACCAGCTAATCTCATGTCACTTAATCAGGACATTAGATAAATGGTAGTTATTTGTCAGTTTCTGAATGAGCATGAAAATGTTAACAATATGAAAATGAAACAGAAGTGTCTTTTTATTTTTTATTTATACATTTATAGTACTGCTTAAATAACTGAACTGGGGGTTTGATGTTATCATGGTTTACACTAGTTAACCTGCTACATTTTGTATTTTCTTCTGTGAAATAATTTTGGATTCTGAACAGTTTGGTCTAAATTATTAAAACTGTTCAAAATTAGGTCCAGAAACATTTGACTTTTGCTGAAAAGTCAAATGTTGCATCAGCTGTAGATATCCAGCCTACATTTTCCACTGGCTAAGCTTAAATCTGTTTACTACTTTGCAGTTTAAAAGTATTGATTGGTATTGATTGGATTTTGCTATTTCTACCAAAAGTCAACCGAATTACAAAAAAGTGAGAAAGATTTTAATTAGTGGAGTAAATATGAGTCTTCTGTCACCCTTGCACTATATTATCATGAGGATGATGTATTTGAACCATATTTTCATGATCCTAACCGTTAGTCATTATTAGATTATAGTCTAATCACCTAATAATCATCTTGAAAGCCCCATTATGTAATGATTCAGCTAAAATAAATTGAACCATTTATAAACAAATGCGATTTTGTGTGGAAGAAAAACAACAACATAACCGGATGTACCAGTTATGTTGTGTTTTGACTTCTAGCCTCATGACCTGCCAGTCTTTTGCTCTTCTGATGTAGCATGATTTGATGACACAGCAGAGCTACCTTGCAGAGCTACCTTTTTTAATGTTTGGCACATTCACCATATTCACCTAATTCAACACACTGACTGTAAGTCTAATGATTAATTCTTCTCTCATGTACTGTGATTCACCAAAGAGAACCTGCTGCTATGACAGTGTGGTTCATTAATTTGTTTTGCTGTTTATTGAGCCCTCAATGTCCAGTTGCTTGCCATAACCATCACCACAAATCACATTTCACCTTCTTGCTCTCATCATTTTGAAGAAGGGCTTTATTTTCATTGGTTTTGAGTTTTATGTAAAATTTATTTTAGTGTAGCTACATTCTGGAAGGTAGTTAATGGAAAATATGTTAACATTGGGTCAAAACTGTTTGCCCTCTCAACAGGCCAACAGTGTCTTGCATGTGTCAAGAGAAACTGTGTATGTGACAAATGGCGAGTGCAGGTGAGTTGGGTATTAATGAATACAAGCTGACAAATCTACAGGCATGAAAACACACCCACAAAGGCCAACAGCAGAAGTATTATTTTTAAATGTTGATATTGTTTTGGTGTTTGCATAATAGTTGTGTTGTAAAAATACAAAGCATTGTTATCTTTGCTGCTAGTCGTTTATAATGAACGTGTTGGAGGGATTCCACACATTCTATACTAAAGATGAGTCACTGTATGGAAATCACATGAACGCACATGCAGCACACAACCTCTTAGGTATGTGTTCACACCACGCACATTCCCTTTCAACTGAAAGTGAAGCAGTATCATCTAAATGTGACAATAGAGAGTGGAGGTGTGTACCGGTTTCAGGGGACTGGAGAAAAAAGGAGGTGTGTCTCTAAGTTGACTGAGTAACATGCCGAGGCATGCTCAGCAGCTCAGCTCATAGAACAGGACACCAAACATGGCTAGTGCAACAAAGAACAAGCATGTTATGTTTTAATCTATGAAAGTCATTATCATTGATTTACAGCATTTACTAGTTCTCATTGTAATTCTTATTTTATTTTCAAATTTTTTATTTTGAGTCTTATTTTATCTTATGCAGAGTAACAAGGCAACACATTTTTTGAAAGTAACACCACCAGTAAAACAGAAGTGTATATCAGCGTCCATTTCCTTATCTCTGTTTGAGGCATCTCAAGCCATTTCCTCATGGACAGACTGTAGCAGGAGAGTGGCTAATTAGATTATATCTAAGGCAACCTCTCACTGGCAGCTAAATGTGATTAGGAATAATTTTCATTGGACTGATTGGATTAGACTGCCGCTGGTCAGTGCATAGAGAAGGATTTGGTTAAAAGCACACACAGAGTGGACTAAAAGTATATAGAACCTATTATTCATCTTTTTTTTAATAAACATTTTTGAATTATAATCAATCAAAAAGGCTTTAATGTAGAAACTAGAAGCTCCATTGAAATATGCTCCTTTTAAAACAAATTAATATGAACATGGTCTCATGGTGGTTTATTTAGTCCAGAATTACAAGATGTCATCCCTCTCACCATGCAGTGGTCCCCCTGCAGGAACAAGCGGGACAGTCATGAGTCTGTCACTCAACCCACAACCTGCTGTAGTGTGAAACCCTGTGCTTCACTGCGACCTACAGGTCTGTGCTACTGCAGTCTCCTATCAGAATATGAATAACTCAATATGTAGTCAAAATGATTGGAGACTAACCTCTTTGCACTGTATTGTGCATATGCAGGAGTGCATCAAAAGCCAGGATGGGAGTTCAGTGTGGGATGATGTACTTTTCGACATGATATTTTAGGTTCAGCCCACTTTACTTGAGCCAGTGTACTGTAGGTGTTCTGTGTTGCTGCAGCATGTGATGGGGGTTGCGGTGGGCAGTTGTTGCCAAAGGAGGTGGTATGTTATTTTCAGTCCATTGTGTCTACTTCCTGTGGGTCAGGGGTTATTGGAGCAGGGTGTTGCAGACTTAACGGAGTAAGAGGAGGGGAGGGAAGTCAGCAGGGTAGGCAGGAAAGTGGCCATGCTCATTTGACAACAGTGGCTGGTCAACAGCTCACTTAGCTCGCTTGTTTAAAAACGTTTGTCTGCGGGTAAAGCTTGGACTTGGAGAACCAGGTACAGAGATTTGACTTGCATTTTGAAAACTACTGACCTTGTCTTTCTCATTGTTGTCTGTTTCTATTTGGATGATTTGGATCATCAGTACTTTGCATGCATTAGCTTTGTGACCCTCAGCAGAAGGTCAGAGATGGAAATGATCATTCTAAAATTCACTAAATGATAAACCTATCATTTCTCCTCCTATACAAATCCTATACAAATCAGATGGCACATGTCAGGAAATGGCTTTGATGACAGCTTTAACAAAAAACCATGATGCCACAAAAATGTATGTAATAGTAAAGTTTGTTCTCTAAAATTACTTTTTTTTCCTTATGTCTTTGATCCTCAGTCACTTGTCATTTAGTTTTTATGATTAATCACAGATTGTAGTGTTGTCATGCCCATAGTATATTTTATTGGCTGCTCTAAAGTTTCTGCACCTGGCAGCGTGGTGGTATGTATTCTCTTTTTGTAACACATCTAAGCCAACTTAGCAGCTTGTCTGTAATTTTTATGCCAGTAGCTCTACTTGGTTTTACTTAAAAGTAATATTTGACCAAGCAGATAGCACACACGTAATACATTTTTAATCTGAGAATATGGCTATGGCAAAAGTCAAAACAGGACAAAACAGTCATCACTGCAGACACTCAACACTGGTATTTCTGAGGTGGTCATTTGTTTAGATAAACCGACTCTTCTCTGTCCAATGTCAGAAACTTGTGTTCTGCAACTGAAGTAAAACATTTTGCAATAAACAAGCGAATCATCAACCTCAGTTACTGAGTTCTCATCGTGTAGCTTGTGTAGCATTCCCTTTCATTTGGTTCTAAGCCTCCAGGGAGAAGATGGACTATCACTTTGAGTTCACATTGTTTTCTGTGTTCACATTGTTTTCTGTGCAGTTTACAAGACCTTTGCTGTTGCTGCATAAGGTAAATGTTAATATAGAAAGTTGTTCTAAAGTTAGCACCCAACAAGCCCCCAAACACAACCACAGTGACAAAAAGAGGCAAAACAGGAAATCCTTTTGCCCAGAGTGTGTTTGGGGAACAGATGACCAGGAAGATAAAAAGCGCTAACAAAGTGGAAACTTCCACTAAGGGATGTTATTTTGCCTTGTATGTGTTATTTCTCTCCTTTTTCTCTTTTTCACAAAGCACAGTGTTTCCTTGAAAACAAAGTCGAAGGTAGTTGGTTTAGTTTTGATACTGTGTGTGCTCAACAGTTTACTATATTATACGCAACTACTGACACTGTGCTTTTTCAGTCATACATGATGTGAAGCCTTGTTAATATTTAAACCTGAGTTAATGCTTTACCCTGTGAGCAAGGTTTGAGCATGGGGAGGTTGGATGTGGTGCCGATAGTAGATTAGCTGATCCATCCTTGTTTTATGAAATTAAACAAGACCACTACAGTCAGCCACATTGCATAAACTCCAGATCAGATCATCTTTCTTTCATGCTCTCTCCTGTTACATCCTCCCCAACTCTCTCTCTCTCTTTCTTCTCGCACACTCACTCACTCACTCTGCTTCCCCCCAACTCGTTCCTCTAATGAATGATTTGGAATGATTACTTGAAGGAGAGTTCCTGTTCCTGCCTTACAAGAAAGAGTCAGTGGAGCAATGGCAGCAGTTGTGCAGTTGCTTATGTCCAGGTGTATGGAATAACAGCAGGGCCATGGTTCTGGATTAATGGAATTGGTACAAGGGGCCATACAGTCGGGTGATAAAAACTCCAACAAAGCCTGATACTGTAATGCCTGTGGTTCGAAACTTTGGTAAGCACCACTATTTCTGCTCCAGATATACAAGTTGTGTTGTGACAAGTCTGATAGTCTTAAGTTTTAATGTTGCTACACCAAACAATGTGGAAGCTGTGATGGTTTTAGTTAGTGATGTAAAATGGTTGTTAGACTTGTGACATTGTCTTGTTGTTATCACTTGTGAAAGCCCATAAATTCAGAACACCTGTTTACTCTTCAGACATGCTTCCATTAGACTGTTGGTCTTTGTGTCCACTGTTTGCAAAGATAGCAGTATTACCTCGAGTCTGTGTTTTTTGGACAGTTATCGCTGATTGTTAGGGTTGGGGTCAGATGGCGCCTGGCTGGGTGAGAATTTCACAGCTGCACATGAAAGCAGAATGACGGTAAGATTGTTGTGTAGTAGATTAGAAAATAAAGGAACTGGATGGTTTTCGTGGCAGAGTAGTTGCTCTTGATGGATCGATACATGACTGACAAGCGTAGACATAGAATGCTGTCTAACTGATGGGCTACCTATGTGGACATGGGTGCTGAAGTTTAGTGTTTTTAATGATTTAATTTCTCTCTCTGTCCTAAATGCATTGAGCAATATAGGCTGTGTTCACAAAATGGCAACAGAACTATGTTTTCACACAAACACACATACTTACTGTTTTTACATTACACAACACATGTCACTTGACCAGTTTATTTTTGGCAAAGTAGGAATGCACAAATGTTACCTCTATGGTGTCCCCAGCTGCAGAAAACAACTGTTCTGCTTATTTGGTATGGAGCCAACTTAGTTGGCCTTGTTGCCTGCATAGACTGGTGTGTGCTTGCTTTGCTGTGCCATTTTCTTTGCAGAGCCTCATTAACTTACAACCTAGTTGTTACAACCTTGGTTCACATGTCATGTACATTTTTTTATGAGTAATAATTTGTATAACCATTTAAAAGAGTTCTTGTTTTGTTTTTAAAATTCTGGTGATGTAACAGAACAAAAAAAAAAACAATTTTCATGGATGAATGTATTGTGATTTTTATATTATTTTGTAACACAGACTCATATTGCGACATACTGTATATTCTGTGAGACTTTAATCTGAATATTTGTTGCATTTTCTTCCTTTTTGTGGTTTTGAGATTTACTAATAGTAACTGGAATATGGCTAATTAAGATTTTGTACAAAATGCAAGACCTTGTTGGATGCAAGGTTAATGGTCTAAGATTTGCACTCTGCAAAAAAAAAAAAAAAAAAAAAAAAAAAAAATGATGTTTGGTTTCTGAGAATTCCTGTAGTTGAAATGTGGTTCTTGTGGAACAAATTGAGACTCAAGATATTCTCACTGTTGTGTCTCTGACCTGTGTGGGAAGATGGAGTGCACTCACACAAAGCAAGGATGGGATGTTTCATGTTAACAAAGATATGCTCTTGTTTTCTCTTGGAGAGGAGAGAAATGAAGAGGTTGACTCTCACATGGGAGCAGTGCTACATTTCACATGGGAGCAGAGTTGTGCTGTGGATGTGAGTGATGATTGATAAGGTTGAGAGACAGTTGGGAGTTAAAATTGTAGTTTCGGTGCTGAACTGTACTGCTCAGTACATTTTAAACACACAAGCCTAATGTTGATGTTACTCTACCGTGTGTTTGCCTGGGTGGTCTTGTCTTGAGTTCCAGCCTCTCTGATTCCTATTGTAGGTGCTTAGAAAAAAATGAACATTTCCTACGTAATGGTTTATTTAGACAGTAAGCCATTTCCTCATTTAGACATTTATTGTCCTTAAGGAAAGAGTTCGATAGGCAGTGCAATCTTTTGTGTGATTGTAGAAATATATCTAATGGCCATTAATGTACGTAGTTTGTTTTATTGTGTTGCACATCACAATCATAATGAAAATATTTTTTATAAAAATATTTGATTGATGCTTTTGCATTCTCTCATGTGGTACAGACCGCAATGTAATGAATGACAAAAATGCAAAAAACATGTAGGAGAGCCAATATGATGTGGTACAGGGAGAACAGCAGGTCTCTGACAAACTGAGACAAATCAAGGAGCTCTATTTTTCATAAATTATCTCACAGACACATCCCCACAACAGCCTTAGACACCATACACACTCCTTTTCTGCTACTTATGCAAGTATCTTGTCAACCCCAGGGTATCCACGGGATCTTAGTACAATAATCAAAAATGTTGTCTTTAAAATGTCTTAAATACAGTTTTGCCACTACAAACTTTACTTGTATTGAATTTTATATTTTATATATTTGTGAGGATTGGATTAGCCTGTTATTTGCACAAAATGGGGAAGTGCAGGTTCACCATACCATATCAGGACCGGCCCCAGCACGACCCATTCTGCAAGTCCTCCGGTTAGAGCCGCAGCACACACTACTCACACTTCAGCACACACATGCATAACCATGGCACCAGGTTTTTCTGACAAATCTGTCAGGGATTAGTTCAAAACCTTCATAAATTCATGTGTGGTGATTCTGTAATGCAACATGGCACTTGTTAGTCACATAGTTATATGTTTTTATGTTTATTGATAAATAACATTTTCTTTGCAAGTAATTGTGGGACTAAGATTTTCAACATTAAACAGGTCTTAACTTGCATCCAGAATGATCATAAAAAAGATATTAAATTTGACTTATTGACACCTGCAGATACCCTGTAAACAGTATAGAGGGAGAAAGGGGAATGGACTGTATCTTTGAATGAGAGCCACACCCCAAACCAAGTTTCAGAATGATTTTACAAAGGCTGTTTGTGAGCCAAGAGTCTCAATGATGGAAGGAAGCAACTCCATATCATCACAATTTAATGTATATTAGATTTTTTTGCAGTAAATGTGGTGTTTTGTGATGTGTTGGTATATTGGACTGGTATATCACATAGCCATACTGTGCTGCATAAATTTGCTATGGTCTCCACAGTAATTCTCTCTGACTTTTCATTTTTATACTTCAGTGACTACTTCCTTAGATGCCTGGCAGCATCATATGCTTTTGTGCAAATGATTGGGTACTTTGTTATTACACCACAACAAAAAACACACCCCTGCCTCCATCTGGCAGTTAACTGAGCCATAAGTCTGGACACTTGGATGATATGTAGATTTTAAAGTAGTATAAATCTGGTACTGGGTTGACTTAGTATTGTATGTAAGCTCCTCTTAGACCTCTAGTCAATGAAAGCATTAGAGGAAGAGTTTGGGGTCAGTGTTTTGCCAAGGGAGAGCTTTTGTTAAGCATAGAGGAAGTTGCCCATACTGTGGCATCTCTTAAATCTTTTTATTGAGTGTGCAGATGGGAAATAGAATCTAAAGTCTCCACAGGAAGCACAGGAAGGCTCACATCCAGGAAAGAGGATGGAGCCCTCAGATGCAACACCAGAATAAGAGATGTTATAGAGAGAGAGATGTGTCTATGGTTATTAGCCTCACACAGACTTTTGATTTAGAATGTAAATGAAGACATGAATATTTCATTGCTATACTCTGGGTACAAGACTACACAGTTACGGCTTGAGTACATTAGGAAAGGCAAAATGAGGGGTGACATGTTTTACAGGCCCTATGTAATGACATCTTGACTTGTTTAGGATGATGTGTTTGCTGTTGGATATTGGAAAATAAACAAGCAGGCTGTGGTTTGTCTTATTTCTATTCTTAAGTAAGTGTATCATTTTGTGCCATGTGGTTAACTTGGACTTTATGTGTTATCTTTTAATGTTTTATTATTTGTTGCTGTCTGCCCTTCTGACTGAGGTTGAGTCACATAGTCTATGTCTGCAAAAATATTAAATGATTGGAGTGATTGCCAAATAATGAAATCAATAGCCACATTTTAACAAACGTGGACAAACTTTGTAGGTAGATGAAATAATTCTATTGTGAGTTGAATGTGTTGGGATGCACTTTTTATGTTTAAACTTAACAAACAACCTCTCATCTTTTCTTGTCCCACCCCCTCTGATTTAGCAGTGGCAGTTAAGAGGGTCTGGGACAACCTGATTACAGAGAACAGGAAGTCAGAGGAGAGAGATCTCAAACTGCAGACCCTCACACACACACACTGCAACATGATAACGTCAGACCTAAGGCGCAAAAAAAGTATAATAACAACAACACCATGCTTGATTACTCGCTATCAGTAACAGAAATGGTGAAAGAGAGAATGAAAACAGCTCTGGTTATATGGCTCATAAGGTAGGCTCACTGTTTTTCATTGAAGTTCAGTATATTTACCATGAATTATATGTAATGATTAAATGTAGAATTGAATAGGTGGTCTCTTTCTTGCCACTATGTGTGACTCTTTGGTGCGGTCTCTGTCTTGAGTTATTTTAATACAATGCAAGACAAATAGAAACAGTTCACATGGAATCACATATAATGTGTTTGCATGTTTATAACATTTTTTTGCTCATACATCTAGCACTTATCCCATTGCATTTGTGCTGTGGGATGACATTTGTCATTTCTCCACCAAAGCTTTTTTGAAGCCTGTAATGACCAAATGAAATTCTCTGTGATGCCCATGCCTATATAAACTGGCATTTTGGTGGAGATACAGTTCAAACATACTGACTTGTTCACTCTATTTTTTTTCTCTGTAGTATGGTTTATTCATTGTGTCAGTACGTACAGATAAATGTTGATAACATTAACACTGTAGAGGTATGTTGTATTTTTGAATGTAGGCTGTGTATGGCCACAAAATAAATCAGATGAAGGTACACATGGAGGGACCAGGATCCCTTATCCAAGTTAAAACCCTGTCTAGTTTAAGGTGCTGTTACTGACTCTCCATTGTAAATAAAATATTGTTCACCTCAGGTCGAGCATGCAGTGATCTCAGCAGTTCAAGTCGAAAGTGTCAGGGACTGGTGGTAGAACTGGCCCCTGGCATGCACATGTTTCATGGAAGTCCCCTTTCCTTCCAGCAGATGGAATTTGCTCAACAGCCTCACTTAGTCAAAGGACATGCACTCTTACTTGTAACTTAATTGCCCTCTTTGCTGCGCAAGGATGTAAAAATAGCTGTTTAGCAAGAATCCCAGTTATCTTCTTCTAACAAAGACTGATTTATACAAATTGTGGCACTCAGCATAGGGGACTTTTTGTTCCTCCTTTCCTTGTCTTTCTGCAGACCTCGTCACCAAGGCCCAGAGCGCCAAAACCTCTGACGTGCTTGACACTCCTCTCTTAGAACAGCCTTTGTTCAGCAGTCTTAGCATCCTGACAGTGAGGTCTACAAGTGTGGTCTACAAGATTACATATTTGCCAAATGCCTTTGTCAGACTGCACTGTCATGGAAGTATTGTGTTTTATTGTTGCATATCTGTATCACCAGATGCTGTCATGAAATAATCAAATATTTGCCAAAATGTCACATATTTGAAAATGGGAATTACTGTTTTGTGGTTACTCCAGAATAATATTTCATCCTTAATCTCATAACATTTCCAGACACATTCTGTATATTGACATTTGAAAAGTAGTGTTTGTTGAGGTACAGGACATTCTTAAAAGATTATACTAGAAGCGACAAATACAAATAAAATAAACTGCTCAAAAAAATAAAGGGAACACTAAAATAACACATCCTGGATCTAAATGAATGAAATATTCTTATTAAATACTTGGTTCTTTACATAGTTGAATGTGCACGACAGCATGCTTCCTAAGTGGACAGTTTGATTTCACAGAAGTGTGATTGACTTGGAGTTACATTGTGTTGTTTAAATGTTCCCTTTATTTTTTTGAGCAGTATATTTGATTATGTAGTAATGTGTAACATCTATGGCGTCCGACCGATTATTTTACATTTTCATTTTACATTTTCTCACCTCTCTTCATGTCACCTTAATCCTTATGGGAATGAGGATACTGCACAAACAAATAATGACAGTCTGAAATCTATTTTATATTTCATTTCCTGCCTAGGACAGATATGCTGTGAAAGTGTAAAACTAATACATAAGAAAGGTTTTCTTAATATGTCATATCCACTGACTGTAAAAAAATGTTATGTTTTCTGTGTGGCCACAAAATGATTTCTGGCAGATGAAATGATAGCACATACTAATTTGTTCTTTTATCACCAAAGATCTTGAACTTTTCTCGTCTGTCTTCACTCTGTGCTCATCCTGTGCCCCGTCTCTCCAACATTGGTTCCCCATCACTGTGTTTTTCTGAGCAACAAACAGAAAAGCTTGTCCTAGTCAGGATGAGTCAGTGCAGCTGGGGGGCAGGTCATTTACCCACAGCCCACTCAGATGGGACAGATGGCCCGGCCACTCGCACGCTGCTAAGTGTAAACTCTGCATCCAGAGTTTGTGAGCTAATCTAATGTTGACACCTCTCTGAACCAAAGAGAGCTCAGTTAATAGTATGAAATAAAAATTAAAATAAAAGGTCTGAAGTGAATGGTTCCTACATTTTGATTTGGTTAAGCCATGCATAATTATTTACAAATAACTTGATTTGGAGAGGAGGAGACCCTGCTGATAGTAAAACACCCTGAATGAACACTAAAAGCCTAATAGAAGGAGTTTGACTTTCTGTCCATGTTACCCTACTATATCTGCACATAGATAATTGTTATCTGTGGCTACATTAATGTAAAAATCTATGCAACCTTTAGCACAAACTGGCAGACATACACTGCTTGAAACACAAAAACTATAAACTGTTCACATCTTTAACACTAGTGTCATAGAAACAGCACCCTGATCCATGTCCTGAAGAGACCTTGTTGTGTAATATCCCAACTGCTGGTGCTGCAGAAATACAGCAACCCTGCTTGTCTTAGTATTATTTACCTTTGTAGATACAGAGGATGAGTTTGAGTATGCAGTTTAACATCCTTTGATGACAGTATATATGCATTAGCAATTAGAGCACTTAAAGGCTTTTTAAGCTGCATTAAGCTGTCCAAACCATGAAACGTAATTAGTCTTTTAAGTGCAGTAAAACTGAGCTTGAGTGGTGGTTTTGGCAGGATGCTACACTCGCAACTAGTTTTAAATTTATATGTTAATGAATTAGACTGATTCTTGTAGTAGATGAATGAGTTGGCTTTTTCATCAGCAGAGGGCTGAAATGTGTGTTTCCTGAAACCTTACTGCATTTAGGGATGGCTGAATATCACTTTTTGTGTCCGATACCAATATAACATCCGATATGATATAGTCATTTTATACCTTTTTAAACTACAAAGTTAACTACACCTTTATTACCACACAATATGACCAAACTCTGTCCAATCGGGAGACCATGTCTTATCCACATAACAATATACTCACTTATTGCTCCTACCTGCTGCTATTTTCTTCTACTTTCTATTATTATTTTGGCTCACATTGTGTCAAGTAGGCAAAAGCCTCAGAGTTTGATTTGATCACCCAGTTGTACTTTTGTTGCTGACAGCAGTGTGACTCCACTCAGTTGGCATCTCCTTTCAAAACTCCAACCCCCCTTCATCATCGTCATCTTAGTCGGACACTCAATGCCATCTCTGTTTGGCTCCCATAGTCTGTATGACCATGATGGGCAAATAGCATGTTTCCTTCTGTGTCTCACCCTATCAAAAGAGATACTAGGATGCTTAGAAATAGGGGGAGTTTGGAAAAAAAGGGGTTGATAGGAACAGCTGCCAATCCATGATGCCCTCCCCATCCCGCTCCAGTATCGTCCCATGCTGTCCCATTCCTAACTCTGCTGCAGACGGAAGTGCAAGCTGAAGTGGGCTGTGATTGTTGAGCTATCTGAGTGGTTCACAATCAATTGTAGTATTAAGGGAGTATTAAGGGAGCCTGGGATGGATGTATATGGATATGTATTACTGTAAACTGGTTTTGAAAAATTAACGTAATCCTGCCTAAAATGGAACATGCAGTAGTAAAAGTAGGACTAAAGTCCCCGTCATCGTCTTCATGAGCCTTGACAGGAGGTATGTAATGGTAAAATACTCTGGTGTGGTTTGGTCTTGTGACAATATGCACCTAATTCAAAAAAAGAAAAAAAAAAAGTTCAGTTGTGATTATATTGTATTGTATTATATTATATTCTGCTGAAAAAAGTTTTTACTTATATTTAAATAACTTTGCATTTGGTTGACACTGGAGTGGTTGATGTGTTTTTCCCCATTCAATTTGTTTGTAGTGCTGCTTAATTTTGTAAACACATAACATAAGTAACTTAGTTTCCCTAATTGTTTCTTCTAAGTCATTTCTGTCAGATCTTTTAATAAGAGCGTGAAAGTTTCAAAGAGTACAAGTATAACCAGTGAAACAAACCAGTTTTTATTATTTTTTTGTATACATTTATTTTATACAGCCTGTGTTTTATATATTAAGTTTTTTAAAAATTGATGTCTTCATATTTTATTTTGGTCACACAAGGCTTTTACATGCAACATTTAGCACACATAGCTCATCCAGACACATCAGCACACAAACAGTTTGACTACAGAAACTATTTCAGTGTGTTTTTTAGCCCAATTAAAACAAAATATGAAACAGCACTTCAGTAATGCTCTAAAATACAAACATATGTGAGGTAGGGCCAAAAATTGATTACTGAGTGACTAGTTTGACAGGGTTAATGCAGCGCATGTTTGTCCCTTAATCTAATTTTTCCCTCTTAGTTCCATCTTATGTATATATAAATGTAATTGTGATTCTCAGATGGTGTAAATAGGTTTGCTGGGGCCAAGCTAAAAGTAAAGTACATTGTAGAAAGTGTTGTCTCTCATTTGGACAGTGTTTTCATTAGTCTTACATAAGGAAAGCTGTGTAAAAGCCAGCAGATGGTGGTGAGATGTTGTCATCCTAGAACTACTAGTGTAACCGTGCTGATTTAACAATGCATGCAGATTCTCTTTGAGGCTGTTGCTGTTTGAATCATAAATGACTGGTTTAAACTGAGATTGCCCCTTTTTAATGTATTACGAAAGCAAATAAATAGATTTTGATTTTCAGTGGTAAATTTGGATACATTTCTCACAATATAATGTGCACATGGCTTGATATTGACCTCCATGTTGTTCATGCAGGCTCATGAGAAATGTACTTGTTACACAGGACAAGTCATTCAGAATAAACATTATATTAGCCATGTGTTTGCCATGTGCCATGTTCCACTCACACATGGCAACACCCACCATTAGGGCTGCAAATTAAAATTATTTTGGTCCTCATACTAATCAACAATGTAACATTAATGCATGTGATCGTAAAATGAAGGCTATGTATCACAGGTTATAGTGTACTACCTAATGCCAATTAAACTGAGTTAATATCTTATATCTGAACTGTATTTAGTGTCATGGGCTAAGCATGTCCCATTTAAGTATGGAGGATGAAAAATGACAAATCTGTAAATGCAAAAATAAATAAATGAATTAAGTTCTATTCATTTGTTTATTTCAGTATTTATTTATTCACATTTTCTTTGTCATCTTTTGTCCTCCATACTTCAGGAAGTTGATTTGTGGGCAGTTAGGCAGGGAATTCTGGGAATTGAAGTATGCTAAAGGTGTTTCTCAAGTGTTGTGAGCTCCACATGAAGAGAGAAAAATGTGTTTCATTACACTGTGGCTGAACAGAAAAGGGGGATACATATGTTTTCCATCTTTGATAATACAAGCGCCTTTCTGTGCTACAAAGACACCTTTATTGTTTATGGATACCTCTGATAAGCTAAGCTTATGTAGCACAGATATAGTACAGTCTTGGTGGCTTTAATAATAAATAATACATTTTTTGTCGCTAAATTGATGTCTGCTTTTTGATTATTTAATTTGTTTTTGAGCCACATTACATTGAAAACAAAGAACAAAACACCAAAAAGCAAGTGACTAATTTTTAATGCTGCAGACACTGCAGCATTAAAAATCACAACCACACATTTGTGATTTTTGTTTATGGCTTAGTATGTATGCCTTGATTACTTGATGAAGCATTGCAAAGACCTCAGTGACACCAGAACTCGGTTATATTAAATTTAGCAGTCACTAACAGGAGTATGTGGTTCTTTTGTTTTGAGCTTGACTATTTATTTTTTTAGCTTAACAGCTAAATGGTTTTTGGATGTGCACAACCTCAATGTGATTTTTATTAACTGTCAGCAACCAGATTTCTTATGAATTTAAGGAAATTTTACTCCATTACAATTGAGCAGTTTTGTTAAACAGGTCTAACTTGCCTCTGTCTTGAGCACAACACCCAGTTGTCAACATTCTCACTGGGGCAAGCCTGGTGTTACTGTAACCCAAGCTGTGAGTACGTCTGTTCCCCAAAGGGTAACTTGACCCGGGATTGCTTTGTCATTTGCCAAAGAGAGACAGAGAGAGGGAGAGAGAGAGAGAGAGAGGGGAAGAGAGAAAGATAGAGAGAGAGCTCCTCTTCCACAAACTTAGATAGTTGTCTTTGTATTTTCACTTAAGCCTTTATATTTCAATTTAGTATTTATGTGCCTCACTTGGACTTTCAGTATGTGGGTGTGTTTGTGATTATATAACACAGACCTTTTGAACCACATTGTATTAAACGTGCCGTGTGTGTGGGATTTGAAGGGTGTTTTGATTATTTTGTATACAATGTAGTGTGTTACAGATTATTGTTGTGTTTTGTATGTGTGGTTTCCGTGTGTCTTGTGCCTGCAGATTTGCATGGCTGCTTGTTTCTTCTTCCTGTTTTTGGAGGGAAAAGTCTGATGCTCTTTATGTTATCTCAGTCCAGGGCTTGGCCCACTAACAAAGAAAACCCTGTGGATTGAAAAACAGCTAAAGATTTAAAAAGCCATGCTCATAGCATTGTTAATATGGTCAATCTCTCCACCCAAAAACAACAACAACAAAGGTCTAGTTTGCATTCCTCACACATTCCTCAGTATGCTTCCTGATCTGTCTGATCTCTGTAGTGGTTGTTTGTCCACTGGGTCTTGTTTCTCATTGTAAACAGTACTGGGAAATATTCATCATGTTCTTGTTTTTTTTAGTACTACATTATTTAATTGTTGAAAGTTGCACAAAGTGACCTCAAATAGTTGTCCCTGCTTGGGTAATAGTAAGGTGAAACCTTTTGGACTAATCCTTTATCTTAACACAAACTCTAGTGGCCACTCAGATGATGATTGCTTTCATTTGTTCTAGATCTTATTTTTAACATTAAACAAAGACGTTCAGCCTAGCTCTCATGGCTTAGGACAATCAAATTTTGTGATTTCCCCTTGTGTCTGTTTTTAAACAACTTACTGCTTGTCATACTTACCAAAATAAAACTGCAGCCATCATGATGTGTAGTGTGTTGCTAAAAGTATTTGGCTTCTGACTTTGTGTTTACTTTGAAGGTAGAGAGGCCTTTCCCTCTCACTGACCTTTACATTATGACAACCATGTGTGATATGTTAACAATATGCTTTAAGTATGGTCTCAATAAATATGAATTTATTAAACCATCCCAGATAAGGAGGGAAATAACGGTTGTTTGTGTTGCCCTTAAATATACTTTATGGGTGCTGCCAGTTTCATAGCTACTTTATTATTCTAAAGTGGAAGTAGGGCAAATAATATATCTTACTTGGCCCATGCTGTGATATATCAAGTATATTCGATATATTGTCCACCTCTCAGTGTAAGTTATAATTTATATACTGTATGCTTATGACACTTTTATCTGCCTGCTATCCCTGTTTTTCAACTGCCTCATGAAATGCCATCCTAACAGACAACAAATTCCATTTGAAAGAAAAGAGCCCATTGTCTGTTTATCCTTACAGATTTGGTTGTTCACCCCAAACAGGGTGCTTAACCAAAGTATGTGGCTTTTGTCCTGGTTCTCCCAGGCCTTTTCCCAGTGAAGGGCAGTGTAGCTAGTGAAGAATGCACACAGACACACAAGCTATGCTAGGACACATTGGCTAAACTGAACAAAAAGAAAGCATTTGGCCTTCCTGTGGTCAGTTGGGAATGAAGCCTTCATTGCCATACAACCTTTGGCCTCATTTCTGTGCTCACCCTGCAGGCATGGAAGAAGCGGTGGTTTGTTCTTCGCAGTGGCCGTCTGACAGGCGACCCAGACGTGTTGGAGTACTACAAGAATGACCATGCCAAGAAGCCCATCCGTGTGATTGATCTCAACTTATGTGAACAGGTATGCTTCCTTAGTAGCTTGCAAGTTAAAAAGCCCAGTTGCACATTTTACAATTTACAATCACATCTTAATAAAGTACACTTGCAGCTAGCTGAGACACTAATCATGACACTAAAGTCAAAGATTTATGCCTTTCATTAGTGAAGTTTAAAAAAATAACAAACTGCCTGATTGCCTATCGCTGCATGTCACTATTCTGAAGATATTTTTAAACTGCACATTTTTGTGCAGAAAAAATTCACATGAATAGAAGTATCAGTTGAATGTAATACAAACTGTTTTTTGAGGTGCAGCTTTTACACTCGTGACCTTAATTATCTGTATATTATAAGGCTGATTTTTTCTAGATTGAGCCCTATCTGTTTATTCTCCCAGGTGGATGCTGGGCTGACATTCAACAAGAAGGACTTGGAGCACAGCTTCATATTTGACATCAAGACCATTGACCGTGTCTTCTATTTAGTGGCTGACACAGAGGAAGAGATGAATAAGTGGGTTCGCTGTATCTGTGACATCTGTGGTTTTAACCCCACTGATGATGGTAAGGATTGGGGTTGAAAGGACAGTTAAGGGTTTTTGAAGTGTGGTTTTCTCAGGTACTGACACATACATAATTCTCACTTGGCCTTGTGTGCTCTACCTCTATGCCATCACAGGAAACCAGGCTGAAACACTGACGTGAACCCTCACTGTAACAATTGCTGCCAGAGGGGACACAAAGAAAAGTGTTTAGCCCCTTCACCTATTGTTAATTGACTCAAAAAATTAAATCAATGCCTGCATAAGTTTATGATCTCAAGAATATGTACTACCACTACTAGAGTCAGAAATTTTACTTCATGACACACAGGAGCTGCCAGAGGAGTTGATTCACTAATGCCTATTGCCATTATCAAAATATGTTGCTAGTTTTTTAATTAAGTGTTTGAAAACTGTGGCACAGACTTGTACAGTGAAGTAGCAGTAGACCAGTACCCCTGTGTCACTGCAATTCGAAGTCCGATTTTCTTTATGGATTATGGTGTGGAAAAGTTTGCAGAATTTAGTTTCCAGTCAGGAAAGACTGGCTAACAATGAAATAAAGTGGCAGATATATTCTCATGATTTTGTAGACTTAAATAGGCAAAGATTTTATTAGGTGAGCTATGTGTTAGGTAGATAAAAATCAGTATTCCTGCTGGCAGCCACTGTTTCAGTGAGGACAAGCATCTGTGTCATCTACCGTATTTTCACGACCAAAAGGCGCACCGTACCAAAAGGCGCAGTCTCAGTTTTGTGTGACATTTCTGTATTTAACAGACACATAGGGCGCTCCGGACGAAAGGGCGCGGGTTATACATATCCTCTACTACGTACGTCCGCCTGACAACACACACACACACAGACAGAGATCGGGAGCAAAACTGAGTTTGGTTGTGCTTTATTTAAGTATTAATTACAACAATACTAAAACAAGCACATTACCGGTCAAGTCAATCAAAACCATCAAAGTCCTCATCCTCTGTTTCGGAATCGAACAGCTGAGCTAAATCCAACATGGCAGGTTCACTTTCCTCACCGTCAGAGTCACTTTCTGCGCCGTGCGTCTCCTCAGAAATGATGCCGGCTTTGAACCATTGACTCATTAATTTTAAATACTCTGGCGGCGGCTCGATTCCTGTGTTCCTCGGCGTAGCCGATCGCCTTCAGTTTAAACTGAGCTTCATAAGCGTGTCTCTTTGCCATTTTCAGGGTTGTTAAGACAGCAATGTTCTGCATAAAGCACATACCCGTCTTTTATACACAATCCACGCCCACACGTACCGGTACCCCTTTAACGCTCCCGTGTTCTCAATCACGTCCGCCGCCTCATGGTTCTCAAATACGTCCGCACACAGAAAGGGCGCACTGGACGAAAGGGCGCGCCGCACATTTTGAAGAAAATCTAAGACGTTTATATGCGCCTTATGGTCGTGAAAATACGGTACATGCATCAGACTGGTTACCGGTGAATGTGGTGCTAGATGAGTCAACACTACAAAGTAGTTATCAACTATATGCCAGCACCTCATTCAACCACACTACAATAAATCTGAACTATCCCTCTCAATATTAAGCTGATCATTAATGCTTAAATATTGTGAAGTGTGTGGCAATTCAACCTGAATTCTCAGACAAATCATTAGTAGTATTGGCAACAAATGTCACTTCACATTACATCCATTTTTCATGCACCAACATTCGTCAATACCTACTCTAATATACAGAAATACAAGAAAAGCTATAGTCCTATCTAACAGCTTTTAATCATCAGCAGTGGTCAAATAAACCGCACAATACAGTATTAGCTCAGGTGCTGACTTCTGTACATTTAATGTGTGCCTCTTTTGACTGCTGTGCCTCTCAAATATCTGCTCCAGCTCTCTGGAAAAGCTAGGTGAGGCAGCCTCTAGTATGCAAGAAGGCCATTATTCTGCACTGTTCTCAGCCAAAAAACTAATGATCCATATGTTGATCCATGTGTTTTGTTGAGTCTCAAGTTACTCTTGTTCCTGCTATTAGATAATCAGAGGGTTGTGTGCCTCATGACCTGACTGCTTATACTTGGTTGTCTTTCTTTAACCTGGGTCACATTTGCTGTCCTTTGCATACTCTTTTCTTCTTTCTTTGCCTTGAAGTGTGTGTACCATTTGCATCTCAGTTTTGGTTCAGATTCTTCTTCTCCATCTTATGTGTAATATGTAACAATTTTAGTGTGTGTAGTAAGAATTGGCTTCAAAGTTGTGCTACTTATTTTTTAAACCTGGCAACTGACTCACTAGTTGTCCTGCTCCAAGGTTGTCCTCTCCAACAGGATTTAAACTATAATATGTCTCCCTATGCCTTCCTAATAACATTAATGAAACTTCTACAGCATTACAGAAAATAACTGTTGAAAGCACTTATGTGAAAACAGTGTTATTATTCAAAGAGAGAGTCAAGTCAGTGTAGTCTTCTCCACACATTGTTCATACGTGAGAATGTCCTTGGCTCTCCTTTTTGCTGCAGCTTACCCTTCCCTGCATGTGAGACCCAACTCCCACTCTTCTGTTGTGTGTGTGGCCACACTACAGTGCTTCATGGCTGGGCAGATATCAGAGAAAACATTAGGTGGGCTGTGGAATGAGGGCTCTGAGAGTGTGTAGGAGATATAGTTGAGTATGAACAGAGGGGATTTTCCCTTTTCTACTATAAATCAGCATTTATATATTCATCTAACAAGTTGGAAGAAAGGGAGGATAGCTGAGAGGAGCAAATGAAACAAGTAGAGAGAGAGAAAATGATTTTAAAGAAAAGAAATAGGGGGCTTTGCATGTGATAAATCCTTGTACATTTTAGAAGAGGGTGGGAGAAGAACTGTGAAAAAGTAAAAAGATGTGCAATGAAAGCACAGACATACCATCTTTGCTCAGTCAACCCGAGCAGAAGGATTTGAAAAGGACTCTGATTTTAGAAACTCAGCATGACAAAGCAGAGACCTTGAGGAAATTCTGTCTGAGAAAGTGTGTGTGGGATTCTGAAAGCAAACACAATTCTCAAGCTGTTTACCAATAAGATAAGTTTTGTAAGTGGTTTCATGGTTTTTACAGCAGGTGTTGGATGTGAAAAGACTGATGAAAATAAATGCATGTTTTTTTTATGTAAAATTAAAGTAACACAACACATGGACCCGAAACTAGAAGTTACATGGTGCCAGATCAGTCACCTTATGCCAACAAAATAAGCTTGAAGACATTATTTAAATCCTACATTGTTTCACTTTAAAATAAGATTCAACTTTGCATTAGCTGTCAGCACCAGTGTTATTTTGGAAATTCTGTCCTACATTTTAAATGCATGTCATATCCCTTTCCATAAGCTTGACTATATACTCTTACTTGAGAAGGTTTTATTTCTCTCATGAAATCTGCCCTAGTAGCGTTTTATTAGCGTTATATAGGTTATTGTGGCTTGATAGTTAAGTTGTGAATGGGTATCCTTCAGTGTTGGAGCTGCAATTAGTGTTAAAATTTCTCTATTTCAGGTATGTCTTAGGTCCATTGTATAGTGGATGTTTCTGTCCACCTCTCATTTGGACATTGTTGAGATGTAAAACTAATGTGGTGTTGGTACAAAGAAGCAGTATGTGACTACAGACTGTAACATCACAGTCAAGTTGCAGGGAGACAGCTTTGGTTCAGCATATTTCCCAAAAAGTGGAGGTTATCCCACTCCTTATTGTTTCCCTCCTCCAGAGGCTGCAAAAGCTGCTCACCAGTCAACCATCGGAGGCCTGGTGGTGGATACCCCCCCACACCCAGCATTGGGGAATATTGTTGGTCCAGCAGCAGGGGTACTGTCCAGCGTGCCTCCTCCATACCAGCCAGTCAGTGTGCGACACTTGGACTCTCAGTCCAGTACAGAAGAGCCTCAGGATTACCTGTGGCTGGTCAACTGTGAGAGTAAAAAGCCTGAACCAAACAGGTGAGTTTGTTTGTGTGTGTCAGCATGTTACGATATACGAGTCTATAATCACTTTGTTGAAATGCTGTTCTGTGAAGTACACTTCTTTCTGTACATTTTCTCCCTATTTATTCATTTTGTATGTTTCTTCTGCACTGCCACTCTTCTCTCTGCTTTGTGGCATGTGTAGCTCAGTGCAGCTTCACTCTCCATTGGAGGGAGACCAGGAGTATTTGCTCCTGGAGGAGTGTGAGAGCAAGACTCTTCCTCCACAGGCTAGTCTGTGAGTGGCCAGCCATCCAGCTGGAACTGCTTGCCTGTGTGAAGTGCTACACATTTATGTAAAAAAAAAAAGAAGAAGCCAGGACACAAATAAATACTTCACCCTTTCTACTGTAGATTTACATTACTTTTATTAGTGTTGATTTAAGTTTTTTAACCTCTAGCCACATTACAAATAAAAACTGACTTGTACTTGACTCACAATAACCTTATATTGATTTTACCATTGCCTGCATGTTTAGAAATTACCAAAATCTATCAAGTAGCATCACTGATTAAAGCTGTCCGAGTATAACTTTGCAATGTTACTGATGGCTTGCAAACATTGCTATGTTTTTCCAAGACTCTGAATTTCTTAACCTCTCCAAATCAGTGTTTTTGTGGATATTTAATTCTCTGCTGTTTTATGTATTGTCTTCTCAGAGCCCATGCTGAGTGTTCCAAGTCTACCTCTTCAGAGACGGACCTGAATGACAACCTCCCCTCTCACCGCACACCTACATCCTCCACCTCCTCGGCTAAACACTCCTCGCAAAACGGCTTCTTCCCTCAGCACCCACCCCCAGCCTCTGCCTCTTCCATCTACGACTCTCCTCCATCACGTGGTGCCTCACTTTCAACTGACAGTGGCCTTTACCACCTTCCTCGCAGCTACTCCCAGGACACTGTGCTACTTCCAAAGTCAGCCTCCTCCCCTCTAGCTCACCCAGACAGTGGGGATGCCTCTGAGCTTTATGTCTTCAACACACCATCACGGAAGCCCTCTATGGAGGCACAGATGCGCAACCTTTCCATCAGTTATGATATTCCACCCACACCTGGAGCGAACTGTACTTACCAGGTGCCCCGCACATTGTCATCGTCAGCAGGTGTAGGAGGCTCAGAGGGTGGGGGAGATGTAGTCCCCCCTCCAAGACCACCAAAGCCTTCACTCAGTTCAACCTCAGGACCACCACCACCCCCTGCTGAGCGCTCACCTACGGACACCTATTGTGTGCCTCGCTCAGCCTCAGAGACAGATGGGAACTACTGTGTGCCTACTGGTGCTGGGAATAAGGCCTTACGCAGCAACACTATTGGAACTGTGGATTGTTCACGCCTCCGCAAAGGTTTGTCTCTGTAATTATTTTCCTAATATTTACTGTTGGCGTAGAAATTAGTATTAGTATTATATGTTTAATTTACCAGATATATTATAAATGGCTTATGATGCATTTTTGAAGCTTGCATATTGGTATAAGGTACCCTTTTCACTTTTTGATGAAATGTAGGTGACAATACTCAGTTCAAACATTTACAGGCAAACAAAGTTCATCGTGGGCCGCTTGGCGGAGCAGTGGTTAATACTGTTGCCTTACAACAAGAACTTTGCCATTTTGAATCCCAGCTTGGACCTTTTTTTGTATAATTTTGTTTTTAACACAAGTAAAGTAACAATATGTATTCTTAGGGTGTACAACCCAAAGAAATTTGTTTGGGGTAAAGGTAATGGGAACTTTAAATTCCCCCCCAATGTAAATATTAGCCACGTGATAGGCTGGCAACCTGTGCATGGTGTCCCATGCCTCTTGCTGCCAGCTGGAACTGGCTCCTTTGACCCTCTAAGGACAAATGGTGAAGAGGGAATGAAAAGATTTATTGTGAATCATCATTTGTCCTCATATGTCATGTATCTTTATCTACTTATCAGAAGTACTGGTAAGTACTTTTTGTTATTTAAAATGTCCATGTTGCATAAATTGCACTATGTTGTAATATTTTTTTTAATTCCTGTTAGGAAGACTGGTCATTGCAATTACTTAAATACTCTGATCATGTGTTAAGTCAGGAAAGTACCACATTCACCGCCAAGCTGGTTCTTCCTTATAAAATGTTATTCTGTTTAATTGATTACCATTGGATTGGGCTTTGGAGTAGAAACACAAAGTCCCCTGATTTCTTGTTCATACCTCTCAAACATAATGGTGAGGCAGAAATAAGGCACAATATTGCTACCTTCAACAGACAATGTGAAAGGGGCTTAGTAAAAGATGAATCAGTCAAATCAGAGCTGGAAAAGATCTCCTTGACAGATAAGACATATATTAATAGTTGCATAAAATTGGAAAATCATAAAAAAAAGGTTTACCACAATAGTGCAAACCTTTAATCTATCTTTCTATTTATTCTTCCCTCTTGTGGTGACACATTTCATTACACAAGTATCAGTGACAAGATAATTGCATATGTGGTGAAACCCATGAGTTTTTTAGTTTCACACTGAATTGGAGTTATGAATTATGAACAAGACAGGGTTGAATGATCTGTGCTCCTTTTAATGACTGATGAACAAACCAGGAGGTCAAGATTTCTAAAGGGAAACCAAAATGAAAATGCACTGTGTAGCATAAATGAATTATTTTAACTGTAGTAAGCATAAGATTTAATTGAACATTTAAAAAAAATATTGATTTGCATGAAAGCACGCAGTATCTTACTGAAATTACGTGTCTCCTTGTAATTGTTCCCCATCATGATTTTACCCCTACTTAGTCTTCCTCAGTTGACAGTTTCATCTGCAGAACATGCTCTTCCTAGAAGTCCTCTGGTTCTTGAGACCACAAGTGAAATACATTAGTGACTTTATCAGTGCATAAAGAGAAGACCAAAAATAGTAATCATTTACCTGACAATAAATAAATCACTCTTTATAGATTAATCAAATCAACTTTTAAAATTTTTAAGAAAATAAGGGCATTTTACTTTGGTCAGAAAATTTAAATGTACTATATGTTGTGTTCCGCATATATTATAATTGCTACTACTATGTATCCTATTAACTTCCAGTATGTATTGTAGTAATATATTTATATATTTCTTTTTTTCAGATTTTGGATCCCAGGATTGCTACGATATTCCGAGATCATTCCCCTCCGACAAAAGCTGCTCATTTGACTTCAATGAAAGTTTCAACAGCTACTTTGTAAGTGATGAACCCATTATAATGTTGATCCCCACTATGCATTTAGGAAGTGTCTGACCCCTGACAGAGAAACCGTTTTTCACAATGTGGTCTGATTTTTTTTTTTCATGCACAGCAAAGATGTTTTTTTTTTGCAATACCCACCCCATATTTTATTAGGCTGCATTTCTGTTTTGCTCCATGAACTGAGTCATGTCATGGAGCCTGACAAACACATTTCTCAATAACAGGTGAGACAAGGTGATTTCTCAATAAAAACAAAAATGTTTACTTTAACCTTACATTATTTAGGAGTGCAGTCTTAAGTTCAATAGTTACAGCCTCTTGGTAAAGGGAAGAGTCTGACAAAAAAGCCACAGCTCAGTTCAGACAGTAAAAACATATATGATTCCACATATTCTTAAAATTAATTTTTAGCCAGCATACTCAAGTTTTCAATTGTTTTTCTGCACTTTGTTTTTGGTTAATTCACATCTAAACATTAGTTAGCCTTAGAGCTAGTTTCCTGCTAGTTTGCATTACCCACCTCTCCTATCCATGTACAGTATCTGCAGTCTCTAGTGACGTAAAAAAAAATGCCAAAAATGACACTAAACCCATGCAACTATCTTTTTGTATTGGTAGTTTCACTAAATGACTCATGTAAGTTGCCTGATATTAAAAAGTAGCCCATTTTATCTTTAAACCTGTATGTATCACATGCTTTGTTTGCCTCCAGAAAAGCAAAGGAATGATGCCAGTCGGTAGCCAGTCCACAGAAGAGGTGGACCAGAACTATGTTCCCATGAGTGCCAACTCCCCATCACATCATCACTCAGGCAGTTTGCCAGAAGCAATGCACGAACCCAACTATGTGCCGATGACTCCCAGCACCATGGAGTTCTCCTCTCTGGGAAAACAGGTCCCACCACCCGCCCACATGGGATTTCGCTCAAGTCCCAAGACCCCTCCTCGCAGGCCAATGCTCAGTGACTGCCAGCCCCCGCCTGTGGACAGAAATCTCAAACCTGATCGAAAAGGTGAGTGGAAAGATGGTGTGCATGCACTTGTAGTAATATATGTGATATATGTGATATACTGTGATGTACTTTGTACATATTCTGTAGATTTATCATGTTGGTGCTGTGGTGGGATTAAGGTTATTTTAGACTGCTCAGTGTTCACTAATGCAACATGCTCTGTCTAACATTTAGCTGCTACTCTCACTGTCCTAGCTCGTGGTCATATAGCCTTCATTTTCAAACATTCTTAAAGCAATGTCTTTTTCATCACACTTTAGTTGCCATCATTAATGTGGAAAAAACATTATCTCTAATTCCGTCCCTGTTGTTTTGTATGGTGTTTTAAATGCCATCATCGTCCTCGGAGCCTGCAGCTTATTTCACCTCTTGATGATTTAGTTTAGTGCTTGTTACATCTTCTTCAGCTAGCCTTGTCAAAAGCACTTTTGTTATGGGCTCAAGAGGCCCTGTCAACCGTTTTGGAAGGGGCTGCTCCCTGTGCCATGGAGTGACTGAAGACTGGAGTGGTCACCTCCGTCTCCTTTGTCCCCTTCATATGAATGGAGCCCTTTGATTAAAGACCTAATAGTGAAGGAAATTACAATCTGGGCAGATTGAAAGGCTGAGTCATAGGCAATGAGTGAAAGAGGGTTAAAGAATGACAAGGAGACATGGAGTCATTACACAGGCAAACCAAAAGTCTCTTTTTGGGGCTGTTTTAAATAGGATAAGTGGAGTTTTAAATTTCCCAGTGAGAAATCCTCCCATGCTTACTTTTTTGTGGCCTCCAAGTTTGACATGCATTGCTGTTGGATTCCCATGTTGTAAAGTTATAAAATGTATTATTTATTAATACTGATTTATCCTCCATGTGAGGGTTGCAGGGGGACCTGGAGCCAGTCCAAATTTACATTGGGCAAAATGCGGGGTACACCCTTTATCAAGTCGCCAGTCCATTGCAGGACCAACATACATAGACCTCAACCATTCGCTGACACAACTACAGTCAATTTAGAATGTCCAATTAACCTAATCCCAATCTGCATGTTTGTGGATATAATAAGCAAAATTACTATGAATGAATGAATATTAGAAGTATTGCCATGAGGTATTTGTACTTAGACATAACTTTTAAAGTGGAGGGTAAGGGCAAAATTTTAAAAATAAGTAGAATATCACGTGTTCCTTGGATGAATTTTTAAATGTCATTCATTTGTTTATTTGTCATGGACCATGCAAAATTAATCTCTATTCTGAATTAATTCCAATCACTATCCGCTATATTCATCTTTTGTGCACTTCTGCCTTGGCCCATTTCTGCCATGTTCTGTAAAGGCCATAACATCTGTGGTTTAGGCCATTCAGTGGCAAGTCATCAGCTTTAATTCTCTTAACACTGTTTGTCATTAATGCATTTTCTTGGTTTCTTGAGATTGTTGTATATTTCGCCTCTTGTCAGCACTGCAGAAAAATGTTTTGGTCAGTGTGTTAATGCAAAAGAAGCTGAGTTACTCTGTTCTGCAGATTTGTTTCTGCTCTTCTTAATTCTACATTTCTCAGTGTACTCTCAGTGCTTCCACACTGCTCATCGTGCATGCACAGCTGTGATGTCAGTCTTTGTGTGGGTAGCCATGGTGCATGGAGTGAGGTGCATGTTGGGCAGTTTGGTTCTGCTGTTGTCATGACAATCATCCTCTTGATATCTGTGCTGCACTAAAGGTGTTTGGGTGTACATCACAGTGTCCTTAAAGTCGCAGCATTTGCTTTGCATGGCAGAGCAGTTTCTCACAAAAGGGTTTAACTGTTGTCATCACCAAATTTTTTTTATAATAAGCTAAGTCTTCTTTCACCAATCAGGTCAGAGTCCTAAAATAATAAGAGCAAAAGGTGTTGGTTTAGAGCGAACCGACTCTCAAACCGTAGGTGAATTCCCAAGGGGACGACGCAAGGGTAGGTACTTGACACTGATCTGCCATTGTCTATCTGAAAACTTTCCATTCATTGACCTGTCCGAACTCTACTTCACTTCAACTCTTTGCATGCTGTAAGTAGTAAACTGTGGGGTTTCTCATGTTCCTCAGGCCTGATATTTCTATGATAGATCATGTGTGCACACCAACAATTTAAATTAATCTTAATATGTACTCCCTGCGAAGACCACAATTCATCCAGAGGTGTTTCAGTACGTAGTATGTAAAATAAACACTCAAATTGAGTGAGATTTAAATTTAAGGTGTTTTCACATCTATGTTTAGTTTGCTCTAGTCCAGTTTGTTTGTACATTTTTCCCCCTTAGTTTGATTTTAGCACTGTCACTACAAGTTTCCTAATTTGAGCACAATTTCTGAGTTGAGTGCAAGAAAGTAAATACAGAAGAGATACTTTGTTTTTTGTTGCAAGTCCAAATGAGCCCTCGTTAATTGTCTGGCTTGCTGCTTGTACACCTATGCAAGCCACTGTATTTTGTGTGCCCACACACCTGGGTACAAATCAGTCCACGTTACAACAGCAAGTGTAGCTCAACCTTGCAGAGAACTGCTTTTAATTGGGTCAGATCGATGTTGGATCATGTTCCTGCCACAAACGAAACGCTCCTGATTTACTTTGGGACCAGAGTGGGGTTCTTAGAATAGCTGCTTTGGTTTGCACTTGACTGCAATTACTGTGTCCAAACAAATTGCAACAAGGGTAAAACAACCAGATTTCTACTTAAACCAGACCAAAAATTTAAGATGCGAAAACACCATCATATTCTAAATACAGGAGAGGGTAGAAAAGTGTGCACTTCATGTGGGGTGGGTAGCATTTGTTAGAATTAAGGAGCTTATGAAGGGTTGCAAACATACATCTAACACATTGTTGTGACTAAATATCCTCTCAACCAAATGTTGAAGGCTACTAACAGTTTTCTTTTCATACACTCCTAATGTATGTATGTTTGTTTTTGATATTATTTCTGCTGTTTAAACACACATAGGCTCTGGAAAATGGTAGATAGGTCAAGGGAAAAAAATAAGCGGTGACTTTATGAGGGAAACATTGATTATTTTATCCAAATGTATACATACAGGGTAAACAGGCAGTGGCAAAGTTCTTCTGAAAGTAGAATGTTTAAAATGCTTTTTGTAAAAGAATTTACAGGGATAAAAATACAGTGTCTTATTATTTAGGATTAGGGTTAGAATCTCTTTTGTTTATTTAAATCAATAAATAACCAAAAATAATTTCTTTAAAATTGAACAACTGTTCATACACTAGGCTCGGGTTAGCTTGAGTGTACATAACTTCTCATCTTCTTAAGCGTATGTCTTAATTATTAAGAGTGACTGACAGGTATGTGTGCCTTGCTTCAGGAAAACCTGCTCCACTAGAGATCAAACCACTGCCTGAGTGGGAGGAGCCCTGTACACCTGTCCGCTCACCTGTCACACGCTCATTTGCTCGAGAGTAAGTATCTAACATGTTGTGTGGGCCTTTTCATATTTCTAACAACTAAGGGCATGTTCACACTACGCTGCCTTCCCATGAGCTTTTATTCATGTTTTTTGTTTGAAGATAATTTGTGACACTGTGAACATCTATTGAAAGAGTTTAGTGCTTTTCAAAATGTAACTTCTCAGAGAAATGATAGCCACTGGACATTGACTCTAATTGCTGCCCTTAATTTCCAAGTGAATCTGATGATGTTTTTTTTACAGTGCACATTGTCTACATACACTTCACAAAAAAGTTGTTGAATTCCTGTCTTTTGTAGGAACATGTTTATGGTGTGAACATGCCTTTCTTAGTGGATACAGTTAATGAAATAAATAGGCACTAACACTTCATGCATTACTGTAGTTACATTGTGACCACAGTAGCACTACTCATACAAACAGGTCTTTTGTGCCTCAAAGTTAGAGTTTGATGGCTTATCTGGGATGAAGTCTATTTCTGTGCTTAGTCCTGCAGGGACTCTTTTGGCCACAGTGGTTTATAGCTGTGGCTGTTATATCTGTACTATATACTTGTACTCACGAAAGACTGCATTTGTCTACAAGTCGGTGTGTTAAAATATTGTGAATGCTGCTCAGTCTCTCTAGGTTTCCAATGCCAGCGAGACCCCCATCAGTGCATAGCATGGCCTCCAGCACTGACTCCGAGGACTGTGAAGAGAATTATGTAGCCATGGTCCCTAATATGGCCACAGATGAACCAGTATGTAACATATAACTATCCTCGGATAAAAGATTTTGCATGAGTACTTTTTCTTTACTTCTCAAATCAATGATTAAGCTACAAATGAAAAATGTGATCACCATCTAATTTTATTTTACTGTGGTTGCCCCATTTACAGCATATGACATATAGACATTTTTTTACAACAGAAGCAATAAATAGATAAAGGTTTAGTGAGGAAAATAAATGGTACAGAGTTGAACATAATGCAGTGTAGAATGTTAATCTGTTCAAAAGTATTACAAAACCATGAACCATACATTAGTGTAGACAAATTCATGGTTGCTGCAGATGGACTCCTCAACTCTTAACTCATTTCTTTGCAGCTTCTGCTCTCTTTTCCTTATCCTCAGTTTTGTCCTTTTGCTTCTCAGGTACTCTCGTTGTTGTGTCTTTATTATCGTTGTTATAATTTATTTATTTATTTTTTTAAAAGAATGTTTAGGGGTTTTGTCAAATCAGTGGCCTTACTGTGGTTCTAAAGACCCATCTTTGTTGAGGCGTCTTGCTGTACTTTAGTAATGGTTCTGGCGTCTTGCTGTACTTTAGTAATGGTTCTGGCGTCTTGCTGTACTTTAGTAATGGTTCTGGCGTCTTGCTGTACTTCATTAATGGTTCTCGGAAAGGCACAATTGGCTGGTGGGTTGGTGGGATGACATTTCTGCCAAAGGGGGGACAGCCTCTGTCAGTTGGTATCAAATATTTAATTTTTTCTGTTTATCCTGGTCTAACAGATGTTTTTTTCCCAGCATTTGCTTAATTATTGTCTGCTGACTTCCTTTCTTTCTTCACTCACGTTTATTTCTTTCTACCTTTCTCAGCTTCAAAAGGCTCTGGCTTTATCCATTTTCCTTTTTCCTGCATTTTGTTCTTGACCATCTACTGTTCTCTTTTTTTTTTTCCTCCTTTGTGGCTATTTTGTCCTTACTGTGTGTAGAGAGGAGTCCTTCTACTGCACGGTCCCCATCACCCCTGTAAAGAGGGAGGTGGAGGAACTTGACACGATAGAGGAGGTGAGCAGGGTTGCCGGGTTAGACATGCATGGCATGCCCTGTCGCAACATGAGGGGTCATCACTTAGAGGTGCAATAAGACGAGAAATAAGAACCTAAAAAGAATAGACTTAACAGTGCTTATATCAATCCCAACACCACATACAGACTGTTGTTTGAATACACAATTTGAAAGGATTTTTAGGTCATATTTATCTCAAAGGTGTTCTTACAATTAATTTGTTCTAGTTTTGTCACAGTACTAGTTCTAATAACTCCATCACACTTGTAGATAGAAATTAACACTGAGTATTGGTCTAACATGTACCTTAGTGTTGTCACAATACAAGAATTTTGACTTTTTTTTTTGACAAAATTTTTAAAATGATTTATTTAATTTGTTATCACAATGAAAGCCAGGAAGACAAACTTAAAATGCTCCATAAAATACTAAGACAATATAATTATGCTGTTCTGCAACCTGATTTCAAGAATTCAGCAGTAATTCCTAGTCTTTCTTGCAAAGATATTTATTTGTTGAGACCCTTTAGGGGTAACAAACCTTAGGCCCTTTTCCACCAGGAACTTTTTTCATTTACATGGGTAATTAAAAAACCTTGTCATGTTTCCACCGAAATGACCCTGGTAAGCACATTACCCGGGTAAATTTAGTACCTACTCGCAACTTGGGACTTTTCAGATTACCAGAAACTTTGGAGGGGCGGGCTGTGTGGAACACATCTTGCAGCTGTTTCTGTGTTGCGAATGTAGCGACTTTCTCACTATATTTAGCGAGTATTGAGACCCTTTAGTGACTCATTTTCAAAAAAAGCGATTAGTGACAAAATAGCGTCTTTTTCTTTTGTTATTTACTTTTGGAGACACTGATGTGAAAGCATGTATTGTTCTAAAGGTCTTTGCACACTGGACGGAACGGACGAGCGAATGATTCCGATGCTGCGCAGCCTCTCATGCACATCAAGCGCGATGCGAAGAAAGTGAAATTATATGGAGGGGAAAAAAATCATATCACCATCCGTCTGCGAGCAGAGCGGGTTTCACACACACACACACACACGTTGCTGCTGTTGTCGTATCTGGCTGATGCAGCTCACAGCGATGTCGGTAAAAACTATTTTGAAGCTTGATTTCTACTCCCACTATCTCGCTGAAGCACCTTTACAACCCCTCTCCACATGTCTGTGATTGTTCTGTAGTTTGTTCTTGTTTATTAACATGAAACGGGTTTTGAGAGTCAAACAAAATCAAGTGTTCCACTGGTGTGTTAAATGTTTTGACTGTATGTCATCAATAACACTCAAGAACTTTGAGGTGTGGTGGAAATACAAGTTTACCAGGAACTTCTTTACCTGGGTAAATAAGTTCTTGGTAATAAATATTCTAGTAATTTTGGTGGAAAAGGGGATCTTGCCAGACTGATACCTGTCAGACATGGAACCAGATATAGTGCATGAAAAAACACTATGCTCAATTATTAAACAAATGCAATCTTATAATGATGATTCAGCCATAGTAATCATGACTTGAGCCAGTTGTAATGACTAGTTTCTTTGGACAATGATTTTGTTCAGTATTCCTTCCAGTCCTCTTTTGTTTAAATGTTCCATTCCACAAACCATCTGCAACTTCATGCAGACTCTTAAAATATGGTGATACATGCAGTTTAGTCCTGCACAACATGCCATAAAAGTACTTTTTTATATTTTAGATTAGAAAAAATTTATTCCAAGTCATTTTGGTTATTGTGACAACACAGGATTTCATTTGAACAAGGGTTTTTTTTCTTCACACTGCCTTAGTGTGCCTCTGTTTCCAATATAAGTGTTCTCTCCCTGCTTATGTAGAACATGAAGCTTGTTCCACCCATGACCACGGATGGTGGTAGCAGCCCCATGGTGAAACCAAAAGGAGACAAACAGGTGGAGTACCTGGATTTGGATCTTGATCAGGGAAAGTCCACCCCACCCAGGAAGGTAGGAAGAAATAAATGATTACACCAACATGTTCAGCCACATACTTGAAATAAGAATTTGAACTTGGAAAGAAATTTGTTTTTCTGACTGATACAAACTTAGTGATTTCCCTTTCTAGATGAAAAGCAATGGATCTGGTATGGCAGCATCAGATGAGCGTGTTGACTATGTGGTTGTGGACCAGCAACGGACACAGGCTCTTAAAAGCACCAGGGAGGCATGGAACGATGGGCGTCAATCCACAGAGACGGACACGCCATCCAAGGGACCCAAGTGACCCCGATGCCTTTACTACCAAACCACCCTCCAATTCCCCAAACCATTGGGCCATTTTCACTAGTGTTGGCCTTGGTCTGTGTTTTGGGGTGGGCCAGCTCTCACGTTCCACTTTGACAAGACCCTTTGTATGTGTAGGGGCCAGTGGAGCTTCTTAGCCACTCAACTGTCTTTAGTTTACACTGCTGTCAGGCTGAAAGAGCACAGTGTGTACAGTTGTGGGAAGAGGTGCAGGTCACAAATAAGCTGTGTGCAGTATGAAAGCAGGTGTAATGACTGGATTCGTCCTTGGGGTTTGACAAAAGCAGATTCATGAACTTGAACATTCACTGCCTCCTGTCTTGGATTCCCCCCCCCCCCCCCCCCCCCCCCCGCCCGCGGGGCCCCCCCACCTTTTAATGGCAGGTGGACTGATCCAGAGATAACATTTCCTTAAATTATAATGCTGTTTGTTGTTTTGAAGTGTAAATGAAATCACTTGATAACGAGACATTCAATAATATGTCATAAAAATTCAATGCAACTCTCTACAAGTTAGCACAGCTAACAACTAACAGTGTTGGTTTTTCAGTTTATCCTGTTTGAGTGGGGTGAAGTTTCCATGCACACTGTTCACAGGTCTCTTCCACCATTTCTTCACTTTGTCCTTACAGATGGCTGAAATTTAAACCTCTGTGTCTGAGGCAACTTCTTAACAGACCCCAAGATTTTTTTAACCATTTTCTTTCAATGCAAAGGCAGTTGAATTTGTTCATTTTACATGTAACCATGTGCTCAATTGAAGTGTTGGCTTCACCCAAAGTTAAATCCACTGAACATGATTTGATTTCCATTTACTTTGTACGTGGAGATGCTTTAATCTGTTGAAATGGAAGTGCAAAGACTGTACAAAAGTGTTATGTAAAAAGTGTCCTTTATTTGTATGGAATATCCAGTGTGTTAGGCTCGAAGGTATGTGGATTCTGCAGGGTAGAATCCTGTGCCTGGTTTAGGTGGTATCAGGACTAGTGAGTAATGAATTACTGTGAGTTTTTGTTTTAGAACATGACAGGTTTTCTATAAGTTATGCAAAGGTATCAAACATAGGCTACAGAGAGAAAATATCAGGTACTTTAAAATGCAAACTAATACAACTATCCACTTCTAATTTATTTCTCAAGTTATTTCATTAGGTGGATGTCGTATTCACTTTCAGCTCAGTATTGTTGATTTATATGGAGGAACATTTGCTTAAGTCTGTTAAAATGCTTAGTTTGACAAGTGCTGGTCAACTAGTTTCACAAGCTCTCCTCTTAGGCTTAATTTAATTCAAAATGAAATACAACCTTTATAGACAGTGAAAAATTCTTTGTCAACATTGAACTGTGCTTTATTAACCTGTGAATTCTTAGTCAGAAATTCCAAGCATGTGCTGCCACAACATAAAGTCATTGCTGTACATATTTCGCCATCAGTTCGATTAACATGTATCATTTGAAAAAAAAAATGTGCCTACTAAGTCAACTTCATTCTACTTTACTCACTGTTTCTATGTTGCGGTCTCTTTGTGATGTGGACTGCGAAGCTGATGACGCTTTATCTTTTTTAATGAATCTGAACAGGAAATGTAAATTTTTAAAATGGACTAAATAAAATCAAACCTCAGCTTGTGTTGTCTTTCTTCAAAATGATTTCCATTATGCTTGGGAAGTCACGGTTGAATAGAGAACACAGATGAGTATTAAAAGAAAATATTCAGTCCTCTTTGTCTGTGTTGTTTTATTTTGGTTTGTCTTTGTTTTCAGTAGTTTTAGAATTGAAAAATGTATACCATCGCTGTCTTGCACACATAGGTATGATTGCTTCATAAACCTTGCCGGCTTTATCTTTTCCAGACTTTCATTTGACAATTGACAAATGAAAAGTTTTTCAAGAAACTTTGTAGACATTGAGGAATGGTCTTATCATTTTAATACATGAAGAAGAAACAACCTTATAATAGGCTTTTCACATCATATATATTGTGTCACATTAGGCAAAGTGTCACGTATTTTTGCTGAATTCCATTTGGCTGCTTCAGTTTCAGTGTCCTGGTATGTTGCATGCACACAACTATACGCCATATTTGGACACTTGAACTGAACGTAGCTGTTGTGCAAAGCAAGATATACAATACAGATGTAATGGGAGTTAACAGAATATTCCATTAATGTAAGATTTTATTCCAATTTCCTGCGGGATTAATAAAGTTCTTATCTTATTCAATATACAAGCAGGAAAAACACACAGAACGTACACTTTTTAGATAAAAGAAAGAATCAGGCGGGGTACATGAAAAACAAGAATTGTTATAGTTACTACAGAAAAAGTGAAACGTTTTGCTAGTTTGTTCCGATAATCAATGCAGTCTCCATTTTAAAGATTAACATAACAGATAACAACTTTAAAGTTAACGTTAAGAACAGAAGTAACACATTGGGAAAAATAGGAAGTACTTTACGGCTGTCATATTCGTGATTCAGGTAGATGAATTAACCTCATTAAATGTCACTTCCGTCTGCCTTATTTGATAACGGTTATGCAGCAACAACTCCTCAGAAACTCCTTTAAAAGTGTTTTACTGGCAATGGTTGAAAAGACGTCGACAAGTCGGGAGCTGCCCTCGGAGCAGAGGAAGAGTTTGTACAACTAAAAACACAATTGAATTGGAACTGCGAAGCTTTATCGGCTTGTTTTCATCGCAGTTTAATACGTGGGCCGTTTTCAACACAGCCATTTTGGTAGCGGCAGAAGCACAGGTGTTACTGATGACATTAACGATGATGACAGTGACAGGTGAGTCAGCACGCACCCTGAAACTGAGGGAACTACATGGACCTCGACCATCTTTCATTTGATAATTTACTACTGTAAACACATTCATGAAGGCCACCACTTTGCAATGTACCTATATTGACCAGTAGATGGAGCTGTTGGTTGAAAAAGTGTAATGTTCACATGCTTTCCCTCAGCCTTCACTCGGACTGTGCACTCTCTTCACGTCCTCCTGTCTGGAGTTTTGCATTTGTACCAAAAGTACATTTGCAATTTCTTGACAGTTTGTTCTGTCTCAAGAAAGCCATTTCAAATTTAAATCCTTGTTTTGACAAAGTAAGTTGACTGGCAGGATGCTTTACAAGGTTGCATTTACATTTACCAATCCACAGTTTTTAGTTGTGCTCTTCAAGGTACAGCAATTTAGCACAGGTATCTACAGTTTTGCGTGAGTTTATAAGTATAGTTCAATTGGGAGAGAAAGGTGAATGAAAAACAATTGCACAAATTAAATGTGACGAGTCTTTGTAGAGTCTTTGCTGATTGGACTCAGCCGTGAGATATTGACATCAAAGGAATTTGACCTGAAGATAAATCCCCCTGACAGTGTGGTGCTTGATGACTTTGATGATGAAGAATGATGGATGTAATGATAATGCCAACACTGGGCGGTGATAGATAGGTGGAGGACGTGCATCACAGTCACAAGTGTGCAGGGTGTGCAGGCATGCATGAGAGGAAATAAAGACAGGATGAAAGGATGTATTTTATAAAGCGAATCATTCCTGAGAGGAACGCTGATATTTTTTTGTTGTTGTTGGGAGATAAAAATTGGCAGGGTCCAAGGGAGTTTGTATGTTCTCCCCATGTGTGCGTGGGTTCACCGGTTTCCTCCCAAAGTCCAAAAACATGCGACCCTCGTGGAGAATAAAGTGGCAGACGATGGATGAATGAATGACTGATAATTAGTGATTCTAAACTGTAGTTCTATTAAAGATCACATATTTAGAGTTTGTAGCAATATCTGTAAAATATTGGCCCATATTTAGGCCTGGTTGGTGGTTTTACCCTCTGTTTTGTGAGATACAAAGTACCACTGAAGCAATTCCCTCAATAGCTTCTCATCATACAGATTTTGGGATTCTATACAGGCTTCCAGTTTCCCAAAATTCAACATGTGGGCTGACTGATTTCACATTTACCTCTAATCCAAATCTAAATCTGTAGTACTTCACATCATGAGATGTACTCCGTCCTACATAAGTCTGTCTTCCACTCCAGTGGGTGTATGTCACCTTTAATCAGTGTGCAAATATCCTAATTAAAGCAAATGTCATTGTCATGTTGGGATAGAAATATAATTGCTACAATGATATTCAGCAGATTGTAAAAGGTTGTCATCAGACGGCTTCATGTCTGGAATTGTTAAACTTTACTCAACAGTTCACACAATGAGCAAACACTAGATGTCAGAGGAGGGAAGAAATCCTTTTACTAGGAAGAAATTTCTGGCAGAACCAGACCCAAAATGTGTGCTCATCTGCCTTGACCGGGTGGAGAGTAAGGAGAAAAGGGTGACAGAGGACAGGGGAGGGGCTGAAAGGGAAAGAGGGAGACCAGGAGCAGATATATAACAGATGCATTATTCATAGGTTTAGACAGGATGCTTATGACATGTATATAGCAATACAATGTCAATTATTTTACACACAGTAACATAGATTGTTGAAAAGAAAAAGGGTTTGTGTCAGTGGCTGAGTTTTAGGTGGATAATGAGTGAAGGGACTTTTACTAGTGCATAAAATGACAGACAATGACTGATTTAGTTATAGGTTAGGAGTCGTTAAGTGGTCATTGTTCAGGAGCTCTTTATCCTCTGCAGAACAAACAGACCTGATTGATAATTATTATATGGTACTCCTAAATAAAGGTGTTGAAGGCCAGGAGTGTAAGAATTAGTGACATCTAATGGTGTAACACATGGAGGACTCCAGTATGACTCAAATAGCACTTTTCCACTATAAAGTTCTAGCGCGACTTGGCTCAACTCTACTCTGCCTGATTGGCAGAGAATGTCGTCACTGGAAGAGTCATGAGTGAGATGTCTCACATAGGAATCAAACTGAACAATGCTGAACTGTAGATCAGTTAAAAAGACTTAAAAATCCCGAAAACGTGTTAAACTCCAACATATATAATCTCTATATTTAATAGAGGAGTCTGGTGTATTTGGTGACGAAACCTGGCTGTTTTGAGCCTCATCACAATCGTGTTGAACTAATATTTTTAATTCATTGATACTAATGATTCAGTACACTGAAAAGAACTGCTTTGCTCGTCACTAGTTTTTGTGTGTTTCGCATATAAAACAACGTCACAGCAGTTTCCTGCAGCCGTGCTATGATGATCCTGCCCATGTTGAGGAGGTACTATGAAGTAATGGGAAACAACGTGCCTGATACCAAAACGAGTAGAGATGAGCCAAGCGTAGTCATGCTAGAACTGTGTAGTGGAAAAGCAAGACTCTAAATGTGAAACAGATACACTAGCTGGCCTGTTCTTTCAGGCTGCTGTAGAAACAAGATGGCAGCCTCTGTGAAACAAGGCCCTTGCCTTAAACTACATATGAAGAACAATGAAGAAAGCTACAAAAACACAGCTGGATTTCATTTTAAAGTGATTATACACTTATATATACTTACAGGTATTAACTTTCTGCCGATAAACCCTCCCATATGGTTACATCCTGGACCTTAAAATGGTCAAAATCTGTATTACCAGTGCTCTTTGGCAAACACATGATGCCAATAGTGGCTGTTAGCTGAGCTGCAGCAAACATTAGCTCAGCTTGTGCTGATGCTAAGGTTGTTTGCAGGGTAAGATTCCTGCAGTATTCATCATTGAGGAGGTTTTTACCTAGAGGTTTAATACTTTCCAAAACAAACGGACCAGGTAATTAAAACCAATAAAACAAGTGAATGAAAGAAGATTTACATTTTCCCTGATATTGGCTAGGTAAGTTATCACAATGGGCTGCCTGAAGGGCTGATTACTCAGCTTGATTGTCAGATAACTTAAAATCTACACTAAAATCCTGCAGGTAGATGCAATACTTAATGTTTATATTTGTATAATAAGTGACTTGATTTGAACTGTCTGGCACACAGTTGGTTCTTTATAGGAAATTGTGAGGCAACTAGAATAATGATAATGTCATGCAAGGCCTATGCCAGACTTATTTTCAGCATTATCATGGGGACTTGCACAACACCCTGCATCTTTAATCATTTTCAAGACCGCTACAAACATGTCAGTAGCTACTTATATAAATTGCTTTTACCATTTAATATTTCGGAGCTCTCTGTTAACAATAGTTTTGACAGTATAATAAGTAAAAGAAAAGTAGATAATGGGAACTACATCTACTGAACCATAGTGAACTTTTTCACCTGCTAACGGCTATAGTTCCTGTGTACAGTATACTATAAGTGGTGGCCATAAATTGAGCTCGTGCATTTTCATCTTGTTAAGCAAATGCAAATGTTTCAGTCTCTGAGCCAAGTTTATTTTTGTTGTGAGAATGGCATCTTAGTCACAATGAGGTAAAGTGTGACACCAAAATATAGCTTGAGCCTGCTCTATTTGTTTACACATGGGCATCTACCTACACAGTCAGTTGTGTGAAGCTGTAGCTTCTACAGTATTACCAGCAGTGTGTGTGTGTGTGTAGCTGGTATGCCTTATTTTGTGGGGATCTAAATCTGTTTACAAAGTCCTATTATGGGTACTTGTCTTCCTTATGGGGACAACATCAAGTCCCTATAATGTAAATTACTACATTTTAAGGTGAAGACATGTTTTACTGTTATGCTGAGGTTAGGGTTAGGTTAAGGTTAGGGTTTGGCCAGTAGTAATTATGGTTAAGGTTAGTGTAAGTCTCCAGGAAATGAATGTAATTCAATGCAGTGTCCTCTGAAGTCATGGAAACAAGTATAGGTGTGAGTGTGTGTGAGTAATGGGGCAGGCAGAGAGTCTCTGGCTTCTTAACAGGGCCAAAAGAATAATTATGAGTTGAGCTGAGCGGCTGTTTCTCAGCAGCAGACGGCTTGTGAGCTTTATTGAGCCTACTCTGTGTTTTTGGACTTCTGCCTGGACTGATGGGAGCAGTCTGCAACATCGCCTGAGGATTCTGTCTTGTTGGGCCAGTTTCAGGTTTATACCTGTCACAGGACAACTTTTAGGTCATATTGTGGCTGGAGACAGTGAAAGAGGGTATGGAGTATGAAATGTCCACAAACTTTGATGATGGAGCTGTGTATTAGATGATCTAGATATAGTAGGGATGGGAATTTGAATGAAACTTTGCAGTGGCGCACATATCAACAAAATCATACTAACATGTCTGGGTAATTAACACCATTATAATTATGACAAGTCAGCACTGTGGATGTCAAATTATGGAGATGCATGTTAATAAGGAAGTCCCTAAAAGGGTTGGTAATAAACATTCCTCAAGAGACACGCTTGACCTAGTATTTGCTCTTGATTGATGGGGTAGTTGCAACTGGATGTGCCTCCACTTCATACATTTAATGATGAAGCATATAATCCATAAAATATCAGTTTTGAGATTTTGAAACTTATAAAAGTAAAATGAATATTGTTTTTTATGTATAACAGTCCAGGTAGTGAAGTATCTCAAACATGATTAATGTGAGCCACTGCAGCTGAATTTCAATATTATTATTAAAAAAAAAATAATAATTTGCAAACCTTCGTATTTAGTTTTTGCTTGTATTTATGGGACATTGGTATATGTTGAGGTGTTGGGTTATTTTAGATGCTATTATAATGCAAATGACAAGGGAAGGAGTATATTCTGAATATGAATATATAATTTTCCTGCGTTTCATTTTTCCAGTATTTTCGAATTGTTTAACTTAACCTCTTTTCCCGAATGAAATCTGGGATGCATTTTTGATCCTGTGCATCTCATTGCAGTACTTTCTGGAAGCCCTGTACTGAATCATCTGATTACTGAATCTGTCACCCTCCTCACAGCCTGTCTGTCAATCTCTTAACCCTCAACCAACCCAGTCAACCTATCATCTCACCCACATGCCATCTATCTGTCAACTTCTCTTTCTCTGACTGTCTGTCTAACTTTTTCTCCCCCCCCATTTCAAAACCTGTAATCATATTAGAACTGATCCAGATTGAATCTAAAATGACTCATAACATGCAATCTGTAAGTCCAAATACACTATGCTTTCTTTTTCTATCCTGACAAAATCAATATCTCCACCTCGTTTAACTCCGTAGTCAGTCCTGACAGTCTCTTTCCAGAGCATCATTGTAGCATTGATAGAGGTATATAGGCACCAGAAACAAAAAGAAACCTGTAATAGTGTGGGGGCAAGATAAATTTATGTGCATAATTTTATGCTAATTATTTTTGCTATACTGCTTAAATTAGTTTTGGTATACTGTTTAAATATTCAATATCATGTCTTCCATCACTTGTTCTGCTTGTGTCCCCTCTTGGACATTATACTGTGGATCCAGCTTCCTTGCAATAGGCCAAAGAAGCACAAATATCATTCCACAATCTCTCTTTCCTTTTGTTGGATTCTCATCCTCACCAATGCTAGTTTTAATCTGATTTGGTGATGTCCTATGGGCTGAGAGTTTTGTGTTTGCAATGTCATCAGCAGAGATTTGGACCTGTAAAACCATTACAGTATTGTTAAGTGTGGTAACTGCATTTAGAAAGTAGGAGTCCATGGGCAATTGAAATTCGGCTTATGATTTGTGTCATTTCCCACTCCACAGTTTCACTGCATTTATTGCACACTGGCACAGGTAAATTAACTACAGTGATGATTATTATATTACCAAGGATATAACTGCACATTTCTTTTGCTGCAGACACTGCCTTTACACTTACACTTTACACATAACGAGGGACTATTAATTTTTAATGGCTTAAGGAATTTGCCTGAAGATAATGCTACATTTATTCCTCCTGATATTGCACTAACATCATTTCATGCACAAAAGGACAAAATGTTGCTCAACATTTCAGTGTTTTAATAATATGATTCTATAATTGTCAGCATTGTAAATTATCTGCTTCATAGATTAGAAGTTAATGTTAGTGCAGTATTAATTGCTGGGGAGGAGCAGATCTTATGTTACATAACAAGCCTTCATTATGCAGCAGCCTGAAGATGGCATTGTATGTTTCGTTTCCTTAGCACTCCGTGAAAGAAATCCCTTGACTCCACTTTAAATTGGTTACTTGAGTCTGGTCTTAGCTTTATCATGTTTCACTTTGTTTTGTGGCATGTCTGCTGTTCATTTGTTATGCAGGATCTTATGCCCAGCAGCTTAGAGTTGTCCGGTTTGACAAACGGCCCACAGGTCTATTGTCACATTACTGTCAGGCAAAATTACGCCTGTTGACTTTAAGCAAACACATGAAGAAAAAAAATGTTAACTTTTCTACTTTAATGTGACCTAATTGTCCCTTGGTAGCACAATGACATTAATTAGCATTGCAAACTCAAGGAAATTTTACTATATTGATAATCTAGATTCTATTTATGCAGTTCACAGAAAATATCAGTTCCTGTGACTCATATAGTTACACCACTAATGGTCTTTCAATGTAATATGCATCATTAGTGCAGTAGATCCCTTTGGAAGAGCAGAGACCCAGGGATTCAAATACTTGATTGTTATAATTGATTTACTTTGATTAGATTTCAGTGATACAAGATCATTTCACCTGCGTTATTGTTTTATGCTACAGTTGCAGTTTCTTAATTGATGTTTGAAAGAGAAGTGGTGGTATGTCAGGTGTTAACTAGGACCATCTATATATTCCAGATTTTTCCAGATGTACGGCTATTTGGCCACTGACAACCAAGTTAGATTATTATGAGTAATTCAAAAGTAGTACGCAGCACTTAGCTTTAAGCTTTTTCGCTATCCCACCTACCTTTCTGTCTGAATGGTTTTTGTTCTTTAATCCCAGAGACACCTCATCATACAGTATATGAGTTGCCTGAAGGGTCGGTAACAGGGACTCACTGGTGAGGGACAGACACTTGAGAGGAAACATGGCTCAGTCTGGCTGGTCTGTGTTTTCCCAGTGAAAACAGCTATCCATCTGTGTAATAGGCCTTGTCAAGGGTTCACTGAGAATCAGTAATTCACTTTGATACCAGGCTGCATTTGCCTTCAAAAGGGATTTTGATAAACAAAGAGCCAAGAAGGCAGTGATGCATAGTATTTTGACAGTTGCTGTCCCTTTTTTTTCATGCCAGTTCCATTGTCAATATGACTAAACTTTTTGATGTGTTGTGTCTCTACACTTTTAACCTGCTGGATGCCTTATTGAATACTTACAAGAAGGAAAAAAACAGCCATAATGTAATTATTAACTTGCCTGTAACTCACTGCTTAATCTCCTTCATTTTGTGCAGTTTCTGTTTATTATTTGTCTATTTAAGTTTAGTTAAGGATAAGGTTCTAGTAACCTGGTTATTACAGTTCCTAGAAATAGACCAGATTCAGATTCAAAAGATTCAAAAGATTCAAAAGATTCAAAAGATTCAAAAGATTCAAAGTCAAATTACAAATGATTTACTTTATGTACTTTATTGTACATACAATATATATAAAACAATAACAAAGTCTCACATTTGAAAATCTTAATATTATGCATTAACTATAATTAAATTATCAGAATGGTTGCTTTAAACTGCTTCATAAACACAGTTTGAGAAATGGCAGATGTAAATTTTAAGATTGTTTGTGAAATAGACCTTTTTAAATTTGTTAAATGTTCTCAGCACTGGCACTGTGACTTTTTTCTTATTTTCTTACACACTTGGGCAATTGTGTGTGGTAAATAATTTGGCATTCATTCAAGCAAATTGTCATTTAATGGTTTAATGGTCAATGTTTATGCCTGAAAGTCTGTACCTATTTCATTTATTGCAAACTTTAGTTCATTGCACTGTCACTGTAAACGTTTTGTCTATATTGACATGCAGCTCCATATACAGCAAATTACAATACATTTTACTCATGCTTGTCTCTACTATCCAGCCATGAATGAGAGAGGTGGGACAGAGACAAAGGGCCACATTAGCTTGTGTAGTATGCCAATAAATTTTGTGCAGTACTGTAAATTCTTAAGTTATAGGTTCCCTTAACTAAAGCAGTTTTACACTTGGCCAATATGAATAGCAGTCAAGACAGGGATATGTTTAGGGAAACAGTTTGTGTCTCTGGCTTGGCATAGTGAAATGCCTTTTAACACTGGAGTCTGTCCAGTTGCCAGTGACAATGATGCTGATTTATTGAAGCAGAGGAGAGAGACGCAGGACGGCGGCTGTGCTTCCCTCTAAAGCATTCCATTTGGTAAATGATGCTTAGGTGTTCACTTTTGTTTGTTGACATGGGCCTGAAGCCCAGCATCATCTGCACTGATGCTGAGTAGATGTAATATCACACATGCTTGACTAATAATATAACAACATTTGTGGTATTTAATGAATAATCATGCTCTAGTGGTGTTTGTACTGAATAGAAGGATGCATAGATAAGATGATGACACCTTGCTCAAAATGTTTTGTTTTTGGAATTTCTGCAGCAAAATAAAAACATTAGCATTTAAAGGCAGTTTACTCATTCAAATTATGTTGCAGTAAAAGTGCAATTCTAATCTTTTCCTAATTGTGTTTTATGAATTCATTTGCTGTTATACTTGGGGGTAAAATCCTCCATTGAGGAAAAATGTCACAGTTCTTTGTTTTACTCTGTTGCAGTAGCACAAAAGACAAACTTTACAAGGCAAATTGCCTTTTTTTACTCTACACATTATTATAATATAAAAAACACCACAGTGTATGTTCTTTAAATCATTCGTTAAATCATCTGTTACATCATTTCTCATAGGTTATAGTGAAAGGGGTACATTTATACCATAAATTCTAAAACATGTGGCCATGCCTTTTATTTGACCACATTTAACAGACAAATAAGCCTTCTCTTGAAATGCAGGCTTGCTTTTAAGCTGTAGGGAGAGATTGAAGATGGATGAAGAAACCAATTTGGAAATAAAATTGGGGAAAAGGAGAGGTAAAGGTTAAAGGAGGAAGTAATGCAACATTACTGATGACAGCTGTCATTAAACACCACTAGCCAAACAATCTCCATGTTTTCTGTTATATCACTTTGCTGTGACAATTTTGGCTTCTGTTCTAAGCCATGTTTACCTGTTGTCATTGACACAAGTATTATCAAGACTTAAGTCACCGCAGTAGCATAGTGTTGGTTCAATCACATAGGCTCAGTTTTTCCTTTTAGGAAAACTTTTTTCTTTCTCACCAAATTTGCCAGCCCATAGAGACATACAGCCATTCACTTTCACATTCACAGTGTCCAATTAACCTCTGCATGTTTTTGGATTGTGAGAGTTCTCCATGCACATGTGGAACTGGTGATGCTCCTGCTGTGAGGCACCAGTGTTAGCCACGACCCATCTATTTGGCCACAACTATATTCTGTCATCAACTATGTTAAATTAAGTCAGCCCATGGTATTAAACAGTCTTGGGGTTATGTCTATTAAAAAGCAGATTTCTGTGTAATACCTTTCATAAAAGATTTAAATGGGATTTTCCAGTTATGCTGATTTAATTAAGCCTAGACTCAGTTTTACGAAAGCAGTGACTTATAAATTGCCATGGAGTGTTCATCTTTACAGCCAGCCTGCTTCACACACCAGGCTAACAGCCAGGCGTAAATAATCATGACGGCTATTTCACAAGCAGAATTAAGGAATCCAGGATTATAGGGGAAAGCTAGGCTTGACCTACAGATCAATCATCTGTTTATATGTTTCAATGACACGAGCACAAAAAATACCAGGATTACTTAAATCTGGCTGTTAGCCTGGCCTGAGTTTAGGCTTAATTAAGGCAAAATATCTAGACTAAATTACAGATTTCTGGATGAAATTTGCAAAATTAAAGGTAACGGCATCAGGAGGAAACACTCACAATCTGCATACCTCTGACATTAGATTTGAATTGAGCTGGGGTTAAACATGACAGTAAGTGGTCCCCTCTATATGTAGTCAATAGATGTCTTTTCTTGTAAAATGTTCAGCAAAATCTGGTGTCACAAGCTTTATCACCTGGCGGTAAAATGTTCCACACTGTGGCATCATTACAACAAACTATGCATAGTTCATGCAGAGGCGAATACATGCTCATGTCAAGATTGTTTACAAGGGAGTAAAATTCTGGTTTTCCTTGGAAACTGCAGACCAGAGTTGGCAAGCACGTCAAAGCTTGTTACATTTCACGTCAGGTCAGGTTTGCTTCATAGGTACAACCCTAAACAACAACAGTCCATGTTGCTTACTCTATGTCATGGGCATTTTTTTCAAAAGCTGCAGCATTTGTCAGTGCTGTCTGGTCCTCACACTGCCCACTGGGACCAAGTGTTTTACAGCCTGCTGGGCCTGACCTGGCCACTGCTGAGTCCATTTAACATTGCCGCCTTTGCTGCCTTTTGCTGTCCAACCTTGTTCGCTACCTTCAACCTTTTCTACAGTGACCTTTTTTGGAAGTGTTTTTGTCTTGAAGATGCTGGGCAGGGAGGGTTGCTCTGGCTGCTGCACTCTGCCTGCTGCAGTTATTCCCAGTTTCTGTTGAAACTCCAGCAAAGAAAACAAAGACGCAGAGAAGTTATGGCTGTATTGTGGCACTGCTATCTCTTCACATCTGTTGTCTTTTGTGCCTTATATTTACAGAGAAAAACAGAGGAGAACTAAGGCTTCACAGGCTTCCTATATGTATTTGCAGCTTTTGTTTACACATACTTTGTATACATTCCCATATCATGGACACATAAAAATGGAAATAATTTGAAGTGTTTCGTATTTCAGCAATTAAAAAAAATGACTGCTATGGATGAGAGATTTCATATATTAATTGGTATTAATTAGATTTCTGTTTATTAATTAATAAACATCTGTTTAATAAATTAATGCCACAGATGGTACATTGTAAAAAATCACATGCTCCATGACATGCATGGTCTTATGCAAATGAAGTGTGTAATCTTTGTGTGTGTTCAGCAGACCCCAGGTTTATGAAGGGTGTCTTGGCTCATCACATTCTCTGGTACACAAGGCAAAGATGGACAAGCATATGCAGTTTTGTTGTAGTTTCAAAGCCCCACGTCTTTAAACAGATTAGTGCAATTTGTTTTGCCACTTCAACCAATTTGTTTCAAATGCCAACTGATGAAAGGTTGTCATTTTTATAATAGTTTAATACTAAAAACATGATTAATTTACCAAGAAAATATGTCTGTTTTTGTCTTACACAAAAAAACCATACATGCTCTCATACTGAACATGTGTGCTCACAGACAGTGTTACACACTCAGACAGACAGAGAGTTAAGTGCCGTCATTTAAGGTAAATGGTATATGACTTAGGTGACTCAATGCAGTCCATGCAGCTGAGGTGAAGGTCAGCATTGATGTACAGTACATGCTCTTAAGGCTGTTTGAGGTGAGCAAACTGGAGGGTTTGTACAGTTGCACAATTTCTATCTAGTTTATAGTCTCTGCTTTTCGAGTCTAGTGCATCCAAACGGCTGTCTGGCAGAGATAAACTGCTCCTTCCAGATGAGATAAAGCACACTCGCTGTTCCCCAGTAAGACAGATGAGCACATTTGCATGCTGGGCTGTCAGTTTCACCACTGCCAGGCCTCCCTCTTCTCTAATTTCTTCTTAGGCTGTCTTTCTCTCTACATTTTCCAATGTCTGGCTCTCAAAAGGGAGTACTACATAAATTAATAGTAGGGTATACCATGATGGCTAATGTATTATTCACAGTTGACTGACAGTGGTCCTTAAAATTTTCTGCTTTAAATGTAACTGTGGTGGGTTAAGGGGGCAAGTAGTCCATGCAAATAAAAATGGATGGTGGCTAATTAATAGACTGTGGTTTTAGATTTTCCAGGCAGTTATACTGGAGGTTACTCAGTATTTTAATGTGAGTACTGTATCTTCATCATGTTCCAGGCTAATAACTGAAATGAGGTTAGTGAATGTCAGACTGAGGGATTTTATATTACGAATGTCTAATTTGTTGTGTTGTCACTTGACAAACTTAAAGTTGTGGTAGCCAAATAGCATATAAAGAATATACACTAAATGCTAGAATAATAATAATAATAATGAACTTTATTTGTATAGCACTTTTCTTAACAAATGTTACAAAGCCTAATCAAATATTATAAGGCGTCTTGCCTGGTAAGGCAAGGAAAGAAGACTTAACAGTTCACACAATGAGCAAGCACTAGGCAACAGTGGAGAGAAAAAACTCCCTTTTAACAAGAAAAAAGACCAAAAAAAGAACCAGACTCAAAGGTGTGCAGCCATCTGCCTCAGCCAGAATGCTAGATGGAAGTCACTTTGGGTAAAAGGCATATATCATCCTGCTTGAAGAAATAACACTTAACTGAAAGCATGAGGGAACAAAATTCTTGTCTGACGAGACAAAAATGAAACCACCTGACAAGACAGCCAAAAAAAAAGAAAAAAAAAAAGAGAAAAATCAATATGTCTGTAGCTATACCACTTTTTTTAGTGCAATGCTGCTATTGTCCCTGTCTAAACATCTAAACACCACTGAACTGAGATATATATAGAAAGAGATTTGTGTGGAGCTGATAGATTATATTAGCATTTTGTGAACTCATCAGTTGTTGGAAAGTAACAGTTGATACTCAAAAATTCAGCACTTTAGTTTTAAATAAAAGAATCCAGTAATATGTCATGCAACTGTCTTCAAAATAATTTTCTTCTGTAGTTTTAAGTATTTTATTTTTTCCCTTTTTTATGCATTCAGTGTTTCCAATAAATAGAGCATGCAGTCACAGATGAGTTTGTGAGTCAGAGGGAGATTAATTAATGATGGAATTAGATTCTTTTTTTTTTTTTTCTTGTCAGAAACTTGAGAATTGAAGATGCCACATGAAAATGTTGGAGATGAAATGACAATTGACTTTCAGCATCTGTGACCACCATCTGTGGTATTCCAGAGGTAGCCTTCTCTGTTTGTTCTCCATATGCTCTGGCTCATATGAGATGAGTTGTTGGAGTCTGAAAGCAATGCTTGTCTCGTAACGGAAAGCTAATAATGTCCCCCGAGCTCTTGCTTACATTGACAATGATTGACAGACAGATTCTGTTAATCACCGGCTCAAATCCCACTGGACAATGTCGGCCTTCTCCTGTTCATGAATACTCATTTTACTCATAATTTCTGAAATCTTTACTGCCCATTTGATCAACATCGAATTTGGGGACTCTGGTAAGTGAGGCCTGACGTGTTTTGGGCAGGCAGTTAACCCAAACACCTACCCGTTACCTCTGATTTAGAATACCCAACATCCTGTGATGTCACTGCTGTCAACTCACCATCAAGGCTTTCAAAATAAATGGAGGGTTCGTGGGATAGATGGGGCATGTGTTGAGAGATTAGCCCTACACTGAAAGAATCGCAAAGATGACCATTATTCATTCTTCCTCCTGTCAATGTGAAGTATTGCTGTCTCTTCCATTCTTGACACGCTCTTTCCAAATCCACAAGGGGCCTTTCGTTTAACTGCTGTTCCCTTCACAGCACTGTTAAATGGCTCATTAGTAAGACTGAAGTGTCATGTGCTGAAGGACAAATGTATTGGCTCTGCAGCCTCACCTGCGCTGTCATATACATGAAGAATGGGGAGCAGAGATTAGAAGAGTCTGTCTGTGTAACTCTAAAAGAGAACCAGCCCTGAAACCAATGTGATGTATGGTGGATATTTTAATTATGTTCTGACATTAATTAAATTGTTTTATTCGCACAGTATGTCAACATTATCTTTTGAGATGCTGTTGTGAACTGGTACACGTGTACATACACACGTATGATGACCTTGGTCACTCGCCATTATGTGTGTGAATGTCCCTCATTTTATATGTGACAGTAAAATATTATAGTACCTAACTTACAGATGCATGTGTCTAACTTGAACACAGAATTACATGACAGGGAGAAGGGACGAACAGTAATTGTGTCAGAAACACTTGTCATAATTAAACCATTCTTTAAAACAATATGGAATACTGTTAGACTTGGTGCTGATGGCTGCACTCTGCCAAGCCAAACAGGGAGCACAATGCATTAAACCCTTGTACAAGAGTGAACCCAAGCAAAGACATTGAAAAAAAATTGTTTTTAACCTTTGAGCCTGTTAAACTCCAATCTAGAAAGTTGGAGGCTGGGGTGGTGGCAGCAGAGGTTTGCCAGTGGCAGCAGTTTGCTGCATCTTAGGCTGCCAACATGGCGTTAAATAGGTTCAGAATTACATGAGATCCAGAGCTCTATATGTCTCTCTCTCTCTCTCTCTCTCTCTCTCTCTTTCTCTCTCCTTCCCTCTCTGCATAGATCCCTACTTTCACATTTTACATCAGTACAGTGGGAGAAATAGATTCCCAATCAATTAATGTCATTTCCCCAGACTTCTATCTGCAGGGAGAATGCTTTGTATTCACAAAATTAAATAATGGGCCACCATAAATTCTGTAGAGAGCTGCAGTCTGTTTCACTTATGAGGAAGGTCTTATTTAAGGAGATCTCCACCAGTTTTTACTTTCGATATCATTTCCTACACTCTACCTGTCCAGTGTAACTTTCCTTCTCTTGGACTTCCATTTCCACACCATTTATGTTGTGTCAACTACAGTAAACAAAAGGCAATAAACTCTGCACATTTTTCTTTTTATATCTTTAAACATTGCCGGCTGAGGCTCTACAATACTTTGGTTACAAAACCTGTGCCCTGCCTTTAATTAAACTCCCTCAACATCCGATGATATCCCCTAAATTTATAAACAAACTATCATGTGCTGTGATATTTTTGAGTACTCTGAATAAAGCAGTTTTTCCTTTTTTACCCAAAGGCAAAAACTGTTTTTATGTAGACACATAGCTGTATATTCACTTAGTCATTGAAATTCATGAGGAAAGGGAAAAACAAGGCTAATTTTTCAAGAGCAGGTTCACAAGCACCAGGCTATTTGTAAAACCTGTTCAGATGAATACACATGAAATAAATGTTAACTCTGTTGACAGGCGATTAATAAAAGGCCTTGGTGTTTGATTTAGAGGCAAGGCCAAGGTACAGTATGTGCAAGGGGATGTACAGTTTCTATAAATGGGCACAGTGAGAAGAGAAGTCTTATCTTGGGGTAATGGATGTCTTTTGGGCTTTTTGACTCCCTCAGGTCAATCTAGACCCATCTTTATCATGAGTGGTATACATCAGGAGGATTAGCCTGCCGTCCATGGATCAGTGAAACAACGGTTTATAGATGACACCTGGATTAATTATATTTCCTCTGATGACTTATTAAGATGTACCAGATCTGGCTGGTTGGAAACTAAATTGGATTTACTGTGAGCATGAAGTAGATTTCCAGATAAGCCGAGGGAGTTGTTCTTGTCATTGCAATCCTTGAAGTGTATTTGAACTGGTGGGTGCATCTTTGGATAATTACGTTACATATCACATCAGACACATACACTTGTTATATTAAAAATAGCTTTAACTATGTGAAGCTCTGATACATGCTTCAGCATAGTTTCATTCTCATACTTCCTGCTTTAATGTCCCATCAAGCAGTAGCTCCGTTTTTAGCTGTCATTTCTCAGTGTGTCATTTCCATAATTGGCTCTTCATTAGGTGGTCCTATCTGTCCACCTAAAATAAATAAATAATAATGCTGCAACACCACTGCCTTATATGCCTATTATCTTTTTATTGTTTCTCCTTTCTCTTTACTATTTTTACTCTCATCCATCCATCCGTCCATCTTCTGCCACTTATCCAAAGTTGGTTTGTGGGGCAGCAGCTAATGCAGAAAAGACTTTCCTCTCCCTGGCCACTTCGTCTAGCTCTTCTGTGGGAATCCTGAGGCATTCCCAGGCCAGCTGAAAGACATAGTCACCCCAGCGAGTCCTGGGTCTTCCCTGAGGCCTCCTCCCAGTGGGACATGCCCGGAACACCTCACCAGGGAGGTGTTTCCAAGCTTAGGACTATGGTCTTGCAGGTGGTGATTCTCATCCCAGCTGCTTCACACCCGAATCACTCCAGTGAGAGCCGAAGATCAAGGCCCGTTGAAGCAAACAGGACCACATCATCTACAAAAAAGCATAAATCTAGTCCTGAGCACACCAAACTAGACCCCTCTCATTGCCCTCTAGAAATTGGTGACAAAGGACAGCCCTGGCTGAATCCAACCCTCACTGGAAACAGATCCGACTTACTCCCGGCAATGCGGACCAAGCTCTGACAATGGTCATACAGGGGCCCTTATCAAGTGGTCCGGTACCCCATTCTCCCGGAGCACTCCCAAGGGACACGGTTGAACACCTTCTTCAAGTCAACAAAGTACATGTAGACTGATTGGGCACTGAAATTTATTTATTCATTCTGCCCCTCTCTTCACCCGAGTGTCCAAGACATGTGACCGTAGGTCAGACGATACAATTAAAAAATCGATCATTGACTCATGGTCAAGGATATCCAGGTGCCAAGTGTACATATGGACACCCTTATACTTGAACATGGTGTTCTTTATGGACAATCCATGATGAGCACAGAGGTCCAACAATAAAGCACCATCTGGGTTCAGATCATTCCTCCCAGTCACACCCCTCCAGGTCTCACTGTCCTTACATGAGGGAATTCCTAGTAGGAGCACTTTCTAGCATTCCCTATAGAGACTCCAAAAAAAACCCTTCTCAAACTTGTGCACCAGTTCAGGCACCTTCCCTGCCAGACAGGTGACATTCCATGTCCCTAGCGCCAGCTCCTGCAGTTGAGGGTCAGACCACCAAGGTCCCTGCCTTTGGCCACCACCCAACTCACACTGCACCTGATCTCCTTGGCCCCTCCCACGGGTGGTGAGCCCATGGGAAGGGGGACCCACTTTGCCTCTTTGAGCTGTGCATGGCCGATCCCCATGGATGCAGGCCTGGGCACCAGGCATCTTGCCCCACCCCCAGGCCTGGCTCCATAGGGGGGCCCTGGTGACCTGCATCTGGGCGAGGAAGAGTGTCATTCATTTTTATTTTTCATTACAGAAGGTCATTATGAACTGCTTTTTGTCCGGTCCTTCAACTAGGACCTGTTTACCTTCGGCAACCCTGCCAGGGGGAAAAAAGCCCCCGACAACTGAGCTCCTAGGATCATTGGGACACACAAACCCCTCCACCAAGATAAGGCGGTGGCTCCAGGATGGGTGCAGCATCTCACTTTACTGGTTAAATGTTGCTGTTGCCTTTGTCTATCTTGACAAAAAAATCCCATGCTGTATGTATCTTGGGAATGTTGGGTGGCAACACAAGATCTAAACTCTCTGAGAAACACACAGAGAGTCATGTGGAGCAGAAGGGTTTCCCAAGCATTATGTGAACACAATTTATCAATTTTTTGAATTTAATGGATATTTGAAACTGTTAAAAGTTATATATTAAAGTTTTCATTTCAAACCTCAGTCATAGTAATATGCCTAATTAAATCTTAGTTTTGATTTCCAGCTGTAGGTTACATTTATACAGTGTGTTGCTAAAAAACCTTTAAGGTCTGACAGCAAAACTAATCAAGGGGAAGGAATGTTATCCATCAAAAAGAGCCTGTGGTGGCTCCTGCAATTAGCAGGTGTCAAACATATACTGTAGAGGCAGTGTTGATGCTTGAAGCTGTTAGTTAAATGTGGAGAAAGACTTATGTTTACCTTTCACTGCCCTCAACACTGATCTATGTAACCTGCTGTGCCTACTGTTTCCCCACTGACCTAAAATCACAGTGTGCAGAGTTACCCGTCTGCTTGTCTGCTGGCATGTAGTACCGCCCAATGTGTGAGGGCATGTATTTCTGTTGTACCTGCATCCTGTGTGTTTGAAAACATTTGATAGTTTGCCACGAGGTTCATGGGAGCAACCATAACAGAGGGTTTTAAAATTACAATGAAACACAAACTGAAACCTTATTTTGATCTCCATGTCGTTATTTAAAAATCACATGACAATTACAGCCAATAAGCAAATATAAAAGATTAAAGTTGAAACAATTACTAAACTATAGTAACTACCTAAATGAATCGTCATTAATGGTTTCTTTGCTCCATATAACAAAGAAATTATTTAAACTGAATCATTTTGTGTTGACATTCGAGAACATCATCATTTCCAGGTTTGTGAGACGCTGATCAACATTTTCAATCAAGTAATCATTTGTTTGTTTCTTGATTAATCAAGAAAACAATCAATAAATTAAGCTATCATGAAAATATTTTCTTTTTGCAGCCCTATATGTTGGAAAGACAGTCATGGATAATCTGTAAATTTTACACATAACACTATATATATTTTATTTTATTAGCTTTTTTTAATTTCGACAGGTTTTTTTTTTTTATTAATCGCTTAGTCCATAAAATTACAATATTACAACATACTAAAAATGAAACCCCCTTCATATAATTGATGGGCAATTGTATGAAGTGCTTCCATCCTTTAATGTTTGTAGAAAAGCACAAAAAAGCAAAACAGAAAAACAGCCAGCATTGCTTTGACCCGAAATCGTGTTTCCTGTGAAGTCCAAGGCCTCTTCTATATTTTGTCTATTTTTCATCATCACATCAAATAAGCAAAGCAGTCATCTGACAAATCAACACTTGATTTCAACATCTAAGAAATTTATTTTACTCTTTGAAATAGTGAAGGGACATGCTCTTAAAATAACTTTTTTCTGTAAGTTTACATTTTATTCATTTGTGTTTTACTGGAAACAAAATCAAGCTATTGTGAACTCCTGACCTGCAATTTCTCTGCACACTATGGTTCATCAATGGTGGTTGCTGATCCTGTTGCTACGAGGTCTGTCCTTTCACCACAATATTGTCAGGCTCCCATAAAATTCCCATTCGGCTAAATGAGATGCATTAGCCTTGTGGGGAACATACTCTTCATCAGCTCCCTTTAAACAGGAGTGATTAACACATCTCCTTTAATAGTGCTTAGAGGAGAAGCTGCTTTCAGTTTGGCCAGAAGTCAGCGAGTCTCTTGGAGACAATCCATCATTATCTTAAGTAGTAAACTGAGGCCTTAATGACAGCGATATTTCACAATTCTTAAAAAGAAAACACATTTGATGGGGATTCAAAGAGTGATATTATATTACATGCTTTCTAAAATGCTGTCATAACAAGAAATACTTGCCCTTTCACCATTTAACAGTCATCCTCTGGGCTCATGAATGTCTGTGCCAAATGTGAATCTATACAATAATGGTCAATACATTCACCAAAAAATACAAATGTCATATTCACTGTTGCGATTCAGTTAGCGGAGCAGGCTGAAGATTAATGTTTGTCAAAATTTTAACAGTCTTTCCAGTGGTTAGATAATTCAGTCAGGAGAAACATGGCAGAAGTAGAAATTCTATACTAAAATTTTAAAGGCACAGTCAACAGGACAACTAAATCTGTAGCATGACAGGAGACTGACCAATCATAGGGCAGTTCAGTGAGAGTGGATGTTCCTATTGGTTGCACCACTATGTCTGTCCTGTGTGTAGGTTTTTTCAAGTGCTGCAACATTGACAAAAACTGAATTGAATCATTTAATGTTGTGTTTTTTTTGTGTGATTTTTTTTTACACCTTTGTCTTTGTTTGCTTTATGAAAATGTATGTTTGCAAATGTGCTATATTAATAAAAAAAGTTTTATTATTATATTCACCCACTAATTTTGGTCAAAATTTTATTATAACATCCAGTATTTCAAACTGTTATCAGAAACATTAAGGATGATATAAGGCAGAAGTTACCGACATCTTTACTACAAAATGAGACTGCATTTGTCATATTACTAGTGGACCAGTGGGAGTAAAGGGGAATCATTAATCTATTAATGACGTGATATTAAGATATATAAAGCATAGTGAAAGCATAACTCAACCACTGTACAAAACTGACATAACCTTTGAGCAGTGAACTTTCATTATTCATTCTGTTTGGACTTAAGGTTTGGTGTTTTTTTTTTTTATTTGACTATGTGTTGCTTTCATGGATGTCAGGCTTTTTTGTTGGCCTTTGTTTCAGTTTTCTCTGTTTTCTCTTTCTTTTTAGTTTCCTGTTTTATTCTGTAGTTTCCTCCTGGTGTGTGCCATGTTCTGTTTTACTTTCTGCCCATTAGAATTGTTTGTTTGCCACACCCTGATGTGTTTAACCTGTTTTCAAGTATCTAGTGTGTTATTCTCTGTGCTCCCATTTTATCTGATCCATTAGAAAAAAAGGAAGAAATTAGTAAGTTTTTGTTTTTTAAATGGGTTTAATTTGTGTTACAGAAAATGGAAAAGATTTTAAGCTGAGATTGTGGCTGTGGTGTTGTACCAGAAGGTGGATGCTAACCAACAACAAAAAAGAAGAGGAGGAGAAGAAGTTTGGTTCTTGCTCTCTTGGTTCCTCAGGTATTTATGATTTGTTTGTTTTATACTATGACCCTCACCTGTCTTCTCCTCCTCATTTTGTTTTCTCAGTCCTACATTTGGGCCCACATTTTGTTCAACTATGATGAAAAAACACAAGTTGATACTTTATTCACTATTCATGCAAACTCTTTTCTGGCAAAAATGTGTTCATAAGGTGTTACTATATGTGTGTGACAGGCTCTGCCAGTTGTCATCGTCCATTTTGTTGCAGGACTCTGCTTGGTTTGAGCCTTTCAATTAATATTAAGTTCTATGTGATGTATAATTAAAAATGTAGTAGGTTATTGGAGTATTGGAGTGACTGTTGTTGCACATCAACAGTGTACTATAAAGCCGAATAAAACAAGTATGTTGACAAACTTATTGAGTTTACTAATAGTTCATTAATATAATATGGTATCAAATTGGAAAGAGGTCAAATCCCCCCCCCCCCCCCCCAAAAAAAAAAAAAAATCTGATATTAAGATTCTTAGTTTGCTTACACCAGTTTCTTTACTGTTTTTAATACTTAAAAAACCTGTGTCAAAATACATGGATATTAATTTGTTGGCGAAAAAGGGTCCATGCTGCAGAGAATTCAGAAGAAAAGGTGCTGCAATTGTTTGATTTGTGATTTGTTTGGTTGCACCGTTTCTCTGATATGGAAGAAAAGCTGACACATTGCTGTCTTCTCTCTTCAAAATCAGTCAGGCAGTAGAGGTCGACCACTGGTGTCTTGTCAAACTTCAACCTGCTTGGTACGTTACAGACAAAACTTTAGTATTTTTGAAAGAACCTTGTGGTTTGAATTAAATTGAACTGAAATGATTTAAAAACCCAACTTGCAGACAAAGTCACCTCAGATGCAACGACCAGCAGGAGGCATGTTTCTGTTTCAAAATAAAATAATCTAATAAAGCCAAAGGTCTTTTTTCATAACCCACTTTTCTGAGCTCATACAACATTTTTCAACCATTTATCTTAAAACAGTGGGCAGGAATAAATAGTAATTACGTACAGCTCTTTTCTGCATCTTTCATGTCTCTTTTTCTGAAAGGAGGAAAATAGTAAATGCATACCTGAGAATATTTATGGTCATAAATAGCATTGTTGTCACAGAAGTCAGATTTTGCTTTGATTATTTCATTATCTTATCTACATTAAGTGTGGTCAAAACTCTTTAAACTGATTATTAGTAAATACTTTTGTCTCAAGTGTTGTAGCTTGCAGTGTTCTATAGCAAATTACAAAAACACATGTTTAAATTCAAATTGTATTTTATATATTTTAATTTAGTCTGAACATTTCAAATTTGAGTTGCTTTAATAAAATTTGCGACTCGGTTGGAACAAGGGCATTCCGCATGTTCTCCCCCTGTGTGTGTAGGTTTTCTCCGGGTTTTCCAGTTTCTTCCCACAGTCTAAAAACATGCAGATTTGGGGATCAGGCCAATTGAACGCTCTAAATTGCCCGTAGGTGTGAACGTGAGAGTGGATGGTTGTTTGTCTTTGTGTGGCCCTGTGATGGTCTGATGACCTGTCCAGGGTGTACCTCACCTTTCACCCAATGTCAGCTAACTGTAACCAGCGCCCCCCTGCGACCCTCATGTGGAGGATAAAGCGGTAGAAGATAAGAGAGTGAATGAGAGTGAGTGAATGATTGTTATTCTGCTGTGCTGAAACCCTGATTTGTACAAAACAGCATGTGCCTTAATGGATTATGTGCTTGTCGTGCTTGTCCACTGAGGTGGACATTGTGGACTGTTATAAGTACCTAGGGGTCCACATAGACAATAAACTGGACTGGACAGCCAACACCAATGCCCTCCACAAGAAAGGGCAGAGTCGCCTTTTCCTCCTGGACTCCTATCGCAGCACCTTCAGCTATAGACTGAGACCACTGAGGTGCTCCACAGAACTCCACAGGAAGTCCTTCCTCCCTGTGGCTATCAAACTCTTCAACTCCTCCCCTTTTGCACTACAATAAACACACAAGATTTTTATCCGCACCTTTTACTGCTTCTACACCTTCTTATACTTGCTAATGTTTATTCTGTTATTTTTATAATACTCTGCCATTCTGTATCACTCTGTTATGTCTATAGTATTCTGGTTTTATTAAGTTCTTATCTTATCTTATCTTATCTTATCTTATCTTATCTTATCTTATCTTATCTTATCTTATCTTATCTTATCTTATCTTATCATGTACTTTTATAAAACTCTGCCCTGGTGAACATGGTCAGTTCACTCTCATGTGTGCAACATATTACAAGTACACAGAAAGGGCTGCATGGCAAAGGAATAAAGGCCAGTAAAATTACAGTCCACAATGGAAACACTTGCATGCTTGAAGACTTGTTGCCTTCTTGTCCCATTTACAGTATGTCTGTGTGTTGTGATGAAAACACTTATGAAGTTAGTGTTCTATCAAATCATTCCATTGCCACTTAATCTGTCCCATATCTGTAGAAATGTTGGACATTTAAGTTGTAGGAGCTGGAGCTAATTTCATATTCTGAAAGAACATATGAAAAAGGGATTTAGCTTTTCTTTAAAGCACTGAGCTTTGCTTTTACAATCTCAAAATTACAAAGCAAATACAAACAAACCATTGTTTCATACATTTGTTTTCACATGTGTTTAATGCAATTTGGCAAAATAATTAGACAAAAACAGAAGTTGGAATAAATTTGTGAATTGCCATAAGAAAAAAATAATATACTTATAAAATATACTTTACACTTGCATTTCTGTTGTCCGTGATGATTTTCTCCCATGGGATTTTTGTGTTTTAAAGTGAAGAGAAATTCACTCATACTCATCACAGTTTCCACCCACACACCAGTTTGGAGACAATACGTCTTTTTGAAAAATACAAATACTCAAGGGTGGGAATTTTTAGCATCGGTGCCTTAAGCTCCATATTGTCAGATGCAGTGCAATGTGTGCACTGAGTCTGAGAAAAGAAATTAAATGAAGCAATGCAGCAGATTTAAAGAGAACAAGAAGAGTGAGTGAAATTCTGAGACACTTGGTCAAATCATTGTCAGGGTCCTCATATCAGAAAAAGCTAACCAGTTGCTGTTTGTAGTTTGTTTGTGTGACATCATGGTTGTGATTGATGTAGAGATTATTAGTGTTGGTTCTTTGGCGAATAATTTGTTCTAAAGAACGAATCCTTTAAGTGAATGGATCCGTTCATCTCACAGTTCAGCTGAGCTCTGCTGTGACTCGAGTCAGACAGTGACCAGTGGCAGTGGATGGGTGAAAGTGATTCGTTCACTCACTACAGAGTCATAGACACATATTGACTGAATCACTCACTCAGTGAGAGAGTCTCTGTGTGTCCCAGCTAATGAAGTCAGCGTAAGATGTTACAGTACACTTACAGCAAGAACATAAAGACACACACTCTATTTCCCTAGTTTTCTAGTTGTTTTAGCAGACTTTCTCAGTAAACACAAACTTAAACATTAGGCTGGTCTGTAATGAGAGGACACTGTACATTACTTAAATGTCTTAATTTAACTTCACTCTGGCAATTTGGAAACAAATAAATAGATAAATAAATGTAGTAAAGTTATTTTATGTTTCAAGTCAGGAGATAATGTAAAAAGTTCATAGCGTAACAAACACAGGCAAACGTTTCTATGATTATTTAATGCGCGATTTATTTATATTTATGCAGTGCAGAACTCCGATCTCGCCACCTTTCATAGTTTGTTGAAACCTACAATATGACAAAAACAGCGGACTGAGACAGATCCTCTCACTGCGAGGAAACAGTACGTGAACTATTTCTTCAGTTAATCTCCAACATTTATCAAGGAAATTTTTTAAAGCTTAACAGAGGATGCTGGTGTATTTAGCAACAGCCCTAACTAAAGCAGTGAGTTGAATCACAACCTATTCAGCTCCCAGATCCTGGCAAAGTGAGGAAACAGTGCGTTAACTGCTTCATCAGTTAATGATTCAGCCCTCGCCACGTACGTACTGGTGCACTGACTGAACTTAATATGTGCGCCTTGAGTGAATCAGCGGCTTAAGCGATCAGAATCAGCCTCAGCAAATTCAGAAACAATGACGATTCTGTATATCACTTTAAAAGAACCAAAACCCCTGAAAAGATGTGTTAATCTCCAATTTATTTAAAGGAATTTCCTAAATTCTTAACATTTAAGAGTGGAGTCTGGCGTATTTAGTGACAGCACTGCCAACAGCTGGCGATAGTGAGCTGAATCACAACCCTTTCAGCTGTGTATCAGTTCAGCAAGTGAGTCAGTCGTAGTCTTTGCTCCGGTCATGCAGGAAAAACAGAAGGATTTGGTGAACAAATCTTTTGAACGAACCTTTTTTAATGAACGAATTGGAAAGATTCGGTACACCTAAAAGAACTGCTGTCCCCATCACTACAGATTATTATTGGGACTGGATTTGAGCAACTCCTGATGTGCAGCTGGTTCAAAATCACACTTCATCTAATCAAGCCAAGTTGGACCCCTTTGTATTCCTGTGGATTACATTCATGCCCTTGCCAATTGAATTCACATAGTGCTGATTATGACTGTCAGCACCAGGTGAATCTCTCAGTATTTGCAATTTAAAGTCTGTGGTCACATTATTGTGCTGTCCTGTGGTAACAATGTTTTTATGTCATCTGTATTAGTTTAGGCCTGGAGAGTTATTGATGCAGAAAATGCTACAGCAACTCTGAGTAGAGTGGAAGCAGTGATGGAATCATTTCTGACCCCTCAGTTAAATAAAAAAAACCCAATTCCAAAAAAGTTGGGACGCTGTGTAAATTGTAAATAAAAACAGAATGCAATGATTTGCAAATCTCTAAAATGCATGTTTCATTCCCACTAGAACATAAACAACACATCAGATGTTGAAACTGAGACATTGTACCATTTCATGAAAAATATTACCTCATTTTGAATTTGATGGCAGCAACACAAATCAAAAATGATCTGTCTGTAAACATCGGATAAGTGAGGAGACCAGTTGCTGGAGTTTTAGGAAAGGAATGTTTTTCCATTCTTGTCTGAAGCAGGATTCTTGCTTCATTTCATGATGTGCCAGGAATAAATCCTAAGAGTCTCATGAGTCGGATGTGTTTAGCTCATGTGAGTGAAACATCAAGAATCTAATTAAAATGAATTGATTCTTGACTGACGATACATTTTTACAAAAATCAAATTAAGAGACCAGATCATGTATCCAGCCTCATGGGAAAGTGTACTTTATGTAGATTATATTTATACAAATGTGTGAAATTCTTTTAGATGAGAAGTAATTTGCGCACCTGTGGAGCAGTCTAATCCCTTGTTACACTCTCAGTAATCGTAACTTTTTTCTCCTAAATGATTTTACAAAAAAGGGACAGTATTAGAATTCAGATAGGGCACATTTGTTTTGCATTGGTCTTTATTTTTGTGTGTTTCTACCTGTGAAATCTGAGTCACCCTGTGCCATGTCTTTAGTTCTCTGTGCTCCCTTTCTTCCCTCTTTCTCTCTTTGAGGGTGCATGAACACCAACACTGCCCCAATCATCATTTTAAACATGTAGTTTTTATACAGTAGTTCCAGTGCTGGACTTTTTGTTTTGCAGATATTAATTAATTTGACCCTTTGATACTGTTTCAGCCATTTTAATGGCCACACCAAATCCTCCAGTCTCTGTTTCTGTACTTCATTCAGTGGAAATAAAGATCTATTTCCAGCATATGTGGGATGGTTTGTTGCAGTTGCCTCACTACACCTTGATGTAGAGTACCCAGTGGGTTTTTACTGTCCTCTTCAACTCACTAGGTGGTCTGCAGCACTGACATGTCTAACTCAATGAAAATGACTCTTCAAGGCCTGAAAAAGCCCTTTGAGATGATGCCGTTTTCTTTCACGATATTTCCTCTTGTCAGTGTCACCGTTAGTCAAAGAGCAAAGGAGTGCTAAGATTTGAGGCACACAGAACTGTCACCTTCAGAGGAGGGGTGAGAGATCTCTTAAGGGTATCAACCACAACCAAACCAACCACCTTGACATGCAATGAATGAAAAGCTAGAACCAGGGTTAGGATTATTTCCCCTGTTTCACTGTTAACATTTTTTTACATTATTCTTAAGTGTGACAAGTTGTTATTGTTATGTTTGTTTTCATCACTGTTTTGGATCTCTGTAGATCAAAAAAGTTGGTTCAAAATTAGGTACAAAGAAATCTTGTGGTTCTGTTTGAGCTGATGGGACAGTTAAAATGAATACGTTATTTTCTGTCTCTTTCTTTTCACACTATCTCGGTCTGTGAAAAAACTACATACTTCCACATTTTGTATTTTAATGTAAAAGTCCTGATTCTTTGGTTGGCTAAGTGAATTTATGAGACAGTTCTACATTTTATGGTGCATGACCATGTTCATCCCCAAGCTATATAGTTAATTTAGAGCCTACAAATTGCATACAAAGTCAATGCAAAATGCAAATAGAAAAAAATTCTGTGTCTCTTGCTGGGTGACCCATGTAGCATTAATTTGTTGTCATGAAAGTCAATCAGAGTCTCGGGCTGGTCAATGTATGTATTGTAGTTAATGTATTTTACACTAGATTGTTTCTTTAGAGTTAATTACATTTCATTTTTTACTGCCCTGTGAGAAATACCAACCTCTTAAAAAAATAAATCCCTTCACAGATTCAGAGATGCAACCTGTATCTAGCTTTATATCAGGATAGATTGAGATACATCTGGTATATTGGGACAAAGTCTAAAATATTAATTATAAGCATTTTCACCCAGTCCTAGATTTAACTGGGGTCTTAGACCCTGAGTGAGCAAGATCAGATTACACAAACAATGTCACATTGGTAAATACAAATGATCCTTTGAATAAACTTCCTCAGAAACTGCACTGGAGTAAATGCACCACGACAGTGGTATTTGGTGGCATGATTATTAAAAGAACCACCTGATCAAAAATCATGCATGAGAATGACATGTATTAATACAAAATTTGCCCCAGAAGTGTTTATCACTCTGACATTGATTCAACAATAATAATGACACACTCACAATGCTGTAACAATGCCTTTTCATTGGAAAAGAAAAGGTAATTTTACATGTTGGATATTGAATTGTGGTGATATGCTTAAACATCATTATCCAGCTAGTTTAGCAGTCCTTTTGATCAAGATAATTATGGAGGTATTTGCACCAGTGAACATCAGTCAAATGTGTAGTAGAGCAATATTTGGCTTCACTTCTGACTTTCGAGTTGAAGCTGGACTCTACAGTTCACATTTAAATGTTGCAGCTGGTGCCTTGCAAACAATCAACAATAAGATGTGGCCAGTAAAGTGTGGCTCATTATTCTTAATACATAGTACAATAATTCTTTATTACCTTGCAGCATTCACATCTTCCCCGAGTGCTCTCACAGTAATAGTTTTGTAAATGTTGTCGATATGGTTTTCCATCTGCCATTGACTGAAGTGTAATATAAGCACATACAGCAGACTATTTGAAATATGCACAAATATTGGTATAGTATTTATTAGCATGCTGAGTGCATTTTATGTAGTGGGAAAAGATTGTGTGGGTCCATTCCTAGTCCTTCTGGTCTCTTTGTAATTATCAATTAGACTTTATTTCTCAGGAGACCAATAACTCACTCTCTGTGTGTGGTGGAGGAACCTTATGCAGCGCCTATGTTGGAACAAAGCACAATCTCAGCACTATTGTTGCAGTGTGAGCTGGAAAAATTTGTAATTTATGTATTACATAAACTACACATAAAGTTTGGACCCGTCTCAGTCCACACACTACAGTGTGAAAAGTAATGAGTACCTAATGAAGACTTCTGAAAATGGCATGTACTGTATACCGTACATCCTGCTTGTACAACTAGAGTCAGACAGCTAAGGTTAATTAAATGACATTTGATGAATGGTTTGTCCTGACCTCAGTATAGTTTCTCATCTTTTGTCCCATTTTTCATGTTTTTCATAGAACCTGAACCCCATTAAGATGACTGAGACCCTCTTCACTGCTTTGAAGGGCTCCCGTAGGCACCCAGAATACTGATGCATTATCTCTGTCAACCGTTGACAATGGGTTTTGCTGTTTCAGGGTTTTTTTTTTCTCCCACAAACCAAATCGTAAGGGTTACTTTGGTTCACGCACATATGTCGAGAAATGTTAGGCCAACTGAAATTAGGGGTAGGTGGGCTTGGCTGACTTTTGTCAGGTCAATTAAGGTTAAGTAGTGTGAATCCACATGCAGCACACTGCTGTGGACAATGATTTTTACAGTGAGATGACTGCCAAAGCAGAAACTACCTTACAGCTGTTGTGTTGTATTCTGACCACCTCCAGAGGATGGTGCAAACTTTATGGGGAGAGTAAGTTTGTGGCGCTGAAAACTTGATGAAGGAGTAGATGAAAAACACAGATGTATGTTTCCAAATACCAGCTGGAATCATATAGTTGAGTAAGTCTGACATGTTTTTCCAACTAAATTAAAAGGTCCTGTCTATATTTGTCATCTGCATAGTTTTTTTTTTTTTACAATGGCTGTCTATTTAAAGGGACTGAATGAAGTCACAAATTGACCATATGTTATCAGAGAGGTCTTAAGGTCAGAAGTAAAGAATGTTACCAAAATTAAACAGCCTTGTTAGCCCTCTGAATAATGTCTCTACTAGAGAAGAAAAAATAGAAAGAAAAATTCCCTGACAATTTAGAGTATCCACTTGAGCAATGGAGATTGGGAACTTTCTGTATATACTTTACATACAGTATATCCACTTGTTAATATAAGGAATGTTTGTCTGTCTGTTAAGTGTATTACTGTCCAACGAGGGTTGGCATGTGACTTACTAAGGGCACCAGTGTGTGCAGTGCCGAATTAGTCTGGAAAATAAATGCAATAGATATTGGTAGAAATTTAAGAGACTTAAAGGGCCGCTTTCATACCCTCTCACATAGGGCACAACACACATATAGAAAGCATACTGCATTAATGTTTATAAATATTGATAAACACACAAAATAGTATAATTTGTACAAGGACAGTACAAATCAACATAATGAAAGGAACAAGGGGCCTTCTGCAAGGAGTTTTGCATGTTCTCCCCGTGGTGCGTGGGTTCTCACCGGGTACTCCGGCTTCCTCCCTAACCCTAACCCAAAAACATGCAGATTTGGGGACTAGGTTAATTGGACACTCTAAATTGCCCGTAGGTATGAATGTGAGAGTGAATGGTTGTCTGTCTCTATGTGGTCCTGTCCAGGGTGTACCCTGCCTCTCGCCCTATGTTAGCTGGAGATAGGCACCAGCGCCCCCCGCGACCCTTAGTGGATAAAGCAGTAGAAAATGAGTGAGTGAGTGAAAGGCCAAATGAACATATTGTCATTTAATTACCATCAAGCACATTTTGTCATATGTATGTTTGGTTTTTCCTTAACTCACCAATCGTCTGCCTCTATTCATGACTGACTGACTGCAGTTTCTCTGCAGAGATGTGCAGTGTTGACAATCTAACAGCAAACAAAAACGTGACTTGATTTCTGTTGTCAACTACTGCACCACTGTTAACCATCAGTGGCTCAGTCCCCTGCTGTCTCAGCTGGCAAACGCTGCGGTCCAGTGATTGCAGTAGCAGACTCAGCCACTGCTTCATCTTGTTGCTAGTGGCTTACGAAAAAGCACACTTGGACAATGTAATTATCCAGTGACACTCTGAAATGTGATGCGGTTGCTTTAAGCAAAAATTTGATCATTAATATTAAAATGGCAACAAATTGCATAGACAGTTGAGAATAAATTTGTTGTCATTCATATGTAAGGAATGATCTTTTATTCCATCAGTGAGCCTCTATGTGGCTCTTTCTTTTTATATCAAATATTACGTGGGCTTATGTGTGTGTGTATTGTATTTTGAATGGCTTGACTACAGCGGGCATCGCATAGCAGGTGTGAAAATGTCTTTAGTAGAGACGTCCATTTAATCACAGTTGATACCAGGGTGCACCAAAATGTGCGGTGCACCCTGGACAGGTTGCCAGTCCATTGCACCACCAACATACAGAGGCTAATGAGCATTCACTCTCATGTTCACACCTGTGGTCAATTTAGTGTCCAATTAACCAATTAATTAAACACCAATTGGGAGGAAGCTGGTGTACCCAGAGGGAAACCATGTGTGCACATAGAAAACAAGCAAACTGCACAAAGAAAGGCCCTAAATAAACATAAATGCATAAATACATGATTATTTAACATTTAACATTAACATTTATTATTAAAAACTGTTAATTTGAATTCAGTTATTTCCAAGTCTGCATGAGTTTGGCAAAAAGAATGGAGCATAAGAAAGTATTTATTTCCACACGGTTGCCCCAATCTCTTCTAGAATAAAAGAAATCTGAATTTAAAAAAAATAAATTGATCAGAATATTTTTCACTCTATTTAGAGCAGACAGCCAGCAGCACAAACTTACTACTGTGTGAAAAAAGCACAATCCCAAGTGAGCTTGATGCATTTTACAGAGCCAATAAATAAAAGATTGGCATTTAGTTCTCATTTCCAGTTCTCCCTTGATTTGTACATGGACATCCATTCGGTTACTGTATCAGTTAAAGGTATACTTTACTTTTTACACTATATGTATATAGTATGTGTGTATATATATATATATATATATATATATATATATATATATATATATATATATATATTTTTTTACACACAACATTTAATATTAGCATTGCAGCTTGAATAAAATATAATGCATTTAACTTGTCTCCTATTACATTAAGTACATTTACAGTGAAAGGGTTTACAGTGCTTGCTCAGTTAACTATTTAATTGGTAAAATAATTTCACAGCTGCTGTAGATTTGAGGCATGTGTATTTGCAGTACACGATTTTAAATAATTTAAACCAACAGACCAGTATCAACCTAGCTTGATACTGGTCTCCACTGTGAAAAGACCACCAACCATGCAACATCTTTAACAGATCTTTTGAACCTTGGATTCAATAGATACAACAATTGATGTTCTATGTTCTGGTGCCTGATTGATGCTCATGGAGATTGCCTAAAGAGAGAGTTTCTCACAAAGTGCAGGAACTAAAGAAGTATTGACAAAATGTTGGCGACTCAGATGGAAACACAAATGCTATTGAATAGAAAAGGCTTCCTTGGAGCAATCTTAATTCTCAATCAATGTTATAGTATAGGATGCAATGAATGGGACTGGGCTACAGCCTGAACCTTATCATGGTTAGCAAGGGAGAGAGAAAAAAAGATGTGTAAAACAACCAATACAAGAAAAGGGCAAAAAAAGCATCTTTATCCGAGAGTATCTATAGATTCAATATCCAGATGCCCTCAAAGTGCCTGCACCATTTTGTTTTTTTGAGCTTTTCCACTTAGTGGAATAAAAACAACTGTATTTTACTGCCCTTTGCACAATTTTTTAAACGTTATTCCTCTTCACTTCTCCCTTATCCTTTCTCCCTCAAGTCTGCCTGTGGTGGATGGGGTCATTAGGAGGTGAGGTAGCCATTCTTTCTTCCTGCCCCTCAGGCTGAGTCTGGCTGAGTCGGGTCTGCACAGTGATGCTTAATTAGAGGTATATAAATATATAACAGTAGTGCAAAGCATTGGTATTAAGTAAAACACACAAATAACATACGTAGATGTTGCTATAGTCTTTTAATTTGATGAACTGCTATTCTCTGCATCAATTATAGGTAGCTACAGATATGCTTTACTTTTAGTTCAAAAATAATTATCTCACTTGTTTTGTCTCTGATGTCCTTCAGAGCAATTAAGTTAGGTCCACTTTACTTTCCTGCTAAATTATTGTTTATACATACAGTATAACTATAATTTTTTTTTATTTTCGTTTAAATTATTTGATGGTAATTTTTTTTTTAAATCCTGTTGAATCTCAGGTGTAATATGTTTACACAAATTAAAATTGGGCTTTCTTTGTCTGAAATATTCAAACATTAGTGTTATTTTCTAATAATTAAAAGCTTAAGATGCTTAAAATGTGTAATAGAAGCTGGAGTAAAGAACAAATGTGGTCCACAGGCTCAGAGGAAAAGTGTCATACAATAGCATGACTATCTGCCTCTGTGTCAGTGCCAGTTGTCAGAGCAATCAGGCACCCAGCTGGACTATCATTGGGTGCCACAGAGGTGGCTTCAAAAGTAATAAGATTTTTTGCCCTGCAGAAACAGACTAGTCCTCTTGTGTGTTTGACCAAGAAGAACCTAGAGCCATAAGGAAAGAAGGTCCAGGACAAAGTATTTTTTCTTATTGAAAGCAAACTCATTGTTTCCCCTCGGGTAGATACAGTTTTACCTCAAAAACCACGTTTTATTGCCTTTTTCTTCCATCTCTGTTTCCATCTCAATTTTCCCCACTGGCATTCTATATTGATAAGGAGGGTTAGAAACACAAGATCAATAGCAGAGCAGGTGTTGTTCCATTGTTGCAACTTGACAATTATAAAACACTCACACTCTCAAAGCATCAGTTCTACATATAGTATAATTTAAACAAGTAAAGACGTCCCGAAAGATGATAAACTTGTCAATATCACCTATAATAATATCATGTGATACACAGTGGTGCAGTATAGCAAATTTGTACCTTAAATACATTACTGTATTACACAGAATGATAACATGACTTCCAATTGAAGCCTTACATTAAGATGATTTGGTTGGTAAATGTGTATTTTTTGGGCTGTATCAATGAGTGAAGAATGCTTTTACTCGTTCCACATTAAGGATTGTTAGCATTGTCACACATTGCTCTGTGTTGACTGTTAATGTTGGGTTATGTTAATGCTTTTTAAAAATTTGGATTGTAACATAAAAATAAGGCTTAGCTCCCTGTTCCTGGTTTAATAGAACCATGATGGACAGGTGACAAATATATTCTGCTCAAAAAATTAAGGGAACATTCATCACAGTCTTTGATTTTCTGTGTGATTTTTAATTCCAGCCCATTTAATCCAGTTCATGATTTGGGTTTGCATTGATAAATGTTGCATTATTTTGTTGTCAAAGAATAAAACAAAAAAAAAAGCTGAAATGTTTTTATCATCAAGTTTTTATGTGATTTAGATTTTCCCTTTAATTCTTTATGCAGCCCCTCCTGGAGTCACCACCTTATCATGGTAGAGGGGTTTGTGTGTACCAATGATCCTAGGAGCACAGTTGTCAGGGGCTTTATGTCACTGGTAGGGTTACCCAAGGCAAACAGGTTCTAGGTGAGGGATCGGACAAAGGGGGGTTCAACCTCTTATGAAGAAGAACAATAATGGACAACATGGGGATGGGGCATGATGGTGATCCCAGGCTTGCACCCTATGATGCCCAGCCAGGCACAGCCCAAAGAGGCAATGTGGGTCCCTCTTCCCATGGGCTCACCATCTGGGATGTCCTGGAGAGGAGGGTCCGTTGGATAGTCGAATCTTGAATTTAGGACCAATTTGCAGATGATGTGGTCCTGTTTGCTTCATCAGGCTGTGATCTTTAGCTCTCACTGGAGCGGTTAGCAGCCACTAAGCAGTTGGGATGAGAATTAGCACCTCCAAATCCAAGACCATGGTCCTAAACTGGAAAAAGGGTGGAGTGCCCTTTCTGGGTCGAGGAAGAGATCCTGCCCCAAATGGAGGAGTTCAAGTATCTCGAGGTCTTGTTCACAAGTGAGGGAAGAATGGAGCAGGAGATTGACAGGCGGATAGGTGCTGTGTCTGCAGAAATACGGGCCCTGCATTGATCTGTCATGGTGAAGATTTACTGGTGGATCTGCGTTCCTACCATCACCTATGGTCACGAGCTGTGGGTAGTGACCGAAAGAATGAGATTACGGACACAAGCGGCCAAAATGAGTTTCCTCTGCGGGGTGTTTGGGCTCTTCCTTAGAGACAGGGTGAGGACCTCAGTCCTCCGGGAGGGGCTCAGAGTAGAGCCGCTGCTCCTCCACATTAAGTGGAGCCAGCTTAGGTGGCTCAGGCATTTGGATGGATGCTTTCCTGGTGAGGTGTTGGGAGGAGGCCTTGGGGACGACCCAGGACTCGCTGGAGAGTCTATGTCTCTCGGGCTGGCCTGGGAACACCTCGGGATTCCCCCAGAAGAGCTAGACGAAGTGGCCGAGGAGATGGAAGTCTGGGTTTCTCCACTTAAGCTGCTGCCTTAGCAACCTGACCTCGGTTAAGCAGCAGAAGATGGATGGATGGGTTTTCTTTATGCACTGTTTTTGTATTCTCTCAAAAGGTGCCACATCAAAGAAAAGGGTAAAAGGTTATGTAGTTTTTACATGATGGTGCCATTTACCAGTGATTACTGCAGCCATTTGGTCATAGACTTGTCATTATCCACTTATGAACTTGGCAGTGTTGAACTTCATTAACCAGAGATTCCTCCTGCTTTAATGCATTGGAACAGCAAAGGGTGAGTTAAGATAAGACGACAACAAAACTTTAGTGATTTGTACTCCATTCACAAAGCAGTTCATTCATTTAATTCATGGAAGGCTCTTGTCTCTTTTATAAATTCTTCCCCTCCTTTAGTTCAGAATGGTGGGATAAAAATGATGCATTATTCAGCCTTTTAATCTCGATCATGCCATGTGAAATGCAGCAAAATCTTAAATGAGATTATACTCCACTGAGGATCCGCATATCCTCAGTGAATGATCTCCACAATGCTGCCATTACACCAATCCCTACCCACTGTTTCATGCCTCAGCAGGTTTATGATCCATTAGGAAAGACTGACCTGTAAACAACACAAGCACCTTTGTGCACCAGTCTTATTTTTTACGGGTGTACTCTACTGCTCTCTTGAATTCACAGCCCACCTGTCTTTTGAAAACAATAATGAATAAGTGGATTGTGAAATTTGATGACTGTTGTACTTGTAATTTGACAAGTCCTCCTCTCCAACACCGTATTTACACTGGTGGTGTGTCAATTTATATTCATTACTGTCAGTTCAGTCCCTCACCTATTTCATTGCCATATTTATGAAGCAGTAGAAAGAAAAGGCATTGCTATTAAATTCAATCTCTGTTTTGTATGTTCCTTGGTGGCATACATTAGAATGGTAAAATTACACCCCAAGATGCATTTTTTTTATATGACTTGACTTTTAAAGGCAAAATATTGTACAATCCGTTATCCAATATAGTGTTACTACTGATAACATTGTTACAAAAGTCTTGGTATAAACTATACATGATTTATAAGTCCCTTGCCAAATGAGGAGGAAAAAAGGTGTACTATGTCCATTGGACATTTAACTTAGTCCTGCATTAGATTTCATCGGGCCAATGCATGGGATTTGACAATAAAGAACCAAAATTTTTATTAAATCACAGAACTCCAGACAGAAATTCTCTACAAGATTTTCTCATTTATGTCTTTCCGATTTCTTTATACTCGGGTATAATGAATCTTCATTGGCTTCCTTTGCATAATAAAAAATGGCAGGATTAAAATTATTATAAAAGACAATTTATCTTAAACACAATTAATATAGTGTAAATTGTGCACATTCTAGGAACATGTTTATAGATCCCTGTGTGTGTGATAGAAGAGTATTTCTTTCTTACTCTTGTGTCGAGGTAAGAGGAGACATGATGAGTCCACATCTCTGGAATTGAAATAATTTTTTAGTCTGTTGATGCGATATCTGATTGGCCTAAACCATTTGCCCAGCGGCAGCAGTTAAAACAGTGAGTGTTCGTAGTGTGTAAATTTCTTCCTCAGTTGGCTGGCATGAACAATGTCCAGTTTTTTGGAGCTCCATCCCATTGATCCACTGGGCTGCCCTTAGTACTTGATAAAGATTGTTGAGCTCTTTTGCTGTAGGACTTTTGGAATTTTTTTGGGTCAGGGTGGGACAAAATTCAAGCACATGGGCACATTCCATGCTTTGAGAGCCACTGTGTGTTTCACTCTACCCTGCACTGTAATGATATTGCAGAGATATTTTTCTTCATGTTTGAGGAACCCTGTGTCTCCTGTCTTGGCAATGTGTTTGAAATTACTGTAGCTGCTCTGCTTTCTGCAATCAATTCAGCAGCTCAGCAATGATTTCCTCAAGTCGAAGATGGGCCTCACTTCTTCCCTGCAAATAGCCAGAGGCCCACTGCTTCAGAAATTTTGGTAACTCAAACTTATGTGGATGGTCTGGGTTTACCTGTCTCCTCTCTGAAGCATCCATTATGGAGGGTCAAAAAAGCAACACTTCCTGTTGCTTTTCTGTTTGGTTGCAGAGATGAATGAGTCATCTCATCTTCAAACCCTTTTGTTTTTTGGCTGAGCTGCTTTTACCTTTTACCCTCATTTCACATGCTGCTTGTGGAGATACACCTGGTCTTATTGGCCGTCAAGTGCACATTATGGTGAACTGTGTGTGTTTAAAGGTAAATTATCCATTCACCCTGACAGCTGCAATCACTTAATGGAAACACAATAAAACACTGATCTGCAGGAACCTTTAAGTTCCTTGACATAAGTTCCTGGTACTTTAAATTCTCAGTACTTTTAGAAACGCAGTTAAATTCTACTCCCGTGGTTTCCTCACCACAACCTCCTGTCCCTCCCTTCACACATCTGATTTATTGGTAAATCACTCAGCTCAACTGTACCAAACAATATCTTAACTCTCTACCCATAATTCCATCTAATCCAAACTTAAATTCTAAAATGCTAAATGAATAACCTGAGGTTTTGATTACTGGAGACTATCATAAGGTTTGTAAAGAATCCCCTGTTGTTTTATATCTGTTTGCTTAATCTTTATAGCACAGCTATCTTCAAGGAAATTATATAAATATAGAAATTATGCTAAACAAAAATTACGTCTGGAATTATACTGACAATTTGACAGTCATGTCACTATGTTCATTTGTATCAAGTTTGTAGAAGTCTGTGTTTAACACCATTTGCACAAATCATTTTTAGTCTATAACTCCTGTCATACAAAAGGTCAAAATCATCTTCTCCATGTTAAATGGAGGGAATAAACTCTAAAAAAGGACAGTGCTGGAAGGCAGATTGAAAAGTGATGGAAGAATAAATGAACTGATTCTCTTGCTTTTTGTAACATCTTATATCAACTTATCAATGGACTTTTATTTCTCACAACTGAATTCTGAAATTGTGCCATAATTCCATAATTCTCATAATCTATAAACTCTGGTCAGTCACCCGTTCTCCTAGACTGTTAAATCCTCCACAAGGAGAATGAATATCCCTTTTTATTTCTGTAACAAGAAATGTGATATGTGGTACCGCATTAATAAGGACTTGAGAGAGCTTTTTATTGACTCCTGCCTTTTCTTCCACAGATAAACACAGACAGACCCATGTAGTAGTGTGCTTCTTTCAAAATCATCCACCCAAACCTTTAAAAACAGGTAATAATCGTTGTGTGTGTGACTGAAAAAAAAACTTGGAATACAAAGCAACTGCAAGAAAAAGACTTTAGATAAATCACTTAGTCAGGAAGTGAAATAAGTAAATGACGCGTCAACTCTGTTGAAAGACAGTGAGCAATAATTTTGCTGGTTCTGTGTCACAGAATCACTGTGCTTGTATCATTTTAGATTGTGTTACCTCAGTATTACTGCGCTTCTTTTGATTTGAAATAGAAGTCTTCATAAAGTAAGTTTATTTGCAATAATTTCTTTTCCATTCAAGATACACTAGCAAAACTGCTTCATATATGGACTTTGGAGGAATACAATTTTAAACATGATAAACATTAAATGAAACCCCAGAGTTTTCAAACGATGAGGGAGCGAGCACCATTTTCAAACTTTTATATTCCCGAGACTCAAAAATGCTGAGTTAGTGTAAATGGCAGGCGTATCTGTAGCAGACTTTATGCATTCTTACATGCAAATGTAATGTATGTAATGTGGATGCAGCCTTAGACAATTTCTAAGTCCTCTTTTTTAAAAAAGACATGAAATATAAATTATTGTTACTGTGTTATAATGTGTCTGGAAAAATATCCAAAGATTAGATTTGACACATTTGTTGCTGTCAGGCTTTTACATGCACTAAAAGAAGTATCCACATCACACCAATCACAATCACACCACCCTCAGTGATTACCCGACTAATAAAATAGTTTTAAAACATTTTACAGCTTGTTTTGAAAGCCTTAAATAGTCTTCTACCTCTGCTTGAGCTCCTCTGGTGGGGTCCTATACCAATGTTTCCAAAACCTTTGTATGCTAGAGTGTGTTTTCAACATCCCATGAGGGTCACTTGTAAAAAAAAAAGGAAATTTCATGCTCCAGTAACATCATTTTTGCCCTGAGTAAACTGAAGCAAAACGTTATACATATGACTGCAGTTCTTCAAAAGAGGGTGAGGAGAACAACAAAAACTGGTGCAGGTAATATTTAAAAGGTCTTGGTAGTATAGAGTAGAAAAGGGAAAAATACTCTGATATAAATATGTCTGCAAGAAAGGGCAAGGCCTACTATAGCATACAGAACACTCACTGACCTGACAGATGTGGAGGCAAAAATGCTTTATGTCTCACAGCTTTATATAGTGAACTGAGCCTTCTGATCCAGACAGGCCTACATTCCACACCCTCCTGTGATTCCAATATAAGAGAGATTTGGATTTGAAATCTTCAAAATAACAATACAACAGGATGTGCACTACCAGTAAAATGGGCAGAAGTAAATAAACAACCAATACAACCATGTTGTGGTCTTTTTAAACTGTGTTTTGTCACCCTGAGGGGGTGTTCCTCTTCTTCAAATGGAAAAAAGGGAAACAAGAAACAATTCACCTTTTATACGTATTTAGCAGCACAAGCAGGAAAACATAGCTTTGTTCAAAGTGAATTTAGGTTAACAATAAAAAGATGAAGCCCTGGGGGTGGCTTTTTTTTCATGCTGATTCCTTTTTTGGTAATTTGGTAAATTGCCATGGTGATAGAATTAGTGGGGAAAAGTGAGGCAGTATCAGTATCAAACCGCACAGAGCAATTTCAAGTTTCAACTACCACAGATGTTACTGACACTCATTGTCCTTATGCTGGTGGAGAACATGGTAATAACACAGCAGTATCTTTGTAACTTTAAGAAAAGAGAATTCAGTATTTACCAATGTTTATACAGTATGTTCTTTATAGTCGGCTTTACTTAAAAATTGAAAGAATAGCTTTTAACTATAAATAACTTTTTTGTATTGAAGATATACAGTGTAGATACATACAGTGGTATGAATGATTACCAGCCAACACAGAGCCATCCGTATTCAATGCATTCTGCAGAGCAAAAACTATGGCGGCAACTTACATCTTTCATAGATGTCAAGGACTGGCTGCCAAATTGTCCCAGTGGTCCACTGCTCTGGTTGTGTAAGGCTCTTCACCTAATATGATGGAACCATTACTTACATGGTACAATACTGTAGTTCTCCCCAGACCCCGGTAACATTGTAAGCATAGGTGTTCTCTCCAAAGTTAATTTAATCTGAGGTGTCATATGTTCACTTGTGATTCTGCACCTCTACCAAAAGGGCATTAGTGTTCTCTGGGGAAGAATCTTTTGCGGTGGATCAGTCTGGACTGTTCCAGTGTTAAAACATTTGTTCCTGCATCCTCCTTTGAATGGACATGTTGGTGATACATTTACCTATGACAAAAAGCATAATTTACTGTTAATCAGATTTGTTACGCAGCTGTGATTCAGTAGGGTTTTTTGGCAGAAATGGACCCATAATAACACATGTGTATATTTATATGTGTGTGTGTGTGTGTATATATATAACTTTACAATGAAAATCATTTTGTTGTCATTGTCTTAGAAAAAGCCCTTTATATGTACTTCAGGCAATGGCGTTGCTTTATGGAGGCTGGCATTCTGTGCCATGTTTGTTCAGCAGCCCAGAGAGACAAACCAGCTAGAGCAGTGGTTCTCAAACGTTTAGTACCACTTCTGAGTAAATATTGATCTCTCCAAGTAATATCGTTATTGTTACATTTAAAATACAGTGGTGTAAATAAAGTCAGCTACAGACTTTTCACAGGAGGCAGATTTATTCCCAATAAAATAATTAGCTCTCTCATCTTCCTCACATATAATTCAGACACTGATAATGAAATTAGATTAAGATGGAGTGAGAGATAAGGTATTATTCTTTTTTGTCATTTGTTTCATTTTCTGCGCACTCTGGTCAAAATTCCTCAGCTCCCCTCCGATCACAAACCCTTATATTTACAGTAGAACAGTGTTCATGATTTTCCGCCATTTACCACCAGAGAAACTTGTGCACCACTGGTGGTACATGTACCACAGTTTGAGAACCATGGAGCTAGAGCATGTGTTTTGAGTTGGGTTGAGTGAGGAGCTGATCCTCAAAACGTTTGAAACTGATCTGCTGCAGACAAATTATATTCACTGTCTTTATTCAGACCTACTTTTATGCACTAATGAATGTGCCGTTCGATACTGAGGTGATCAAGGCCCACGGGAAGACTTGCCTGCCTTAGCATGTCAAAGTACCACCTTCTGCATTCGATGGCACTGAGCTGCGGTGTTACTAGATTTATTTCAATACTGTAAGAGACACAGGCAAATTTAGAAATGTTGAAATCATAAATATGTGCCTTTTGAAGGTTTTAGATTTGCCCAGAGAGATACTTGTGTTTCAATACTGACTTGCATAAACCCATACTGTCCCAGGGACACGTGTGCACTGTCCCTCTGGCCATGCTCTCCATCAGTCAGGGTTATGGAAGCTACGCTGCAGCTACAGACTCATCCCCACGGACCTGTCGTACATGGTTCACTGTCTCATTTCCAATTGTTCTTTAGACCGTCATAAATCACACTCAAATGTGGTGTGTGTGTGTGCGCGTGTGTGTGTTACCTGGCTGTCGAGCTGTTCACATATTGGCAGTGTGAACTTGGATAACTTGAACCCCAGGCATGCACCTGTCGTGTTCCTCTCCATTTACACGTCTCAGCCGGCTGTTAAAGACTGACTTATGTGAACTTTTCTCACGTTTTCCTTGCATGGTAAATTTCTACCACATCTTCACAATCTCATTTTAATTCATACATTTCCAGGCTCCTACATTTTTTTACCCTTTGCCAAGTCTGCTTCCCCAATCTGTTGACACATATTTACATGTCAACATGTCTCGACTGTCTGTCTGGGTCTTTAATTTGTTCTTTAATTATGTATTTATTTGGCACACAGCCTAAAAACAGACAGCGGATTGTGAAATCTCCCTGACAGCATTAGCCATGGCACACTTTTTGTACATAGCTGTGTCTTTCCTGCCAGAATAAAAAATCCAGCTCATGGTCTGGAAACATCCTAGTTCCAATATTCTCCTCATGGTTGGTTCCAGTGTTGCTGAGCTGTTTCTTTTTTATGTCCCATAAAATAATAGGATATATGCGGTGAATATTTTTTAGTTTTTTTTTAAAGATTTCTCTATTGGTGGATGATTGGAATAGAGTGAAACTGCAACATACAAAACATTTGGATAAATGCACCCATGCATGAAAGGGCAGGGCCAGGGAAAGAAAAATGAATAAGTAACATGTGAACTCATGAAATAATAATGGTAATAAATAAGTAATAATAATAATAACACATTTACACACACACATACAAATATATGTACAGATACATATGTAAATAACTTTGCATGAACCTTACACATGCAGGAGTGCAACAAATAAATGCATCATATCCAATTTTCCCTTTTTCAGACCCTCCATGACTCTCACTCTGTTGTTATTAATGCCACTCAATATATACATATGCACCAGTCCACACACATAATACACACACTCATAAACAGAGCTACACCTCAAGATTGCATTAATCCATGGAAATCATACATCCATGTTCATCCTCATTCAGAGAAGGTAAAATGTCCCCCAAATTCTTTGGAAGGTTGCAGGTTTCTTCTTGACATTATACAGGATCTTTTCAGGTTAACAGCAAAATACAAGCTCATTAATATGTTCTGTGAAATATGTTAAACTGAATATTCAGTGAATATTAACCCTGTTTCTCAAACAATTCTGCTGCTGATCAGTCTTTGCGTATTCCATATCTTCAACCTGACTGTCTAAACTAAAAGAATAAATCTAAGGGTAAATAAATCTGCATATAGTTGTTGGTGGTATTTTTTCATGAACTCTCTCTTTTTTTTAATTAAAAAATAACTGTGCTGTCTCTATTGGCCTCCACCAGCCCTTTGGTCTGTTAATACAATCCAGGTGCATCTACACTGTTCGGTCTCTCCTCTCTTCACTTCATCTGCCCTCCATCTGTGTAGGGAACAAAGTTTGTTTGTTCTCTCACACATACTTTCATACCTTTGCTTCTGCCATGTAGTGATTGCAAGAGCTGTGAGACCTGCAAGAGTGAACTACTCTGTTGCCCTCTAGGGCTATCACCATGGTAACAGCATATGCTATTTAGGTAGGATTTCTGTCGATTTTTCTAATGCTGCTAATTCAAAAAACTTGACACTGCACTTTCTTTGGTCCTCGGCAACATAACTACTAACTTTGAAGTGGATTAGATAAGCAGTTGTTTAAATGCAGGCAGACAGAAAGAGATTCTCACTTTTGTTATCAGGACCTCAAAGTTGTAATAAAGGTGAGACGAGCATCGTTTGTTCTTTTTATCCTCCCTGATTCAGTCTGGGTTAGGTCAGGTCACTTTTATTTAGTTCAGGCTACCACTGCAAACAAAAATAAAGAGGCTCAGTCATATTCTTATCTGATTTCAGCTAAGAAAATGTAATATGGAAATGACATTTACAATTATGTAATGCAAAAGGGTTGCAGTAATTATTATTATTATTATTTTATTATATGTAAAATAGAGGTTTACTACCACTGGATGATCACTTTTCAATTTGTTATAACTTTATTGCTGTAACCTGCCTGTGGTGATCCTATAAATAAGTATAAGTACAATAATAGAGGAAGCTGTGAACACAAACTTGTTTCTACAGCAACTTTATTTGTTCTCTTAACACGGGCGACATGTAGGCCATAGCCAATGCCAAGCAATAAAGAGGTGCATTATAGTTCACTCGCTTTCTCATCTCCTCACAACTGTACAAACCTCAATAACACACATGCACAAATTCAGTATCACATCCACTTCCTTATTTTCTGCCCATCACAGTAACACAATAGGCACTGTCACGGGTGGCTGAGCACAACAGATTTTCCTCTGAACAGTTTTAAATAGACATCATGGTTTTTATTAAAGACCTATTTTCACCCTTGTCACTTAAAATGTTATTTTCATACTCTTTTATCTCAAATCTGCATGAATGTGATGTGAACTCAAGGCCACATTTACCATTTGACTGAGTCATTATATTTTTGCATTATTAGAACTGCATTGATTCAACATGAAGAGCTTGTCTGATTCTTTAGAGAGAGAATTACACTATAATACAGTAGATATTTGAAGCCACTGATCCTCTGTTATGTATGTCAAAACTACACATAGCAATACTTGCTCTGGTTTTGTTTAAAATACTTGCTCTTCTTAATGACCAATATCTTTTGATCTGCAAATTACTCTAATCTGTTGCCAATATTCAGTGCCCTATTTTGATTAAAGCAAACATATTTTAGGTTTTTGAGATACCAGGAGAAAAAAAATGTGTCTTCTTCAAATTTACAGCAGCCATCAGAGGTACACAGACTGTCCATGGGTAAATCTTTTATGTGTCTTTATATGGAGATGATGGAGATTTCTTTCAGAGGAAAAAGAAAGGCAGTGAAAATGATGCATGGTCAGGTGATTTGGTTGCAGCTGGTCCTGTCTATCTTCCACTTGTAGAGGGATAATAACAATAGAGACTTCTGCCAGAAGGCAGAGCTCCTTGTAGGGAAACTGCTTACTTTGTGGCAGTGATGATATACAGTGTATGTTGTCTTCCTGCTGTGGCATGATGAGAAATAATGCTCATGCTTTGGCAATTGTTGTCACAGAATGCTGTGTTTTCAGTGAGCCTAGTAATTCAAGTCATGAAGGCTTCAGCCAACCAGGTAGGGCATATAGGTTTTCATGTGGAGCAGAAAAAAGCACAGTGGAGCAACATCAAACTGGTTGTATAGACCAACTGCAGGAAAGGTCACAGACAGGGCAAGCTTAAGACAGCGGTGCACCTAATTCCCTAAGATTCTGTTTTCACAGGTCTTAGACAACAAATCTTTAGTATGGTGGCTTTTGCTGGTTAAGACTGTGAGTGAGGTGGTTGGTTGTCAGGTGGAAATCATATTTTTTAAATGTCCAGAGTTCACCATCAATCATTGTATGTCCTTAGGGAAAGCACTGGCCATACTGCAAACCAATGCTTTCCAAACTTTATTTAGGGGAACCAACTTTTTTAAAGATGACAAAATGTTTTGACACACTTTACAATATAAATAGTCATGAGGAAAGAGCAAAGTTGTGCAATTTTGATTATCCTTTACTGCCATATTTGTGCCACCTAATACTTTATGAACAGGTAAAGCAGCAATTCTCAAGCAATACATTGGATAAATATAGCAAAACCTACCTATATTTTAAGTCTTTAAGTGACTACAGCAGCCATTTTCATGTTCTCACAAAAAGTCTGTGGGAGTGCCTGCTCTAGACAATCAACTCATGTGCATGATCACAAACACTGCCTCTTTTTCTGCCCTGAGCTAAAACACATGGATGCAAATTTGATGGCAGTTTTACATGTACATGTAAGTCATAGCTGTTAGCTCCTTCTGTCTGTGTGCTTGTTTGCCATATACTGTGCCACTGGCAAAAGCCTGTTGCAATTTGTGAGTCTTCTTCTTTTAGTAATATTCATCAGGGTGTACACTGACATGTGTAGTGCTGCCCTCCACTGTTTGACATTTTGTAATCATAGTTCGAGGTGATTTATCAAAGTTAGTTCTCATCTCCTCTGTCTCATCCTTCTTCAACGCAGTTCAAAGCTCCTAAATGCAGTTTTTCATTATAGCTCAGTTCTCTACCCAACTCCTCAGTCTCTTCATCAGTTTATCTTCATTCTCATCCTTATTCTTTTATCCTCATCCTCATTCCTTAATACTTCTGGACTCTCTCCCTAAAAGTGCCTTTTTTTTCTCTGAGGTATTCATTTTAGTTACTGAACTTTTTTGGCTTTCATCTATGGAGACTCTGTACTGTTTGACATCATTCTTGCATGTTGGAAAAAGATGCTTGTGGAGTTTACACTCTATCGTAAGAACCAGTCTGCAGCATGATTTGAAAAGTGCTGCTTTTTGGCCTGTTCCAGACTATTTATATCCAAAACTAAGAGGCCTTACAGTGGCAGCAGAAGCTACTCAGTTTGTCTCGGCTGGTTTCAGTCCTATTCAGACTTAGCCCATTTATGTTTTCTACACCATGTTTGTGTGCTAGTCTTGAAGAACATTTCCGACCTGCATTCATACCATGTGAAAGAACACAAAGCATCATTCAAATTGAAAAATATTTTGGAGCAAAGAGAGTGATGTGAAATAAATGTTAAGTGAGAAAAATAGGATTTTTTTTTCTGTCATCACAACACTACATTTATACAAGGGTTAGTTCTGACCAGTTGTGAACCTGTAATTTGATTATATGAGAGGCATTCAATGAGCGCTGCTATTGAGTAGGACAGCACTGGGACTTTTAAATGCAGCATCTATCTGTTTTACAGGTGTTCATTGAAATCATGTTGCTATCAACCTACGCTATTAAAAAGTATGCTGAAAAGACACGTTTCCAGAAATAACATGTGAATCAAATTATGAATGATTGTCAGGGAGGATGAGGAGAAGGAGCAAGATTCTTCTGTGCAAACCTCCTGGTGTGTTTATGTGACCTCAGCGAGGGAGACCATGGCAGTGAGTGGGCATAGGTGCAATACTAAATATATGAATGATGACTTATTATAGAGCTCCTTCTCACAGATTCAGTTCAGATGCAGTGAACCGACAGATCAAACTGTTAACTTGCCAGTTTCATACAAACCTCCAGGAAAGATAAAAATCTGTCAGCAGACACTTCTTTCACTCAGTCAAAGATGTGGACATAACCTGTGTATCGTGCAAGATATGCTCATTGTTTGTGTTGCTAAGCAACAATAAAGTGAGACTTTTTTTTTTCGGTGGAGCCATATACCTTTTTGAATTAAAAAAAAAATATATATTAAAAAAAAAAAAATATATATATATATACATATATATATATATATATATATATGTATATATATTCTAATCGTCATGCTGATGTACTGAATACATGGCTTCGATACCTGCTGCCTTATGACACAGCCATGCTGATATTCAGTGATATTCTTTACATAACACACAGGTGTGGGTGAATGAGTAGAACATTTGGATTCATATAGAAGAAAAATAAAACTTTGACAAACAGGTTCTAAAATAAGAGCTTCATAGTCTCAGCAGATTCTTGAGCATATTCACACTCTTTTATTCAAATTCAGTGTATCTAGTGGCAGAAAACACAGAACACAGCAAATACAAAAAATGATTTAGGGCCCTGTATGTGTGAGCACCCCCAGATTTTTTTTATTATGACACTACAGTTCCCTGTTGATTAAATAACATTTATTTGAGCTACAGTGTAATGTGTTCTAAATCATTGTGAAATTATTCAGAGCAATACATCTACTGTGACATAAAGTCAATGCTCAAAGAGAGAAAAGAACTGCAGGAAGTAATGGTATTTTGTCTTTAATATAGATGATAAATTCTTCAAATGCATTGTCTTCATTAATTACATTTACAACTTTTAATAGCATCCAACCTTTTGAATCATGACATTGATTCCTGTTTTATGCAGCAGGAATGATACCTAGTTGTGGCCAAATCATGTTCAATGCATTACTATGTCTGTCCCACATTGGAATCCTTCTTCAAAATCAAAGGGGGCCATTTCAGGAACCCGTGGCTGTGTGTTGCTGACAATATACAGGGTGTGTGACAATACCTTTTTGCACTTTTGCAAATGTGTGTTAAGCTGTCTTTTAAATAATTAAAACCAGTAAATGGGAAACTAACAGCTTCTGCTGTTTATTATCATGCCAAGACAATGCACCATAATAGTATTCATCTTACTGCTCTCATAGCTGTTTGCTTTCATGGTGAGTGATGCAGAAAATCTGAATGCATGACATTTATTCAGAAAATGAGATTTGTACACCAGCCCTGATGTTGTCCAAATCAAAAGAGTCCTCTTGCATTTTTGATGAAAGCAGCTTTCTCGCTAAACCCCATCTTCTCTCCAACAACACTGGCCATAATCAGATTTCTCTGTTGTAACTAAAATACTAGCTACATTCAGGTTTTCTTGGATCCATTGATTTGCTCTCTGAACTGGTCAGGCTGAGTTTGTTCTTTTACCTCTGGCTACACATTTATAGTCACTATCAGCAACACACACACATACACGTGGAATTGCATTATCGACGTGCCTTGAGCAATGATAACATCTCCATTTAATCCAGAGCCTTCTAGTCTGAGAGAGACTGGGAATTTTCTGTGCTACATTATTAGTTTCATTGTTGGTTTAGCTACATTCAGAATCAGTTAAGATACTGGGAGCCCAGAAAAGCTATGCCTACAGTGCCGGAGCAGTGTTGGCAAACTTTGGAAAAACTGTTGGATGTTCATGCATCCTTAAAAAAGTCTTAGTTATGAGTCCTTTAAGTGATTGTTTTAAGTTTATTTTTATTTCACAATTCCAGACTTTTCTCATTTGCAGCTAGTGTTCACCTTTATCACAATACAACTTGACAGACATTTTTATCCGAAGTGACTTACAAGTGATCAACATATTTATATATTTTTTCAGTGTTATAGGAAGCATTCAGTGTTAATAGAGAGCGCTAATTTAATTTTAATTTGAGACATTCATTATAGTTGTGGTGCAATGTGGGACTATCAGCAGGAAAGACAGTGCAGGAGTAGAGAGTGCTCAAGACTAGTTAGTTAGTTAATTGGTAGTTTTAAGAGATTTTTGAGAGAATGTGTGCTTTAGACAGACAAGTCTTCAAGAGTTTCTATAAAATAAAGAGACTCCAGCATTATGGGGCTGATTCTACCATTGAGAAACCACAAATGAAAACAATCTGGACTGAGATTGCCTTGTTGTACAGAGGGCAGAGTCAAGACAGTGTTTATTTTTGAGGAAGGCAGTTGTTGAGTAGGAAAATAAGCTTAAATAGTAGCATTTCAGTACATGGGCGCAGACCCAGGAGTTGATCTGTGGGCAGTGACTTGTACTAAGAGTGGGGTGGCGTACTTAGTCAAGTAAGGCCTTATATTTTTGATGCTGTAGTATGAAGCAACATGACTATAGACAGATGCTGAGACTGTGCAACCATCTGGCGTAAACATGAGATACAGTAGGTTGTCACCAGAACAGTGGTAGTATGAGAAACCATGCATGCAGATGACTGGACCCACGGAGGTAGTGTAAATGGCACAGAGAAGGGGACCCAATTCTAAGCCTTGGGGGACTCCAGTGGGAAGGGGTGGAACAATGAGGTATGTCCTTGCCATGCAAGGTTAAAAGAGAGCACCATTGCATACAATTTTAACTATTATATTTAATACAATTGTCACGATTATCAACTAATCGCCTAATCTTAAGAAAAGGACCGGAAGCGGAGACTGAATGAAAAAGGAATACAGATTCTCTTTAATGAAAAACCAAACAAAAATAGAACCAGTCCATGATTAACTAAAAGCGCTGAGTCTGGCCGGCTGGTGAGGTGGAGCTCAGGAATCAGGTGAGACTAGAAAAAGGAAACAAAATGATCATTAGGAAAAAACGCCAAAGAAATCAAAGAAACTAACACAGAACGCAGTACGAGTACTCGAGGCAGAGTGACGTGACGTGGTTACCCAACTGAACAGAGAAGACGCGCTGACGAGGAGGAACAGGAAAATCCGGGCTTAAATAAGGAAGGCACTGATTGGGGATGAGGAGCAGCTGTGCTGATTGGAGTCCCGCCTCACCTGTCACCCAGACTCCTAAAACAAGAGCAGAGCAAAACTCCCAGGAAGTAACAATAGGGTGTAAGAAAATAAAACAGGAAGTAAAAGTAAAAACACAGGAGCGACATGACAACAATTAATACATTTATTTGAACAACACTGATGGACTGGGATTTCATGTAATTCCCAGCTCAAGTAGTAATAGATCTATGATGGAATGATGCTGCACGTGAATGTGTTGGCAGCTGAAAAATAATTATTTCATGTTTTCATTGTATACACTCTCTCTTCTTATCTGAATAATTAATTATGATGAATTTTCCCTTGGGGACAATTGTGTCATATTGTACTGAATCATACATTGGTCCTTGGTTAGTTTGCCATTGACACGAATACACATTTGATCATTATAGATGCTTTTTTGCTTTGGCTTTAGCTGAAAACAGCACACAACATTATTCACATATCAATTTTGTTAGTGTTACTTTTTTTTACATTATAGCATCATTTTATGTTTTCAATATGAAACAAGTTCTCCAACTTGTGGCATAATTTTGTAGTGTATGCGTAATAATTCAAATTGTTGCTCTGCAGGGTTATTGCAGTGGATTGAACGTGTAATGGCCCTGGCTTTTTTGCTTTTCCCAGATTTGTCTTTAAGAGTCAACACTGCTTGTTGAGAATTCAATGCTACTTGTTATCACTGAGAGGCATGATTCCCACATTTATGTCTAATGCAGATTGTAGTCAAACTGTTTTGTGATATCTGTTCCAATCTTGTGTCACTATTTGAATATAAATCCAAACAGTTTGCTTTTTTTGCAATACAAGGTTGAAAAACTCTTAACAGGACCTCTTTCCCATGCCATTGTCTATGGGAGTTTCATGAATAATTCAGGAAGTGTTAAGATTGGGAGGTGGTGAGAGAATGCCAGTTTGAGTTTTAAACATGGAGTATTTGACATAAGAGTGGACCTGGGGTGAGTGAAGATCTTTGCTTTGTCAAACACATCCCTCACTTGACTGTTAAGTCAATGCAGTGTCTTAACATGAAAAGCTGCACAAACCTGTCTCTGAGTGGTGTTTAGATTTAATGTTATACAATATCGGAGACCTTTTTTTTCAATAACTTGCTAATTTAATCTTCCAAATTAAATCAGATCAACTTTTCCCACCACTGTGATCAACAGAGGGATCATGATCAGATCAAAATAATTACTGTATGTGTCACATGCAGTTGGAAAATTATGAAATGGGTTTAATATGTAATGTTAATAAAATGTAAGCCAACATGTTGTTGCTGTGCTATTCATATGCATACTGTAATTATAGTTGTGTCTGTTTTTTTCTTTATTAGTGACTGGGACATGTAGCTAGACTGTAACTGCTTCAGACTGTGGCATAATTTACTTTATTCAGTAAAGTACGGGAGTTAAACTGGAGTAGTTGGGGTCGTCTAGTTAAAACCTATGCTCATAAATGTTGTGATGTTAGACTTCTGTGATGCATTTTAGTCTGCATGCATTTTGTTTTTATTGCAGTTTTTTTTTTAATTAATCTATGAAATGTTTTATAGCCTGTAACAGAGAATCTGTGAAAATCATCTATCAGAAAAGAGGGAACCATAAAGCAATATAGAGCAGTAATTGGTAAATAAGCACAGCTGGAGACAGATTTTCAGTGTCAGAGCTCCAACCACAGCTTGTTTTTCCTCCCTTTGTTTTAGACTGAAATTGGAAGGCAGCAAAAGAGTCAAGTTTGTGGAGCAGAGTGAAAAATATTCTGAGTATTTGGATAGATGAGTTTATATCAAAAATGTTCACGGCTTAGACATTTTAGGTCTAAATTTCACAGTTGTTGCATTACTCTAGTGTTGCATGGATTACCTAAGCAAAACTATATAATTTTGCAGTCGTCATGCACACAGCACGTCTGTGGGACATGCACACAAAGCACAAACTACTGCAGACTGCTGCTAGTCTGCTGAGGAGAGTAAAAAAATAATAGGGGTTTTTAATGGCCTACTGGTCCTTAGACAGAGCAGGATTTGCCCAATCCAGCCGATGAAGAGTTTGGCTGTGACAGATGGACCAGTTTGTGTTTGTGTGTGTTTGTGCCATTAGAATTAATATTTGTCACAAAATACTACATCAAAGATATGAAATGCTATTATGACAACAAAAAGACAGTGTGCTGTGTTTTATTTAGTTGGATTGGATTGAACTTCCATGTTTTATGTATTCTATTCTGAAAAACCATACACTGTTACTGTTCGTGTAATATGTAACATATTGTGAAAGATCCAATTAAATTTCCCTTTGCTGTTTAGTTTGTAGTTTGAATAACAATAAAGGTTTGTAACAAATAAGGTATAAGCTTTGTATACACAAACAGGATTTGTTGACAGCATGTGACATAAAATGTATCCCTGTGCTTATCCCTTCCATATGTCAGGGTAATAAAATGGTAATATGCGTCCTTATGAGTATGAATTAGTGTTTACATTGGATAGATGGCCAGATTATCTGCTTTGCGATTTTTGCTTGAGAAGAGATTTTAGATGTTCTTGGTTTCAATTCCCCACCTATTAAATTAGATGGGCATTGCACTTGTAAATGTTGCTTCAAAAGGTGGACTCTGGGGAAATGAGGTAGAAAAGCAAAGGACTACTTACAACTTACCAGGCCCTTTTATTGTACCACTGTTTGTTATAATAATAATGGAATTCTTAAATTTGTTGTTAACCAAGTTTGTCCCTCTACTGCTCTGAGTTATGTCAACCTTACTCGCTTTCTAAAACAGTATTCTAAGAATTGTGAAGCACAAAGTCATGTCATCCATGTGCCATTGTAGTTATGACTGTTTGAGTTGCTTGTTCTTCACTTGATGTGATGCCTTCAGGCAGCTTTTCCCTCTCTCACCCACTTTCATCTGCTTTTCTCTTCCGCTAGGTTGGCACGCAATAACAGTAGGACAGCTCTAAAAACCACTACAGCTCACAGCATGTATAGTCACACAGATATCATCACTATGTATTTAAAATATCACACACAGTCATTGCCTCAAGACATCCTCAATAGAGTTGACTACATTAGGATTTGTGGATTGGAAGATCAAGGAGGGGGGAAAGGGAGGCTGTGATTTTACATTAAAGCTGCTCAAAAAAGCACAGAAATGTCAAGGGCCATCTTGTGTACATGTTATATCACTGTTGGACCATGATGGCATTCCTGCTCTGGTGTTGAATTTTAGTTCACTTGTTAAATACAGATAGAAGTTTATTCATATTATTATTTTTTGTTTTAAAGCCTGGACGCACACACCAGCTGCCTTTGATCATCAGTATATTGATTTAGATGGAGGAAATGTCCACAACAGAAATAAAAGTTGAAATGAAAATCGCAATATCCTCAAGGAAAGGGTCCGCCCACACTAGTGCTTCATCAATTATGGATTAAGCTGGTGTAGTTTGCAGTGCAGCATGCAGTGAAGCAGGAAGAGCTTCAAGAGACAGCTTTCTCACTGTCCCACAACCCTCTGCTCCCATTATCTGAAACCACAGAGGTTAACGCCACCACTACAACAGCATGAGCTATTTTATTCAATAAATGCAGTCTACTGTTTCACCACTGTTAGCTGTAATGCTTGTTCAAAGCTGTTCAAGGAAATCACTGAAAATGGGATAGATTTAGTGGGAAGAACAATGTAAGAGTAGATGTCTTTCCACTTTCTTTCCTGTCCATCATTGTCTACACACATTAAAAGTCAGGAGGGAAAGTACTTTTTTAAATTAATTCAAGAACATATCCTTGTGATGTAAGTTATTGAGTCTCAAAATTTCAACTCCGTGTAACATCCAGCAGGCATGTTGATGTCACTATTCTTGACAGAAATTCTGCTGTATTACCAACCATTAGACAGAAAACAGTTTTCTGTCTAATGGTTGTGATGTAGTAGGGAAAACCTTAGACATGTAATTTGATTTCATGAAATTCTTAGATTGTTACTTACAAATTTAGCTTTATGTGAACTAATGCTTGTTTCTGGGAGATGGAAACAAGCATTAAACACACTATCACCTTATCATTTTGTAGGTCAAAACAAGTATTTATTTACAGTTATGGTTCCTTCATGTGTGACATACTGTATCGTGCTCTCAAGCTGTTCCACTCCACTCCATGCTCCACTTTGGTTTCATTCACATCACTAGACAAATTGTTCAAATTTGAATCCAAATTAATAATCATATTTGATGGTTCACACTCGTAAATAATGTCTCTGCCTGTTAAAAGAGAGAGACATTTTTTGCATGCATCAGCAACAGAAAACCTCATATTCATGAGACCACTCAGTTTTAAAGTGAGAGATACTGTAGGACAGACAAGATAACATGTACCTTTACTAATTTCAAATGGAGGGAAAATCAGAAATGGAAGCTATCACAATAAATATGTGGGTGAGATTTAGAGGACGTCACTCTTCTCCATTATTCATTGATTTTTGCAACGCTGGTGCAGGTCAATGACATCAACACACATGCAGAAAAAAGGTAATTGTTCATGCATTAGAGCTGCATCTAACAATTTTTTCCATAATCGATTAAGCTGTTGAGTATTTTCTCGATCAATCGAGTAATCGTTTGGTCCATAACATGTTGAAAAATGTTGATTAGTGTTTTTCCAAACCTGAATATTGTGATGTACTCAAATATTGTGATGTACACAAACCAAAATGATTTTAATTTGTTTTTTTTCTTTGTTATATGGAGCAAAGAAAACAGAAAATATTCCCATTTAATTTAAATGAAAAACCAGAGAAATTAGTTTTAATTAAAGGAAACACTCAAACCTATTAATTGATTATTAATCTAGTTGGCAATTACTTTAGTAATCAATTAATATCGATGAGTAATTGTTTCAGTCCTAGTATGCATAATGTTGAGGGGATAGTCACATTCCGATGAAAGACACCTAAAATCTGATCTGTAATGAATCTGATCTGATTTGGATTTAAAGATTGTGGCTGGTAATCTGAACACAGCCTAAGAAATAAATCAAAACAGCTGGATTGCAGACAGAAAAATCCAAGAAATTAGATGGAATACATTCCAAAACTCTGTTACAGAGGGGAATTACACAATTCAGTGATTATTCTCTGTGCCTTCATCATTAAAAGCACATACAATTATGTGTGGTTTGTGATGTACTGCTTGATGAGGCGTTCATTGTTGTGTTTGTGCAGTGAGCATAGAATTTCATGCAGGTGTTGAGAAGAGAGAGGGGGATACAAGCAAGAGGGACGGAGAAACAAAGAAATCTGTGCACAGCTTTTCAATGAAACAGTGGCACAAAACACTAAATAGACGCCTTTTTAATGTGAGGAAAAACATTTATTCATGATAAAGCTTTCGGGAAGACAAATTAGGCTATGGCAGGCTGCCACAATGTGGGGTTAATTTTGAAATGCTTATTACTGCCACTTGAGGTGTGCTCATTATATGACTTAATTTGACTCAATATAGAACAGCTGTGTTAAATGGCGATAATAGCAATAAATATCAGGTTTACAATATTGGCTACACAAATATTCATGGAGAGACACACACAAGGTACTGCTGTTCTTCTTAAGTTACAGAGTTTTCTTGCCATGGAAAGTCCCTGCACCATTCCCCACCCACTGTGCGAGCACTGCAGCACTTCAGCACTTCCCCTGTTAGGTGGTATATTCTGTCGCCTGTGTGAACCTCCTGATCAAAGCTCCAGCAGAACAAGGCTCAACACAGCAGTGCGAGATCCTCCCCACAGCTTAGACAAGGCTGAACATTTGAGGATATAACTGTAGTCATGGTTATTCTCCAAAAACATTGGTAAATAAAACACAAGAAACTAACATTTAGTGTTACATGCGCACATACACTGAACATGTGCATCCGCAAGTGCTTGGTATTTGTGTCATCAGTAATGCTGTTTAATACTGTTACAACATGATCAGGTGAATTACATACATGTCAACCCTCAAAGTGTTATCCTTCCCTACTTGTTACTGGACAATGACGGTCTCAACAAATATACTTCCAGAGTTTTGAGTTCTGATTCCATTGTAAATCTTTGATGACCACTTCTTTGTTGGAGCAGAATTACTGTTTGAGCTTTGGATCCCAAAGCTCAATACTATATTCTTTTGGTGCAGGAGATTCAGTTTAACCCAAGTTAAGACAAAAGGCAGGAAAAACTAATTTAAAGGGTTCTTAATAGGTCTGATAAATGGGAACTGTTTGTATATCACAAATACTTCTGTTGTCTGACAGCTTCATAATTCAATGTAGCTAATTAAATCAGGCTTATAAGAGTTGTATCATTAGACTGAGTTGCAACAGCTCCCTTGAGAAATGGACCTAATTTGTATAAATGATTGCAGGATGGATGATTTTCTTTATTAGCAGTACCTATTCTAGACAGATCATTTCTGCAGTTTACCAGTGATGGATTTGTTTCCATGAAGTAAAAAATATTTCAGATATTTCCCTCCACAGTTTGACCATGAGAAAAATATAAACCAGACACCAAGTGATGGGGCTGTTTTAGAAAGAAAGCTTTTACCCACAGTGATTAACCACTGTCAGCTCCCTCTATAGTGTTTCTGTGACACCCTTTTTGGCTTTTTTTATCACCCATTTATAGCTTTTCATTCTGAATGCTGGGAGAATAATCATCACTAGCTCCCACCTTATCTACTCTTTTATTTTACCCCTGTGATGAGCCTTGTCACTGGGATTTGGCTGATAATGATTGGTGCAGCAGTGTAAGCCTAATGGCTTCTCTTTATCTTCAAAGGCTTTGATTCTTCATTGTTGTTGCTTAGCTGACAATTAAAGGGTAAAGGCCTTATTGGTGATGGGTTTCAGTGAGTGTTTTTTGAGTATATTTTTGAGCTGAGTGCAGTATAAAGTGTGAGCGAAGGAACCTGGTTTATTCACAGTATGATGCATGTTGACTTGTTTTTTTCAAGTTTGCTTGTCTCAGAACAGTTAACACACAGCATGTCATTTCTGCTTTTAAGGATCTCTCAATCACAATATTAGCAAAAGACTTAAAGTACTGTGTGCAAAAGTTTGTTTTTGACCAGCTGTGGAACAGAAGCTTTGTATGTCTGGCACTTTGGTCTATACCAAGATAACATGGTATCTTGATGTTTGCCAAATTGTCAATAAATAGCCATTTAATGTACAGTTTCCTGCAAGACTAAATTTGTTTAAGACTGACTGACCCATCTCAACAACCCAACCCATGCTATATATGAAATGGCCCTCTATAGGATAGGAAAAATATGGTAATTTTGAATAAAATAAAGTGACATTTTTAAACAATTCCCTGTTTTACTGTTAAAAAGTCGATTTGTCTTTGGTGTCTTTTTAAAATTCACTCTCTACATGAAGCTCATTGTTGGTAGGTAAGAAGAAAAAGTTGTTATCCTGGAGACATCACATGAATATTTATTCATTCCCCACAGCTGGAAGGTTGGCGCTTCAACATTCCTTTTGTTTTGTATGGCTATAATATTTTTCACTTTCTATTAATGGCACAAAATATGAACAATACATTATTACTGTCACTGAAATTGATTATGTTTGAGTCAAATGTCTTGTAAAACCGAATCTAACTTGACAATCTTCTGTGCTGATCTAAGCATTAAAAACCCATATGGACTGGGTTCTTATTATTTGGGCTGACAGCACTAGATTAAAACATATTTGAAAGATTTGGCACTGTGCTGCTGAGAAGGAGCACAGTAATTTAACAGCACACCCAGGCTGCTCTGTCTCTACAAATGTTCACTGTGCACATAACTGTCATTGCTGAAAACACTCAATGACTGAAATTAATTCCTGCATGTAATCAAATACAATAAATGGTTACAATGGAAACTATGAGCTATGCAGGTGAACCAGAGTGATACATGATGCTCATGGACACATTTTTCTGCATAAGTGTGATATATTTTCCGACATAAACAATTGATGATGACTGTGATGATGGTGAAGCTGGCAATAACAAATTAGCATAAATAACATGCATGTCCTTTGGATGACTGACTTATTTTTGTACAAAGTTCCACTGTGTTGATTTGTATTCGTACTGGTGATGCATCCCAAGTGCTTGTGTCAAGGATGCTGGTATGCATTGCTCCAATCCTCTGAGCCATGCAAATAAGTGTGTCCCTTCTGAGTGAGTAAGAACTTTTTCCCCCCATTTGTCCAGCCCTCGTCACCACCACACTGTATGTTTCACCTCCTCACACCCTTTACCTCATACTCAACCCTCCACATCACATTTCCAGCTTCTGTCATTGAAATCAATAGAATTGATTCTCCTGAGGTTAATGGATTTTGCTGCCAAGGTGAGGAGGATGCACTTTAATCATGGCAGATCTTAAATATTTTATCAGGAAGAGCAAAAGGTTCAGAGCTGAGTCTGGCTATGTAGAGCAAGAAATGATCGGATACACTGTATCTCAGCATGACGTTCTATGAACTAGTAGTTGCTCTCTTTAAAATAAACACTGCCAAACTGTAATATTAGCATAGCATAATATTTGTGTGTGCATGTATTTTAGACAAATATTGGTGGACACAATTCCTATATTATAGGAATTGTGTTAATATATATATATATATATATATATGAGAAACTTAATAAGAAATCTGGACAAACTTTAAAGATTGATGTTGATGTACAGTATGTCATTAATGTTGGTTATATTATTATAAAAATATCTTATATGCACATAATGGAATATATTAATTTATAATTTTTTTAAAAATTGATTTATTTCTAAGTAAGATTAATGAAACACACACTGTGTTAAGCTGACTGTTTGATCAGTTTGATCATACATTTATATCTGCCTGACTTGACACACTGTATCAATACATCACTCTATCTGTATGGGCTGTCTGAATTCCACTGCAAAATTTCATATACATCATATAATTCTTACCAGAAATTGTACACATTGGAGATCACGGATGTTCAATAAACACATTTTGGTCGACTGGCAGACAGACACAGAGCTATGTGTAAATGCAGTAACAGAAAACCTTCAAATTGTGTCTCACTTCTGGAAATTGGGCTGCATTTTATTCAATTTTGGCCCAAGGATTTAGGACCACTGGTTTACAGAGAGGTTTAAGATTACTGTGGCTAGATTGAGGTGTTATCATTTTTTTCTTGCACACCCTATATTATTGTGTAGGCGTTTTTTCTTTTTTTTTTTTTTTCCTCCCTCCTCTGGGAGCGATCCATGTGCTTTTGTGATACACTGTGCAGGTCACACTTTTCCAAAAGTTCACTTCTACTATCACACTGCAAATGCTGCCTGTGGCTTTTTGTTACTGCAGCATGTGTTAACATTAAGGACTTTTCTGAAATGAGGCCTTGGCTGAAGCCTAGACACTAAAACTACAGTGACAGGTGCCAGTTTTATGTAAATCTTGTTGGCAGAATGTCTGTATCATTATCTACAGATCTTCTCTCTGTGTATTTGCTGGGTATCATGCATAACATGTGCCTTACAGTGTTTGTGGTTGATTATTAATTGCTTTTTTCAGGGATTGCTTAATCAATTGGGAGGGATTTTATGTGTGTTATGATTGTCCAACTAAGGCTTTATAAGTGTTCTCTTGGTCACTTCTTATTTCTTGACCATAGAAAGATTATAACATTGATTCTTAAAGCTGGATGAGCAAATTATATCACTCTGAGACTAAAAGTGATGGTGTACGTAATGTCGGTTTGACATATAAAAGAATGATTTGCAGCTCTTAAAGTTCACATAAAATACTTCAGATTCTTGGGTTATTCCCTGTTTTCATGCCTGCAACACATGTAATACGTGCATCATTGTCTTCAGGGTACATCCTGAAGACAATATGTTCTACTTCATATTACGGTCTCAAAACCTTCAGTCACTTTTACAGTAACCTGCTTATAACATGGGGGTGTTTCAGCTGGTACTGTTAGATTTCTCATCAGCTGTCCACCTTGAGCTGTGTCCAAGATGAACTAGCTCCACAAACAATAGCTGGTGTTGTCCTTTGTTTTTCATTGTCCAATTTCCTGGGAACACTGTCTCCTGGGTTAAGCTGAAGTACACTCCCTTACCCCCTTCCTGAGGCCGGTGTGGTAAGCTTGTCACCACTTAACTGCTGCCTCCACTTGTCGGATTTTGTCTTTATCAGACCAGCTGGGGTTCAAAGCTGGGGTACAGTGTGTTGCTGTTGCCTTTAATCATATACACAGGAAAAGTGAATTCTCTGCCACTGTCGACAGTTTTAGCTTTGAACCATCCCATGTGTCTGAGTTCACTACCTGGCCCTATGGACAGTATCTCAGTGGGCCCAGTGTGTAGCTTTTGGGAAGTGTCTGACATGTCTTTTCACTTATGACAGATACACCTGCACCCTAATCTATTTTAAAGGTTAAGGGTGTATATCCAAAATTAAGAGTAATAGTCCATTTCAGTGGGCTAGCTGCTTCACTAATCCTCCTAGAAAATGAAACTGTCCCCCTTTTTCTGACTTTATTTGGGGTTTTGTACAACACATTCATTTTTACGGGTACTTTATACTAGCAGGCCACTTGCTTTTATCATGGCAGTGGGTGCCACACCTACTGCAGTTCTGTCTTTGGGGCTGATTGCCACTTTGTGTGATGTGGTGGTCTTCCTGTGCTGCACACTCTGTTACTTTTAACAGTTAACAGTAGCCACCTGTAACTCCAGTGGATTGGTCCACACAGCATAGTGGTAGATTGTGCAGAGGACAGGCAGTCAAAAAATAATAACTGATGAGGTAGGTGGTTGTACAGTTACAAATATTCTGCATGCCCATCAGTAAGAAATATAATACATTACAGTAACAGAGTTTATAAGGGCTATCTTTATTTATATACATACAAATTGTATCTTTAATATGAGCCAGGGCAGAGGAAGGATCAAACCATATAATCATGTGCATATCAAAGTGCTCTTGCTCACTGATTCATAACACTGCCATCCAACAAGATTATAAGAGGTCTGGGCTGCTATCTCTGCTGGAGACCTATTGTATTGTTATTGTTGTTAAGAGGGTGCCACACAGGCTTGCATAAGCAATTTAAGGTCCTGCATTCTTCCACTTGGCTTTTTAAAAAAACAAAAGGGAGCTTTAAGGAGTCAGCAGTAAACAAAACGCAAGAGATAATTTACTTTGCTTAATATTCAAAAAGCTGAACAGTAAATTAGTTTGGTCAACTTTCTGTGATTTGCATTTTAATATGAATTGTTTTAATGACAATTAAGCTCCCCATGCATGTCATTTACCACGGGCTAATGCAGATACACAGGAGTTAATTGCCACCTCTCTACACCAGCCTCAGCACTAAACAAGATATAAGGCACGCTGCACAAACTTGGTGATTCTTTACACTGAGGGTTCATGTGTGTGCTTTTTTGTCAGCTCAGCTTAATAATTGTGGGGCAACATGTTCAACGCAACATTTGTCTTCATAAATTTCAAACCGTGTCTGTGTGGCTTCCCATTATTCTTCTTCCCATAAGTCTGAGGGTAATGCAGAGCCTCTAATGCTAGGGCTTAGTAAATTAGGTGCTGAGGGTATATGTCCATCTTGGGACAGTCATATTTTTTCCTGCATTTAGCCCAAGAACCAACACCAAAGATAGTTCTTCACCAAAGAAGGAACAGCATTAAGTTCTATAGACACAGAAACCTAATAAATCACAATCCTCTATACTGCAGACATCCGGACTCTCTGCTGAATTTTTATGCTGAACAAATGATGTGCTTTTTTTAAAGGTTCCTTTATTGTCATTTACATGTCTGTACAAGGTCCAGGTCCAGCAGTGTGCAGTAACTAATAATAATAATAATCAAGACCGGTAGCTGAGAAGCCACTGCATCGGTGCATGACCACTCACTTTGTGAGTGAACTGTTTGTTGTTGAAACCCTAAATAATACTGCAAAATAAATGTGAATTTTGTATAGTCATATTTGGACTACTATATATATAGTGTGTCTGTCTTGCATCTTAGACTGCAGAGCACAAGTGTGGCTGGCTTTTTAAAAAGTACACGAGAGATAATCTTCCGTTTTCTTCTGTATGGAGCAGAGGACTCACTATTGTGACCTAATAAGAGCAATTTCATGTTCAGCATTAATGAAACAGTTGAAAAGTACCTTAGTCACAGTTATTACGCTTTGTCCTTAGTAGTAGTTGTGAAGACAATTGATACATATGCAGACACCCTTTATACCAAAGTGTGGAAAAAAGAGACAGAACATTAAATTACTCACAAAGAGGATGTGACACTTCTGATCCACTTATTTTTATTGTGTTATTATGTTATTGTGGACATACCGAGTTCACAAAAATGTGTAATCCTTATTCTTGCTCAGGTAGGATTTATCGCTGGTTGAAATGTTTTTGGATTAAAAATAAATAATTGATACTGTAGGTTATTGGAAAATGTCAGGTAATTCCTGTCTTATAGTGGTTCTAGTATGCAAAGAGGTATTTTTATTATTGATTGCTTTTGAAGCATTTTTTTTAGCCTCTTGAGATGCAATGCATCAATATGACAATTAATGGCTGAGTGCTTTAGCTTCAACAGGTCTCCAATAGAGACGCTCAACAATGCAGGTTCTCCACCTGATTATCAGTAAAGGAAAACGGGGCAGCAATGATGATGATGATGATTACATGGTGATATATGTACTTTCATTTCACTGTGTCAGTCATCATTTCAGTATCTTGGTTGTGTTTCGTCCTCTGGTTGAGGACACACATACCACAGGACGCTAACTACTCTCCCATGAGCTTCTCTAACTTTATTCAACAAGTCTGCAACAACTTATAGCCTGGTTTATAATTGCTGCAACCTAGCCCAGCGTGAGGCTGGATGTGCACCGGAAATTGTCTTCACTGTGCAATTGTCTCCAAACGTTGTTATGGCACTATGTTGCGAACCTTTTAATTTCTGTGAGCAGTGAATGCATCCAGGGAAGAACTGGCCAAGCAGATGTGTATTTATAAGAAGCTCTACAGACCAGCGAGATGATCACATGGTTCGGGAGTCTTGGAGATTGAGTTTTTAATGGAATAATTAAGATAACAACACATGGAGGACTTTACATGTAAGCTGCATCAAACACAGTGTGAGAGACAGAGGCTTCCCCCATCTATCACCTACTTCCTTTACTGCTTTAATGGTTTATTAAATGTGTTAGGTATGTGGGGAAAAATGCTTATGAAAGGTGGTTACATTAATCGGAAAAAAGTGATTCACTATTCACTATTTTAATGTATTGTCAACACTATCTGCAGTATTATTGGCAGCAATCTACAGATGTTATCTCCTCAACTCTCAGTTTATCCAGAGAAATTTCTTTCTATGCTGCCTCACGGTGCAGAGCATATTGACATGCGTCCTGTAAAACCCTAAATGCCTCTGTGGCTTTTTGTAAGGTGCTCACACTCTGTGGAGATCCATGCTGTGCAAGTATACATGAGAAGAGGAGATAGAGAAGGAAAAAAGATAAGCAGGCAGTTAAAAAGATACCACAGGCAGCACTGATACAGTTAAAGCTCACAGGTCAACCTTTAGACATGCAACAAAGATAAATTTAACCTGGTGTTGTGCATGAATCTGTTTCACCTCTCAAACCCTGGCCAGCACCAGCAACATATCTGCAGTCAGTACTATGGTACTAACGTCCGGAACTTGCGATACCAAGGAATCCAGAAGTATGAATTTATAAATTTCAGTCTGCTGCCAGTCTATGATTAACCATCAGTGGCCTCACTAATCTGCAGTGTGATATGCTTCTTTGAGCTATAGCTGCAGTAAGAGATGACCCTACCCTAAGAATGGGCCACACAAACAACAGGAGCACCTGGAGCTGTGTATGGCTGCTGTCAGAGAATGACAGCAGCTATACACTCTGACAGAGTGCAGGATCAGGAGGCTACTCCTCTCAGCTTTCACCGCAACCTAGACTCAGCACCAGCCTGATATAAGCCAAGAGTTGTTTTAAACCAAGTGAATACACACCATGCATTGATGTATACATCATTTAAAACAAAATGCAAAGGCATGTCATAAAAAGAAGTCTGCACTGACATCTGTTTTTTTTATATGAATTTGTACTGCATTTGTTGGGAAGGTTTGGAAAATATCCTGCTGGCCTAGCATGAGGCTCTTACACTGCAGCAACACCACTGGGCCTCAGATGTTGAATGACAGCTCTGAACTGAAATAAACCCATGTTTATCTGCCCCCCCCCAACCCAACCCAACCTAACCCACCCATACTCACCCAACTGTCCTCAGCTTCCTTGTTGTCCTGCAGGAGGCCTGACCTTTCCAAATAAGACTCATCCCTCTGCATATCCCTTTCCATTAAGCTCTTTAATGCTGCTTCTTGTTTTGACTTACAAAATCAAAAGACTGCAGCTCCTGTTAACTTCGGTATTGGGGAAATCTTTTGTTGATGGATCAGTCTACTAATCTCATTTAGCCCTTCACTGATACTTAAGAATGGATCAACCGGGTGCTTAAAAGAAACCTAAAAATTGATGTTTGTTTAAACACTTTGAGCTGGCTGACACAGTAAACACTAAGACTAAGAGATAGCAGAAGACTTCAGGGAGAAATCTGGGATTTATGGTTTGTTACAGAAAATGTGCTGTGCACATTTCCTGGTGGCAGCATATATGTTGTTCAACTCAAGACTTATACTGCACTGTCCAGAGGGAAATCGGAAACGCAGTCGTATTGCTCTTTAGATTTAGTTTTCTTGCCTCTTGATCCTGAATCCTTTCCTTGACCACTTTAACTCCACATGGTATGAATGAAACATTTTAACAAGATTCTTGCTTGTACATTATGTTTTATACAGTAATGTGTGTTGTGTTTGTTATGTTGTTAATGTGGCATTAATAATCTTGGCTGTTTGTGGTTCTTTTTATTATTATTTGATCAGAACTTTTAAAAAGTTCTCTGGCTGAGAAGTGCTACTTCCCTAATCTAGGTATATAGGCTACAGAATGGGTTTTCTTTGTATCTAAAAATGGTCCATAAAACTAAAGAAGGAAAAGCTTTGTCATACTTTGGGTATGGTAAAGTGTTGGTTGGTTGTTCTTTCAATCCCCTCTTCAGTTTGTCAGTAAGCCTAAGATTAGAGTGAAACTCTTTAAATGGCCATAATCAACAAGCTACAGATATATAGACAAATAATCCGATGAATTACACCCACAAAATTAGTGAACCACCTTTACTTCAAACTACATGTTGACATCAATTCTGGTTTTAAAATATGACAGCATAGCAAGTATTTTACCCGACTCATGTTTGTAAGGTGTGGTTGTTCAAACACAGTACATTAACATTGAAAACTATTTAACAACTATAGAATGCTGTCATGCTGAATTTGTCATCAACTGTTGAATGCAAAGCTACAGTTGTTGTTAATACAGTAAGTGGTAAGGTACAATATGTAGGTCAGCAGACCAGCAATGTTGTGGTATTCAACTGAAAGTACTTCACAATCATCACATCTAGACAAATTACATTTTAGACATATGATAAATGATGAGCCAAGGCCAGTAAAATGCTGATCTTGACATGCTCACTTCAACAAATTGCCAGCATACATATGGTAATTCCTAAAGGATAAAAATAAGAATGCAAATACAGTGCACACATATACAGTTTGATTATTTACAGTATATTTAGTTTAATGGATAGTCTGTTAGGGTGGCTATACAGTATGTACTTGTTAGGAGTGTGTATGGTAATATGATCTGTACACAGGTTGACAGAATACATTAGTGTTGAATCTGAACCTGGAAAACTAACCTAAACATCAGAACTAATATGTACATATTAGTTTTTTTTCCTATAATAGCAAAGGATAGGCTTACTTGCATCAAAAATGAGCAAGGTATTTAAGTGGACATTACTCAGAACACACGTCTGCATCTGACAGGGCTTTCCAGCTGTCTTCAGTGTTATCATCTTCTCTGACAGACCTGTGAAGTGGGATAAACATGACATAAAAATTGCCTCTTTATGTTTCAATTATGGCTTGTGTTTAATCTAGACTTGGCTTGGCATGTACAGTATGTGTCCCAGCTATATAGAAACATTTTTAGTTTATATTGAATATTTCCTCAAATTGAGTGCATTATTTTCCCATAACATTCCCACACTGCACTCAGGATGTGGTTAGTTTTTTTCATCAAGACTCACAATGAAATGCAACAGCAGCATTGCACTAGCAATGTCCTCAGCCCAGTTTTAATAGAATTGTCGGTTAGCCTATGCAACAAGGGATTTCAGGCCATGGTACTTTATATATTATATTAAAGAAACAAGACATCAAAGTTCACAATTTTCTGTGGATTCCTTTGTTCAAGGATTTCTGTTTTTGTTGAAGAAATACACAGAGGATCAACCTTAGGTAATGTAAATAATAATAAGAATGATACATAGATGTTTGCACAGTGGTGTGTGCGTCCCTGGTAGTATTTCAGAAATATAGAAGAAGTAGTTATACCTATACCTTTCCTGTACTTTAAACACTGCTGTCCTCTTGGGAGATTGAATGGCTTTGTGACTGGTGTCAGAGCCACTGGTAACTCTTGCTCTCCATCTTCTCATTCTTCTCGAGTCAATTGTTACCAAGGAAAGGGTATTGTAGTACAACCTCTGCTGCAGCACTTTTGCTACAAAGGCTCATTTGGAAGAGCTTATTTGTCAGACTACAACCAATGATTAGCAATTACTTTGATGCTCATTCTAAGTGCATGAGCAGGTGCTACCATGATTGCACTGGAACATAAACAAATTTATAATCTGTCTTCAAATCAATTCCCACATGCTTGCCATGTTCACTACATTGAAAGAGCGGTTTCAATTATCATTCCTCCCATTAGATTTCACCATATTTTCAAAGATGGGGGACAAGAAGTGCAATGCTGGACAGAAGACTGGATCAGATACATACAGCTCCTTTATTATATTCTACATATTAACTATATAACCTAATATGTGTTTATATAAGTGTTTGTTTTGTCCATTGAGATTGTGTGACCTGTCATATCCACTTCATTCAATATCCTCTTAAAAACTTTCTTTGGGCAGCTGAGTGGATTCCTTTTTATAAGACAGTGGAAGTCATCAACTGGCATCACAGCAGTGATGTAGTGAAAGGGATGCTGAAACCTGGCATGACAACACACGATGAGAAATCAATAGCTTCATCAAGAGTGAAAAGAAGGTTGTTCATTGTCAATGTGAAGAAAGAGAGTTCATGTAGACCTTTTTATTCCATTTAGATCAGATGATGTAGATGAATACTGATAAAGGGAAGTCTACAATCCTTTTTTTAAATAAATTATTTCAAAAAGGTATGTCATTATATTATAGGCAGACTGTGATTAAATAATTCAAGTTACAGTACATACTCACAAGTTCTTTTTCAGTATGAAATTTTACCTTAGGTAGCCTTGTAGTAACTGGAAACTTTACTGGGCAGATGGAGCTTCAGGCTGTTTTTAACCTGCAACCATCGGAACCCAACATTTAGGTCAGTGGCAGAAAATAGATGGATGGATTCTTTGTGGACAATATGGACAGTTGCAGCAGCAACAACAAAAAAACACCAATTCAATATACTGTACACATGGGCCTTTCAGTATTGTTTAATGGCTGACTTGAAAAAAAAAATCAATTTCTTGTGAATCTATGTGAAAATTTGACCTGTTCTTCAAGGGTTGTTAATTGTTTCCACTTACAGTATGTTCAGTCAGTTGTGTTTGATTATTAAAGTGGATAACAATCACTGCATTACCAATAAACACAATATGCACTGATCAGCCAAAACATTAAAACCAGTAACTGGTTTTATTGTTGGGGCACATTTTTTTTTATTTTGACTTGCATAAGCCATGTTAAAATAGAGATTGGGGGAAAGTGGAGCATTAAAAAAATAGTACAAGTCATATCACTAATTGTTCAGACTAAAGTCTTTGACATGAGACCAAAGGTATCCACCAATGATGCACAAACAGTGAAGCAATTTACCAGTTTTAATGTTGGAGCTGATCAGCATATATATATGAAACTCACTGCCTGTGGGAGCAGGATTTAAAAACATTAACTAGTAGAAACAGTTCTAAACACTTCTCTTTTTGATCCTACCAGCTTTAATTGTCGGTTTTAAACCATCTATTATAATTCCATTCATTATTCAACTCACGCTGTTTGCTTGTGCTGTCAACAGATGCGTTCAGTGGCCTCTTTCTTTGCTGTCTCCTAAATCTGTGGCACAAACATTTAAAAATCAAAGAAAGGGCACCCAGCAGGGGTAGTTGTCTAGAAGATGAATACTTTGATGTTGTTGTTATTGTTCTTGTGTTTGACACATGCAACATGCTGATTTCTGAAACACGCATAAAGCCTCAACACCCAGTATATTATGTCATAAAAGTGCAACAAAACATGCTGCAAACCCATGCGGTAGTACACACCGTGCAATGAAAACATGTGATACGTCTTGTGCAGGGAGAAAGACACTGATTTAAATGAGGCTAGAGTGTGCCCTTAGCACTTATCTGCCTTGTTCATTCCGACCACAGTGTGTATTTACATCATGAGAATAGGATGTCTCCTACTGTGGCCTTTACTGCACTACAGCTGTGTCACCCTATAGTGAAGGCTATGTATGCATGCCCAGACACTGCTCTGAATCAGGTCATTGGCTTTCCTCTGGTTAATACTGTGGAGGAGTGTATCACAAATTCTAATGAACCTCAAGTGCTACTGGAATGGGTAAATGTGAGAATCTTTTATCCAGACTTTGGGGCTGAATAGCTAAAAAGGGCATGTTTATTTTCTTCTCCTCTCCTCAGTATACTTGTACTACTCTCCATCTCTAGTGCATTGTCTATTGATTTTTTCCCATTCCCCTCCATCTGTCAGGCTTTAATAAGACAACACATGTCCCCTTTAAAAGAAATGTATTAGAATGTTAATGGATCTCACCACAGACCCGCTTGCCTCTTTGTGCGCCCATGGGCTCATATGTGTATGTGTGTGTGCCACCACATTTTCATTAGAGCAGAAGCAGGACAGCATTCATCTTGATGGTTGTAAGGAGTAAAGGGGGTGGAAAACAAGGAGAATGTGGCAACAGAGGGATGAAGGGATAAGGATGAAGGGAGGGGAGGAGGTGAAGAAGAAACCTCCTTGTGCAGAGTGGATTCATCTTCTGTTGTATTGCTCCTGCAGGGACCAATTTATCTTCATTTAGGTTTTTGGCACCTAACCCAACCCAGACCAGTCGCCTCAAGAAAACACATGCACTCAACATGGCTCTTTAGCCCATGTGGTCTGTATCTAGGGTTTCACCAGTCAGTATTGTTAAAGGCTAATTATGGTGTTCAAGCAAAACAAAATTAAACACTTTCTCAAATTCTATCACAGAAGTGTATAATGGGCCCAAATCGTATTTCGAAACAGATGAAAGACAGCCAATTTGGGGTTATATTGAATATATATTGAAACTTTTTGAGGGCTAATTGTGTTTTTTTGAGCACGAAAAAAAAGCTGAACACTAAATCACACAGTACTTATTGTTCCCAAAAGTTAATTGAAGGGTTTTATAAGTGTTATATGTCCTACAAACTAAACTATTTACAGTATCCCCAGGTAGAAGCAGGTATGGGTTAAAGTTAAAGCATCCATCAGTGCACACAAACCAACATTGAATTGATTTAGTGTGTCTCCCCTTTATTTCACTTTTTATGTCACTTGTCCTGGCATCAGGAGGTTTCTTAAGAACTATGGGTCATAATAAGCTGCTTTCTCAGAAGATCTCTTCCGTTGCTCTGAGGGAAGACATCCTCTTGCATTAGGTTTTCAGTAATTGCTAGTGATTGGAATCCAAAAACATAGTTTCAATATGAACTACATGTAGGCATCTAACCTTAGCTGTGTCTCTCCTAGGAGTTTGGGGCTTTGGCTTCTGTCTCTTTGTTGAGCTCCAGCTCCGACCACAACTCCCCCTCCATTCAGGATATAAATTAACATTGATTTTAGATATGATCTCGTTGCATCATCGTGGCCTTGGTGGCCAAATAACAGTAACCTTCACAGTATAAGTAGGGAGGGAGTGCAACAAATAAAGGAATGAGGGGAGAGAGAGAGACATTATTTTGTCAGTGCACCTGTTTATTACAGAATCTTTGTTTTCTCTTCTTCGTAGTAGTTACACAGGTATAGTGGAAAAATGGAGAAAACAATGTCAATAGTTTATATGGATGCATGGATTTAGCATCATGCTATGATAGAAAATATGCCCATGACAAAATGGTAATGATTTAACTATGACATGTGGCTGAAAAAATGCATTTACTTATCTACCTATTTACAACCAGTACAAGTTAGAAGGGCAGTTCTGTCTTGCCATGGCCCTCCTGTAAAAGAGATTTTCACTGTCAAATATGCTTGGTTAAATACAGTTTATAATAAATATGAAACAATCAAATGTCCAATGAAAATCAGAAATTATTACAATTGTTTTGTCAAGGTTTCAGAATTAAAAACCATTAGCTTAATACACACATTCTTGAATAAATTTGGCTCATATAACTAATGACAGTTTCTTATTTTACCATCGGAGAGGTTACACCCTTTATTTTTATCATTAAAGTGATGTAATGTATATAATTAATGTAACTTTATCATTTCAAGTTGTTAATTAAATCTCATGTTTTACTGAGCAATTCTTTTGCAGATTTTTATTTTTATTTTTTTCCCTGTCCCACCCCCACTCCTGTGTCTTGCATTTGTAAGTACCAAAGTAACAGGCTGCATGACGTTATATCTTCTCCATATGGAGCTGAGCAGTTGGTCGCTTGTTAATTGTTTTGCTGCTTGCAGAGGAAATGGGAATGGGTAGCAGAGTGGCAGAGGGCGGCTGGTGAATCAGTGGGAAACGGATGTCAGAAATCAGAGGGACCCCGCTGCCATGTCTGGATGCAGCAGTGACTGCGCAGTGAGAAGAGAAAAGGAGGGAGAGAAAGGGCAGAGTTCCGTCTCTCTGGCTGTGTTATACTGTGCAGGCTGGTCTAGGTGCCCCATTGACAGCACCAGATTGATGGATAGAGCTGTGTATCGTACATAGCATCAATTCTGTCCTGCTTTCTCTTTCATTCCGAGTCTCACTCCCTCATCAGTCCTCCCTTCCCCACTTCTCCTCAACTGCTTTCTCTCTCTCTCTCTCTCTCTCCCGCTCCCTCCCTCTCTCTACTCCTGGACTCTTGTGGTCCCCCTCTCTCATATTAGTTTCCAAAAGGCATCTTTAATGCTGCAAGAGAGCGAGCTGTGAGGCAGCAAGAATCCAAGCTGAGCGGATTGCTATCTCTGTGACAGCTTTTCTATTTGGCAGGCTGCGTGTGAGCCGTGGAACTGGACTGGACTGTGGCATTTCGAGGAGGAGGTGGGAGAGGAGGTGCAGGAGGGAGAAGTGTGAGGCAAATTGGACAGATGGAGGACAGCAACCAGCACCTGGGACACTGCATGGTTGACATGAAGGAACTGAGTGCCAACCCTGAAGGACTGACTGCTGCTGGTAAGCTGACTGTGCTGGGTTCTCTGTCTCTCAGTCTCTTTCTCATTTAGTTTAACTCTGAAACACCTCAGGTGCTTTCCCAAATTAATCTGTCCCCTGTACAGTATGCCATTGTTTTGTGCTTATCCCAGTGATTATTATTATTTATTTATTTTTTTTAATTTTCCCTCAATTTGCTTTTGCAATCTGTGTGTGCTAGAAGGGCAGTGGTCTCAGAGTGAGAGGCAAATAAGTTGAAAGGTACGATGATCAGTTGATTGAATTCACTGTAATTTCATTGTTCTATTTGGAAACGAATGCCTCAGGGTCATAATTTTGTAATAATTGGAAAAGGAACAATAATGATATGTGAGATTAATAAATATAAGGTTTAAAATTAATATAAATATAGCTTCTGAACTGAACTGAAATTTGAATCCTAATGTTCTTGACCATTTTGGAGCAAAATTATATTCATATCTCAAGAAACTGAATTGATTTTTTTTTCCAATTATGTATAATTATGTAATTCAAGTTATAAAATTATTAGTCTCATAATGTGCTGAATTGTATCAGAAATCCTGCCTCATGAGGTGATTAGTGCTGAATTTGATTTGGAAGCTCAGAAGAGAACAGTTTGTACAGTTAGTTAAAAGTATAATGTCTACAAATTGTCATTATTTGTGTGCCTGTTGTGTGTTTTTTTTTTGCTTTTTTATTGCAGTTGTAGTCCATATGGCCTGAATCTATTGTCAGTAATGAGCACTGATGGCAGCAAACGAGATGTGTCAGTGCCCATCACAATAGGAGAATGTTAAAGAGATTAGCCATATTAGTGATGCCTCAAAGCCTGCCCTCATACCTTTGCTTACCAAGAGTACTCACTATGTATGCACCACCACTTAGCATTTACATTGGCATGCAAGCTCAACACCATCATTCTCCCCATGGGGATAAATAAATGGGACCGTACAAAGAGAAATGAAAGTGCAATTCATGATGTCTTTTTTCACAAAACTGTACAGTTACACACTGAACCAGCTTATATGCACTAGTGTAAACATGCAAACCTTGTGTGTGACATGTTACCTTGTGTTACACATATGGTAACATGTACACACATTAGAATTATCACCCTCTTAACAGTCAAGACCTGATTGCAAACCTCAGATATGTGCTTGTATAAAATCTTTGTCACCATTTAGATATTCCATCTGACAGGTATAGGAGTGTAGCAGTAATGACAAACACCTCACTTTACCTCCGTTTTGTTGTCCCTAAGCATCTTGAGAGACAAAAGGAAAGAGCAAAGCACATAATTACCATGTTTGGCACGAAAGACAAGTGGACAACCCCATATTATCAGTCGCAAGGTGAAATAGTTTGTCTCCTCCTCCGTGACAGGAGAGAAAAGTGGGACCCAACTGGTTGTTTCTCAGTACTTATTAAGGTGGGACTAAACTGGCATTTCACAAACAAAAGGGGTAAAAATGTCTTATTTTAACTGTTAATCATTCATTGCAGCATCTGCACAGATGTGTGAGGTTTTTAAAAAAAAAACTTGCATCATGTGCAATTTTGTATTTCACACAGCTTATCATCACAAAACTAATATGAAGTAAACTCTATGTACTCTTGTTTAACTCTCCATCTCCAAGATCTCCTCAGTTCAGGCAACTGATTCACATTTAATCTCCCAGGGCATTAATGTGACGATAACTCACACTCTCATTCACCACCACTTGTCCTAATTGGGATGCCTGTTTTTTCAAACATCCATCGAGTTAGTGGTAGTATGTTAGCCTGGCTGATGTCTGAACCTTCAGATAGGATATGCAGGTGTTGTTAAGGCAACTTAAACTCCAGCAAAGTGTGGAAATCAGAACAGGGAGATTTGACAATAGGAGGTGGAGGAAGAAGGAGTGCAATTAGTGTGTGGCCGTGCATCTGTAGAGATCATCTGTAGGATGAACACAGTTGGTGGTTGTGTTTGTATACGGGTTGGAGTTTTTTAAAAGACTGTCGGTTGTATCCCTAAAATATGAAAACCAATTCCTGAGCCTGATATTTCCTCAATATCCAAAGTAAATAGTATTCCAAATTATAAACAGGATTTGTTTTTTTGGCATAGGTTTTTGGGTGTAATATCTATTCATGATGTGAATAAGTTGTAGGGATAGGAAATGCTTTGTGAGAGGGTTTATCAAGCTGTTTTTGGGAATGGCTTGATTTTCTTAGTGAAGATGGAAAGCATATAATGGGACCGGAGCAGCGTCAGGCTTACTCAATTATTTTGTGTGGAGTCAGGGATAAGCAGCAATCCTGTGTGAAATCTGTTTGCACTCTCCCCCAGATTTCTTCATTACACAGTATCTACAAGATACTAGTGAGGGGTTATCACACTGTAGTGTGGGTGAGGAAGCAGGGCTATGAGAAGGGAAGAGGGTTAAATGATCATCTGCGAGACGGACAATTTAAGTCCCTGTACATTAATTAACTTCGTCATTCCAGAGAAATCTCCCGGTCTGCTCACATGCTTATAAATTACCCTCTCGCTCCCTACAGCCTTTTCCCCACTGATACCACCCGCAGACAGGGAGGTAATAGATTGGAGGTACAGTGGGGCTGTGCTGTTATTTCTAGAACCAGAACAAAATGCAGCTTCCACGGGCACTCCTCATTTGCTTTGGGCCCCTCTGGGAGTTACATCTGCATGTGCCGCCCGCATGCCTGCTCGCTGCCTGCCGCCATGCTGAGCATATTACCATATTCATAATGCCAGCAGATACTTATTATAAATACCACACCTGTGCCACTTTTCTCCACATACTTGTCCACATATTAGAGCTGGATCAGTGATGGGCCATAAGATTCAAGATTCCTTTGTCAATTAGCATTTCATTCTCACACAAGAGAATGAAATGCCGTTATTAACCAGAGGTGCAGAGCAAATATAATAAAAATTATAGCTAAATAGATTAAATATAAGAAATAGATAAAATATATCATATGCTAAAGGGGATGGAAGTCAGATGTACAGTACAGATGGCTGACTTCTCCCTGTGTAGTGGGTAATGAGTGTAATTAGAATTATTATTTTTTGCATTTGTTTTGGCCAGCTTGATTCACAGCAAGAGTTAATGATATAAATGTGTTCAGTGCTCAAAAACAAAAAAATGTGTCACACTGTATAACAGGTGTTCTGTCCTCAGGTTGTGCATGCATAATTAGTACATACATTTTAATAACCGGTGAAAGTGTCTCATTGAACAACCTTTCCAGACCTGAAATGAAACACTGTTTAAATAATATCAAGCCAGTAGTCAGGCTCAAAGATGCATAATGTTCACTTTTACACAGTGTTAGAAGAAAAATCAACAAATTATATAATTATTATATAAAATTTTACAATAAGTAACAACAAATAACAATTACAATAAATAATGTCTAATCTAAAATCAGAATTACTAAAAGTAAATGTTTGACCAAAAAACTGACTTCGGCACTCTGGCACAGTTTTATGCTTCTAGCCCTTTGACTTTGACCTGAAAATGAAAAAAGCTGGTACACAGAAGAGGAAGATAACAAAAAAAAAATAGGAGCAGTAGTTTTTGACTTAACAGGAGACTTAATTTATGCTCTGTCAGCTTAAAGAACGTAATATTTTGAAATGAATGCATGGTAGAAAGGTACGGAGTGGTACTCTACATCCTACCAACTACCAACCAGCTAAAGTTGTTTTGATCTGTGACATAACAGATTACCCAGAAAATGCCTAATATTGATTCCTTGCTAGTGCTTGTATACTGAGACAAAAACAGTAGTCCAGTTAAATGGCCTTACCTGTGTATTCCATTAACTGTGCATGGAAACATACAGATTGTCTTGCATAAAACATCCATTAACACTTGACACTCTACTGTACTTACAGGTCACACTGTAAAATTCTGTCATCCTCTCCTAGTTGATGTGCAGCACAGATGGAGTCCTCTACAACTAGATTCAAGTGACAGTCCCTTGTGATAATGTGACATCAGAGATGGGACCCAACATCTGGCATTGTTTCAAGCACACCTAGTTAGAGGGTTCTTTGTTGCCACCACACAACATGTCAAGCTTATTAAAGTTTCATCAGCACTCACAAGAAAGCCTTGGTGATGACAACATGAGGGCACATAACCCCTAAGGAATGAAATGAATGGAATATTTTCTAAAAAAAAAAAAAAAAGATAGTGATGCAGACAATTTATTTACATTTATAATTGGCCTATTTGTGTAACTGTATATGTTTACTTGCCCATGTTCTTCAGCTGTTTGTGCAACAGATTTATTAGATGAGATTTATTGTACTTGTATGCACAACGCATACTACGCTAAGTTTACAGAAGCTTATTTATTCAAATGTAGCCAATGTTGATTATAGAGCCCAGGTCACTGAAACCTAAGACAATGAATGAAGGTAAATTTTATTTGTCAACAGATTTGCTGAATATCAAAAATGCACTGTATGCTATTTGTTTGTTTGTTAATTAAGTTATTGTGCTTTTTTGCCCTCAGTAGATAAGTGACTACATGGTTTCTATAATGTGCTGTTTTATGTGTGCATCAGTACAGAGTATGATGCTGGATGTTTCCTGGAAAAAGGTTTCCTTAATATTTCCTTTATTAATGTTTTCTTGGCAGGTGTATATTGCCTTAACAGATGGTTAGTACCTGCTGGTTTAAGCTTCAGATCAGTAGGATATGTGGGCTTTTAATGTATTTTCTACAATGTTGTATATACACTTTTGCCTTGTGGTTTCCTTAAAATTGCATGATTTTTTTTTTTTTAGACTATTGATTAGTCGGACTTGTCTCTGACACGTGTGAACACGTTTTAAAATGAAGGGCTATTCAGGTACCACAGTCTGACTAATATCACATAAACTAACCTTGACTGAGCATAAAAGCTGCCACATATCCCTGGAGATGGAAATAATTGTAAAACACAAGTAAATAATTCTCACTCTCTGTGAAGTATTACCTTAAAATGTGTGGTACCCATACATCAGCAAGCATCGACTACCCATGGCCCATTAGTGAGGCTGATGAGCCTTAGAAAGGCCAATTGTGTCCAAGCATCCCAGCAAGAGGAAAAAGCCATTTAGTTGGTTAGAGACCTCTACATCTTGGACCTTCACGCAGGTGTTTCATCTGCTTGCTGTTTGAATGGTTGAGTGTTGTTTGAAAGTGATGAATGAGAGATGATATAAGCAGTCAGTCATCTATTCATCATTATGGCACAGTACCTCAAGGACAAAAGTTTCCATACATCTGTTTACAAACATTGCAGTCATGAGGATTGTCGGATTGTTTGCATTATGTAAAATGAACAGAGTCATTTTTGGTAGCGTGTCATAAATATTAAGGGTGAGATGGGAGATTATTTTCTGGAGCATTTTTGACTGTATTACTTAAAATTCTCTTCACACCCCAAATGTAACCAATTAATTAATGCATTGTCACAGAAATAAAATTTGTAACCTGTGGAGCAGACAGGCCCGTAAAAACACCATCCAAACATAATAAATGGCCCAAACAAAATAACTGGATCAATCGTATCAATCAAACTGTCATCTACTCCTCCCTCCCCCTATGCGCATCCCCCTCTTTGTGCACCAATCTCGCATGCTCACATATGAAAAAGACAACGTCAGAACTCACGCTAGCTTGTAGAGTCTAGAATCTTCGCTCGAGCCTGAATGATTTACTGCCACCTTCCTCGGGCCCTGACGGTCTGGGCTCGTGATCATGTTTTTCAAAAAGAATTTGCCTGTGTGCTTAACGTCACCGGTGTGTTGTCACTCACTCATCGTCGCTCTCAGCATTGCACACACACATATACACCTGTCCTGTCTCTAAAATTGGTAAGGACACGCTGGCTTTCTCCAAATATTGGTGGGGACATGTCCCCACTGTCCATACGCAAACCCTTGGTTATAACGGCCCACTTCACATTTTTGAGAAAAACTGCTGCCAAGGAAAAAGGCTGATGCAAAGCAATCCAAGACCAGAGTGAACATCGGTGCTGCATTTTAACCTTGCCGACAAGTGAAAGTCAACTGGACAGTTAGGATAACATTATGTCTTTGTGACCTTTTTGAGAGTGTTTGTAGTTTTCCGGCATTATGTTTTCATTGCCCTTAAATCCATGTGATCTTAATGATCTTTCTGAACAACCAGAGCGCGTCCCCATGCTCTGGAGGTGTGTCTTCAGAGGGAAGCCCAAGGAAAGGGGCTTGGACTTCTGAATTCAAACTATAGCCTGCTCCAACAGTTTTTCCAGAATCTCCCGCTCTACCTTTAAATGTTGATTAAAGTGCCTCTGAATCTGACACACTGAAACAATACAGCTTTAGACTGATGAATCTCACAGCATGTTTTTCTTATGAGCATCTTGATCCCAACAATGCAGGTGTTTGTAAGTCTGTGAGCGTAATTCATCGATATGACAGTGACCTGAATCAAGATGTAACAGATGTCTCACTCTGTTGGATTTCATGGAACTGGAGACACACTCAGTTCACCTGTGTGTTAAACGGTGGTGTTATCATCAGTTGTTCTCTTCTTTCAAACTGAGAATCTTTGACAAACACTGACAGGGGCATGCAGAGAGCACACAAACACGAACCGGCAACAGCCATGTTTAATTTAGAGTTGTCATCCGGTTAATTTGTTACAGCTCAGCGGGCAACACTTGTGATTTTATAGCAGCATAATTTGTTATACACTGTTAAGGATAATGATTTTTGCAAATGATTATTAGGGTCAGGAGAACCTCCTCCTCCCACAGTGGTGTCATACTTCAGGAAGTTTCAATGAAGACATCATGTCAGATTGGTATACATTGCCCAACCTTTTACTTTAATGTATTTTATAGTCTTTGGGCTGATTGTCAACTATCATTTCAAATGGAGGACCACCTGTTTTGGGCTAGATTTGTTGATCAATCCAATAGTTAATCATATAAAGCTGACAATTCTGAAATTTCTTTTGAGTTTGCCAAATATGAACTTTCAGCACTTTTTCAGTGCTTTGAACTGAGTATCTTTGGGTTTTAGACTACTCACACCTCAACAAACAACAATTGTCTATGTCATTCTGGGTGCTGGGAAACTTAAGCAAGAGCTTAAGCTTTGGACTGTTGGTAATGTGTGTTATTTGCTTTGACTCTTCCATCCTTATGATGTTTTCCTTTTATTCTCCTCTACTTTTATCTAACCTACCCTCTATTTTTCTTTCTCTGTCTCACAGGTGCCATTCTAACACCCAAGTTGTCTCAAGTGGAGTTCAGCCTCGGTAAGTCCTGTGTTTATTTTAATAACTCCAAAGTTTTCTTTGCTTCAAAGGGAAGTACTAAAAGTGGAGCCATCCAACATGTTGTTAGCATATTTGCAGGCACTTACATGGATGGCTGTGGAGGTGATTTGACAAGTGCACACTTTTGGTAATGTCAGGTCCTTTTTTAATTGGCCCAGAAACACAACAAATGTTTATGGCCTATGAATGGTTTGTATTCATGGCTAACATTATTCCATAAGTCTCACATGTTACTCCATAAAAAAAGTCACATGCTTACAGATACAGTAATGCAGAGATCACACTGGCACATCTGTAGACATCCTAACATATTTCTTTCAGTTTTAAAACACACAGAGGGCAATAAGGACAACATAACCAGAGTACGGCAAAATAGAGGCAGAAGGATCCTTATAAGCTTCTTTTTTAAATAACCCCATTCATTTTAATGCACCTAAGTTGTTGGATTTTATATCTGGAGAATGTAATATTACTCAGGTCAATGTACAGAATGCTGAAAAATTCTTTTTATTTCTGAGAGTCAAAACTAACAGCATTCATGATCAGTTTTCTGTTTGTTGTTTTTTGGATATTTATCAAGTTTCCTAGTGTTTTGAGACTGAATACGGAGACAAGGAAGTTTCTCTTTCTGAATAGATTTGGTTTCTAAACTTTAATTTTATGTTATGAGGACCATTTTATAAATGTATCCTCCTTAGTGTCACTTGATGACTTTCTGTCCTGGAGAAACGTACCATTAAACACATCTGACCAGTTTAATCGATTTTAAAGTGTTTAAACCACAGATGTATGTTTATTCCTGACAATTAACCGTCCTGGTGGTCCCATTGTCTTTGCATTGAGGTCAGATTACAATGAGCCTTAAGGGCATTTGACAGATCATTGAGTTTGTGGGGTTCAGTAGGAGTCATTTATGCGAAAACATTCACACACTGATAATGTAGACATCTACACAATACATACACGTCTAAAATAATATAAAGCTTTTGTAATGCTAAGTTTGGTTTCTAAATGTCCTTTCTACTTGAATTTTAATTGAAAATCTTAACTGTACATTGAGGGTCTGTACAATCTGATGGTAAACATTTTATTATGAAATAAGGTACTGTTGATGGCTAAAGGCAAATGAAAATGTTTTTAACTCTAATAACAATAAAAATAATAACCATGGACTAATACTGCAGCCTGTTACATCATGAGAACCTCTAACTCCTGCTCAAAAACTGTATATGTTGTGAAAAACAAGGCTAACTAAGCTTAAGGCTTTATCCACATGGAAATGGAACAAAATATAAACTAAAAAAAAAAGATTGTTTTACATTGGCATAGTTTCAGGACGTGTCTTAAAGATTACATTCAATGAAAAATTAAATTTCTGATGTTTTTGGGTGTGTCCCCGTGTCCCTCCCATATCTAAGCATCACTAAAGTGTTACAATAAACACTTCAGCCACTTTTGAGAAAAAAGAGCTTCTCTGTTTATCTGTGCTCAAGCAAGCAGTTTTGAAAAGTCGAGTTTAGTTACGCAACTAACACATTTGACGTGCAACGAACCCTCCCCCAACAGCTGCTCCCAGTCATGGGCATGAACATTCAACCTGAAGAAGAAGAAGCTGAATCGCTTCCACCATTACAACTGTTGTATTGGTTGAAAGCAACGTGTCTTAGAAGAAAGGTTCAGTTCATTGTTGCTCTGTTGCTGGTTGTCAAAAACAACACCAGACGCTTCATAGATTCCCTTCTAATGAGGAAAAAAGAGCAGAGTCGATATCTTTCATTTTTGATAGTAATATCCTTGCTAAGATTCCTGAACTGCTGTTTGTTTGTAGCAGTCACTTTGAAGTGAATACAAACTTTGGGCAATACAACGTGGGACTCATCAGCAGGAAGCAGCTCCAGGCAGAGATCAGTCTGTGTTTCTCTCAGCAGCGGTAGAAAATGAGAGAGCATTTGTCTCAGATCCACGATACTGTTTACTAACACACCGCTGCACGAGTTGTGTGGAAATGTGTGTATTTTGGTGTCTGCTTGCGAGTGTCTCAGGTTAGCACATATGCTAACTACTGTGCGGCAGGAAGAGATCATGCGTGCTTTCTGTTTGTCTTGGCTTGCTGTTTTAAAAGCAAATCACTGCATGAGCTGTGAGAAACCATGTGCATAGGGAACAACTTATTAATGGTTTATTTTACATGTAAATTAAACCACGCAGGTATTCAAACTGACGCTCCTGCAATTTGGGGGCGAAGCACTGCTCAGCATTTAGTCCGCTCGTAGCTGGCCAATCACAAGCTAGTGAGAATGTGCTTGGTAGCTGGCCAATCGCATAAGACTTAGTGTTCTGGAGGTTGGGCATTAGCTCCGAAACAGAGCGCCTGTTCAAATGCTGTCAGAGATGAGCAATAAACTGTCTTAATTCGAAGAGGCTTTGAGGTTTTTGACCATAAATATAATCTAGTTTATCTAAGTAGACATCAGTAATCTCTATTTTTGGTTCAAAAATACCATTCTATGTCTCCTTTAAAACCTCCCAAAATAAATCCAAATGCTGTAGTCCATATGCCAGGCCTGTATATGGCACTGTAGCAAAACTGGAGAAGAAGGCGTTGACCATACGCATAAGGCCTGTGCACTGTGTACACACTTTATTTTTTTTAAAAGTAAAACTATATTCAACTAAACATACATTGCAATGTATACCATCACAGAGATAGAGACAGAGTGAAGAAAATCAGGGGGACTAAGGAAAGAAAATAAGTTATCATAAAGCAAACATACCAAACAATCACACACAGGAAGAGGAAGTTGACAGTGACGAAGTTAAGCAAAAGGGTTGGATTATGACATCATCGTATTAGCCTCAGTGTCTCTCGTTTCATGGCTCCCAAAATGCTGTTTCATGTTGATAATATGCCAATACGATAACAAATGCAAGATTTTAACCTCTAAAGTTTGGACAGTTTTCATTGTAACTCCTGTGTTTAATAACATTGGTTGTGATGGAAACTACCATTCATTATGTTTTCATGCACAAATTAGTCAGACTACAACCATAGCTTGACTACACTAGCATCAAATTACAACATACAACATGCATTATCTTAATTAAATGTTATAGGGAAGAGCGAACTGAAGAGTTCACACAATGAGCAAGCACTATAAGCATCAGAGGAGAGAAACAAGCATTCTTTTAACAGGAAGGCATCTCTGTCAGAACCAGACTCAAAGATGTGCATCCATCTGCCTCAGCCAGTTGGGGTGAAAGGAAAAAATGATAGGTAGGGGACAAATGGGGGGGAGAAAATGAAAGAGGGAGGCGAGGCAGAAGAGTCAAGACAGTTCTGAAAGGCTCAAAGTAAGGGAGCTAAAGAACCAGGTTAATGTCACATAATAATGTTATAGTCATGTCGTGAGTGTGAGGAGTGAGTGAGTTTACTACGGAAGTTCCCCAAGCAGTATAGGCTGATAGGAGCATAACTAAGGGATGGTTCAGGTTTCCCTGAGCCAGATCTAACTATAAGCTCTATCAAAATGGAAGGTGTTGTCGAACTTTAAATACAGAGAGGGTGTCCTCTTTCCCAGCCAACATGCACAGAGTGCCCAGGCCAACTTAAGTCTGTCTTTATTCCCACTGAATGTATACATGCTGTAGTAGCTCGACCCCAAATTGCATTATCTTGGTCTGTTAGTCCAACTTTGAGAAATATGATATAGCACAATTTCAGTCGGTCTGACATGTTTTGCATGTACTGCATTTGAAATGTCTGCCTTTGTTTCGTCTTTTCTAATGTCATGCGAATGGAGTGACTGAGCGTTAAGTACAGTTGTTGAAGAGCTCCAGCTTGTTGACAATGTGTTCATGTGATGCTAAATTAGACAAGTTGTTTAGTCTCCTGGGAAGAGATGAAAGAACAGCATTGTAAGCAGGAGATAGGTTAAGCTTCCTTCATTCCTCTTTCAAACATCTGTCCTCTGTCCAAAATGTGCACATCTGTATCCTCAGTGGAAATTACAGTGAGCATCACCCAAGATGTTATATTCTTGACCTTCACCACAAACTCCAGTAGCCTCTTCAGTAGCATCTTCCAGAAGACCAGTTATTATTGATTCAATGACTTTGGACCTGTGACCTGGGTGAATGAGACTCAAAAGAGACATTGTACTGAAAGCTAGTGCGGCACTTTGCGAAGAAGTGTGATTGACTTCCTGTCAGTTCTTGTCAAAACTCCAGTTGCTGTTTTGTGAATTACCTGCAGCTGCTCCACACTCTACAGAGTAGGAAAATTATACAAATTATTAGAACTATTAGTGCAAGGTTTAAATTGTGAACACAGAGTGTCCAGCCTTTGCAAATAATGTTGCTGCTAATTAGCATTTAATTATATCACTGAAGACAAATTTGGCATTCAGGGGATTAGTGCTGTCCTTAGATGATAATGATTAAAGGGGAGCTCTCTTTAACACATGAAGTTGTTTACTCATCACGAGGAGTACCACTCTGTCTTGTAAAACAGCTATTCACTGTTATCTGCAGATCCTCAGCCAGCTCCTTGAATATTGACGACAAGTTTTTTCCTCAAGAAGTAAAATGAAACCTTAAAATTCAACTGTCTACCTAAAGCTTCCCAGTAAGTAAAACTAATACAACATTTTCTCCTTAGTTTTGTGTAGACCCATGGTTCTCAAACTGTGGTATGTGTACCACCAAGCTTTCTCTGGTGGTACTGCGAGGAAAATCAGAAATACTGTCCCACTGTATAAACCAGGGTATGTGATTGGAGTGGAGTTGAGGATTTTGACCAGAGTGCATAGAAAATGAAACTAATAATAAAAGTAATAATTACAGTTACCTTATCTCTCGCTCCATCTTAATATACTTTCACTATACCAGTGTTTGAAGTATGCTGAGAGAGAATCTTTTGGAAATAAATGCCTCATTGCAAAATAGTTTGGAAATTTTGTTTTTTGTATGCGTAGTGTATTTGTGATTGGGAATTTGCAAATGTTTTTTGAATTATATGTAATTAATACAAGCTTGAGGCTGCGTTCACATATGAAACAGCAAATGACATGCATTGTATTAAAGTGTTTTACTAGTTTAAAGTAATGTTTTTTCAGTTGCTTATAAATCCACAGGAGTCATAAGCAGCACAACAGTCGAAGGGCATATTTATCTCCACTCGACAGCCCTTATTTTCTTCCCTTTTTCCCCCGACCCACTGGCAAACAGGTGTGCCAAATGGCGCCACATGCAAATAATGTTGTCAAACTAATTGAAGCGTTGAAATAATTATCATGATGAATAATTGTCTTCTGGAGATGAGCATATATTTGTCTCCTGTGGCAACTCCCAAGACTCCCCTCTCAATTAAATGGAATTTAGATTCATTGTGCGGTCACAGAGGCCCTCTGCATTAAAACTAATTTCCAGAAAATTCATAGTGAAAGAGCTCAGCATTCCAATCAAACAAAGCAAACAGCATTGTGATTGAAGTCTCCAGCATTGGTAGCAACAGTATTACTCCTATTGCTCCATGATTATGGTCATTGAGGCCTTGGTATATTATGTCACAATATTGTTGAGTTTAATTTTACCCAAGCCAACCTTTGGTCATTGCAACAATCCTTTCTTACATGGGCCTCCATTTCTTTGGGTCTGTGCAGGTGCTAGTCTGTAGTTAACAATCATGATTGCTGACTGCCTACTGTAGCTTGCGAACCAGCTATCCCTTTAGCTACTAACTCTTGTTGAGACTTGGATCAAACCACAAAACAGTGCTGCATGGACTGGGCTCTCCACTAACTACAAATCTGTAGAGAGTGGATCTCAGATTTTCTCTCACATATCATTTTTACAGAACTCTCCACTCTGATGGAATGGCTCTTATATTTGACAGAAACCCTATGGACAGATAGAAAGGCAGCTTACTCCAGGGCATGGGTAGCTGCTGTTACACCATTGTGTCACACCCACTGCATACCCCACTAGATGATCTTTCAGTGGAAGGAAGTTGCAATACATGCAAGGAATGTATTGCATGTAATTTACCCACTTTCATGACTCCTCATAAGACTGCTAAATTCAGATGATACCAAACTGTATCTGTCCTTGCAACCTGATCTGGATGGTTCTGGGAGCAGATCTTTACTTGCCTCTTGTGCACAAGGATGAAAGAACACAACCTTTAATTAATCCTCTCCAGAACTTCACTGAACTTTGAGGCATTCTTACCAAGAAACTCAGGCATCACATTGTCAACACAAATGTTGCCTCTCAACCTTTCACTTAGAAAAGGTTTTAAAAACTTGGGTTGAAACAGTGATTACTGACCAGCTATCATTTTCTGGTCATGCTGTGTCTGTGTAATGGCTGTGCCACTTGCCTTATACAAAATGAGATCAGATGAGATCAACCCAAAAGGACAATCTGCTGCTTATTGAACTGACTACTCATGGCTGCAAAAATCTAATTCAAGTAAACAATATTTACCTGGAGATGTCTGGGTCTGCACTATAGGGATTTCCTTTTGTGAGGCCAATGCATTAAACATCTCTATGCATTGCCAGTGATACCTTAATAACACATTGATCTACTAGTAGTTTACTACAGTACTAACATAATGTGATTCACCCCATTGTGTTGTATAATTCAACAAGATTCAATGCCAAACAAATTTTTGCACCCCTGTGTATTTGACACATTAAACTAACAATGCAATAGACCAGTTATTTTCACACATCATATTTTATTAGCTTACTTTTCCAAATACTGAAGGTCATAGTTTAAAATTATAAATTCACTGTCCTTATGAAACAAACTTACACCAGTCATCAAATCATCAAGTAAAAAACTTACAGCTAACAAACCACTGTCAAGGTTGTTATAATAATCAGGTGAAGTGTGATACTTAGTGCTAGGGGATCAGTAAATATTACCTTCCCTTGTTTGCAGCCATGTATTCTTTTTTAAAATATATATGTAGGACTTAAAGCTAATTACGAGGGCTTATGCTGCCAAATTAATACATGTTTAGTAAATTATTTGTATTCAGGACCAGGCAGTTTCTCTTGTGTACAAGCCATCATAATAACCTCTCTCATAGGCCACAGTTTTCCTTTCCTCCCTTCATGTTGGTCTATCATTATCTCCACTCTCACTCAGACTTCCTTCCTTAAACTCTAAATGTCTCTCTAAGGGACTCTGTTGCCCTTTCGCTCTTACCCTCTCTCTTTCCCTTTCCTGCCACCTTCTCCCAGCATCATAATAGCCATGACCTTAGAGAGTGAGACTAAGTGTTGTATCCCTGTAAGAGATGTTGCATGAAAGACTGCTGCTACATGGTTGGGAACTCAGTCTAATTTCAGTGACCAGGATGGCTGTTTTTGTGAGGTCATGAAGACAACATGAAATTGGATAGGTTTCATAAAGAAAACATTATAAAGCAACACCATGAAAGAAAAAGAAAGATATGTCTCTTTGGCATCCAATGTGCCTTTGATTGCATGTAGCATAATTATTTTACTTTTACCCCTCCTCTGTTCTGTCTTAATTTGCCATTAGTTGGTTTACATTGGAGTCAATTGTCTGGTGTGTGGCAGCATAGTGGCAGTATATGCTGCTCTTGGAATGAGAACAGGTTGTTCTCTCACATGAGTAAATATAAGGCCATTTTTATGGAAAGTTAAAACAGCCTAACACTAAGATCTAAGACAGAAAGGGAATGTGAAATCTAAAAAATGCATGCATGAGTTTTGGTCACTCAATGAGACATTGTAAACAAATAAGACATTTGCTGTCCTTATTTACTCAAGTCAATCACTCAGAATGGATAAATCCCATTTTTACTGAAATAAGTTACCCCAAGTAATTTTTTGGAAATGTGTAGAGTTTTCAACAAATATGCTTTCATTTAAGAGGGGCATGATGTCTAATTAGTTTGTCCAAACAATCCAAAAATGGATCCAATCTCCCACAAAAGCAAACAAACTGCACTGAAGGTTCTACATGATGTGGCTTACTAGACTTTAGTAAGGCCACCCAGATAATTTTCCACCCAGCTTTATTTCTTGTAGTTGTATTGGTTGCCTCATTGCTCAATGATGCATATGTGAGACATACACTCATTTACTTTTACATATTCTCTTTCATCGTCTCCTTTGGGAACGTATAGCAGTGTATAGATCAGTGGTTCATGAACTCATTTCTGATGACCCATATTGACTTTAATTCTTTCAAGTTGCAGTCCAAGGAAATGGCAGCTATTAATACTGTATTTCCGAACCTCTGATGCCCTTCAGATATCAGATCTATTCAGATTTAAATGTGCTGATTACATTTATCCATAGAATATGTGAACTTCAATCAGAAATGTGATACATAAAAGGGTTTTCTTTCTTTCAGCAGTATTTGGGTCTTTTGTGTAATGTAATAAAAAGCATTTGGGTTACATGTCTCTGGGTTTTCTTTATGATGACCACATTCTCTGATGTTTGTCATGATTTACTTAATGCTCCTCTTCTCCTCTACACCCTCTGACAGTGCTAGAAGTACTGCATTCAAAATTTTAGCAAAAATATGAATACCAAAAGTATAGCTAAAATCAACATTCAGAATGGGCTCTTTAAGAATTGGATTGCACATATTGATGCACATATTTCAGTGCATAGTAAATATCATACACTGATTTAGTATATCTAAGATGGACCACGGTTTAATAATCTGAAAGCATAACTCATTAGTTGATATAAATTTCAGTTTGAACTGAATCTTCAAAATAATTAACCATTAAAGGTAGAATAAATATTGGGTAGTAGTGCCGTTTAAATATAAGTTCATCATAATTAGACTTTGATATGGTCCTTGTTTGAATGTAGTTGATTACCTTTTACCCCTGCTACCAAAGTCACACCAATCCTCCACCTCATTCTTGAATAATTGTGTCAGATCATGGATGTAGAGACAGAATTGATGACTTTGATAACCCGCTTGTCAGTCTAACAAAATGACACGGTGTCCTTTAAATATATCAATGGAGAATACTTTATAGAATTGAAGGAATGAGCAAATGCAATCTGTCTTCATCAAAACTGTGCCACATCATTTAAATGTAACGGATGGATTTTTTTTTTTTTTTCATATCGCTATTCATTGATCTGTCTTTCAGGCCCCAATAACTTACACCATGAGTTATGTACAACTTGGAGCTTTGAAGAAGAGCTCAAGTAGAAAAGGGCTCTCCCCCCCCCCAAAGGCAAGTTGAGGTTGACAGTTTCATAAATTGGTAGTGTGTAATGTATATCTGACTTTAACCTTAACCCTTAACTATTCACAATAACTACTCTAAGGTAGTTGGAGAGCTTTGCTAATTATATATGTAAAATGCACCTATTGCACTGTTAGACCTTTTCAGCAGCCTCCACAGTGCTCTTGGTGACTCAAATGCACTGCAGTCCTTAATTTGTGTACTTTGAAAGTTTGCTGTAAGGAGTGACCAGCAAAGTTGGGACAACTTTGAATGGCTCACAATGAGCTCCCCAGTCATTTCTTTACTACTCCCTAACAAGATCTATGTATCCAGCCTTTTGCCACTTGTTTGCCAGTCTCTCCAGGGGAAAATTATTTCCAGCCAATATGTGTAGTCTCCAACATTAACATCATTTTCTGTATTCCGGTGAATTTTAATAGGTCACAAAATGAAGTGACAAATAATAGAACGGTTTTGACATGCTGAAAGTGTTACTCCTTTCTTTCTGGCAAATGCAGGCAAAATACTCATTAAATCAGTGTTTTTGGATTGTGCTTAAAAAATCCAAGGACACACACAATAGCTGTGTATCTGCAGTGTTAAAAAATTTCTGCCTCCCTGAACTCCTTCTTCTTTCTTCAAGTAAATTTTTGATCTTCACTCTGCTAAAATCCTCTGACATGATCCCATTTATCTACACTTGCTAAAAATCAAACCTACTGCCATGGAACAGGATGAAAGAGCAAATCTTATAACCTCAAAGTTTTTATTTTCATTATTATTATTAATTTAAACTTTACTCACAAAGCAATATTGTCTTGTCTTTGAGTGTCTTTTTATTGTAAAATCGGGTAGCCATTACAAATGGATCATGTGCTGTACCAGAATTGATTTAATAATATAAAAACACCACAGCCACATGCTGTAATTTACTTCGGGCTATGTGTTTTTAAATTTCTATCATATGAAACTGATGTTCACTGAACTTCCAATGTAACTACAGAAATTAGCATTTTCCCTTTGCTAAGAGTTGCACATGACACAGCATAAAGGATTGATGAAGAAAAAAACGTTGTTGTTGTTTTTGTTGTTGTTTTTTGTTACTCGTGGTTGAAAGCACACCACAGGTAAAGAGGACGTCTTAGCTAAGTGTCAAAGATAGACTCATCAGCTTTGATGATGAATCAGCGAGTATTATAACTCTTCTTTAAAGTGCCAGATTCCCTATGAAGGAGTAATGGGATGCACACTCTCCCTGTCCATGGCAGCCAGCAAAGCTGCATAATTTGTCATCAGAAATTAATAAAACTGATACATCTTTCCTAGAGGGAGTCCTGCTTGTCTGGCTGCCATTTTAATATAATATTTAGACACCTACTTTATTTGTCAGTCTACTGTATATTTTATTTCCCCAAACATGAATTGTGTTTTCAGTGGGTAAAGGCAGTAGTTTTAGCTCCTTAAAACCTTAGCGGTGATTCAGCTCTTTACTTCTCTCACTTGTGCTCTAATCTGACAGGGGATATTTTATAAAACCTCCGTTTATTTCCTGTTGCTCCCTTGCCATTGGCTTATTTATTTTAGTCACAGCTCTGTCTGATTTGTGTCACTTTATGTCTCTTGTAAATATTCATTCAACCTCTCAGTTGTGATTTTTTCTTCGCACTTTCCCTCTTCTGTCTTCTGTCCATCCACTCCTCTCTCTTCATTCCACTGGCTCTCCCTCTTTCCCTCTCTTTCCTTTGCTGTAGCCTGTAATGATCTGGTGGCCACCGGCAGAGACAGGAAGCCCAGTGCTTTGGTCCAGGTGGCTGTCATAGATCCTCACAAGCAGCACCTCGTCACTCAGGCCTGCACAGAGATAGTGGAGGTACGGCAACATACACCATCCCCTTTCTGTCTCTCTCTGATCTTTGATGTTTGTTTTTTTGCTGAGTCTCTGGGTCACTGGGTCTAGGTTGATGTTCTCTCCATCTCTGTCTGCCGTTCTTTTGCCTCATCTTTTTTCCCCCAGTCTGACTCACTGAACTGGAACAGACAAAGAGCGTTAACCTTCAATTTCCTGTAAAAGTTCAGCCCAGACAACTATAATGGTGTGTGAGCTTTCAATCAGTATCATCTCTCAGTATGTGTTTGTGGGTTTAAGGGATTCTTACAGTTAGGACGTTTTTGCATTTCTTGACCTCCTTAAGGGCTCATTTTATTTCCCCCAGTGTCACAGTGCTATTGCAAATGGCAACAGCTGCACAAGTGTTTTAGCCGGCAGCAACTGCCCCTTGCTCCATGCTGGAACACCCACTTACACACAAGCACATAGTTTTTTTTTCTTTCCTTGTGTGAAGGCAGAGTTTCCTGACGCATAAAAATGAGACAGTTTTATTTTCCATCTAATGCAGTAAAGCTGAATTAGCAGTACTTTTCCTTTCAAAGACTGCATTTGAACTGCTTTTTCCCCCTCAGTCTCATCAAGGGACTCAAACAGTGTGTGTGTGTTTGAGAGAGAGAGAGAGAGACGGGCAGAGAGAGGGGAAACACAGGATGTGGTAGGGTACTGTATGCTGGTCTGAGGCAGCTCAGACTTCTGCTGGAGTTTTGATTTCATGGCAGTAACGTTTAGGACAAGGAGTAGAATCTGAAGACATGGACTGCTTTCGACTTCAGAAAAATAGGGTATGTGCACATTCTGTATGTTTTGATTTTTTTTCAGTTTTAAATGAGAGGTTTGCAACTGTATAAGAAGGTGTTTATAGTCAGAGGAGTTATCTCTTGTCTGGATGGTGTTATAAAGTAAACAATTGTCTTGTATTTCCCAGTTTATTCCCATAGCATTTTACACAGAAAATACCATATATCAGTAATATCAATGTCATTCTAAAGAGGTAGAAGTAGCACAACTCTCACATTTACAATTAAAGCTCAACGTTACTTTGAAACTTTGAAATCCTTTTTGATATACATGTCTGTATATTGTTAAGAATAACAGAGGCCACTTGTCAGGACAGCAGCATTTGTGTAATCTTGTGTGATGCATGGCCAGCCCTGCTGTGTGTCTGGTATGAATTTGTAGAGAGCCCAACTGCCACTTGTGTTTAACCGGTTTGTCACATTCCCGGGATGCCTCCTCCCAACAGATGTAGCCAGATTTCCTGGACTCTGACTGAAGTCCTGGCTGCATGAATACATGATTATCAGTCCTCATGTGACAGGCACATTATTAGGAATCCATTGCATATGATATAGGAGTTTAATTTAAAAGAAAAATGATGGAGTGTACCAGCTGCTACCTTCACTTCTGAAGTCTTAACCATGAATCACAAGACAAAAGTTAGATAAAAAGTGGCAGATGGCAGTTAATGATGTTGGATCTTGACTTTAGTTCTCTTGAGCAGTATTTTTATACAAATTTTGCAAATAGCACACTATTAGAATGAGTACTTGGCTCATATACAGTGGTATTAATATACTGTGTGCAGTGGAACTGTGATAGAGTGTCATATTTCCTCCATAAACAGACCCCCTTTCATCTTTGTTAAGCAACTACATGTGTGAATATAATGTTCACTGTATTTTATCTATTGTCAACTTAAGTAGAAAATCATATGAGAAAATTTGTACTTGAAACTGCTGACAAAAGAAAATACCTGTCTGGTACTTTTTATGGAGTGCTGAATGAAAATAGGTTGTTTCTGGTTGTCTTCTTATTTGGTAAAAATCTTTTCCACATGTGCTTGCAGTGTGTTTAGTTTGACTCAAGAAACCAGTAAATGCGATGGAAAGAGGGGCATTTTCTGCCAAACCTTTGTGTTGGAAAAATCCCAATCCTAAAACATGGGCAATGGGTCCAGGAGTGGTGGTGCTTAACCTGTTAACATTCCTGTGATTTTCACCTAAAACACCTAAAAAAGGCATACCCAAAGTAAATTTAAAGCTGTTATTTAAACATTTTGAATATAGGCATGGTTTTGGTCTCACTTGAAAGATAACACTCAATTTTTTTCCAGTTTAAATACACTGAAAAAAGAAGGATTTTATTCAGTTGCAAAAAAAATTACTTTAGCTTCAAAGGGCAGACAGGAAAACACAATGGAGCCACAGCATGAAGTCTTACCCAGGCCCATTTCAAATTTGACAATAATACTCCAGTAAAATATTTTTTTACACAGGTTTTTCTAAGGATAAGACCAGACGAGCATTTGATGGCCATTGTGTGGCCATTTGAAGACCCTTAGTAACATGGTCACATACTTGGGGAAGAAAGTAAAGTCTTGAAGGCTTTAACATACAGTCATGATCCTGGGCTCGACGGGAAGGTTACAGTTAGGGCTATCCCATATCCAGATTCACTCTTAGTATAACTGACTAAGACTAACTAAAGCATAAACACATTTTTTCCTATAAAGCATGTGCATACAATAAAAACAAGTATATACAAGATGTATGGTATAATATAAAATTATTTTACATATAACACACAACAAACGACACAGCACGCTATTTACAAATTTACATTATGTTACATCATTATAACAGTCTCAACCTGACACAAAACAAAAGGGCACTTCACACATGGCACACTTGACAGGCGTTTTTGAATGGCAGTGTCTGCAGTGCTTTGTCCTGCAATGTGCACAAGTCTGTGATGAGTGGCATGTGGGGCATGAGATGGTCCAGATCCTGCTGGTCCTGTGGAAGACCCTGCCTCTGCCAACTCCAAGGCTAAGGTCTCTCTGAATGCCTTCTGGTACAAGGAACCTGGCCTTTGCTTTTGACAAGTTATTTTGCAAAAAGAAGGCATTCACAGTAGCAATGTCCATGAAGTGGTAAAAGAAAGTCTTGTACCACTTCTGTGTTTTATGCAGGACCTTATAGTATCCTAACAAGACATCTAATAGGTTGACTCCCCCTTTCATGCACCTGAAAGGACAGGAGGAAAAAAAATAAAATTAAATTAAATATGCCCAGCACACAAGTAATTACATTTCCAAAGGCATAGATTTGTTATACTTGAATATATAGTACATACCGGTTGTAATCCTTCACTGCTGGTGGAACAGGGATGTCCTTGAGTGTCCACTGCTCATCTGCACCCTTGACCTTCTGTTGGAGTGTGTCCTCTCCGTGGGCTGTGTGCAGTGTGGAACACAGAAAAACATCCTGTGTGTCTCTCCATTGGATGAATAAGAGGGAGTTCTTCCCTAGCCACCTGATGCTCCCTTGTGGCAATTTTGAGTCCAGACTGTTTATTTTATTTTTGGGAAAGCCTATCTGGTTGGTTCGGATGGTCCCAAATGTCCAGATCTTTCGCTTGAGCAGGTCCCGGAAAAGCATGGGACTGGTGTAAAAACTGTCAACATACAGTTTGTATCCAGTTCCCAGCAAGTTTGGTTTCAGCAGCTGCATTACAGAGTCAAAGCTTAGCCCTTTCCCGCTACGCTCTTGTGCTCTTCCTTCATAGACAAAAAAGTCTCTAGTATAGCCGTTAGAAGAACCTTCAAGAACAAAAAGCTTGTAGCCCCAGCGTACAGGCTTGCTCTTCATATACTGCTTCAGGCTGATGCGAGCTTTTGATGCCACCATTCACTCATCAGTTTATGCGGGATGATAATTGTGTTTGCACGCATCCCTCAACTCATTGTAAAGCAGTTTGATTTTTGGGAGGCAGTCATAAGCTCCTGCTCCCCTCTTTTGATCGTTGGCAGCATCCTCTGCTTTGCTGCTAAGATGCAGGGATTGGGAATTTTTGAGGAATTTCCTACCACTTATTACTGCCTTTGGGAAAGGAAAGCTGTACAGTTTTTCCCTTTTCCAATAGTCTGTGAATGAGCAGCATTTTACATTGCCCATACATATATATAACCATTGCCATAAAACAGAACATGTCCTGCTGATCCTGCCAATATGGCTTCTAGAATGCTGTCAGGTTCCTGGTCTAGTTAGTTCCAAGCCATGTTGTCATTAGCTAGGTCATAGGTTGGGTGCCTGGGGTAGTGTTAGGAGAGACCCTCTGGTTATGGGGTGAAGCAGATGCTGATAGGACTCCTGTCTTGTAGGTAGTCCTATATTGATGTAGAGATAGTAGAGTATCTTAAGTCCCCTTGCATTTTTGAAGATCTTTCTACAATGGCACTTCACTTCCACTTCTTCCCCTGTTAGTGTGGTTTGGGTCATCTCACGCAAAGTGCTTTTTCCTTCAGTCACCTAGGAGGTGACTGTAGCTTTCAACCAAGAGAAGATGCCGTCAGGTGGTGTCCAACTTTCCTCGCGCGTTTCGACCCTGAACCACAACTTCCTCCAGTTGGTGGGCCAGCAGTGATGGTCAGGAAGTCCTCCCTCCTATTCCAAAGCCAGCAAGAGGCTCTATATATTATATATGTATATATACATATGTGTATATATAAAAGCCACTGTATGCCACATAATAACTTAAATACCTCTCTCCTCAACAAACCACATGGCAAAAGGCATTACAATAAAGCTGAGTTGTGATTGAAACTGAAATAACAATAACAAAATACTTAATTGTCAAGCGCAATATCACCTCCCTCTTCAAACAGTGCCTCTGCCTCAGAGTCAATGGATTTTGTATTTGCAGTGTGTTTTGCTATTACCTTTTTAAAGAAAAGAAACAAAACAAAGAAACTATGAGCAGTCAATATGTGCTCCTTTACGTACGGCTGTGCCTCAGTGACTAAAGTCTTTTACGCATGCTCCATGAACAGTTGGGAATGAAACTCACCATCAACCCTCCCTTCAATGGCTATTCAATGTGTCAATCACCAACAGCTATCCAACGGTGTATAACATGTGTAGATACATAGACAGGGGGCTGAGTACAACACCAGCTTTGATGTGGAAATAGGCAACGGCTGGATTTGACATCACACAAAGCCAAGGGATAAAATGTCCTTTGATATGCTAGTTGGGTGAAGAACCCCCTCCCTGGAGTCCAGAAGGTCTAGTCTCTGTGTGTGTAATTATGAGTGGTCAAGAGAAGGAAACAGTTCAGTGTAGGGAAACTCTAGCCAGAATTCTCCAATTCCAACAGCCTACACACACAGAGGTTTATGTATCTATCCTTGTTAGGACTCGGCACTGATTTCCATTCATTTGAATTACCTTAACAAAGTGTTACCCATAACCTTAACCATAAAAAGTTCATGTCTAATCTTAACCAAATCACAATTCCCATTGTAATGCTTAACTTTAATCAATGACTCAAAAATTAGATGAGATGGTTGAGATGGTTTGTGAGTTTATTCCAGAAAAGCTCCTAGAGGTATCAAAAACAAAAACAAATAAACACACACCCACTCTAATGGCCTAAATTGCTCATTCCGTGGAGGTTTGGAACCCAAACAGACAGAAAGACAAGAGAGGGGAGGGGCAGCTTCCTGGCATATGTTGACTACTTGTATGATGGATTTGCTCACTTCTCTCTGTAAATGGAGAATGGCTTACAACTGTAGTGCATCTCAGCCCATCAGTAGCAGTGTGACGATCCAGCCACAGCTGAGGCTGCCAAACAAACTGGTAAGTCTAAATGAGGCCTATTCAGTGTGTAAGTGCGGGAGGTGCAAGGGGTTGTGTGTGTGTGTGTGTGTGTGTACCTGTGCGTTCAAGTGTATAATGGCCCTGCCTGTCTTTTTGTCAGTATACAGTCCTGATATATATCCAGATTTACACTGAGCTGAAACCTGTGCACTGGTTCCACTGTGTTTTAACCCGGTGTGCTGAATAGGACTGTTTATGATGTTGGTATACACAAACCACAATGATTTATGGCGGGGTGGCAAAATAGAACTGGGTATCAAGACGGTATTACCATGTCTCCAAGGGCTGAGACAAAAAGCAATAGACTTGTTTTATTTCTGCTCTGTCGATTTGTGAGGGCTCAGTGGGTTCATGGTTGGGTTAGGAGGTGTGTGTGGGTTTTCTTCACATGTATGCGTGTAGTCAAACACAAAACTGTCTTTTTTGTGGGTACAAGTACAATTTTGCTTTAAGGAGAGCCCCATGTCTTGCTCCAAAAACCTGTTATCCTAGGGTTGTTTTGGCTTTTTAAGGCAGTTATCAGTCATTGTCCTGGCTTCTTATCTCTAAAGATCCTGTTTAGCAAATACAGAGTTACTCCTCTTCACACTAGAAATATGGCTCCATGATGCACAGGAGCCATAGTTTCATTATTTTTCCTTAAAGGCTTTAAGGATATAGAAAACCCTCGGCACACTTTGTGATGAGGAAAAGTAGAGAAGAACAGAAAGAAGAGCAGACTCCTGCTGTGAGGCTGCAGGTGCTGCTGATAAAGAGGAAGAGGCAGAGAGAGAGGGTGGAGGACTGCTGCTACACTAGCTCTTAATGTGTAATATGTCATTGAATTACCACCAGAATGGTGACAATTACTCTTCTCTACAAGTTATTGGAGCGTGATGAACAGGGCATTTATGGATTCAGTGTGCAACAGCTATAGTGGTCATGCCCCCACTCAGATAAACATCTGATTGTGGTCAAAATAGTAATTTAATTATTTATTTATTTTGTATGCAGGTATTAAGTTTTTTTCCATAATTGTTAAGTATGTAGCCTTTCACCAAACGTATGTGTCCATATGCACTGTTTCTCACTTCAACATGTCAGTATCACAGACATTAGATTTTAATTATGTAATGTAATCAATAAATATCAATCTTTATATAATTTCAGCTGGCTAATACTTGCTGGCTTAGTTGTGTATGTGTGATATGCTTTCCCCAATACTTCAAATGTGTTAGTTTTCCATGGTATTTTGCCTACATTTCAAAATCAAAGACCTTTATTGTCATTGTTATAAAAACAAGAAAAGATTACAGCTATATTGCCATTTTGGAATGCTCAGGAAGATATTTATCAAGATGCTGATGTCAACTACACATACTTTTATAACTCAAGGGTGCGACCACATTCACACATGACTGCCAGTCTGTCTGTTCTGGTCTCATTACCTCTCCCCAGACTGTCCCCACACAGTCCCAAAGGGTTGCATTCTAGAGACGCCCATCAGAGTGGAGCAGAGGAACAGGAAGCTCCCAGTGTAATCACAAAAGTGCCTTTAAGTTTTACAAATAGACAACAAATGGCTAAAAACTTTCTTAGTCATTGATGGGATTCCCTAAGCTTATAGTACAATACATTTTTAAAATTATCTACAGTACATCACAGAGTTGGTACATTTTTTTTTTAAACCAATGGATTGTGCAATAAACCAAGAATTTACTCTGAGGTGCATATTGCCCATGATTGAATAAACCTAATGGAAAAAATGATGAAGGAGATGAGTGTATTTGTATGAGGTACACATTTTACACACATTAGCACTCACACACACACTAATTGGTCCATTTAAAATTTAAATGGACCAATTAGATTTAAAAATTCTTTATCTATTTTATATATGCAGTATATATACTGTAAGTGCTAGTCAGAATGTTAGTTGTTAATCTTTAATCATTTTTATTAACTTACAATAATATTTTTTATTAAATACAATATCAGTGTATTTATTTAGTCAAATTCTTCTGCTTGTATTTGAAGGGTTTCTTTTTTTTCCCTTTTTAATCTCTCTATGGGTTCACTGGGTGCATGGAAACATTGCAAAGATATGAATTCTCATATTTATAATGAAATGAAATTACCCAAACATACTTTATGTATGGTATCATCTTGTCAAATCTCCAAATGATCAGGTTGTTCTATTGGTTTACAAAGAACCACAAAGAAGAAACTCCAAATAGGTGAAAGTTTCCTCACCTTGCAGGCACTGCAGTGGCATTGGAGAGGCTTTTAAATCTGAAGTAAATGCACTCTTGTTACAGTGAACATTTTCCTGTGTTATGAAATAGAGATTTTTGCTGTGTTCTTGGTAAAAATTACTCATTCAGTTCAAAAGGCATGAGAGTTAATGGTGGCAGCTGAATATGGAAAGTTTGAGAGTAAATAATATTTAGTGCTATTCAGTGCTTTGGTGTTTGAAAGTATTGGCTGCTGTAGCTGGTTAAATCCTTTCAACATTTGTTGCTTGTGACCTGCGGTGACCCGAGACTGTAATTATGCCAGGGCTCCAGGTAGACCCACCGGGGAGCTCTATCTTCTCCTTTTTTGTGCCCAGGAGAGGGGGGGGGGAGTGGGTGGCAGGAGGAGGTGTTGGACAGTGTGAGCCCAGCTGTTGGCTCATTTACACCCCGAAGCCCTTTCCCATTTTTTTCTTCCTTTGGCTTCCAGCTTTTTCATGAACTTTTCTGTTGCAGAATCAATGTGTATGTGATACATACACATGCATGGAGTATTTCACCTCTTTTTCTATGTTGTCCCTCTTTCTGACAGGCAAACAAAGACCCACTATTTCTGACGGGGGTGACCTTCCCTTCAGAGTATCCTGCCAGCCCAGAGATACTAGTCAAGCTAACAGTGTATGATGCAAAGGACAAGAGCCAGGAATCGGTGAGGAAATCATTGTTGTTTTGCTTTATGTGTGCGTGTGTGCATTGAAAATCCAGCATGTTAGAGAGCAGTAATGATGAGAATGTGTTTAGAGATGGTGTGAAGCAGTCATCTTTCAAGTGCTGGTTGTGCAGCACCGAGCTTTAAACTTTACTTGGGATGCACATGAAAGCTGTGAGAAATGTGCTGTAAAGTATTATGTTTAAATGTATTCCACGGATTTGGTGGCACAAAATGTTAGTTGTTGAATTACAGCAATCAGTGTATTATAGCAGTGTCTTAGTAATCATTCATTTGAGTCCTTCTCAGACCTTTGCCTTTAGTTTTGAAGGAACTGGGTGTGTAGCCTTTGATGAGCCTCTGTACATGTTGTTTGGCTACGATCCCATGGGAAAACCAGCCGGCACATCAGTGAGAATGAGAAAGGGAGCCAGACAGAATCCTGAATGGGCCAGGCCCTCTGATTCAGACATTTATAAACAGACTTTAGAAGTCTCCTCAGTATAAGAAGTAGCTTGATCTTAAAGAGATAGTCAAGAGTCAAGTACAGAGTTAGTCTGTGACATCAATGTGCTGCCTGTTTGGAGAGGGAGACAGGAGAGCCAGAACCTGATTCATGCAGAAGAAGAATTGTTCAGAAGGCCAAATTGGAAATATCAGTAACAGCCTTTCTGTTTGCTATTTTTATATATTAGGCACTTAATTATTTAAGCTTATTACTATACTCATATGCCCAACAGTACAGACCAGGTGTTACAATGCAGCAGCTCAGCTGTGTAGGTTACAAATTTAAAGAGAATCAGGCAGCATGATTAACTATTGAAAGCAGCAATGCTTAAACTGTACTGGTTCTTCCACCTCCCTCCCTCCCTCTGATCACTGCCTTTGCATATGTATCTTATAAGGCATTAATTACACCGCATCCAGCTCCCCAGCTCTGGTTGTCAGAGTGACTGTGAGCTGGAAAATGAAGATTTTTGTTGAAATCTGAATCAAAAGCAGTCTTTGCCCCACTATTAACTATTAAGCCAGAGCGAAATTTGCCTTCACATTAATTTATGTTTTGTATCATATAATCTTTCCTATCTGGCTATTTGGCGGTGGGGCTGCACCACATTGCCCTCTAATGACGAGCCAGCAATGCAAGAGACTGTATTAAATGTAAGAAAGCATTTATTATCCTCTAAAACATGTACTGTAATGTGTGTACAGGATTTTTTTTTGACTCCTGAGACATGAGATCGGTCTTTCATATTGAGTGAAGTGTGCCATATTTTAAAAAAGTGGAAGAGTTTGTATTTGTGTCATGAAACTCTGCACTCCCTGCGTCAACCTTAGAGAAGTGAGTCTTAATGCAAGCTACCCAGTAAAAAGACAGGGAGAGTTGATTTGTACCTTATAGAGACGCCACCTGCTGTCATTGTGTCCAGTTAGTGATGTATTCTTCCTGCTCCACCTTATTCCCAGACTATGTCATGCTAAACACTGTGCCTTTGTCCACTACATTTGCAAAGTTGGTCCTGAGTATGGTCCCCAAGTCTGCTTTTATGCCCGATTTCAAATTACAGGCCTGAATGTTAAGCTGGTTTGCTAATAGTTTCAAATTGATGACATATGAATTGTTACAGCTTGAGGTACATTGTGTGCACCGCAATGTCATTAAGCTGTGTGTCTAACTTGCTTTTTAGAATTCAGCCTTTAATAACCCGAGTAAAATTTTAATGAGAACACAATGCTTTATCCAAAGATATATTCTGTGCCGAGTACATCACCCATAAGAGCTCAAACCTTTATCCATATTTGTTAAATATTTATTTTGTTCTCCAATGAGTTCCAGTCACTTTATAGGACTGAGGATGTAGTTTGTCACTTTGATAGCTGAATATAATTGAATATTGTTTGTAATATGCTCTAAACCAGCTAAATGTGAGTTTTTGTTTGATTAAAGAAACCAGGCAATCTTCCTGAGGTGCTTCTCTGTTCAGGATGTAGTGGCTTCAAATTCAAACAACTTTTTAGTCCCAATAGGGTTAATTGGTACCATGTGAAGACAACAAAAACCAGGCAACCAGACAAGTACACCAGGTTGTGTCAAGCAACAAACAAAATTTCATCGAAATGAAAAGACCTCACCTTTCCTCTTCCAAGCTTGTATAGGAACCAACAGTGGCTTCAAGTGATTGTTTTGTCTGCTCAAAGCTACTGCACAGATACATGATGGACCAGTGGAAGAGAAGCTGCTGCTGATGTAGCTAAAAGGCTCATTATGAAGTTACATAAACACAGGGGTTGTAATTTTCAAGTGATTGTACACTAATGGCAACTCAGCTATGAATATTTAAATTCCTGTTCTGCTGACCTTAGTCAGCCTAACTCCTAAACATTGGACCTTCCATCTACAGACAGACAGTGGGTAATATGTTTTATTTATTCCTATATGAATGTGGGGTTGTAAACACCAACTGCTGTGAAAATAGCCAATAGGATGTTATAATCTGGTAAATACATACACATGTTTTGCATAATACAACTAACGTTGGAATTCTTCACACATCTAAATCAAATGCTTGCCTTTTCGGAGTATGCAATCAGAAAATCAGAATTTGGCAGTTTTGTCCAGACAGTTGTTTTAATCAATGAACCATGCAAATAGCACTGTTCATGTGAACATGAATACCGCTGACACTGAATAACAACACTCCAGTTCACTCCAGCTTGACTTTTAAAGTTCTTGTTTAAAGGTGAGGTCTTTTCATTTCGATGAAATTTTGGTTTTTGTTGTCTTCACATGGTACCAATTAACCCTAGTGGGATTAAAAAGTTGTTTGAATTTGAAGCCTGAAAAAAAATAAAACGTTTTAAATGTGTTGCCTCACAACTTTAAGTAACCAAAAAAAGAGACCTCTAATAGTGACCTAAGAATACCTAAAGTTTATTTTCCTTTCTTTATGTTTTTCTGGTACTGGTGTGTGTTCATCTTATGGCTCTTAAATGTTCTTAGTTAAGTGCAGTGCACTTGTCCATAACTCACGAGAGCGTCATCATACATGAGACCTACATGACCTTGAACACGAGCTGGCACAGTGTGTCATCCTCCATCTCCTTAAGTGACAGATGAGGAATCACTTAATCAAGACTTACTATTTTAACATCAAACACCAATTCCAAAGAAGTTGGGATGTCGCGTAAAATGTAAATAAAAACAGAATACACTGGTATGTAAATCCTTTGTAGGTGGAATTCTTTCCCATTCTTGCTTAGTGTATGACTTCAGTTGCTCAACAGTCTAGGGTTTCCATTGTCATATTTTGCAATTCATAATGTGCCACACATTTTCAATGGGAGACAGGTCTCAACTGCAGGCAGGACAGTCTAGGACCTGCACTCTGTTAATACAAAGTCACGCAGTTGTAACACGTGCAGAATGTGGATGGTTCTTTTCCTCTTTAGCCTGGATGACACAATGTCAATTTGAAATGTGGACTTGTCAGACCACAGCACACTTTCCCACTTTGCATCACTTCATCTCAGAGGAGCTTGGTACAAGTGAAGATTTAACTTGCCCTTGTGTGCAGAAATTTCTCCGGATTCTCTGAACCTTATGGTGATATTATGGACTGTAGATGATGGAATCCCTAAATTCATTGCAATTGTACACCAAGAAATTCTTTAAACTGTTGGACTATTTGCTCACACATTTGTTCACAAAAGCTGAACCTTGCCCCAACCTTGCTTGTGAATGACTGAGCCTTTCAAGGATGCTCCTTTTATATATAATCATGACACAATTAACCTGTTCACATATGAAATGTTCCAAACCTGTTCTTTGAGCATTTCCCAGTCTTTTATTGCTCCTGTTTCAGCTTTTTGTTTTTTTTGTTTTTTGTTTTGAAATGTGTTGCAGGCATTAAATTTAAAATGTGTGAATATTTACAAAAAACAATAAGGTTTATCAGTCTGATTAAATATCATTAAATATCTTGTCCTTGAAGAGTATTCAATTGAATATAGTTTGAAAAAGATTGGCAAATCGTTGTATTCTCTTTTTATTCATGTTTTGCCCCACATCTAAACTTCATTGGAATTGGGGTTTGTAATATTTTTGTTCTGTGTGTCTTTTGTAAAGAGAGCAAACATGTGTGACCAATTTGCTGTGTTTGACAGCTGATTTGTGAAACACATACAGATACACACATAGCACTTTTGTCTTCACTTGCAGATGTTTTGCCACAATGAAAAGTAACTAGTAACCACATAACAACATACATACAGTCATTTTGTAAAAATGGATCAATTTTGGTTTTTTATTTGATTCACTGTACTGCCTATTCACCATAAAAGTTTTGGAGTGGAAATAAGAAGGGATGAAATTGAAACACTGTGGAGGAGGAAACTGATGGAGCGAGGTTTATAGACGACTGCTTTAACATTCGTAGAGGACTGGGAAATTTCATAGTTGAATGATTTCTCCCTGCCGAGGGCTTCCCATTTAGATATTCTAAGATGACACTGGCTGCATGGTCATGAATATTTGAGAACATGCACCGGGCTGAGCGATGTGATAAGTGAGGGAGTGGAGGTGTGAAAAGGAGTACGACTGGGTTAGATATCTCTCCGGTGTAAGTGACACCCCCCTCCCTGACTCCACCAATCTCCAGGTTTCAAAGAATGACAGGCCGGCCTTACTTTGTCACTGATGTCTTACCTGCAACTGCTCTTTGAATTAATCAGATGGGCAATAAATTCCTTTTCATTCTGATCACTGAATCAAGACATACTCACTGTGGACGACTATATTTTAAACAGTACAGTGTAAGCCAAATAAACAAAGAAGGCTTACATTGTAATCTGCTGTTCAATTTCTTTAAATAACATATTTACATTCTGAATACAAATAGTGTGTAGTGGAGCACATTGATACATATATATATGTATATTTTTTTTTTCAGGGAGTCTCAAATATAAAACAGCTTTTACCCGCATTGGAGATCAGAAGATGTGGTCAGATAAATCATTTAGGGCTCAAGGATTACATCTTAGCTGCCATTCATTATCTTCCAAGTTTGTCTCAAATCAGACCAAGGCTCATCTTAAAGAAGTAAAATAAATAGACCTTAACTTAAAAGCATGTGGAGAAGGCACATATGATTATTTTTGTGTGCATCACATTTATGCTCACGTACCTCTGTGAAGAGGTTTAAAGACACATGGCTAATGACAGACCTTTTATTTGTTGTGTCAGTGGAGAGTGTTCTTATTGTTTATTGGAAATAACATACCTGTCTCTGTAAGAAGTATTTTCTCTAATCAGAATCTCATTTTTGAGCCTTTGCTTGATGCAATGAAGTTCTGAAATGAACATGTAATGCTCAGGATGCATTCCTATTACTGGCTGTGGTAAGGACCATTGATTGGTGTCTGTGACATGCATGACAGTGTGAGAAACAACTTTGTGAGTAAAACAGGAAAATAGAGCATTTCATCCTTTCTGTGTAGGTGCCATAAAATGTATTCAGTCAATTTGCATTAAGGGGCGAGACCAAGATTTATTTGATTCAGAAAGTGGCAGAGAAAGAGGTGATCTAACTTCCATCTCACATTGCTTGCCTATTTGAATAACCTGCATTCACACGCACATGGGCTGAAAAAATTGCATAGAAGTTAGGAGAGAAGTCCCAAGCTTGGAAAAGATGAGGCATTGTTCAGGGGTCCCCTTGACTTTTTACTGAAGTTCAAATTTGATTTTAAATCAGGTGGAAAGAACATTTCCCTGTTATTAAATTACAAGCTCTTTTGTTGAAATCAAATCCCATCTTAATTCTCTTACAAACTAGGTTTTACTTTGTGAGTTGCAAAGCTGTACATATAAAATACAGATTTCAGTATTTCATCATCCCATTCTTATCCCATTACATCTTACATATGCACCTACAAGGGCATCATACCCTGTCATTTTTGCACACTTAGACATTTGTTTCTTAATTGGATAACATTGGCACTCATTAACTCCTGATGAAGTAACTTGACATTTTCAAAAAATATTCAAACCTTTAATTCAGAATTCTTATTGGCAGCAACTGCAGCTTTGAGTCTTCTTGAATAAGTTTCTGCATAATTTACGTGACTAGATTTGGGGAGTTTATCCCATTCACTCTGGCCTCAAGCCCCATCAGACTGGATGGGAGAATACCATATTCATTTACTATCTTCAGGTCTTGTCCTTGGCTGGGCCACCACAGGGATACAGACATTTAGAGACTCAGACTTTTGGCTGCATGATTCGGGTTTTTTGTCCAAGCAAGACAATGTTTAGGTTTAATACAAAAAAATCCAACTGTCGAAATTCCACAAAAACGCATTATGTTACTTTAAATAAATGAAATGTCCCCTCTAGAATTGCAATGTGCAATTTATGCACATTGTACAATGAAACTGAATGCAACAGTACAACATCTGCTTATATGAAAAAAATATATAAAACAATATTCCATTATTGGTCATAACTGTATTGCTGTGATCTTATTGTATGTTTACCTGAATTGAGGAGTGTTTGGCTGATATTAGCCACCTCTCAGGAGGCAGTTTGAGGCGTTTGAGCAGTCACTGTGCCGTGGTGAATTGTCACTCCAATTATGAACTGCTGAAGTATGGAGAATCCCGCCCTCAGTTAATCCTGCCCTGTCAATAATCATGATGCGTAAAAAGCGTTGACTTGACATATTTTTGGCATAGCCACTTCCTTTTAGCTGGAAGAGTGTCAGTGTGGTGGGAATTTTCTGTAAGTGCATGAGTCTACTGCCAAAAAAGAAAGAGGTGGAAGAGAAATGGAAGCAGACACAGAGACAGACCAGACAAGAACCAATCTTGGAGATATCCAAGAAAGGGCTTGGTAGTGATTGGGTGGACAGCTGAACAGTGATAATCTACAAGAGCAACAGTCCTCGGATAAGGACTGTCTCTTGTCTCATGGCCACTTTGCTCCCTTCACCATCATTGTGGCAATGTCAACCAATGTCACAAGTGGTGAAGAGTACTCCTGTTCAGGTCAGCAATACCAAAATTACCCAAACTAGTGGTCACTCTTTCTGTCTTCACATTCTCACACAGACAAATAAAAATAGTGTAAGTGTAATGTTATTTGGCTATAAAAATGTATTATTTTATGTGCCGTTTTGATGGATCCATGTCATATGCTAATGGATGCACACTTGCGTATCCAATTAATGTATTGGCAACATAGTGCATTAAAATAAATGCCACAGTATTCTTGTTTTATTTCTGCAAAGTACTGGCGTACTGAATCTTGGGCCTCCTTCCTCCTTCCTCCTTATTATATTATTGCATTGTATTATCATGGAGAAATATTAATCTTTCTGGCATAAATATTTGACACCTTACTTACATCATAATTTTGTTTCATAAAATAAAACATGCAGTGTTTATTTTTTAACCATTATTCATTTAGGTTGGTAATAGGAAAGCAGCTCATTTTTTTCAGTAATGTCCTCTGTTAACACTTGGCAACTGTCCAGCACAACCATTATAAACTATAGTATAGACTGTACTTTTATAATGCTTTTCTACCCCAACTCTACAATATGCCACTCGAATACCAAGCTAGTAAGCTGTCTTGTGTGAGGCAGGAACTGGGAGTTTGCCAGCCTTTGGTTCAGTCACAGCGACATTGCCTACCAATTTATACAGGCTTGAAGTCTCAGTCTAAGAAAAGTTATAGACCAGGAGTAAGTTTGCATATTGTTTGACAATTGTGAGCTCCCATCACTGACCTTGGCCTTCTGTAATTGGGCAGTGGGGAATGTCTTAACACTGTTGCCACTGAGCCTTGTCTCATTGCATTTTCCAATCTGGCTTTCTCAACAAGTGGTTTGCATTTTCTTTTGTAGCCTCTGTACCTAGTAGCTGAAGACTTCTGTGAATGGTTGATTGTGTCACCTTAACTCCTGCCATTTGGAAGCTGTTGGTGATGCCACTGAGAGATGCTTTAGGTTTTTCTTTATACAGTAGTTCTCACAATGATTTTGTTATCAGAAACATCATAATGGCTGATGTTTTGCTTGGTCTACCACTTTGACGTTTGTTGCTCATTACAACACTAATTTCTTTCCTCTTCAGAACATTCCTAATAGCTGTAGTGGCAATGGTAAATCTTTATGCAATGCCTCTGATTGATTTTCCATCTTCTCTCAGCTTTACAATTGCTTGCTTTTCTCCCATAGACAGCTCTCTGGTCTTCATATAAATAAATGCAGTCTGCACATGCAAAAGCCTAAGCTGAAACTGAGAGTAGACAATTGATGATTGGCCTCAACTTTCAAATGATTTTGGCAGGAACTATAGTCCACCATTAGGCAAACATTTGAGTTGTTGTTTTACATACACATAGACATGTTGAACGATTTAAACTTAAGTTAAATAAGTTAAACTATTTTTTTCAAGGTGTCATTTGTGGATATGAGGAATGTTTAGTGTACAGCAAAGGGCAATTGCTGTAGTTTCGCTGATTATGATATGATATACTATACACTGAAGTTCCACTTTAGCCAGTCTCAGATTCTGCCCTTTCTAGCTGGTCATAAATTATGCCCATTTATGTTCATTTCATTTCACATTCAAACCAGGCAGACAACAAAAAGTGCATTTGATGGATTGCACAATTTCATCTCTGTGAACCTCTTCTTGCCTTTCTAAATGCATGAAGGACCTTTATTTTATCTGCCCAATAGCATCAACAGTTTTGGAAATCCTCTTCCACAAATTCTACTCAATTTCAACTAATTGCTCCAAGTTAAAATGATGGTACTCTCGCAGCAAATTATTCAGTTATTAAGTTATTAAGGCTCTGATTGGGTTTTCACACTGCTCCCACCTAGGGTTGCATGAACTGAGAATTCTACACCAGTGACAGATTTCTTTCTACCATGAGGGACAAATCTGAAGGCTGTCCATCATTTTGACAGATTGCACACTGTGGGCAATCCACGGCAACTTCAAATAATTCACCCACAACACCATCAATAGCCACTTTTAGATCGCCTGTAACAGTGATGCCGGCAGCTGTAATCCTGTACAATAACTGACCTATAATAGACCAGCCTCTCACGCAAGTAGAAGCACAGGCGTTCTTCAACTTGGGGAATAGAGTAGACCACGAAGTTAAATACATCTTTCAAAAGAAGATTCCCCTCATAGCATGTGGGCATTATCTCTGACCTCAAAGCCTTGCTCAATGCCTCTCACAATCCATGGCATAACATTAAAGAGCTATGAACTGGAGGCCTTGGAGCACGTCAGTGACCACGTCTGTGGCCACGTCTGTGACAGAGATGTGCAGCTTTGCTGCTGGTACAGAAGGAGCGGATGCTGATTTCCTACCGATGAAGTGAGTGGATCGGGAAATCCCACATTCAGTCTTGCTAACTTGTGATCACTCTGATTAATGTTCCCTGACTTTCCCTAACTAACTGAAGTGGAGCTGGTCACTCCAGTGTGGCAGCAGAGTGCTGTTTCAGCCATCAGAGCAACATTGAAACAGCCATGAGAAGTCTTCTGTCCGAGACAAAGACACAGAACCGAATGACAATCACCTCTGCAGCAGTCTCTCCCCCTTGATGCATTTGATTACACTGAAGCGAGAGGAAGGAGGAAGGTTTGAGACTAGAGAAGGCCAGCTGCGTTTAGTTTAATTTCTTGTAAATTGTTTGTTCACATTTGAATTGTGACTGTCTACAGTAACTCTGTATTTTCGCACTGTTCATATATTTGCTAAGGCATCACGCTGAGCTGTTTTAGTGACCTCCCCCTGCTGTCACAGCGGAAAAAAAGAAAGCACTGAATACAACTCTGTGCCTGAAAATGGATGAAAATAGACTATGACGGAATTTTTACAACCCTGTCCGTCAAAATGACAGGCAGCAAAAAAGTCTAGCACAAACGCTGGCTCCCACTTGTGTTGCCAGTGGCCTCGGCATTGCATGCTCCATCACAGGCAAAAGTGAGAGGATAAAACACCAGATACGCCTTATTTGAAAATAGTGATACTTTCATTTTAGCAGAAGTAAACCCCCTTTTTGAGAGTATTTTACTTAATAATCGTCACGTACATTAAAGGATATTGAAATATTAGTTAAGGCCACATGTATGAGTCATAATTTTGGGTAAGATTCTGGCTGCAAATCAAGCTCATCATCGACTATGGCAGCTTTTAATATTATGAATGCACAAAATATACTGTATGGCATGCCTCCAAATCCTGAATGGGATTTGCCTTTCATAAGTAATGAAATAAAGGTCATGGTGGTGTCCAGAAAACAACATTACTTTGATAGATAACCGCCAAATTTTCTGGGGAAAACCTGGTCTCATGAAGTTTCCCACTTTGGATGGAGCAGGTCTCTTATCTAGAAATATGTTTATTATAAGTTTATTAGAAACCCAACACCATGACAATCCAGAGGTCAGACCAGGAGGCAGAGTTGCAGTCTTACACGCTTCTCTGTGCTTCTTTTCGAGCAGTCACCTCCTCAAAACCCCATAGAGACTGTGTCTGTCCCCAACCTACTAAACTAAATAAATGAATAATAAACAGAGATTGTAATCTAATGGAAATAAACAGAATCCAACAATACAACTCTTAAATGTGGACTATTAAATTTAAGGTCGCTCTCCTCAAAATCTGTTTTAATTAATGAGCTAATCACCGACAATCATATTGATTTACTGTGTCTAACTGAAACATGGTTACATGGAGAAGAATGTCAGTTTAAATGAGTGAACACCACCCACATATATGAACACCATATTCCCAGAAGCTCAAGCCGAGGAGGAGGAGGAGTCGCAGCCATTTTTAATACCAATATATTAATCAACACTAAGCCTAAACCTGAACATTTATCTTTTGAAAGCCTTATCCTTAACGTATCACCTCTTAGTTTAAAATCACAGAAACTGGTTTTGATACTTCCTGTTTATCGTCCACCTGCACCTTATTATTATCAAGTTTCTGTTTACTGAATTCATATCTGAGTTAGTACTAAGGACAGATAAAATCATAATTGTGGGGGGATTTCAACATCCATGTAGATGTTGAAAGTGACACACTTATGGCATAGATATTGAAAATATAAAGAATTTTCCCCAAAGACCCCCTCTTAACTCATCATAATTAGACAATAATTAACTACAATAACATTAAGAAAAAATACAGCTACAGCCGGTGCCTGTCTGGTAGTGCAGTCTTTATTTAACTCCATACCATGTCTAAGTCCATTTGAAGTTAACTGTCATGATGTTACACCCACTCTCATTGATAATCTTGTTGATAGTGCAGCAGCTTCACTACATTAGATAGTGTTGCCCCTCTGAAAACGAAAGTGATGAAACACAAGAGAGTAGCACCATGATTTAATTCCCATACTTGCATTCTTAAACAGGCGTTACATAGATTAGAAAGAATATGGAGTTCCACTAATCTAAAATAATTTCATGGAGCCTGGAAAGATAGTTTTGTAGCTTACAAAAAGCCCTTCACAAAGCTACAGCTACCTATTATTCTTCTTTAATTGAAGAAAATAAGAATAATTCCAAGTTTCTGTTCAGCACTGTAGCTAGACTGACACCGACTCACTGCTCCACTGAACCGTTTCCCTAACTCTGAGCAGTGAAGACGTCATGAATTTCTTTGTGAATAAAATAACATCAATTCGAGAAAAAAATTGATCACCTCTTCCCCAGTGGTACTGAGTCCTTTTTTTAGCACAAGAGCTTTAGAAGCAGCAGGTGCACAGTTACACAGTTTCTCCCCTATACAGTAGATCTTAGTTAACATCATTAGTATCATCCTCCAAAGCATCAACCTGTCAGTTAAATCCCATCCCCACCAAACTATTTAAAGATGTTTTTCCATTAATTAACAGCACCATATTAAATCAAATTAATCTTTCCTTATTAACTGGATATGTACCCCAAACTTTTAATGACACTACAGTTTAGAATTCAATTTAAAATCCTTCTCCTTAAGCACTTAATGATCAGGCCCCATCATATCTTAAAGAACTAGTTTTACCTTATCATCCCAACAGATCACTTCGGTCCCAAAACACGGGCTTACTTATGGTTCTCAGAGTCCATAAGAGTAGAATGTGAGGCAGAGCCTTCAGTTACCAGCCTTCAGTTCAGTTCCTCTCCTGTGGAACCAGCTCCCAGTGTCAGTTCAGGAGGCGGACACTCTTTCTGTATTTAAGTTAAACTTACAACCTTCCTTTTGATAAAAATGCCTTTCATTCCTGTCCTCTCTCTCTCTCTCTCTCTCTGTCCTCATCTTGCAGGCCACAGGATCAAGTTTTCCATGCTATTATTATTATCACTAACAGTAGCATTATTGTCATTATTATTATTATTGATATCTGTACAATTTCTTATTAACAATCTCTGCTGCTGCTTGTATTAATGACACTGTAGTTCTATAAACATGGCGTAACTGATTCAGAACTGTCCTGTCTAAACCTGATACAACTGCTACATATCTGCTCCTGGTCTCCCTCTTCTGCCTCTAGCTTGCCTCCCTCTTTCCCTTTCTCTCCCCCCTTTCTGTCTCCCACCAATCCCCCGTTCCCCGTTTTCCTCTCACCCCAACCGGTCGAGGCAGATGACCGCACATCTTTGAGTCTGGTTCTGTCAGAGATTTCTTCCTGTTAAAAGGGAGTTTTTTTTCTCTCCACTGATGCCTAGTGCTTGCTCATTATGTGAACTGTTGAGTTTCTTTTCTCTCTGTAATATTGTAAAGGTTTCAGCCTTACTATGTACAGTGCCTTGAGATAAAGTATGTTGTGATTTGGTGCTATACAAATAAAATTGAATTGAAGTGCTTCACAATGTACTGTTCTGATAGTGTGAGATTGTCCTCAAACCTTTGCGAGCACTGCTCTCTCTCTCTCTCTGCCTGTCATTATTAAATAAGAAAAGCCTGTTAACTTTAGCATTAGAGCTGGAGCCAGACAAATGATGATTGAGGAGGGATATGTATCAGTCTCTGACTCTAGAGAAATGAAGGTATAAGGTCACTCAAAAGCATTTTTATTGACAATTGAGCACCCACTCTGCCATGTTGGATTAACACTCCATATGTCTCATATGGCATCTGAAAAGCCCATTGGACTGGCAGAGTGATGTGTTTGTAAATATTTTAATGCTTTTTTCCAAATCCTGTATGTCTAAAATGGTTTCTCTCTGTAATGATATCATTTTCGTTGGCTGACAATACTTCAAACCACTGTTTACTGTGTTTAGGAAGGCACCAGATAATTACTTCATTTTCCCACATGGCTCACCCCCACTGTGTTGACATGTGCTTCAATAAAGTGACTCATGGATCCAATGAATATTTGCAATTGTCTGAAATTAAGTGCACTCTAGGTTTTGTTCTGAGCATTCATTCATGAAAACAGTTGCTGGTATAGTGCACATTCATTAAAAGCAGCCAAGTCTAAGCAGTGAAGATAATTACTTATAAAAACTGCTGAGCAGATGTCTGATGCTGTTGCCACAAGGAGACGCCCTTCCCTCCCAGGGTAAAGCCACAAATTAACAGATCTGATGGTCTATTTATAAGTATTAAGAGGAAGCGTCCCTGGAGAAAGTGACTTCAGAACAAACTCATTAAATACATAGAGTTATTGTGTTTAAATTGATGTAACAGATAATAGAAATCCAACATGCATTTGCAAACATGACACACCTGTATATATCCATTAAAAAACGAATTATATGTACTTACAGTGCATGCGTATGGAAAACAAAAATGTTGACAGAACACAATTCACATAGTGAACAAATGGCATATGTGACATATGCACATGAATACCTCTTTAATATCCATATACAAAGTAGAGACAGTGAGGAGCAAAAAGAGCATCAAAGGTAAAGTAATACATCATTTTTTTGCAAAACACAATTGGGGTAGCTTTTTGCTTTATTAGATAAGAAGACTGAAGCCAACATTTAACTTTCAAAGCATATGAGAATGTTTTCAGCATATCTGAAGAAATGTAGCATATTATGCTATGCATATGCTGTGCCATGAGTGCATATTATACAGGTAAATACTTAGAATGTCAGGGTATTTCTAAGGGGGGGGGGGTATTCTTGTGTAGACCGTGTTCTCAGGACTAAGCTGACATTAATTTTAACAGTATATATGGGGAGGGGGAATAAAGACATATGCAACATCTTGTTGGCGTAATATCCAAGATAAACTGATATACATACAAGTCACAGTATTTTCTGTTAGCACATAGCTGACGTGCGTTTAAATGGAGTGTGCCAAAATGCCTGATTGTGCACCAGGTAACCACTTGATGTTGAGGTGTACCTTTCCAGGAAACAATCTCCTCCTCATAACCTCTTTTAAACCCTCGCATGTATCATCCCACTCCAATCTCCTCAAGATGGGATTTGTCTGGATCAGTCTCATGATGCATTATTCATTTGAGAATTTAATCAAATATCTGTTTCACCAATCACCCCAACTTAAACCTCCCCTAACCCTCCCTCACCTTTCTACCGTCATATTGTTGATTGTTAGTGTCACCTGCAATAGCAGATTATCCCCCAAATGAATTATTGGTTCACATGTGAATTAAACACTTGGCTTACTTAGGGTTAGGGTTATTTTTTCCCTGGGAAAAGTAGATTAATGTAAGTAACTTTTTTTGTAATTTTTGAGTGGTGGGTTCTCTTTGTGGGTGACAGAGAAGAGGGTGAGAGGAAGTACTTGAGAAAATCCCCTTTCTGTGCCTGACTTCCTGCAGAGTTTCTGCAGTGTAATGGCTTCCTTTGAGAGAGACACTGGTGGAAAATGCTGATACTTGTTCTCTCTCTCTCTCTCTTTCTGAGTGTGCGTCCGTGGATGCATGTGCAGGTCTCATGTGCAGGTCTCTGGGCTAGCAGGTTTCTTAATCATGCACGTGGTTGTCAGCACACTGTCTGTGAGCTCTGTGTAGTGTGTCAGTGAAATGCATGATTTGGCTGACGTTCGTGCTGATGCACGCAATACAAAGCTACAGGACCACAGTGCTGTTTGGCAATGTTTGGTGCCGCTCCATTCAAAGTGAATGAGAAGTATTTAAGTTGAAACCTCCACTGCGTATGTACGAATCGGTCATGTGGGTAGGGTCGTTGTCTAGACTACCCCGTGAAGGTTAAGACTGAAATGCATCACACAACTAGACAACGATGACAAAAATAAGTAAATAAATACATCAAAATTCTAAAAAATGTTTTGCTTATTTTATTGTAATAAGTTCATACATGCTAGGAAGACTTGGAATGGTGCTCAACATGCTCACAGAGCTACCTGACATATCGCCATATAGTGTTGCGGAGGCAGATACATCTTCAGTTGTGCAGCATTTGTTTCAAAAGGGCTGCACATGACTACGCCACTGAATGAAATGCATTTGTGAAATGAGTGCAATTCAAAGAGTGCTTTCTGACTTTGAAATTTTGAGCCCAAGCAATGCTGTGCACAACATGTATCATTACAGCAGTCTGTCCTCTTATAATGAAAATAATAACAAATTGCTTTTCTCCACCTCCCCTCACCTAGGAGGACTGAAAAAGTGAAAGGATGGTGGGCAGTAGGGTTCTTGTTGCTGCTTTGTGGTTCTGTAAGCGTAGATGGAATCATGTGATAATCTGGAATCAGCCAACATTGTTTTCCTTTTACACACCCAAAGAGGGCGGGAGGCCATTAACCATTTCAAAGAGCCATTTTCCCTCCCCGGAAAATACAAAAATTGTGTTATGATCTAATATCTTTAAAGAAAAATGCTATTCATGAGGGTACACAACAACAACAACAACAACAACAAGAAAAACTGTTTCTGAATCTATTCACCTGTTATTTCACAGTCACCAAGGACAAATCTAGTTTCAAATAAGCAAAACATTTACTTCAAAAGGCTTTTTGTTGGCATTCCACATCGAAGTGCAAATACTGTTTGTCATTTCGGCAACTAATATGGCTGTGGTGTGCCAAGGAACAAAAAAGAGCTAGCCGCTGCTGAAATTCTCCCACTCTTTCCTGCATCTACTGTATTTGTTTAAATCAAGGTGGTGCAAAACGACTGAAAGCGTAGCTTCTATATGGATTTAGCTTTATGTTATCCCACGGAAAGATGAAAGGGCAGAAAAATTTGCTCTGCAACTCCTACACACAGCAAGAGCAAGTCTGCTATCAAAGCTTTTAAGCTACAGTTTGTAGCTCACCTCTTGCACCGTGTGATAGTATGACACACATGCACAGACACACACACACACACACACAAGTTGTGCATTGTTCAAATGAAGTCAAAGATGAAAAGTAAGTTACAACTTTCAAATTAAAATTATCAGTCATGCATAATACAGGTTTTACTATCCTAATTAAAGCTTCCACTGTGTAACTTTCTTGTGATTCTTTTGTCATTGTTAATATTATTACTCGTTTCTGTTCCGTTTGGTATTCCGGAACAGAAACGACGTATCATTATTTGTATACTTCAGCTGCTAAACAACACTTTAAGCACTTCATTAGCTCCTAACAAGTGGTGAGGGGCTAATGAACTTGATCAGCGTTGTGTGGAAAGTGTTTATTTTCAATAGTTACATGCTTACAGTTCTGAGTTCCTTGAGTTTTGACATGTACTGTATGTGACGCTAAGGATGCAGCACACCTTGAATTTGACTGCACAATGAAGTCATTGAGGAGCAGCCTCTGTAGATCTTACAGGACATCAATCCTTGTCTGTCTGCCTGTCTAGGCTGTTAACCTCCTCTGGGTTGCACCATTGATCCCCATAATTGTCTCCAACTCTTCAAAGAGAGCCGAGAGTTGGTTTGATCTGAGCTGTTTACTTTCACGGCCCCTATAGCCCTGCTCTCTGAAGAAGAAAGCTATCAACATCTTCAGGCATGAGCTAGCATATTATAGTAGTATTTCTGCGCAGGTGTGCGTCTATTTGAGGGGAAAAAAAAGAGGTAGAGAGAAAGAGAGAGCAACCCAGGATAGCCTGCAGCCTAACAAGCCTCAGGGTGAGCTAGCAGCTTCTTGCTGTGTTACACAAAGGCAAAGAATGGCAGCCTTCATTTAATTCATAATTCCATGGGTGTGTTAAGAGATGAAGACATTTCAGCATTTGTTTGTCAAAGAAATGTCTTCCTTGATGCCAAACTCAAAAGCTACTGTAGATACGTCAGCCCCAATGACAAACAGGATGTAGAGCTTAGCAACGTTGTGTGCAATGTTGTTGTTGTTGTGTGTGTTGAAATGATAAAAGAGTATCATTTCTTCTCCATCTATGTTCTTTCCGTTGCTGCATTCGTTGGCCTCAACTTAAACCACTTAAGTCAGAGAGGATGAACGCTGTTAACCACAGCCAGCCTCTGAAGCTAATAACAGCTCTCAGTAAGTAGCTGATACACTCTTGCATATTATTTTTTTTGTATATTGATGTGGCATGATCTCATCTGCTAACAACAGCAAAAAGGATGTATCAACATGCAACTCCATCAATATTACTTTACATTTTCTCTGCTGTAATTTAAATATAGTGCTACAGAGGGGATTTGTACAGGGCTGTGGATTCTTTGGACCTGCTACCAAGTCATGTTTACAGACTGTGAGTGAGGGGAGCCTTGATTTTTATCACCAAGTCTGCAGTGGGGTTAGCTATTAAACTTTATGAACCAAAGCTGAGTGTGTGGGAGATAGAAGGTGGTAGTGTGTTTCCAGTATACCAAGGGCAGGCTCTGCTTAGAACAACTTGAGTCTCTTCTTCTCTTACCGAAAGACAGTTAGACAAATGCAGGCATGCTTGTTGGTTTTCCTGTTTAATGATGTTCAAGTACATGCCCATTCATGGCCAGGCAGTAAAATGATTAAATAAGGCCACACAACATATAGGGGAAGGGTCATGTGAAAAACTATAACCTGGTGTTGGAGATGGCTTCTTGTGTGGGGGCAAGCATCAACAAGCTGAAGAATGTGTGTGTGTGAGCAGGCAGTAATGCTCCTTCTTTTCTTCTTGTCCGGTCTGTGAGAGAGAATCTCTTATCCTCTGGAACTTTAAAGTGTTTTGAGAGAAAGAGGGCTATTAACTTGTATGTTGCTCTGCAGCATTTATCATACATGACTGTATAGATTTCTCAATAGCTGCAGTAACTGCTGAAGAAGGAGTCTTTCACAGGAGTTTCCCCCTGGAGGAAACCACAGTCTCTGCAGTCAGCAGTGAGTATTCACCTTTCAGTCTGAAAATGTCCAGCCTCCTGTGTGTGTGTGTGTGTTTGTAGAATCTATGAGTCAGAAGCAAAAATATCTCCTTTGATCCTGTGGTTTTAGCACAGAAAATATCACCTATATGTTTTGAGAAGCAAGATATGTGTTGCATCATAGAAGTATACTAACCATGAAAACATATAAAAACCCCTTTTGTATAATGTGGGTGATTGGTCATCTATGTTTTTTTTTTTTTAATTTTCTGTAACAGCAAACTTTATATACAGGAGTAAAGATTGACTTTGTTTTTTTGTTTGATTTCTGATTTCAGCAGAGTATGCAGCTGCATTTTCCCTGCATAGCTGGCTTATTAGATGACCACACACATTTAACACCCCCACACTTGAGCTACAATCTAAACATCCCTTGGACATGATTTAGAAATAATGATAATAATGTATATGACACCTAATCATAATTACAACGATGTAATGTGGTTGTTTTTTTATAATCTTTTTCATGATCTAGTTCAGATATGGATTTTTCTTAAACCCTCTTTGTTCTCATGGTAACTGACAGTTGTCTGACTATAAAGCAAGATAAGAATTGTCACGAAAGGATGTGAGCGCAGACATTAACTCTAAGAGTTAATGCCATTTACGAGGCTACTTTCATGATGTTACACTCTGTAATCTTACTACAATTGAAAAAAGATTAAAGATTTAGTTACATTTTTTTTTATCAAAACCAGCCCCATAGGGTATTTGCCTGTCCTGTTTCAAATTCAGATTTGCACACAGAGATTTTGTTTCACACTAGGTGCATTTTGTGCCTTTGATAAATTTCAAAAGTTATTCATAAAGCAAGCAAAAATAGTACGTGATTAATAAGGCGTGTAATGAAAAAAAAAAAAAAACTCTAGACGAACTCATCAAAGTGCTTTGTATCTAAATACAAATCAGTGTTATTATGCTGCCTCACATTGCTTGGAGCACACACACTGCCATAGAGTAATAGTTAAAGTTATACACAGCACCTTTAGCCTGATTCTTTTGCTGCACAGGTCAGACTGAACAAACGATAACATCCAGATGACAACTGCATCAAACATCTAAAGTAGAACATGCTGTACTGGCTTGAATACAAGACAAGAAAAGACATTTTCCTCCACCTAAAGAGGAGTTTGAGGAGGAAGGTGGACTAATTACAAAAAACTCACAGTAAATATATTTAAAGAAGCAACATTTAGCCTCCAATGTTATTGAATTGTTAATAAAAATACTTTTGGATATAACACCTTTTCTTCAATATAATTTCCAGAGAAATATTTGCCAAACTCAACTCGATATTCTAAGGGAAAATTCTATTATTTGGTCTTCCTTAGCTTATTAACTTACATATTCTTATATACAAACCTATAAACTCATTATAGTCCAGCTGCAACCCAAAAATCACATATTACTGCAGTAAGTGTGCAGTAAGTGAGAGTTTAGGGGAAACCTTGTTTCCCTAAACTCTCTACAGAGTGTTCTCTATTTTTATCATTGTTGTTTGTAATTCTGCTGAGAGAAGGGACTAATAACACAGTGGAATACAGTTTTCCCCAAGTTTGTCTCTAGGTATCAGCAGTGGAAGGTGCCAGACATCTTGACCTGTAGCCTTGCCCCTAACCTAGGCAGATATATACCTTAATTGGAGGTTTCACCAAAAGAATGAGAATGACAGAATGAGAGGAGATGCCTGTTAACATCTCATTGCTAATGTTTGGCATTGTCTCTGTTCTCCCCTTAGTAATGAACTGTCTTAAAATCTTTTTTTGATATTAACTCATCACTGGCTCCAGAGATTCCATCACTGGTCATCCAACCTGATAATCAAAAATCTCTCCAAAAGGTATCCTTCTCATATTGGCAAGTAATATTAGATTTACAAAACTGGGGGACATCGCTGCAGTTGTTTTGTCGTTGTGCTCCTGTAGATTATTGGTAGTACAATGAGGAATCACATGCGGAGGGGTAATCTGGGGAGCTTAGGTCTGTCTGCAGACTTCTCTTTTTTCCTAGGCAAGGAGATGAGTTCAAGGTAAGAAACCAGAAAGAATAAGTTAGGTAGAATGTTGAGGGATTTTTGAACTGCATTGGAGAAGAAGAACTTCGAACTGTGATTACGAACTTCAAACTGTAATCAAGAATTTACAACTGTGGAGGGCAGCATTGCACCTTTCAATGTACAGCCTGCTTGAAACTACTAGAAGAAGGAGAATGTGAAGACAGCGTTAAGAAGAGACGGCAAAGAATGAAAGCATCAGCTAATAAGAGGAAAAGACAGCCATCTGCTTTTGACTGTGCTTGTCTGGTTTTGACTGGTTGTCTAAAATTCCTTGTTTCCACCCAAATAGAAAATGTAATCTCACAGCTGCATTTATTCTGTGATATTGGCACAGAATATTGGCACAGAGTAGCACTGCCTACTGATTCACGTAAGGCCCACAAATAGTGTGTGTGTGTGTGTGTGTGCATGTGCAGCTGTGACAGTATTAAGTCAGGTGTTATTGTTTGTTATAACATGTCTCAGGCTTTTGCTTTTGCAGCCAGGAGCCTCCCACATTTTCCTTGAGTTGCCTTGCTGACTGTAACACCCATTCAGCTTTTCGGTAACTCAGTTTGAATCCTGTTTATACATATCTCAATCATTTTGATGTTCAAAGTAGAGGATAGAAAAAAAGCCTGCTTTCAGTTGCTTGATTCAGATTTTGAATCATTTTACCTAGAATTCTCCTTGCAATTCATTATATAACATACAATTATCATCCTGTAAGATCTGAAGGGGCTATGTTGAAGAAATGTACTACATCAAATCATAAAATGACCATATGTCATCAGCAATTATGGAAACATGAAAGCTTGGGGGGAGGGGGTGCATGGCTTCACTGATTACCACATTCTCCAATGTTTTGTGTAAAATAGTGTTAAATGCTAAAACTCACTGTTTTACTTTTTTACATGTATCACCTTTAAATTAGAATTATAAATTGGAGGTGCACATAACAGTGCCACAAATGGCTTTGGCCACATCGATGGCTTTGGCCACATTAGCAACTTTAATCTTTAGCAGTTTATTTGCAATTGATTTAGCAATCTGGGAAGAATTTTTTTTGTTTGTTTTTTGGCAAGTTATGAGTTCAAGCACTATCAGTATGACTACTACTTGATGCCCAGGTAAATCCATATAGTAAAGCCAGAAAGAGTTCTTTAACGTCCAGTGTTCACACCTCCATCCTATGTACCATCTTAAGAAAGGTTAACCCCTCATCACCATCCATGACCTCCGGTTTGTTTCTTTTTTTTAACTATGTTTGCTTACAGCTGTAAATTGTCAGAATGACTGTGGGTGTTCATGTGTCCTTAAATGTTACTGTGCAAGTCCCATTGTGTTTGGTTGTGTACCTGCAGGGGTGATAAGGTCTGGTGCAGTGTGTCCTTTGTTCTGCCACAGTTACTCATCCTCTGTTTCAGCATGGGTAAATTAAACCCGGCTAAATCCAGGGTTCTAGCCCAGATAGTTAAAATCCAGGCTTGATGCCACTGTTTTTAATGTTACTGTTTGTTCACCATTGTCTTTGTGCCTCAAAATGCACTGGTGTTTGTTTTTATCGCTTCATGAACCTCATAAACATCTGAGTTGATTAAAATGGGTAGAGAGTGTGAGTGCACCAAAAAAGCCTCTTCTGCGATGCTCAAGTATATTCCTCCAAGTTTTAAGTGTTTATCTCACTCACTTAGCTTCTACTGCTTTATCCTCCACATGAGGGTAGCAAGGAGTGCTGGTGCCTATAATCCCAGTTGACATAGAAAGGTTGCCAGTCCATCGCAGGGCCACACATAGAGACAAACAACCATCCACTCTCACATTCACACCAACCAACAATTTAGAGTGTCCTATTGGCCTAATCCTCAAATCTGGATGTTTTTGGACTGTGGGAGGAAGCCAGAGAACCTGGAGAAAAACCACACACACGGGGATAACCAAGGCCGGGTCTTCTTGCTGCAAAGGCAAGAGCACTAACCACTACACGAACCGTGTAAGTGTTTATCTGTGTTTGTTTTATGCAAACACACACTCCACCACACTTACTTTGCACTGTGTGATCACAGTTCATGTTAATTCAAGCAGCCATAACAAGAGTTTCTTTTCCTGTTGGCGATCTGAGTCACAGGCTGCAACTGAAGTGTGTGTGACACACACACACACAGCGTCTCTGCCTGTCTCTGACTCCCTCTCTCCCTTTTTCTTCCCTTATACCCTTCTATATATCGCTCTCCTCTTTTCTGTGTTGCTATTTTGGTTCTATAACCATTAGTTGTCTTCCTTCATTTTTGTCTCTTCCTCTCTTGTGTTTTTCTGCCCTCCTCCTCTTTCATCGCCCTCCCTCGCTCAACTGCTTGCCTTCCTCCCGCCCATCTTAAGGCTTTCTCCCTCCCTCTCTCTCTCTCTCTCTCTCTCTCTCTCTCTCTCTCTCTCTCTCTCTCTCTCTCTCTCTCTCTCTCTCTCTCTCTCTCTCTCCTCTCTCTCTCTCTCTCTCTCTCTCTCTCTCTCTCTTCCTCTCTCTCACACACACATACACTCACTTACTGTCAACCCAGCCACAGCAGCAGCAACAGTAATGCCCAGAGCTCTCTCCAGCCAGTTCTCAGTCATAGTGTAGGCTGCAGTGTATGTGTGGGACTATGTCTGTCTGTGTGTGTACATGTGTGTTTTACGTGTTTGCTTGATTACAGTGTGTCACCCAGTGTTGCCTACAGTACTCGAAGGAGCAAATGTACATGGAGTTACTCTAAATGAGGATTGAAAAGAAGATCTATAGGAGATCCGTCCTGGCGCTCTTTAAGAGGAAGAAAGAAGACATACCATCTCTTTTTTCCTCTGTTCCACCACTTTATTTCTGCCGGTCTTTTCTCTCAGCCCCTTCCTGTTTCTAAAGGTCTCTACTGGTTTATTTGTTTACTGCTGCTTGGACCGTATGCAGTACAACTGTAAGTGGACTTCTGTCTGTCTGAGTGTGTGTGTTGTCATAAACTGTATTTGTGTACTGTGTGTGATCTCACTCTTTGTCAGTTATTAACTTACTGTAGCCATGATTTGTGTGCCCGAGTGCACACATTTACATGTAAGCGTTAGTGGCATGTCATGACATCTCTAATGACTTAATTAGAGCAATATGTAAAGCCCTATTTGTCATGAAGAAGCAGGTATTTATTTAGACACTACTGGCCTCACTACTATACTGTAGATCTGGTCATATTCATAAATGTTTCCCTAAGTGCATATTAGTCAGTGAGAGTAAGAGCTTTCACCAACGCTGTTTATATTAAATGTCATTTGTTGGCATGGCATCAGAATGAATGTCCTCTCCTCAAGATATTCTCTGCAGTCGGTGTGTAAGTGTGAGAGGTAGTTGGGGAGAGAGGGAATGATGGAGAGAGATTTAGTGTGTGTCTCTGTGTGTCACTCTGTCACCCAAGGCATTAGGAAAAAAATCAATAGATCTACAGCTTGAGTTGGACCGTTTACCTCTGCCAAGTGATGGGCAGCCACTGTGGCCGTCAAAGATCCACAGACAAACTGCCTGCAGACATTCAGTGTGCCAACTCTGCATGCCCCTGCAAAAGAGCCCTTCATTCATATCGTATGTGTATTTGGCTCATGTAAAATCATCTTGCCAACAGGAAGCTGTCACTTTTTTTAAACTAGCAAGGGATATCATAGATCAAAAGTTTCCTGAAGCTTGGGCAATGGGCATGGCCAATAGATCCAGAGGAATCTCCAAAAGCAGGCAGAAAGATGGATAGGAAAAAGGACAGTCGCAGCATGTGAGAAGAGAATAGAGCAAGACCGTCATAATCAATCCCCTTGATCCTGAAGGAACATCATTTATCTTCTTTTCTAACTGCACTCCTCCTCTTGCTTCCATCTTTCTTTCATTTTCACTGCTACAGCCACTTTGATCTTGCATAAGATGACGGTCTCTAGAGCTTCATTACTTTTAAAGCCTTCATTGTGAGGGGCCATAAAAAAGATGCAAAGGAATGGATTTTTAAGACTACTTACCAGTCATTCTGTAGCAATGCATGAGTAATAGCTACATAGGTATATAATGTTCCTCCGCAGCATGTAATGTCCTTCTTTGCCTTGTGCTCTGGGTTGTCAGGGCAAACTGGGATTCGCCATAGTATATCAGTGCCAAACAATATTACCTTTTACAAGTGTTGCCTAATGAGTATCCTGGCTCTGTTTACTTCACAAGGTACTGTGCAGATTTAAATGGTATCTGAATAATACATTCCAGCTTTTTAAATTTATGAATAATATTATATACATTGTTTTTTTCCCACAACATTCTTTACAACCTTGTGTATTGGTCTCTTCCTCTTTCTTTTCCTGTGTCCCTGCGCACATGTGTGCCTGTGTTGAAACAACGGAATGAGTTAGGGGCAGTGTTTTGCCCCAAGCATGTGGGGTTTTGTAAGGGGGAACCAGGGAGAAAATTATTGAGAGAAAAGGTCAGTAGACAGAATGGCCTTTTCTTGTCTACAGGAGATTGCAGAGACCAAAAAAATAAATAAATGGAGAGAAAAAGCAGTGCAGCAGTAGGAAAAGGGAGGAAATGAGATTAAAGATTGAAGTGAAGTCAAGTAGCCAAGCAATTGAAAAAATACATTGTTATTATACTGTAAATGGATTAAAACTGCAATGTGCTCATGTTTTCTGAATCTACAAATCAGACTCATGTCTGTTAGTATTTTATAAGGAGCACAACAGTTACATGACCTGTGTGTCAGAGTGCCTGCTCTCGTCTGGCACGTCCACTTAACCACAGATGTCACATGACCCCAAGTTCGACACTGTTACATATTAGAGCTTTTTACAGTATTTCATAGCAGATATCCACTGACCTGTGTACCTTTACTCTGTGGAATTATTTGAATAAGTGAGCCTCTGTGAGGGAATAATAGTAAATAGTGGGTTAATTTTACAGTGATAACAAACAAAGCTATGTGTAGATTTTTTAAGCAGTGACTGCAACTGGCTCAGTTAGTTTATAAATAAATTAAATACAAAACAACTGTTTTGTATGTGATGTTATTAGTGATTCATTATTACTCTCTTGTCTTTAAGGTGGAAAGTTTTTGCAGGTGGAAGCTTACCATAAAAGTATTTGCATTCATTTATAAAAAAGCTTTTCTATCTTTCCATGGAGGGCAAACATTTTACAGCTATTGAGAGGAAGTGACTGGGGCTTGATACAAATTGTCATTGTATTGTCACTTCATTGTTGAAAGAAATCATCAGTGGCAATGGCACTGTTGTGATGGAGAAGAAAAACTAGCAAAGCTATTGAGCGATGATTTCACTGTCTGAAAGAAGATTGTGTGCAGATTGTGTGTATCTGCACATTCTTTAATTAAGATCATTTTCCCCAGTGTGATGAAATACATAGAATCACCTTTGAGCCTGTAGTTAATTACCCACATTTTGTTTTAGCTTGTGAGTTGAGCAGCCTGTGTCCTTGGCATAGTCTCAGCCCTCCCCTCCTCCAGTAGGTAGCACGTTGATGATCTTACTTGCAGGTGCAGGTGTGTGTGTTGTGTAAATGTGGATCATCTCTCTTGTTCACCGATGGGCTGCCCCCTACCTCTTTCTGTCTGTGACCCAGTTCTGGTGTGCTGACACCCCCCGTTCACATCTTGCCTGCAGAAAACACATGTTGGAGAAGAGACAGAGAGTGAAAAGAGAAAGAAAGATGGAGTCAATTGCACTGTATGTCCGTGCACATTGTTGTCAACTCAATTTTGCCTTTTGAAATTACAAAGCCAATTAAAGTGACACCTAGTGTCTCTCTTTCTTGTAGCACCTCTGTAGTATAATCAAAAGAAGAAAGTACTTGTCCAGTTGTTTCTTTCTGCAAGTGATTTTTTATCTGTTTTATCTGTTTTCTTCTCTCTCTATTTCTACAGAATAACTTCCTGGGTAGTGCCACATTTTCAATAGCTGATCTGCTGAGGGCTAAAGATGAACGACTGACCTTGAGCCTTAGGTAAGTATGTTTTGTGTCCAGTTTACCAGTTTTCACACAAGAACTAACAGATATCAAACTGAGATGAAATGGGAAATGAAACCCATCCACTGTAGTTGCAACAGCTGCCGAGGTTGTTTGTATGAAGGATGGTGGTTTAGTGTGTGGGAATGCATGGGGTGATGGTAGCTCAGTCATCTTTCAACCTTTTTAGTCTACATGCCACTGGGCAAGATATTTAACCCCTCGTTGCTCCTGACGGCTGTGACAGAAGCGTGTGTATGGGTATAAAAGATGAGTGATAGAAAATGCGCTGCATATAGATGCACTGAATGATAGTGGGGGTGAATGGTAAAACTGTAGAGTAAAGCAGCTTTGTGTGGTCATCAAGACTACAAAAGTGCTATATAAATACAAATCATTTATATGGGGCTTTTCCATTATACAGTTATAGTCATACACGTCATTTTTCCATTACTTCATGGGGTCTTCATAGCATGGTTGTGCAAAACTGCCGTGACATACGCAATGTTCAGCTTCTCTAAATCCTCTCGTCAGCCACCAAACACCAGTAGTCTGTGTATGCTCGCTCTGATGCTTTCCAGTTTTTAAAAATGGTGGGTTTGATTCTTGTCTTGGACATTGCACTCATTACTCTTCCAGTGAAGACACACTCTGACCAATCAGTTGTCGGCACTTTGTCGACGTCGCATTTTAGTACGCTTGGAACCTCACGAGAGTAGGTACTAAAAAAAGCACCAGGTAACAGTTACTATCTCTAATGGAAAAGAAAAAAAGAGGAAAGTCAAATCAAGCTGAGTCAAGTAGTGCTAGAACTGTAATGAGAAAATCTGGTTTTAGGGGTTTTGTGATAGACTGAGGTGAGAATATGTGTCTTTTCTGAGAGGTGATTAAATGAAAGGAAAGAAACACCTGTCTTGTTTTAAGGAAAAAAATAAGGGTTTGGACTGCAATGATGTGCATTTTACTTATAGTAGGACAATGAGAATTGTGCTACAGAGATGGTTATTTGCCTTTGGGGTAAATCAGCACATCACAAACAGCTGTTACGTTATTTTCTTGCACATTGTTGGTGTGTATTGTTTGTTTTACCAGGTTGCTTAGAAGTATGATGAAGTATGTCATGAAATGGAATTTTCCTTCTACATTTAGTAACAGAACCAAGAATAAAAGCTCTTCATGTGTCTGCTTCTCAGCTCATTGCTTGCATATCTTTAATTGTCATTGTTTTTCGTTGAACTACAGGTGAAGAGCGTGGTTTAACCTCTCACCTTGCTACTGTGATATTCAGGTTAAGAGCTCAGGTGGAACAGACTGGAAACTGTCAACTAGACAGCGATTACCTTATGTGGTTTTGTCATTTTTATGCACAATTTTTGTGCTGCAGTGCTATTACTACTCACAACAGTTGCATTTTAAGGTAATCCATAAAGCATTATAGTGCATTCAAACCAAATGTGAAGCATCATTTTCATCAGTGATGCAATGCAGATGGGAAATTTGCGATGTTTGTTTCATGTTTCCCACTTCTAGATATTTTTTTTAATACCAATAATCCCTTTACTTGTAGCTACGCAAAAAATGTACTCGTCGTTTGGTATCAACACACTCTTATTTAATTAAGGGATCCTCACTAAAATCACACCTTTGTATTATAATCTATGGAATGTGTGAAAGGATACTTTTAATCAAAAGATTATTGTCATAGTTTAAGTAATCACATGTTTCTCTCTTGAGTGAAGAGCTGTGTTGAGAGGCTTTACCAGGGACCAGGGACCAGGGACTAGATTAGTGGATCTGCTGGCTCATAGACCATCTTGCACTCTGTGTGCACATGTGTGTAAATACGTACTGTATATCATGCACAAGTATTTGTTCTTGGATTGGTCTGTGTCTTCAAAGTCTGTGGATAAACCTTTTGAAATTGCCTCTGCAGGCAGACTAACATTAAATGTCCATAAGGCCTTATGGTTTTGTGTGTGTGTGTGTGTGTGTGGGGGGGGGGGGATCCAATGGTCAGGATATTCTTCTTCCACCTCTGAACTGTTAGGATAACTTTTTTTCGTGTGTCCCGTTTGTACTGTCAGACTGAATTTCCTTTTCGCTTCCCACTCATAGCTGTGTCTGGAAACATGTTGCTTTGGCACTCCTCCCTCTCTCCACCCTCCTTTTTTGTTCTCTTTTGTTATGCTTTTCATTTCCTTTTGGTGATCCAAGGTCACCGGGTATAATTGTGTCTTGCACAATTGACTATTTGAGCTGCAATGAGAATAATTTACTCTCACCCTGCCTGCATATTTGTACTTTCTTGCATGTGCATGTACAGGTGTTGTGCAGGTGTTAGACAGCTGTGAATTGTATTGCTATTTCCCTAATACCACAGTGACTACACTGTTGTGTTCATGATTTTATTTCCTAAAGTTCTCTACAGATACTTAAATTGTGGCCACATTGTAATTTAATAAGAGAAAGAGGGAAAAAAAGAAAGGTTTTTTATTAACATTCAGATGTTGACAAACATTTGTCTCTCTTTTAGCAGCCAACCTTGGGCGCACAGCTCTGAAAAAAGAGTGGTTGAATTACTTATAAAGTAGGCTCCTTTCTGTGTGTTTTCTGCACTATCAATGTGTATTTTTTCCTCTTCAGTCTCATAAATAATGTTCATAAATATCAAGGACAAAATGTTTTGTGGTTTCACTGGTTGTAAATTGTGCCAAGCCGTTGCAAGATGACATAGTTCAAATTTTTTTTCAGGTCAAATTCAAAACTGGAAAATTAGCTTTAAAGATCATAAAACATTATTCAAAAAACATAAACGAATAACTGTATTTATAGCCTTATGGGCTGTTGCTGCTTGAATGTTTTACTCCAACCAACAGTAATGCATGCATAACGCATATAGACACACGGAGGAGACTCTCCTGACTTGTGCATGTGCTGTTTGCTTGTTGGTTCATCCAGTGAGAAAACATTGCAAAGATGAGTATTCTTTGTGAGCATGTGTGCCTCATTCTGGACTGTTTGACCTGTCGATGAGCTTATTATTCATAGTTCAAATTTGTTCTGCTGACCAAGCAGTTTGAATACTGCAGCACTGACACAGACAGGAGTACAACCCATTCAGCCCTCTCAGGAGCACATGCCTTATTTCAAGACAGTTTTCTAATCCCCTCACAGTCAGTTAATTTGAGTGGACATTGTCTCGTGGAGGGAAAGTGGGACTACTTGGTCTCCAAGAAGCAAGGATTGATTCCCTTCAGTTAATCTCAAAGCCAATCTGACAGTCTGACTAAATTCTCCTCATACTCTCTAAATTTACACTGGTGCTGTGCATATGTAAAGATTAAAGTGGTATTTGACCAGAACTTATGTTTGTGGGTGTGTGGGTATGTGGGTGTTTGTGTACGTGTGTGACTTTTGCTTTTACTTTAGCCCCATTTGAAAGCATCATTCTGTTACTCTACACCTCAAAGCTCATTCTTTATCTGCTGCATTAAAGCTCCTTTCTCTTGTCTCTTGCCCACTTTCATGTGTTGCTGGTTCGGATGTTTGTCACGGATTGTTTTGTTTCCTGTCAGACACAGCCAGTTTGATTTGGATCACCTTATTTTGAAGGTTTCTGACAGTGTCAGCCTGAAGGAGTGGGAGTGGCAGATAAACAGACTCAATTTCTTTGTAGGACACTAGAAGCCAGAATTTTTTTCCTGGGTGCAGGAAAAACTAGGTACTCCAGACACTCTCCAGCATTTGGATGCAAGCAACTCATAAAACTTAGAACCGAAAACAAAAAAAAACATTCTTGTTATTCAAACATTCTAAATCAAAGAAACATCACCTGAGTGAAGACAGTAACTGAATACATGTTTGTTCAGTGCTCAATATTGTAATCCACCTGTACAACATAAAGTAAGTTTTACATTTCTTTAAAGATCATAGTGTCTTTGAATTTATTAATGGTAGGGAATTCAATTGCTGGAAGCTGCATTGAAGGAATGTATCAATACTTGTGCTTTGACTAATGTGAAAAGTCCAAAGAGAAGAAATGCACTTAAAACTGATGCACTTATAACTGGTTATCTCTAAAGAATTGACAACAAGGTCACTGAGTCATCTAAGGACAGGTTTGCTGCCATGATAGTGAGGCTATGTGTAGATTTGTATGGAGATATGTGTAGCACCCTGCATACATTTGGGTTTAAAGATATAGGCATGTCAGTGCAGTAGTGTTCTTTTGTCTGAAATTACGCCTCTGTGAGTGTTCTTCCCTTTTTTATGGGCACTGCAGAACAAGCTGTAAACACAATGTTGACATTTTAATTATCCCATAGATGGTTTCCTTTTTGTATGCATCCAGCATATGCAGCAGCAATGTCTCTTTGAATGGTATTTACCAGATCCTTAGCAAAATAACAAAATAATAAGCTGAAAAATTGCTGCACCGAGCTGAGAAGAACTGCTGTTGTTTCTAGAGCTGTCACTGTGAGTAAGCCATTGCCTCATTAATTATTTATTAATGATTACTACAGCATTAACTTAATAATAATAAAGGCTGTTATTATTATTATTATTATTATTATTATTATTATTATTATTATTATTATTATTATTTGTATAGCACTTTTATTAAGAAAATGTTGCTTCACAGGCCAAACAAGACTAATCAAATATTACAAAGCGTAAAATGAAAATAGGGGACAGAAAGAGGGGAGAGAGAAAGAGAATAAATAAAGGAGAACAGCAACAAGGAGAAATGAGTAACAGAGACAGCAAAACCTATCATCAAACAAACAATACCAAAAGTATGTTAGACTAAAGCCAACAAGAGAAAGCGGAAGAACCAACAACAGAATAACAAAACAAACAACAATAAACACAGACAACAAGAAAAAACATTAGAACAATAATAACTGTCTAACCTAGGTAGTGTCAAAAGCCAATGAGAAGAGATAATTCTTCAGAAGTTTTTTAAACTGCTCAAGGGTCTGGGCATCTCTTACATGAAGGCTGTTCCATAGTTTCAGAGCTGCCACAGAAAAAGAAAAATCTCCTCAGCTTTTTAGCTGCGATATTGGCACGGGCAAAAGCAGCTGGTCCGTTGACCTCAGACCTCTGCCTGGAGTGTGTGGCTTTAAGAGCTCTGTCAGCTACGCAGGTGCCAGGCCATCGAGACATTTAAAAGTAAGTAATAGGATTTTAAAATGAATCCTAAAAAAGACAGGGAGCCTGTGTAAAGAGGCCAGAAAAGGAGTGATATGCTCTCTGCTTTTAGTTCCTGTCAAGAGGTGAGCAGCAGCATTTTGGACAACCTGTAAACGTTGAAGAGACGACTGATCAAGACCAACACAGAGGGAGTTGCAGTAGTCCAGTCAAGATGTAATGAAGGCATGGATTACCCTCTCAAAGTCTTTCAAGGGAAGGTAGGCCTTCACCTTGGCAAGGAGCCCTAACTGAAAGAAGCTTGTTTTCACTACTGAGCTTATCTGTTTCTCAAGGGTGCTTAAAGGTGCTGTCCTTATTCACACCTAGATGCGTGACAGAATGAATTTTTTTATTTTTTTTAACCTGTCCTGTCCAGTACTTTTGGCATGTAGTATGGTTGTCTACATGTCAGGTGGTGTTGAACAGGTTTGCTTTGCACAGGAAGTCTGTTTATACTCGTCCTGTTATTTATCTATGAATTTATTATTGTTTTTATTCTTATTTGTTTGCTTAACCGGACCGGACAGGGTGGGTGGGTAGACGGATTGGGGGGGTGGGGGTGGGGACGAACAATACAGTACAGACTAACACAACCAAACATAACACACATAACATGACATGACATAACATAGCATAACATAATAACATAACATAGCATAACATAACA
>JAFBJR010000175.1:10012064-10199304 GCA_016785285.1 Brachirus orientalis
TTCTTGCTACTTTCTTTTAACTTATTTTTTCCATTTCGAGTGTTAGAAGAATTTAGTCCCTATTAAAAGCATATCGAATTTGGGACGTGCTTCTCAGCCTCCGTAACAGATATGGAGAATCGATAAGAGCATTACCAAGCTGTAACAGAAGGGCCTCCACCCCTGCTTCTCTCATGTCTAAAACAAAGTATTATTGTGTGACAATGGGTCTAATCACATAATGTGTAGGGTATCAAAAGCAGTCATTAACCCTTTGGTGAGGCGTTGACCAGAGCATGGTGACTTTCAAGAATGCCTGATTAAACCCTTACATAGAACTAGCCAGTGCATTTTACATACAACAAGGTCTGAATAGACTTGGGTGTTTTGTTTCTGTTACGAGTGATTTTGACAGCAAGTTTCAAGCCTCATCAGTATCTGTTTCTCCACAGTCTCGGTCGCCTGAGCCACATTTAGCTCCTTCAGCATCAGCACCAATTCCATTTAGGGGTAAAAATTTAGAATTCTCCCTCAACTCATTCCCAGGTGGTGTTTGTGAGAGAGAGAGAGAGAAACAGAGAGAGAATGAGAGAGAGAGAGAGAGAGAGAGAGAGAGAGAGAGAAGGCAATGGTTTTGAGAGACATAGAGAGGGGATAAAAAATGAGCGGTGGAGTTTGTTCAGGTTCAAGATGCGTTGTGTCTGTTGGCAGCTTGTTGGGCCAACATTGTTTGACGTTCTACCCCTTATGCTTTTGTGAGGCTGTGAGGGCTTTATGGCTCGGTGTGACTCTGCTGCCAATAGGTTCCAGATGCCTCCGGTGTGGGAAATGGGGAGTAGAGTGAGAGGGGAGATGGGAAAGAAGCATAACCAGGTGTGACCCATTGCAGTCTGGGATGTTCTCCATGGATGTTCACACTAAAGTGAATAGGACTATTTGATGTGTCTGACAATGGACAGACAAAGACACAGGTAGACAGAATTAGGGACATGCACAAACACTTTGGGATGTGTATATGCAATCTTCGTTTGTTAACTGTACACTTCTATGGTCCTGCAAGTAGCCCAATCACACACCTTCTGCCAAAGCACGGAGTTCATGGTTTGAGTCGCGTTGTTCAGCAGATTTGCTGCTGGCACCAGAAAGTATCAACATATGGCAACACTCTGAGCTTTCAATCCCATGCTGCATTGGGGCTCCGACCAGAACCTGCCAGCTCCACAGTGGCCCACTGTAAGGGAAAATTGTCAGCAAGACCATTAAAGGTCCCAAACCACAAGCACTGATAAATGTCTGCATTTCTCTATGTAATTACCGTCAATAGTGTCCCTTTGCCAAGGAGAGAAAGAACAAATCCTAGAGCAGAAACAAAGGTAAGAAAAAACAAACAAATAAAAAAAAAAACTGTGCTTTCCTTGGAAGAAGTGGAGCTGGGTTCAGCCAAAGAGTTTTTCTTTAAAAAAAAATACAAGATATACTACAGTGGAAATTGGCTAAAATTCGACAATCACAAAAAACAGTTGAATTTTGTTGTTGTTGAATGTTTTGTTAAAATTGCTTCAATTCACTAATCACCAATTTGATTAAAAAAAACTGAGAATAAATCAGTAAATGTGTTTTGCATCGTTTGACACACTGATTTACTGACATAGTGTCCAGCTGTATCATGTGTGTATTGTTAGATGCATTGCAGATGTTTGTATAGACGAAAAACAAGCAGTAACCATGGTCATGCTTGGGCAAACATGCATCGAAATGTATTTTAAAATAAAATACCCAACTAATATATGTATCAATTTCTGTTGCTGTTGCAGCACACATTAGTGAATGACATATACAAAACCCCTATGCATTAAACAAATTACACAATGTAGTGGCATAGCAATAACAACCTATGGCCCTGCGGAAGAAAATTGGGCTTGCAACCGGATGTTTGCCGATTTGAGTTCCCCCGTCAAGTCAAGGGCTGGGGTACCCCTGAGCAAAACACCCAAGCCATATTGGTCATTGATAACTGGACACTTTAAATTGACAGGTTAAATAACCTGGCTACTATAACAAAAACAGTACACTCAACACTTGTCAAAGAAGAAAGCAATATAAATGTGTTATTAAAATGAATGGGCCACATTAAGTCACTCACCTTGCATTGAATCAACTTCATGTCTGATCTCAACAAATCTGGGCAGATTAAATGAGGTACCAAGCTGCCTTCAAGTCCAATCTGCAGCAGCACCCCACATTTTGTATGTCGCATCCTTTCAAAGAAAGAATTTTCCAGTATTAAAAATAGAAAAATACATGACATTGAAGTATTTTGATAGGAAATATGAAGGCATTCCATCACAAGATAATAGTTAGTATTTTAAATTCATGTTTTAAATACATGTGTCAGAAATACTGCCCATTCCTGACCATGGTAAGGGACAGGGTAACATAAATTCACAGCAGCTTACATTAACTGTGATTAGGACACAAAAAAATGCATGTCAGGTTTGAGTCCAGCTCAAATAATAAAATGCAGCCTGAGCTGTGCTCTAATGCATCAGTCATTTCACTAAAAGTGGTATTCAGTCTTTCACAGAAAGGAAAAAAAAGAAAAAAAAATTGGTTATGATTTATTCCCTATGTGATCACGACTGAATTATAGCTTGTGAGTTTTCTGTTTAGATTTAAATGGTTGAAGGCCCTTCTTTTAACCACCATTCCTTTTTGTTTTTTGTGTGTAGGGCAAAATTCTCAACCATGCATTTTAAATTAGAATAACAACTTAATGTCATGATCTTTCAGCCTCATAGATTTTTAGGTAACTGCACTATGTTATCCAAAGAAATATACTTCTTGTGTGAGGTTTTTATAGCAAATATGTACATGCTACAATTCTCGCAGGGCTGCTACCAATGTCGATAAACCCTTCCTCTTCAATCCATCATCTGCAAAATAAACACAAGCCACCCCCACCTGTGTCTGAGTTAGAGAGGTGAGGGCCCGTTAACCTGCTCACATAGGTCACAGGCTTGGGGCTGCCGCTTCTCCGCCTCTTTGTTTAGATTATTTCCACAGAGGCGAGTGACTCTGTTGTGTCACTGATAAGAGCGCAGCAGGGTGGTAGCTAGAGGGTCAAACCACAAGGGGAATAAAAACTCAGGAAAATAACAAAAAAAAAAAAAATCTTTATCCCCTGAAAAAAAAGTACTTTTCCCCAAACTTCTTCACCATGGCACAAGGCTATTACACTGATAGAAATTCTTTTCCCTTCTCGACAGTCTGGCCCTGAGTACGCAAGGGGCCAGAGTCTTAGCCACATCTCAAGCTAATTTACAAAGATCCCGAATTATTCTCTTATCTTGGGCTTTAAAGGTTGTAAGGTTGATTAACACGGCCCTGTCCTGTTTATCAGTTTGGGGCTGGGTGTAGAAAATAGCCTGCGATAAGTGCACAGGCCATTAAACATTCTATTTCCCCTAATATTTGTCGGCAACCATCTGCTTAACTGATCTCCCTTCACTTTAATTAAAAGGGATTCCCGTCTTGTTGGGGTCATTATGTGCTGGCCGACGCCAGGAGAGGAGTTTGTGATGAGTTCAGCGTTCCCTCTGTCCCTGGGTTGCCAGAGGGCTTTTTTCATCCTCCTTTCCACCCTCTCCTGTGTTAACCTCTTCCTGTCCTGCTGCTCTTCCAATTTGTTATTTGGCCGGTGAGGAGGAACACTAAAGAATTAGTTGGTCCAGCAGTTCTTAAAATATCTAGTGTATAGCGATGAAAACTTTTCTCTTTGCTAGAGAGGTGTGTAGATATTCACATTATCTCCCTCAACTCTAGGGCGTGAGGCTCTGGTTTGTAATGGTTTGATTTGCCCAATGCTAGTTGGATCGATGTGGCTGTTTACAGTTTCTCCCTCTCTCATCCCTTTTGTCTTTTTTCTAATTTAGTGTTCCCAAACCATGGACAGTGGTCTGAGTCTGTCTGCTGTGCTTGCATCTTCGCCCTCCTCCCCACTCTCCATCACTGTCCATTGATGTTTTCCCCTCTCTTTCTTTTCTCCTCTTCCTCTCTCCTTCCTTGGTTGGTCTTGGAAAAAGAGCTGCATGCCTCCACACTTCTGCACAAGACTGATGGCTCGTCAATAGCATTAGCCAGCATTGCAGGCCTCACTGGTGTAGAACCAAATCAATAAGGCCCAGTAAAAAGTCTTATAGGTGTATGTGGTCCATCCCAGCCGAGGCTCATGTTACCACAGATAAGTTTTTACAAGAATTCAGGAGTCACCATCTGGTATGTTCACTGTAATTGCACATTTCCTCCGCTATTCTAACTAACATTTATAAGTGCTTCTGCTCCCAGTCATCCAGTCTCTTTTGTTATAATTATGTATTCCCCCCTTGTGTTCATTTTAATATTAAATATGGATTTAAGTTTAGCAGCTCTGGGATAAAACGTACAAAATCTCTTCTTTTCTTTCCCACTAAATTGTTGTGGTATACAGTACCTTATAATTGTGTGTTATAATCAATTAGCCCTCAGTGAAAATTGATTTTGAAGGTGTGTGTTTGTTTGTGGGTTTGTGTGTGCATGGGTGTGCATGTTACACAATTATTTATCTTTATCTTCATGACCTGCACATTTTTGGTAATCTTGCATGGTCATTTTTCTACAGAAACCACTTCTTGGCTACAACACTGTTGTATGCTTTTCTTCCTGTAGGAACTAATACATTCTGACTCAAATAGTTCATGACACTCTCATAAAGTACACCTTAAAGTGCACTAAGACACAGACCCTCTCTCTCTCATTTTCTAACGCTTTATCCACTAGGGGTCGCGGGGGGCGCTGGTGCCTATCTCCAGCTGATATAGGGCGGGAGGCAAGGTACACCCTGGACAGGTCGCCAGTCCATCACAGGGCCACATAGAGACAGACAACATTCACTCTCACATTCACACCTACGGGCAATTTAGAGTGTCCAATTAACCTAGTCCCCAAATCTGCATGTTTTTTTGGACTGTGGGAGGAAGCCGGTGTACCCGGTGAGAACCCACGCACCACGGGGAGAACATGCAAACTCCTTGCAGAAGGCCTCTTGTTCCAACTGGGTTGTGAACCCTGCAAAGGCAAGAGTGCTAACCACTACACCAACTGTGGGCCCAAGACACAGACCCTGTTATTAAAAATGACATTATACTGTAACGCATATGTAAACCTGTTAATTCTATAAACATAAAAACAGAACATTATATAATATTACTGCAGCTACAAAATGATGTGGAGAATGTTTATACTTAGCTAGCAATGTTACCATTATAACATCTGTAGATTCTGTCTACAACTGTGTGACAGCAGCTGATTTTACACACCTATGGTGCTTCTCTCCGTGCTGGATTCTTTAGGGAAATTATTTCCATTGAAACTGATAATAATTTGGATACATGTATTAAATCTATGTCATGACTATCACTTAAGCATTGTATGTGCCACTCAGCACTGGCACATATAAAGTACGTCTGTTGAATTAGACACAAAATATTATTTGTGTTGACATTTGGGACTTGAGACTGTTTTTGTCCTGCACACTGCACTTGCCTGTAAATGTGAAGGTAAAAAGTGAAGTAGAGATTTGTGTTTATTTTTTGTTTTCTCTAAGTATTGGTCTGAACAGGTGTACAATACTTAATCAATCTGATATCTTATTATAAGTCCACTATACACTGACACTGGGCTGATTTAGAAACGTTTTTCTGATACATAACGATCAAAATCAATTTAAAAGGAACCAGCATGTCATTCACTGACATGGAATCTTGAGTGGACTGACATCAAATTAATTACTAATCCTGGAGCTCTCTAAGGTCGGACCGACAGATGGGCTGATGAACATCTTTCCCCTGTCCACTTCTCCAGCCTCTCCAGTTTCTCTCTCTCTCTCTCTCTCTCTCTCTCTCTCTGTCTCTCTCTCTCTCTCTCCCTCTGTCTCTTTATTTCTCCCGTTGCAAAAAACTCTGCCTCTCAAAGGTCAGCAGAGGGCCAGAGTGTTTGTCAGGCCAATCGATGGCCTGTTGTCACCGTCAGCATGCTTGGTTATGTAGCAGTGAGGTCAGCCTCATGTTGGACAGTGCCCTCCCTCCTTGGTGGGATCTTGTCACTGAGGATGGGTGTGTGTGTTTGTGTGTGTGTGTGTGTATGTGTGTTTAAGATGGGTGGCTCAGGATATCTGTGAGAAGTGGGGGGGGGTATCACTTACTAAGCCTGCATATAATCAATACCATGCAGTGCTAGTATTCTGAAGTGTGTGTGTGTGTGCATGTGTGTGTATGTTGTGCTGTTATCAATGATGACAGATGGATCAAGGAACTGGTGTGTGACAAAGAGGAATGGTGTCTAATTCAAGGTCAATAAGGCCCGTGTCACTCCTGTACTGTTACAGAGAGGAGGTAGGCGGCATTATGTTCCCGTTGGTTACCAGAGCAAACATGACATCGCTCCTGGAGCTCATATAAATTTGTAATTTGAGACACAGCAAATGATGTCAGCACAGGTCGCTTTTTGTGCAAAATGACCCTGCATTTGTCTGTTGTTGTCAATATAAGTCTTCAGTGTCACATCCATGTCCTGTTTTTTTCCTTGAACAGATGTTAGTATTTCAAGATTAATATTCACAGTTGGCAGAGTCAAGGATGATAACATAGATGGTTTAAAAACCTTTTTCATTTCAAATGATATTTCTGGTTTTCAATGTAGTTGATGCATCAGGGTTACCTTTAGTTTGCCTTCATGTGCATTTAATTTAATTTCAGTTCAGAATCTGACAAAGGTGTATGTGCTTTCTATCTCATCCTTCATGTTACTAATTTACTCAATCCAGCAGCACCTTCTTCTCATGCCAAATCATCTTTTAATAACACTATTAATCTAACTGTCCACTGATTGGTCAAGATAGCCTTTTCCCTGGTGGATTTTATCATAGGCTAATTAAAGAGCCCAGTTAAACCTGCTAAAAATCAGTGTCTTGTAACACTGATTGACACATTGTTTTTTTCCTACATTATATAATCCTGGCTATTTAAGTTTTTTTTTACAAAAACATGATTTAGTTAGTATATATATATATGTCCAGGTTTTTTCACAATGGAAAAATATTTGTAAACAAAATGCCAGTGACTGATAAATCTTTAATATAAAAATTGTACAAGAATTCTGATACAAATTACAAGAGGTATTTGGACAAAATATGAATAAAATTCCATTTACATCCCAAAACCCTTATGCATTATATGCAAAAACCATAGACTGTTATGATACAGAAACAAATACAAGAAAGGCAAAAAAGAAAGGGAAAAAAAGAAGAGTCTCTTAAAAAGAGGACATTTTCCTCCTGTCTGCAAATGGGAAACACCTGTTTAGGTAACATACAGTATTCATGAGGCTTCCAAATCACCATTTTGACACCAAAGTGATACAAGCTCCTCTGCTGTGTTTGTTCTTTGCAGTGCGACGACGATGTAGCCATGCAACATTGTTGAGTCCCAGTACCACAACACAGGCTTTTTAAGACACAGACACAAATGTATTGGATACACAAAAACAAAAAGAAAAAAATCGTAATTCACCAGTTGTTCAAGCTTATCTATATTTTAAGACTTTAAAGTATGATTGGCACAATGGAAAACATTTCATGAATTTACAGTAATTTTTTTTTTTCAGGATCACTGACTTTTCACATGTTCCAGTTCTAATTAATGAGGGTTTTTTTTTCAGATAAGACTGAAGCATCTATACACAACCCATGGCTGAGTCTGTCTTTCCTCTATGTGCATATTTCTTATGGTGTACCATCACACATTTTAATCCCACTTTGCTCTATGAGCTACACTGTCTAGACATGCCACCTCTTATTCTCACTCACTCAGTGACATGAAAGAAATGGACAGTGATTAACAGGTCATCTCCTTCTCCCCATGTGTGCTTTGTAGAATTACAGAATAATTGATGCTATTGCACTGCAATAGTCTGGCCCAATGAGGCGCTCTAAGTGATGTGTTCCTGCTGTCCCACAGCCCGGTCACTGTAGCAGTATTCACCTGGGCCCATGTAGCTGGAGAGGTAAGAAAGACAAAGATTGGGTTGGGGGAGCTTTTTTGGAAATGGGTGGGTCATTGAGGGGAGCAGAGTGTTGGGGAGAGGACCAGATATGTGAGTGGTGGCTTGATCGCTCAACAGCAGGCAATCAAGAAGAAAATGCTGATGAGTCGTGGGAAGTCCTGACCCTGCTGCTTTCTTTGCTCTCTTCTCTCCCTGTGATTCTCCCTTTCTCCCGCCTTGTTAAATGATGGCTGCAAGGCTCCAGTCAAACCACTTCCTATGACCAATGCCTTTCATTTTCTCACCCCCCTTTCTCTTGCTGTCAGTCTCCCTAGCTATGCTGGACAGTTGTTTGTGCCTTTTCTCAGCTCTCTTTCCAGCATATTGCAGCTCTGAGCCCTGCTGGCATGTCCAGCACCAGGCAGGGCTCAGAAAGAGCCCGTTAAGGGCAGGAGATGGGTGTTATAAAGAAATCTCTTTTATCATATTCAGATTTCTATCTGGTACACAAGTTCACAGAAAAGGGTTATGCGGTGCAGCTGCTGCTTGAGAAGTTGATGGCAAAGAACACAACACGAGGAATGTGTAAAAGTAAAAGCTTAAGGGTCACAGCACTTTTATATTAAAATATTAATATGTTGGGTAAGTACAGCTCCCTCAAATCTAGATATTTTACTTCAACCTGTCCTCTACAGTTAAAATTTCTCAAAGTATAAGCTATGAAATATGTCAGGATATTGATCATGAAATAATAAGAGCTTAAAACATCCAATGTCTTATTCTCCACGATAGAATATAAACTTTGTAGGGGTAAACACTGTAATGTAATGTTAATGTTAATTTCATCCACTCCGTTTTTCTTTGCCCCTTTCCTTTTCTGTCATTCGAGGTTAACATCTCATCATGGTTTTGTAATCTGTCTGAATTGTAACTAGGGAGTATATCTGAATGGTAGGCCCTCCCCTCCATGTGTGTGTTTGGTTGTGTGTGAGAGACAGCTGTCAGCAGGGATCTTGGAGTAGCACTTTTTTTTATTTCTGCCAGAGCGAGGGCAGGGGGAATTGAGTGAGTGAATGAGACAGCAAGTGCCTCAGTGAAACCCACTCCTGGGAGAAGGCAGGGGTTCCTGTACTCAATTTTCTCTTCACTTGGGATAAACAGGCAATTACCCATCCCCTTTTCCTATGCCGTGGCCGTCCAGTGAACTTAAGCATACACTATTAGTGTGTGTCCCTGTAGGACCCGCGCTGTGGGGTGTGGAGGTGGTAAGTGAGTGGCGGGTTTAAGAAATGGGTAAGGCATTTGTCAGATGACTGCGCTCTGACAGACAAAGAGAAAATCAGAGAGAAAGGAGTTGAAATGGACTACCAACGATTCTGACTATGAATACATTCTTTCCCCATTTTTTTTTCTTTCTGTCATTTTGTCATTGAATACTAGTCAGTGTCAGCAATCTCCGTTTCTGGCAGCGTAAAGAAGTGACATGTGAGATATTAGACAGAAGAAGCCGTAATAGCAGTGACGCCTCCAGGTAACTGAGAAGTAGCACATTTTTAATGATCATTGCTGTCATCCTTTCCTCCCGGCCTTCCACCTCTGGAACCTTTCCATCAGCCACAGCACTTTGACTCGCTCTCTTTATCTCCAAGAAGACAGAATGGAAAACAACGTGTCATTTAGGTGGAATCGTTAAAAAAGAAAAAAAAAAAGACATGAAAGTTTTCAAAAGAAATGGTTATGTCTACATTGCAAAAGTATGAAACACACAGGCCTCAACACTGATATGGATGTAAGGTGTTGTGAATACTGTACAGCACACCACATAACACTGCATATTTTTCCCTCTGTGTGTAGCACCAGTCAAGTAAGAGAAGGTCTCTTTGTATAGTAACACATGGCGTTGGTAATACATTGAAAAACAAATCAAACGGAGGAACATCTCTATTTTTTTGTCTTTTTACAAAAAATATTTTCATAATGGACAAAAAAAAAACATTTCCATAAAGATACATGACCCACCAATAAATACCCCTTCCCTTGGCTACTTTGCCCAGTTACTGAAAATATTTGTACCGTAAGACAGTCATGGACATGTTAAAAATGGCTGCATCATGGTGACATTTTTCATCGAGTACATTTGTAGCTAACACTCAGCAATGGAAACCGATACCAAAAATAACACAGCAAAAGATTTAAGACTCAAGTGCATCATATTAATCTAACGGGGCATGATTTAAGTACAATGTCACAATGAAACATCTTTACAAAAGCAAACACTTTTGTTTTGGTCACAGTTGAAGGACTATTTCATCTCTTTTCTGTTTTTCAAATTTACAGGACAGTCATATTTCAATAAGATGCATTTTGTGAGAACAAGCATTAGCTCTTACTTTGTGTTCTTTGCCAATTTCAGAACAATACTCTACAGATTTACCTAACCTGTCAATGTGATTATTGTGATGTTAACTGGTAACCATCTACAAATATCTCCTTGAACACAAAGAGGATAGGTTTTTACCATTAGCTCTTTTTTGGCTTTTGAAACAGCAGTTTATGTTCAGTCACATGTGAAATAATTTTGATGCAAGACATTTTGGAGACACTTTCTGATTACATTTTTAGACATAGGGGAAGATCTCAGGCTTTTTTTTTGGGGGGGGGGGGGGGGGGGGGGTGTAGTATGTTTGAAACAGACTGAACTGGCACAAGTATTTTGAAGGTACTGTCATGTCCCTTGGCACTCGAGCAACCAATGACTCCAAATAACACCTAAACTCACCATTGCAAAACTCCTCATTATAATAATATTACACATCCCCATGTATAGATGCAAAGTGCAAAAACTGAATTACTATACTGAAGCTTATAAACATAACAGACAAAAAAAAAATCAATAGAAATACAGAGAATGATATCAGTTTAGGAGCCTAAAAAAGCATGCTGGCAACGTCTGAATATCTAACAAGTAGAAAAAGCAAGTCACATGGTATTCTTTTTTCCTAGGACTCAGTTTAAAACATATCTTTGAAGCTAACATAAATGAATCAAGCTAGTACGATGCTACCTCTTTCTTGCCTATAGCTGGAAGTATTGTACTGGATTGTAACATAAAACCATAAGGACTGAGGGAAAAGCAAACAACCATCAACACAACTCTTTTACACCAAAAGTCTCTTGGGACATTATTTACAAATGAAGCTGTCATGCTTTTGTAGGTGGGTCATTTGAAAGCTATCATTACACAAATACAACAAGAAGTTTTTCTCTTTTTAGTTCTATTATTTCTGCAGGCAAAGTCACAAATAAGAGGTTCATTAGATTCTTTGGAGATGGACATAAAAACATGGGGTACAGTTTGAAAGGAAAGATGTTGTGGGTTATGAAAAAGGTTTGGAGTCTTGTAATAAACCAAACTCCATACTCAAGAGTGTTATCCTGTTCTTCCAAAGAAGAAAAAGTCCAAGTTCACAATAATTAGCTGTATTTAGAGTCAATGAATTTCATAGAGGGATGTACAAATGTCTTGCTATGACTTACAGAGGATGGGCAGGAGGCAAACAAGCACTTAGCCTGTACTTGATGGCCCTGGGCTGGGGTTAAAAGCTAATTTGAGGAGGGATAAGGATGAAGAATGCAGGGAGGAGTGGGCTGACTGACAGGAGGGTAGAGTAGAAAGTCCTTATTTAGTCTATTATTGTAGAGAAGGGCATGTTTTTATGGAGGTTGGGGTTCTGAGAATGTCGATTACGACTGCGCACAGAGCTGAACATCATGTTGCAACCAGGGATTTTGCACTTGTGCATCTCTCGCAGGTGCACAGTCTTGTAGTGCACACGCAGAGTTCCTTTGTTACTGTACATTTTGTGGCAGATGTTGCAGAGAATTCCGCTGCTGCCACCATTACTGCCCCCGTTGGATGAAAGGAGGAATGGTGAGGAGGGAGAGTCCAACCCCTCACCATGTCCTTCTCTTATCTCTCCAGTCTCATCCTGTTGCCCTGTTTCAGCTCGCCTCCTGGCATGCTGGGAGCAGTCCTCTCCCTCGCTGTTGCCCTCCTCCTCATCCTCTTCTCCATCCTCCTCCTCTAGGTCATCCAGTAGAATGCCTTCATCGCTGCCCTCATCTGACTCATGTGAGGAGTGGACACTGCTGCTGGATTGAACACTAGAGGTGGTGCTCAGGTCCAGCACCATGTAGTCATCTGGCTGGCCCTGGGAGAAACCATTAGTGTGGTGATTTTTAAGTTCGTGGCTGAGAGGGTGGTGGGGATACTGGTTGCTCATGGGAGAACGGATATGGTTCAGGCTGATTGGTCCAAGGCTGGCACCTCCGATGGCCATTGCAGCCACAGGGTCCAAGCCCACATGGTGCCCAGCGTAGATCTTGGCCAGTAGCTCGGCCCGCAGGTCCTTGGGCAGTGGCGTGAGTTGGGGGTCTAGGACAATGTCGTCCAGCTCTTTGGTCAGCAGTTTGCGGTGCAGGTTTATGTTGGAGCTGTGCCTAATGTGGGTGAACAAAAAGTAGTGGTAGATCAGAACATGGAAATGCGAATTATCCACAACGATCCAATACATGTACTTAATGCCTCAGTGAGCAATATTTAGGAAGATTTCTTGGCTGAAATTAAACTAATACCCATATTTATGTTTGTGCACATGTGTAATTGCTTTAAAAAAATGATTTGGGTTTCAAAGTCTGAAAATAAGCCATTTTTACTGTATGTACTATCTAGCACTGCCATGTTTCTACAGCAGTTTGAACGGACAAACCAGCCAGAGCATGCATTTTGAAGTGGAAGCTTATCACACACAAAAAGAATGACATCCTTTCTGGTATGCGAGGGCCGTGGTAGTTCCCTGATACATTTGGGAAAGGGAGTGGTGAGCAGTCTCACCATTAGATGTCATTAATGTAACTCTGTAATTCTTATAGACTATACCTTTTAATTACATAAAATAAAATAAATTCTTCTAAATTGTCAAGTTATCTCACTTCTATGAAAGGGTACCAGGTATTATCTCACTTCTGTAAAATGGTATCAGGCTATGGAGATTACAGACCAAGGAACCGCTACATATTCTCATTATCAGTGTCCACAAGAATCCCAAAAAACTAAAGAGAAGTCTGCCTTGCAGCTCTCTACAGAAAAGCACACTAACAAAGCGCAGACAGAGAGAGCACCCTGGTAGTGTTTACTGCTGTCAGCATGTCTGCACAGCACAGCCCTCAAATCCAATAGACTCTGACTCAATTAAATACTCCACCATATTGAATGGGAGTTTATCAATTGATTCGAGCTGTGGTAATGTGATAATCGAGGGGAACTGGATAGCATATTAGCACTAGGCCCTGACAGCATTATCGCATTTGCTCCCTATTGGATGGGGCTTAATCGAGCACCTTAGTGAACATGTCTTTATGTAGCCCTGGATTTAATTAAGATGGGCATTTTTTTTCTCAAACACAAAGCAAACTGTATCACATAATGTGCTACAGCTGATGAAAGTAAGTTAAATGCCATGCTTAAGCAATTAGTGAGGATGTCACTTAGCATACAAAGCCATGCTATACATTGCAAGGTGAAATGAGCTTGAAAAATCTAATTCGATGCCATTTGGCTCCAATTTCATAGCTGCCAAGTTGAACCAAGAAAAAGGGGACCCACAGCACACAATGTCACAATAACCCTGCATAACACACAAAAGAAATTTAAGCAACTATTGATGACCAGTGTAAGATAGGACCTATACTACTCCTCTCATTTGATGTCAGCATTTAAATGAAATAACAAAATATGCAAACACGCAGTGCCTTAAATGTGAAGGGTTTCCATGCAGGGAGGGCACATGTAAAAAAAAAAAAAAGTCAATAAAATAAAATAATATGAAATAAAAAAGGGGGGCATCCTCAGCAGGCCGAGCAAACATGGAGTCACAATGGATAATAGCGCTTACCAGCAGTGGCAGGGTTGATGCAGTCAAAAAGGGTCCCTTTCCTTTAATTATTTACTTCCCTATCCGACATTGTCCTGCAAAAGGTAAAAATACATTCATTTGAGGGACCCTTTCTGTGAATCAAGCAACCAGGAGCCCGTCCACTTGAGCATTGTCAGCATTAAGGAGAGAGAGAGGGTGGCAAATTGATTGGCTGTAGCTGTCACTGCATGTGTGTGTTTCTCACGTGGTTGTGTCTGCTGTTGTGTATACGTGTGTATGTGTGTACTTGTATCTGTTACCTCTCTAGGACCTTTTCTGGCATACACTGACCTTGTCAGGACCAGAAATCCTCATTGAGACCGAAACATGGCCCTAATGAGGCAGAACATCATTTCTGATGAATTGGTCAACTTTAGTTGTGGTTATGTTAAACATTAACCGGTTATATTTATACTTTGTTTAGGCTGTCCTAATGAATATAAGTTGATACAGTGTCCTAGGAAGAAGAGCTGTGCAAACCTGTGTGTGTGTGTGTAAAAACCAGAAAATATACTACCGCCATATAGCAGGACTAAGATCAAAAAGCCTGTATAAATCCTTTGTTCTTTTCTTTATCCTTATATAGTTCAGTTGCACCCATATGGTGTTAGCTTATGGATATAGTATGGGAGTCATGATTCAATGTCTGTAGCAGTGAGCCTGTATCCTTGTCTAGTCAAATACATATGTGGACAGTTGGCTGTGAAAAGCCGGAATGCTCCATGAATGTGTGGAAAAATGCCATAATCACAGATCGGTATAAAAGATAATGGACACAGTTTCTGTTGTGTCACCAGATAAAAGGCTCTAATTTAAAGATGAGCCATAGATTCACCCAGTATAGCCTAAAGTCCAGGATGCTGTAGATGATGCTCAAGTAGGCAGGTCCTTTGCAACATGTTTCCATCTCTAAAACAACACCTTCACACTGCTAATAAGCTCTAAGTTAACCATTGCTATCTCAGTTTCAAGATATTAAAGTCAAACATGTTAAATATCATGCAGTAATTAGTTTGCACTATAACTACAGTAACCATTTTAATTGTCAAAATTCACACCACATTGTTAGAATATTACACAAGTAGCTGAATGGAAAAACTGTTCACAATTACCACCAAACAAAACGCAACACACACACAGTATATATATATTTACATATCCTCTATCTTAATATCTGATGATATTGGAAGAGGAGAGATTATTAGCAGAAGCATTATTTAACTGCTGTGTTGGCAATGCTTCCATGCCCTAAATAATCAAAATAAGTAATCTGAATCTACACACAGGGGGTATAATGCACTTATCCCTTCATTTATCAGATTTAGACTTTCTGCCCCATTTCCCACTCCCCTCCATCCTTTCACCTCCATGCCTCCACCTTGGTTCATTCTGTCTTTCCTTACCCCTCCTCGCCCCATCCCTACCTCCCTGTTGGCCAGTAATGTGGCTGGCAAAACAATTTGACAGTCTCATCTTCGCCCGAAAGATGGGGGAGGCCTCTAGAGAGCCCATTTTTGACTGTGCAGAGGAGGCAGAGTGAGTGCATGCTTGTCCCAACTGGCGTTAATCATCTGATGGCCCTTGCCCTTGTGTTTGTTTATACGTGTGAACACGTGTGTGTGTATATATGCCGACTAAATGACTCACAATGTCTAAATGAGATGAAAAGCTGAGTGGTATTAAACTGACACCAGTGGTTCTTTGTCTTTCCTGTCGTTTAGGGTGTGTTATGAGGTTTTGGGTGCATGTGGGTGGACAAGAGTTTTAGTAACATTTATCACTCTCTGTCACCATTATTTCTCTTTTAAATTGTTTCAGTGATTTCAATAGCACGTTAACAAAAATCTTTTTTTGAATACACATACAAAAAAGTGAATATACATTAAATATGCGACATTAAAATTATGATTGAAAATGTGAAATTCTTTTGATAACGGGGTGCTTGTGTAGGAGACTGTATGTACTTTATTCAAGAATGAAATTATTCCCCTTATTCTCAAAACGCATCACAAGGAAACTGTCAATGTTAAACTAAAGGGATTTAATATTTTAGTTTTCCATCTTTTAATCAGCAGATGTTTTTACTAGGCTAAGTGGCCCTTGCTAACATATTCTCTCTGAGAGCATGTCCTTTGTTTATAAAAGACAAACAGAGAGCTGATTGTGGAGCAACGGAGCCGGGCCCACATGCCGTGTAGGGACCAAGGGAAAAGGAGGGAGACGGAGAGAGAATGGGAGAGGGAAGGAAAGAGACTCTCCAACATAATTAACCTTCACTCTCCGTTTGCAGTGGCCCATGCAGGCACGATGGGCCATGCACTCCTGCACCATGGGAATGTGGAAGAAAGAGGACACCTACTTGGTGTATCGACATACAGTAGGAGCAGGTCAAAACAGTGGAGTGAAGGTTAAAAACATAAGCAAAGTAGGCTAATAAAAGTGACATTAGTAAGGCAAGTCTTGTCACCAGTTAAAAAAAAAAAATATGATTAACGAGGCTAATAATGATGCGATGATTACTGGTAAGTGCATCTTTCCAGCAGTTAATCATGCACCTTCTCCAACACAATGCTTCCCACAAAAAAAATATGCACTCATTTACCTCCGTGCAGCAGGCAGCCAGGAGGCAGGGAAAAACACCCCACTGTAAAACCACACACGCACACGCACACACACACACACACACACACACAGACACACACGCACACATTTGTTGCTCTCTGTTTTTACACTCAAAACACACACATTACATGCTTGCTCAAGGGCACAATGAATTACCCTTTCCTGTATACATATGTGTGTGAAAGTGTACGGTTTGCAATCAAACACGTCCATGTACTGCATGCACGTGTGTGTGAGATCTGCTGTTCCTTCAACAGTCTAATAAATAGCACTGAAATCTAAACAAACTAAACTAAATAAACAGCAGCAGTATTTTTTCCATGGCTGTACATATGCAGTGTCATACCCATACAATGTCATTGTCTGTTTTGTTTTTCCTCTGTGGATCAAACTCATCCTTTTCTCTTCTTTGATACAGGAGGCATAGATCTTTGTGTCTGATGGTGTGTTTACGTGCTTTGGCTTTCCACTCAGTCAGTGGCCTAATCAGATATGTAGAGGTATTCAAGACTTTCCTGCTGCTGGATGTCAACAGCTGTTAAGAAAGTATTGAGAGGAGATGGCCAGGCAGGACTGCATATTATCATGCTACTTATAGTATTCAGCTTTAAACACAACACCAAATAACCACTGCTTTACCTTCCTCTGAATAAAATTAAATCTAATAATTCTTGGTCTATTTTTTTTCAGAAGAATCACTTGTGTTAAGTATTAAATATATTCCCTTGAGGTGAAACACTGCAAACCTTTGCCTATTAATTGATACTGCCAACACTGTTGAAGAAGCAATCATATTAGGAGAAAGAATGGAGTTTGACTTGATCTAATTTACTAGTAATAAACATCTAAACATTATTTTGTGCAAATATCTTTGCAGTTTCTTAATCTTATCAGAGCGAATGCTCTTATGAAAACAGCCAAATTATTTTCCCATTTTATTGCTACCATTACACTCAAATATGCATTATATCATTAGAGGTTTATCCAGGGACAGATGTCATGAGTGCCCAGGTTGTGTATTGACTTGCCTCAAAACCCCAGGATTCCTTTAGCTGTGCAGTGTCCTTTTTTTCTTTTTTGTGTTTGAATCAGTGACAGCAGAGTAATATTTCCCATATGCTGTCAGGAATTTATTCCCCTACAGAAAAGGTATGGAAGGAACAGTGTGTTTCTGTTTCAGCTGCTCACAGCTATACAGTGTACAATGGGATGGGGATTCAAGCATGAAAGGACAAATCACTTTATGCTTACTTTGTCACGTATGCCTGTGGATTAACAGTGGCATTGAAGTACGTGTGTAAGTATCAGAAATATTTCAAGTTCCTTCAGAGAACTCGTAGGCTCAGCTCCAATCCTCAAATTGAAGCTATTTCTTATATTAAATTACGCAGCAAAATGCAAAATGGACATTTTAGAATAGAGGATTATTTCATTAAAATAATTATTTTACCACACAACTAGTTTACAGCATTACTAAGAGCTAAGTTTTATATAATGATAGATTGTTATTCATTTGTACATATCTGTGTTTGTGTGCATACATGTGTTACACGGCATGTTGGCCGTGCCTCAGGCATTCTCTATTTCTAAAGCCTTGTCAACATAAGGGAACCAACAAAATCACTGGTGCCAGTAGAGCACACTGGGGCTGTGGATGCTAAAATAACACATCTTGTCATCTTGCTGCTGTCGGCACAGCTGCATCAGGTGAACAGCAGGGTCGCACCTTCACTAACGCTAACTTGTCACCTGCTCTGTGCCCCCCGTTCCCCTCCCAAGTTCATTCTAATTGACTCCCTGAATCACCTGCTCTATTTACATGCTGCTAATGAATGAACAATTGGTTTGAACAGATGCCACTGAAACAACAAATGTGATAAAGGCTTGGGGTGGAAAGGGAGCAGCAAGTAGGTAACAGTGATTGAAGGGGTGGGGCAAAACCTCAGTGTGAATAAGAAGAAATGTATAATTCTCAGTTTCAGTGTTTATTTGGAAACATGGAATAACTTGTATCTTGTCCCTCCCTAAAATTTAAATGTTACTTATTTAAATTAAAAGACAATGAACTAAATGAATAAAATAGAGTTGGAGCATGAAGAGGTATTTTTCCACTTAAAGTATGTATATTTTAATGGAACAGGTAGTATCTACCTGCCACATAGACTAACATGAATTCATTCAGAGTTATTGTTTTTGTATCTACTAAATTTTATGATAAAATTCACACTAGTGGAGAATGCTACACACCGAATTAACACTTGCAAGTCACCTCCATAAAATCAGTTTGTATGTGTATCATATTCCAGGGCAGTAGTGAAGTGTATGTACCACCAGCATGTAATATAGCATCGGCCTGCTGTTCGCTCGTGATGCTGTGGCATATATATTCTGCCGAGTGAGTGTGTGGGACTGATATGTGCTAACAAGCCCAGGTGAGCATGGCTAGCCTCACCTCCTAATGCGCTAATAGATGCAGTGGTTTGACAAACTGCTGTCTTTGTTAATATATGCGCCTTCACCGCCCCGTGACAAGGTGAGGGAGTCAGGGCAAGTAAACAGCACACTGCAGCTGGAGGGCTGATGGGTACGGCCTAGTGCTTGTGTGTGCACTTCTCATTCTGACATCCTACTCTTCTGAACGTTGACTGACATGGAGCAGATGTCCCTAAGCCATTTTTTTGTGTTCCATTAACAAACATATGCTATGTGATAGCTTATGCTAATAAGTGTCATTCTTTAATTAAATACTATAGCTTAATCTTGTTTTATTAGTATCAAAAGAACTTTCTTCATCAAATACTATTTTACAAAAATGCAGCCTAATATATATTTAACCTGTTTTATATTATATATTTTGTAGAATTATGTAATGTAATTCTCTTAACTGTAATTATATTGACATTATATTTCCATTTCCATTGAACCTACCTGTGACTTTCACAATTAAAATAAACTTGTTATATTTAACCAAGTTCTAGCACCAACCTGTCTCGGCTCCGCCGGGAAGGGAAGGCAGCATTGCAGCCAGCCACAGTGCACACATGCATCTCTTTGAGGTGGACATTCTTGTAGTGCAGTTTCATGCTATAGGAGCTCTTGAAGCTCTTCTTACACACATAGCAGATCTTGGGGTCAGGACTTGAGCATGGATCTCCCTCTGGCGAATGAGAAGATGGGAATTTGGGTGGACTGGCACCATAACCCATCGAAGAGATAAAGTTCTCATGCAGTGCAGCCATACTTGCAGCAGCTGCAGCAGCAGCTGCCATTCCTCCATTATAAATACCGTATTGGCCCATGCAGAACATGTCATAGGTAGGATCATTGAGTTCTTCTTTGATCCTGATAGTGGGCTGATGAGGAGAGGGTGAGGAATGGCCCTTGCCCTCCATTTCTTTTCTTAAATGGACTTCCTCACTAACTTCATCATCATGTTCCTTGTCTTGACCCCTTCCACCCCTACTGTGTTTTTGCTGGTCCTCCACATCCATGAGCTCATCACGGTAGAACATCTTGGACTCAGAGGTTTCAGATTCATTTTCAAAGTCTCTTTCATGGTCCTGATCTTCAGAGGTGAAACTGTCCATGCAGCGTAATTCACCAGAGCCCCGCAGATCCATTCCACTTCTGCTGTCTCTACCAGTCCCTTCTGGGCACTCATCCTCACTCTGTCTCATCATTCCTCTTAAAGCTAAGCCAGGACTCATTTCATCCTGAGAGGGTGATTGATGCCCACTACCACCACTGTGGTTCACACTGTTGTTGATGTTACAATTTCCATTAATTTTTATATTGTTGTGAATAAGGGATGACTGATGATGGTGATGATTTCGGTTCATATTATCATCATCATCCTCATCTTTGTCTTCATATTCATCAGCCACATCAATCACTTCCTTCTCAATCTTCACAGGCATGCTAGATTTACGAGGCTTCTTTTTTGGTGTGGGGTCACTGTTGCCACTTGTGAGGTCCTGATTGGCAGTAGGTGTAGGCAAACGGTGGGACATGGGTCCTCCATCTGACACTTGTACATTATTATGTGAAGCTGCAGCTGCAGCAGCCAGGATCTGCTGTTGCTGGTCCATCAAGGTGGTACTGTTAGTGGTGGTGGGCAGAATGGGGCTGGTAGGCAGTGACACTGGAGGACTGACAAGGTCAGCAGGGGACAGGAGTGTACGGTAGAATGGGGGTACTGGCTGAACTGGTTGCACTGATTTCAAAGAAGGGAACACCAGTGGGCTTTGTAGGGGTGACTGAAGTATGGGGTCTACTGGTGGAGTAGTGAAACCCAGTGGTGGCCTTCCAGGGCTGGTGAGTGTAAACCCACCATTTTTGCTGCTTGAGATGACAGGTGTACCACTGGATGAATTGGCACGGATTAGGTCCTTGTCCCGATTATTACGAAGCATCGGCATATGCAGCCTGGGGTTGGGATTGGCACTGTGACGATTGCGACTGCGTAGTGAGCTGAAAACCATATTGCAGCCCTCGATGGTGCAACGATGTTTAATCTTCAAGTGTACAGCATTAAAATGGATCTTAAGTGTGCCTTTGTCATAAAAGGTTTTGCCACAAGAGGTGCAACACACACGGCCTTTGCGAGAAGTGGCTCCCATGCGGCGCATGCGATGCATTTTTGAGGAAAAAGAGGGATGGGTGATTGTTTTAGACTGTTCATCTTTTACAAAGTGGTGGTGTACTTGGTTGTCACTCAAACTGTTGGACTGCTGAGATTGATTTTGGGACTGCTGTTGTCCCTGCTGCTGCTGGAACTGTGTTTGCTGTTGTTGAGCTTGCTGGGTGGAAAGGGCTGGGGAGATGGGCGATGCCCTGTTGTTGGGCTCTGTCTTGGGTTCAATGTTGTTGTTAATTGATCCCAGGGTTCCACGGCTTGGGCTCTGGCCTGTGCGGAAGGGTGACAAGGACACTTCTGACTCACTGGTCTCCACCTGTTCACCTTGGTTTGGCAGGCTGGGTTCCCGGAGCCGAAGGGTGGACTGTTCGATTGGCAGGCCATTGGGGGGCAAACCAAGCATTGGTGCAGAGACTGGGTTGATGTATTGAAAGGGTAGGAGAAAGGCTAAGCTGTTGGGGATATTCTCGAAATGATGAATACTCGATGGACTGCTGTTTTCTAGATGTGTCAGAAGCCCTGGGCTGCGGGTCCTGTTGTTGCTTTCAATGAATGTCCTAATACCGGAGTCTGTCTTGGAGGAGGGAACTGTTACTGCCTGACCTTCCTTCTCCTGAATGGCCATCAGCTCCACGATGGATTTTGTCTCACCAAAGCGCAAAAACTGCTGGAGGGTAATGATCTCTTCTTCTCGGGACATGATGGTCCAGCGGTCGAGCACCTTGCCTGCAGCATCCTAGATGCCCCAAGAGAGAAGACAAACATACAAACCATTATTGATTGTGAATAGTCAATCTGGTCATAGAAAAAGATAGAGCACGGTTAGTATGTGTGGGCAAGCATTTCTGCTCCACAATTTAGAGGCACCTATAGTAACATAAAAGAGTCTCACATTTGCAAGTAAGCTTTACAAATGTAATCATTAATTAAAATCACTGAGAGTGTGCTATTTACTGGCCAATGTGGCTTCCAACACAGTAGGGCTATTTATTTGATTTGATACTAAATTTGCTTGGTACACAATATTAAGTCTTGTTTGGACTTCATTTGTAAACACATTGTACCTATGGATATTTACTAAACAGTGTTAGCCTGAGGAAAATTGGGTTGTAGACATAATATAATAAATAATTTAGGCCTCTAATTGCAATGGCAAGCATTTTTTCTTCGAATGTTTCTTTAATGCAGAAAAGGGAAAATGGAAAAATCACACACAGTGGCTTTGGATGTTCACAATGAAAGTCATGTTTATTTAAGGATGCGTTGGAGAATGTCAACTGACACTGAGTTTGTGTTCCTGTCAGTAGGCATGTATATTTATCATGCTTTTCTGTTAGTGAGGGTTTATGAATGTATAGCCCATATTAGCCAAACTATTAATTATACATATTAGTAAGAATTAATGTAAGCACAACTTTAACTTTATTAAAGGTGATGTACTTGCAAATACATTACACGTTCAACTAATCATGTGTTTTAATTGACACTAGCTGAAAAGGGGTAGTGAGTCCTCTTTGTGTTTCTGTTCCATTGTAAATGGCCAGGACTACTGTGATGGAACATGGGCATTATTTTACTGCGACCATTTGGCCGGTCTTGGAGATGTGCTGTTATATGCTGACAAATAAATGAGTCTGAGAATTGAGTATCTGGTTAAGATACTGCATTTCAGTTTCTGAACAAAATTATACTTGTACAGTTACTGCCACAGCTATTGGTATTTGAAATGGCATAAGTGTTTGTATGAACAAGATAGAAATAGATGAAAGTAGAGAAACTAGAATAGTGTAAACACACAAAGGTTGCTGGGGGACCTGGCAAAAGTGACATCAAGGGAGTAACGCAAGCAATGACAATTAGTCACAAGGAAATGGTACTATTTCATATGTGCTCCCAGCCACTGGCATCTATAAAACATAAATGGCAACTCTGGTGAGTAAAAAGCTGTAAAAACCAACATCACAAAGCACAAAGGGCCTGTAAGGAGAAAACAGAGGATAAATGTTTTAAGAGAGATGGTGAAAGAGAGAGGGGAGCAAAGGAGAGACACAGAGGAAGAAGAGCAGAAAAACAGAGAAAATAAGTGTGAGTGGTTTCACATCATGCCCTCAGAAATACTGGAGAAATAGATTCCTCTGAGACGAAACATCAATAGTCACTGGGGTATTTGTTGTTAAATATACATTAAAAAACATTTGATACTTTCATTCTGTGTGTGCGCTGGAGTTTTTGCCTGGAGGTATGACTTTAAATTCTAGTCTGGGCACTGTTATTTCTTACTACATGGTCATATGGGCATTAGTACTTTTTTATGATATAATTGAAACAAAAAATGAAAGCAAATTAAAAAGTGAATCTTTAAATAGGTCCACAACCACATTTCTTAAGAAATTGTAGTTCTAAGAAGTGCTGCAGTCTTTTGATAATTTCTTGTGACAAAAAAAAGACAGAAAAAAATATTAATTTGTAAATGTTGGCCTAAAATTACAAGTTTGATTAGATGCAGGGGGAAAATGCAATTTAAATGTCTTTTCTTAATGTCTTCATGATTGGTAAATAGCAGTAGAGATTATGTGTATTTTGGGGATCTCTGACCATTGTGAATTCAATTTAAGTCATTACATTACAAAGTGTTCCATGTTTTATACTAGTTCTTTGAATTTATATAAAAACATTCATAAGGTCCACCAGCTTCTATATTTTAATGGAAGCTCTGTTATTAAATGATAGCATTAGACTCAGTTGATGAGAAAATAATTAAGTAAAACTACTAGAGCATTGTAATTTTTTTCACATCATGTCACGCTCATCAAATTCACATAGCCACTGTGGCCTGTCTTAATATGGTGGGCTGAAGCTTTAGCAGACATGTATTTTACCCTGTATTCCTACCATGTGCCACTCATGAAGTCAAAGAAAAGCCAACTATAATGACACAGTCAAAGCTATAACCCAGTAGTGTATGGAAAGGCCAACCAGCTGTCAGAACATGTCAGCATCTCTGATATGCACTGGACACAGCGAGAAGGCCAGTTAACGAGAATTGGGGCTGGGGTTTACTATAACACTGACTCAACCCAAACTCAAAAATGCAGCAAATTAATCTTGAAAAAAATGCAAGGAGAAAGGGGACTGAAGTTTTTTTAATGTGGAAACAACTACTGGTTTTAATGCCAATAAGCTTTTCGATACATTGTTGTTAAAGGCTTTAATGGTACATAATTGTAACTGTATATTTTACAATACATTATTTTACCTTTGATTCCAGGCAAAAGTGTTTAATGCGGATAACCCCCATACAAAATGTTAACAGTTAAAGGTGAGAACAAAATGCATGAATTGGATGAGAGTGAGTTTCTAAAGTATGTTGATAAAAACAGCCCCCTATAGTCCTCACCACAGTAAGTCTCACCAATCCACTCCCCTACATTAGCCTTGTGATGCTGTGAGAGAAACAAATATGCCATTAGAAGCACTTTTACAAGTAGGCACTCATCTTCCAATTAGCTTAATGTGGCCCTCTTTCCCCTGTATTTTCCAGTCGTGCCCCACCTCTTCTTGTACACTCCCTCCAGGAAAATCTCATTAATCCACCCTTCCCCCCTCTGCACCAGTGCTATGACATATTAGTCTGTCATTATGCATCCCAGAGTCCTTTAAACAATACAGCTAAACCTCTGTTTGCCAGGTTAATGACTATTAGCCAGTAATTACAGAAGAGAGGCGATAGGGTACCCACTTTATCTGGTGGACAGCCTGCTGCTATTAGTTTATTTTATCTGCCTGCCTCCATGTCTCTCAGAATTAATCTAGCAGCAGCTGTATTTATTCATCTCTCTGCTGCACTGATGCATTCTTAATTCATGGCTGTCTCTAATACTGTGGTGCTGGATGTTGTCTAGTGGGTGTGTAGTTGGGTATCCACCTTGCAAATTGCTGACAATGAGAATGAGCAAATGATGGCCTTGTCATAGGCCAGGGCACCACTGTCAGTTAAAACAAATCAGGCAATTATGCAATTAGCAGGTTGTGTGTCTCGGCCTGTATTATAAGGGCTGGGATGTGCCCAGTTGTTAGATTGCATAGTGTGCATTAGGGATTAAAAGCTTAACATGTATTTGCTTTTCACTAATCATCACCTATCACACTCAGTAGCTGAGACTGTTTGATGTAATGGCTTCAAAAAAAAATAATATATTATTTATGAACATGTCATATTGACCTATGCATGTATACACATGGTATCAGACACTCTTGGAACTCATGTCACATAACATCTCTTATACATATGGTACATTTTCATGTCAAATTTTAAATTGGAGCATATGTGCAATTATGTACAACCTGTGTAGAATGACAGTTACAGTGGTTCCACATTAATGTAATGACTGTATCACATTATTGCAATAAGGAGGATCAGTTCTCACAATGGCAAAGTAAACCATGGGAACCACATTGATTCACCAATCACCTTGCGGTGAATGTGATCTCCATCAAGCCTCTGGGGAAACCCCATTGATCTTCAGTCCTGCTTCAGATCCACTTCCTTTAAAAGAAACTGCTCTATCCCTGTGTTTGCTACTTCAGGGGAGGTTAAGCAGAAGTTCCTTGTGATCTGAGTAGGTCTTGAACCTTGCTGCTTCCCTTTCCATATTCTGTTTCCTCCACCCCATCTTGGGCTGTATGAATAATGCAAAGGTTCTAGTGGCAAAGGATGCCATGGGGGATGGGTTCACGTAAAGCCCACAGCCTAGAACCATCACATCAGAGGGCAAGAGCTCCCAAGACACAAACTGCTCCTCCATTGGCTTCCCAGTAGCAGGTCGGAGGTCATGTGTGAACAAGCAGATCTTCATCTTCCCCTGTGATGGACTATGGGGAAATCAGAACCTCTGTTGAAGCTCAAATGTAAGAATCATAGAGGTTGAAAAGTAAACTCTGTGATCATTGTTAATTCCTCCTCATTGTTCTGCACATCAAAATAATGCATTTCTTCTGACCTTAACTTGTGTATTTTCCTTAGATGTTTGCTGGTAAAAGCAGCAACTTGCATCTTTATAAAAAAATCTATTGCACATATACATATGGTACCAAGTCAGTCCAGAAGTTACAGGTTACCAGTAAAATCAGGATCAGGATCATATCCCTGTGGAACAGTCAACAGTGGTTACTTATTACAGGGCTAGGTATTTCACAGGTTTCTATGCAGTCTTTCTGTTTTTGAGCAACAAATATCGTGTTGGTGGCCTCTTGTACGTTCACAGACAGCCTGGTTACCTCTTTGGAGGGATTTTGACTAAAATAATAGTTCACAGTTACACTGGTAAATATGATAGAGGTGATAAAATACATTCTGAAAATGATGTTATATTGCATTTGGATACTTATCTTCATTTTTGATTTATATTCACTTTAACTGGTAAAGATGGCATCCATTCATAATAACTTTCATAGAAAATCTTGGGGAAAATAACTTGTAGCTACATGGACATGACACATAAATCAAATCTTTTTTATATATATATATATATGAACCCCTTTAACAGCCAACTGACAAACTGCTCATGACTAACGGACTGCTTGCTGTGCTTCTGGTGTGAGTACATGTGAAGAGGACACAGGGCAGATGCAGTGATCAGCCAACAGGCAGTGAGATACCCTGCTTTCACCTCTCATCCCGATTTAACTCATGGCTTTGGTTAAAAATTCATGACTGTGTGTTAGTTGTTGCTAAGGGCACACTAATCGACTGTAGTGAGATTTATAGTGCAGTTTCAGACTGCAAGGATGGGGAGGGAGGATCAAGTGGGCTTATTATCAAGGACTTCAGTAAAGACGGGTGAGTCACAATCTGGCACATCCTGACTTCCAGGTGGCCTTCAGTAAACAGGTTCCGAATCTTTTCCCACTTTTTCATTATCAGCTTTTGAAACCAAACCTGTCATTTTTCAAAGGGCCTTCTGACCTCTGATTCATCCACTATCTCCCTTGACCTCCATCACCATCATCACCTCTTTTTTGTTTAAAAGCTGTCCCACTACATCTTTAAAAAGCAAAAAGGACATTGCTTTGGCCACGGCCCAGCAGAGGTGCAGATGGAGCAGCACATGGAAACCATTTCAGAGCCTGGTGCGCTACAAAGCAAAACCGTCTATTCCCTGAATTCAGAACCGCCTCGCAGCACTTCCATGTGAACAGCGTCTGGGTCTGGACTGATGTATTGATTCCCTGTCTCTTTTCACAAAGCATACACAATAACATTGGCTTGCCTCGCCCAACTGTGCTAAGAAACCGTAGCCGTGGTCAATGTGTAAAACTCAGTGGACCTAGCACTGAGCTAGAGGGGATCCCTCAGAGAAGAGGGGTGCAGTGATAGAAGCAGCGAGGGAATGCCTGATGGTTCACATTAATTGAGGATGATTCGTGTGATCTCCTGGGTCTGTTTGCAGCAGCCAGGTCTATCATGGGCCTGGGAGACAGATGTGGGGGCTGCTGCGCTCCCTCCAGGGCCAATGGAGAGCAGTGAGGCAGCTGAGAAATGGTCTGTCTGTCCAGTGTGTGTGTGTGTGTGTGTGTTGGTACAGCTCTGAAGGTGAGGGAGGGGGGCTGACAACCTGCTTTTCTCTCCCTCTTATATCACATCTCCTTTGTCTTGATTACTTTTTTGGCAGTGGGCCGGTACAGAGAAGGTGCATTAACATATGCTCACAATTTGCTCCTTGGCCATAGTCACATGTTTATACTGTGGTCATGGTTTATCATTTATTTCTTTGTCTCTTTTATGTATACCATATCCCATTATAAGTTGATAATGAATAATGAACACAGCTTTTGATAAATAAGTTTGTTTCAAAAAGGTAAAACTTACTTTAAAACTTCACATGAAAGTTCCCACTCATGTACTTGCATGCGTTTTTACAGTATACTCCATGTAATGTTTCAAATTGTTGCAACAAGTGTAAAACTCTCTCACATTTTCCCTGAAATTTCCCCTATACATTTCGGAATGAAACGCTAATGTCCGCACAATCAAAAAAATTATACACAACACTTTGATATGATGTGGAAGTAAATGTGAATGGATCTAGCTGGGAATAGCAGTATGTCTGTAAAAACACAGACATACTGCATTAGAGGAGCTTTTCAGCTTTCTCTTGTGTTTTTCCTATGGAGCATGTAGAAGGAAAGAAAATAAGCTAATGGACTCTTTACTTAATGTGATCAGAGCCATTATTGACATGCTGCCAGGAAGATGCAAGACCATTAACTCAAGCCTCTCTCTCTCTCTCTCTCTCTCTCTCTCTTTCTGGTAGCTTCCCTCCAACCCATTCCTATCTCCAACAGTATTTCACTGCTGACCTGACTCACATACAAAAGAAGGGCCACTAGGGGGATCTTTGTGCCCCAGAGGAGTCTGTGTCTGTCATGTTAACTAGGAATCTGTGATACAGGCCACTGGGAGGATTGGCAACAAGATGTTGCTCAAGACATGGCAATTATAAATCAGTCCTGTATTGGTGTATAATGTGAGCTTTAGTCCTGAGATATCACATGAGGAATGGATATCAGTGAGTGCTGGACAAGGGATTTATTTTTTAAGGAGAGAAAAACAGGTAAAGGAAAACTAACAGTACAGGAATGTTAAGAATGTTGTTATCAAAGTGGAATCAGGTGCTGAGTGGGTAAAAATTGTGCCTCACAGGAATTGTTGCCTGGCATATGTAAGCTGGCTCATTCATCCATCTTGGAGGTGGAGGGTGCCAGTGTAGCTGCAGTGTAATTTACACTGCCCCAACTTATGTGCCAGAATACATCTACCCCTGTGGCCCAGGGGCTCACATCGGCATAGTGTATTTGTGTGATCATGTGGGTACAATAGGAAGTGGTGCTCAGGTCTCTTGGGGCATGGTTCCAGGTCCCCGGGCCTGTCTACTGTCATATGTTCCAGAATGGTGATTACTTACTGCAAAAATAAACACTGTTACCATCTGGTGCTGCTTCTTTGTACTGTAACTTATACACCAAGAAAAGCCATAGACCATCAAAACAGAATGGAGAACAATAACAAAAAAAAAAAAAAAAAAAAAACAAGCTGCACATGCAAATGTAAAATGTGAGTGTTTAATTTTAAATCTATGTATACGTTTGTAAACATATTCCATATAAAAACTCATCTTTGATTTTTGGATGCTCAGAATAAAAATCAAAAAGTAACTCAAACAACTTTCGATCTTTCCAAAATAGTGAATCACAAAAGATTCACTGCGATGTACAGTGAGAAAGTTGGAATATGGGGGTCATTCAGGAACGTTAAAGCCTTGCAGATCCAGCAGATGTTTGATCCATCTACAGCACATCTGGTCCTCTACACACTCAATCCATTTCACTTGACTTCTCCTTTTTGGATTTTCATTGTTCCTCATGGTCCACTAAACTCCACATTCCCCCCTGTGGCCAACAAATATTCAGTCAAATTCATTCACACTATAGATGAAATTTCAACATATAGGCTTTTGTTTTTGTATGTGAATGAAGGGTGTGCATCTGTTATTGCATCCATTGTTTTGTTAAATTCAAATATTTGGTGGTGATCAAACATCTGTATTTTACATCACAGATGCAGGACGGGCCTTTCCTAAATGGGTTATAAACTGTAATACCCAACATGAAACTCCAAACTCCAGTGGCACAAGTCAGGAAAATGAAAGGTGTCGTTTTGACTGTAGTGGGGCCTAAGAGGGTCATACAGAGCTTAATAGTTTCATTGTTTCTTTTATCGTTGGAAACAGAGGGGTGTGCACCATGCAGGTTTATGAATTCTGGAGTGCGACGTGACCAGAGGACTGTCAACTCCCAGTAACACTGCATGCAACTTCCTTTAATAAATGTCACCTCTATGACCTAGCCGCTAATCCCTGGCAGAATGGGTGGCTGTGTCAGGCCACACAATGTCTGGGCTTGGCCCTGGTGACATTGGGGAAGTGAACCACGCTTCTGCTCTGTTTTTTCAGAGAAGGGATGCAGGGTTCCCCGGAGGTTAAGGCTCAGACAAAAACTTAACATGTGAGGGCGTGTAAAAGGTTTGACCAAAGTGCATTTTTGTTTTTGCATCATCTAAAATGTAAATAAAACACTGTAAGTGCAAATGAATGTGTGCTTGCTTTGTTGATAACACTGTTGTGTTTTCCTGATTTTAGCATATGTGTAACATTATCTTCTTGTGTTTGGGTCTGGCCTGGACTGGCTGTGCTGTGTAGTGCAATGCTATTGATCCCTATGGCCTTGTGGTCTGCAGGGTTCCTGTCAGTAAACGCAATGAGCTGGAGCACATTCCATTCCCCCTTTCTGCCCTGTGTAGCACTACAAGCTAAACAGCCATCACAGAAACTCAATACAAGCAGACTGAGCTGTACTCGTCAGCTAGCAGCAAGGCCCTACAATGTCCCACGAGGCTATGGCTAAGTCAATTCGGTGTCAGTGTAGCATCTCGCCTCGCAGACCTGTTGCCAGCCTAATACGTCGTGCTAATATGTCTCTCCATATGAATTACAAGGCAGTGAGAGGAACCCAGATGCAATAAGTATAGATTTGCTAATGTCCATTCTCTTTTTGAGTCTTGTTGGAATCAGGGAAGAGGGAGGGAGGTCAATGATAGTAATAGCCTTTAACAGGGTGTCTGGCTCTGGCTTGGAGGTGATATGGGGGCACGCAGAGTTCTGGGATTTCTAAGGAGCTCTGGGAAATAAACTCTCTTCTCTGCCACAGAGGAAATTGGAAGGAATGAGAGAGATAACACTGAAATAATTATTCGAAAGAACAAGAGCACAATGGGCTGTTAATGCTTTTTGTCTGACTATTGATCAACCTGGCGGGCCAAAGGTGTTTAGGTTAGAGGTCTTGAAGCCCTTACCTTGTCTGCTGTTTGTCTGTGTGTTAATATGTGGACCCATTGATTTACATTGAACTTGTATAGTTGCTGGGTGTGTAGGCCAAAGTGCTTGACAGAAGAACAGTAGGATGAGAGCAAAGCTTGGAAAGAAAGAAAAACAAAAAGGTGGGAGAAGAGGTGAGCGTGTGGTCAAATGGGGGCGTAATTAGGAACCATGTTACCACTAAACTCTATATATTGATCGGAGATAATTCACATGCACCATATTTCCCCCTCATGTGCCTAGGTGCTTTAATTATTCATGTTGCATATAACTCTTGTTCATTGCTGCCGGATAACTATTTATGCATGCCTGTTACCCTGATTTCAAACCTGATGTCTGATTCTATTGATTAGATCTGTTCATAGCCCACACTGCTGTCCTATGAAACTAAATTATCCTATTTATGAAAAAGTAGGGAAGTTAGCAAGAGTACAAACAAAAGTTTAATTTTGTAGCGCAGTAAAATTCAGTGAAATCAGTGGCTACTATTCCTGCTGTTATCCTGCAGATATACTGAATATATTTTATCCCCTTTTACTAGGCTTTTTTTTTACCAGTTTTACAACTACATTTGATCACATCAGTAGATTTGAACGCTGGTTAAGACAGGTAGATACCTTAAAAAGAACATGAAGAACATATGTTTTCTTACAGACAAACACACATACAAGCACATACAGGCTTTATTTGCCATTGGCAATCCCTGCAGGCAGATCTCAAGTGTGTGCCAGCAGCCTACTGAGTGAGTAGGCCAGTGTGCCCCCTTAGTGCTGGGTACTACGCTGATCTGCTTTGATGTATGTGTGTGTGAGTGTTTGAGTGTGTAGTTGGAGGTCAGTGAAACAGCAGAGGGACTGTGTAATCCTCTGACATGCCTGTGGAAAAATACAAGGATCTCTCTGACAGTGGCTGAACTAAAAACCTAAGGCTCAGAGGACCAGTCAGTGTGTCCACAGGTTCATGTGTATGCCACTGAGTGCAGGGTGTGTGGCGAAACAGTCACACACACCACACATACACAGTTACACATAATTGAGATGCATTACAGTGTTCAGAGTCAGTCTCCCTTGTGAGGTTTCTGGCTTGGTGACACTAATTCTTGAAAGGCTATGTCACCGGCAGAGTGGTGTTCTTGCCATGTAAGGTGCAGTTCTTAACTAAAATGGCAAGCTGCATTGCTCAGGGCCTACACACATGTATACGCATACACACACACACACAGGCATGCATAAATAGTTTCCATGACTTCAGAGGACATTGACTTACATTCATTTCCTGGAGACTTACTCTAACCTTAACCATAATTACTAGTGTCCTAACCTTGACCCTAACTTTAACCTAACCCTAACATCAGCCTAACTTTAAAATACTAATGTAGTTATTTACGTTATGAGGACTTTTTGCCCCATAAGGAAGACTACAAAATAAGGAATACCAGGTATACACACAGTTATGTTACTGTAGCTTGATTTTACCACTGGAATGCTGGAAGGTAGTTCTCACTAAACTTTGTATAATTGTGGCTTACATTTCCTCTAGTCTGAAGAAATGTTGAATCCTAAATAGTGATACCAATCCGCTCTGTTGTTCATTAGATTTTGGCATGTAACCTGCAGCGACATGCGAGAGGGTAGCAATAAAATTAATGTGTATGACAATGTCTTCATATGTACGTTATGTGGGGTTTTCAGAAAAGAAAAGAAAAGAAAAAAATGAGGCAAAGGGAAGGATATTATGCACATGAATTAACTACAGGTCTAATGTGAGCTCTGTGAAACAATTATGCAACAAAACAGTAGTAATTTCATCTTCTAATTGTCAAATTGCCCATCTGACTGCCTGTGAGTTTCCCCTTAACCCTTGAGATACTTGCTAATGGCTCTCACAGTAGAATTATTTACTACACATGGCAGGGGGGCAAATGGGTCAAATTGTGTGTGTGTGTGTGTGGGAGGGGGCAGTTGTGTCCCTTGTAGTCATTGTGAATGAAAGGGAATGATGGAATCATTGAAGCACACAGTGAGGGAAGAGGAGAAAGGAGAGGGGGACTGAAGAAGAAGGACCGAGTGGTGCTTGCTAAAGTGAAAAATCATGCCATGGTGCAGAGGGGCCTGGCTTTGTCCTCTGGGAGAAGTGACTACATCTCTGCTGGCACTCAAGTGCTCTTAAATACTCTCTCTTTTCTCCATCCCCCTGCAACCCTAACCCATGCCTACCTCTCAACCTCCCCCTCAATGTCTCATCCCTCTTTCTCTTCCTTCCCTTGTTCTCCCTAAGCCCAGTGCAGTTACAAATGGCCATTTGCTGTACAAGTCCCACAACTTGTTTGTATCTGCTCCAACTTGTCCCCAACAGGGCAAAAAAATAAAATAAAAAATACACCACACCACTTCTCAGTAAATAGGCTTTAGTTCACTAAGGACCAGGGACAGTCATTGTGTGTCTTTAAATGTGTGTGTTGTCTGAAATAATTCATCTTGTAAGTCAAATCAGTGTCCTCCTGATCGTCTCACCACAAGTGGACAAACCTCATTTAAACATGGAGATACATTTGTTTATTGTCCCAGCATATTTGATTTAATTCACACACAAATTTGAATTAGAATTAAATTGTTAGTATATGTAATTCTGATACTGGGGATGATAATAAGTAACTGACAAGTGGAAAAGAATAATTATTAATTCACACTTACAGATCCTCTTCAACCCTGAATGTGTCATGTAGAGACAAAAGGCTCACTTCTTGATTTAGCTGCACTAAAGTGAGCAATGCAGAGATGAAGGCTGTCTTTGTAAAAGGAATCAACAGTGCTGCTAACAGTCACCTGCTGGGGTTAACCAGGCCCTTCATCACATTCAGAATGTAGATGAAACACAGTAGCAGATGAGCCTTTCATTCTCACACACAGTTCTAGCAGCCTTTCTGTCAGAAGCACAGAACTGAATGTCTGTGTGTGTGTTTGTACAGGAGTGTGTGCATCATAGGCACCAATTAGCACAAGGTAGTCCTGGGGGCAATCAGAAGTGAGGTTAATGAGAGGGGGAGAGAGCACAATATGTGAGGTAGGGGTGCACCATGTAACATACATCACCCTGCACGGATGCTACAGTATAACATACCCGTCTTTACACATTGTCACCCATAAGATCTTTCATCTTCATCACACCCACATTGATGTTTGGGCCAGTGACATTTCACATGTGTGTACGTACATTAAGTGCATGAGAGAGTTTCTGTGTCTGTGTCCTGGTGATCCCTCCACCCACTTTTGTCTCATATCATGTCTCCCTTCACATCTCTTTCTCCTTGGAAGGCCCAGATGTGACAGCATGTTTCCCATATCAGAGACGATTTGGCACGCTGCGATAGAAAATGGGGAGGGAGCGAGACAGAGCTGCCACAGTGGTCTTGGCATCTGTCTGTTCTTGACTGGTGTGCAGCGATGCCGGGGGGAGAAAAGCACACTGTACCAGATGTCATTGCAGAACATTGCTGGGGCAGTGCGCGCATCACCAGTATACTTCATCCTCTCAGAAGGATTCACTTCATATTGCAGAAAATGAAATAACATTTTCAATTATTAAAAATATCCACTGGGTCGATGATGTCTTGCGGCTCAGTCGGCTGACTGCAGTTCACAGTCTCCTGGCACACATGCTCTCCACATTGATTGGCATAACACTGAATAGTAGCATATTTTGCGCATTTTAGAATAACTTAATTTGCGTTAATTTGTAGAGTGATACAGTATTTTAAAACCAAAGCATATTTTGCCTCACATGGACAGTGCGTGTCGGCAGTTTATATTTAGAAATTATTTAGGCTTTTTGTCACAGAAGTGAATAAAATAAACAAGACGTATCAGAAATGTAATTTAACAGATCAAAACTGATATCAGTCATTGATTTTGGTAAATTATCATGCCACAATCACCGCTAAGTAACTGAAATGTACTCTCTAACATGTTTTCATTTCCACCTAATTACACCAAGTATTGGCTATTGTCTTCTCTGTATGCATCTCTGTTTCAGCATCATATTGCAGACCCATGGCCTGTTCACATGCTTTCTGTGTCTAGTTTCCCCACTATACTCAGAGGAAATGTATCAGGAACGGTGGCTCATGTGGCCGTCACAGCGAAAAGAGGATCCTGCATTATTTAAAAGAGTGCTGCCATTAGAGACATTTATGCAGTAGAATGATCACATTATGGCACAGATACACACACTCACACAGAGTCACACACAAACACACACTTAAAGCTTTGATCCCATTTTTACAGGAGTAAAATGACAAGGTTTATATTGATGAGAGGGCAATCTGGTTTCAAACATCTTCAGCTGACTCTATAATATTATACTGTCAGAGTATTATAGTTTCCCTTCATTTCACACTCTCCCGCCACTGCCAAAACAGGACTCCAGGGCCACCATTCATCCAAGTAAAATACTGATTTTTTTTTCCAGAGATTAAAGATACTGGCTTCAAGTGAACTTAACATTTTTTGTCTGTCACTTTTTCATGTCACATGGGGAATACAACTAATTTTCTCCCACGTCTCTGACCAGAGCTACCTCTCCCCCACTTAAGTCTTCTGGCTTGCTTCTGTACCTCTCACCCGTTAACAATAATGCTCGGGGCAAAACACAGATGTAAGAAGTAACAGCTACGCACAAAGAAGAAAAGATGAGCGGAAAAAGATAGAAGATGAGAGAAAGGAAAACAGACGGGTAACGCTGCTCACAAGCATCACTTGTCAATTTACAGCCGTTGCTCCCTGAACCGCACCATATAAATTTCCAGCGTGACATCCGTTTCTACTGCTTCCAAGCCGATTCGGGCTTTGTCCCACCAGATCTCCTCCCCAGACACATACTTGGAAACTTTAAGTACAGACATTGTGCCAGATGTAGTCTGCCTTTACTTTTATTTATTATTTTTTCAGGTTTTGAAATGTTGACTTTTGTCTGTATTGGAATGAGTTTGAGGGAATGAGAATGAATGGGGTAATGTCTCAGAGGGGCTGCTTTGGTGTATTTGATGTGGCCGCTACCATGCACATATGTGCACACACATGCAGTGACATGCATACGTAAGGGTACACACACACACATTGGAGTAAAATATGAGTGTCAGTGGGTTGAGGATGAACACAGGGGCCGATGAGTATCCAGTGTACAGAGAGACAGAGAGCAGGAGAGAGAGCAGCTTGGCACTGTTCGTCTTTGAGTGATGGCAGTACTTCATGGCTGAGACATGACCTCCCTTTAATCTCTCTATCCTTAGACATGAAAATGGAAGAGAAAAGTAGAAGACTAGAGTGACTGTGGGGACCCAAGCAGAACCTTTTTGCTGAGTTTCTGTGCCAGATTGATTTTTTTTTTTTAACTTTATGTCACTTTTCACAAGGGAGACAAAAAAGAAAGAAAAAACACACCTAATACCTAATGAGTTGTGATTTGCAGTGAATGTGACTTTTGTCTTGACTGGTTCACTGCCTGTATATGAATTCTTCATCGCTTTTTTGAAGCATGGACAAGGTTTTATAACAAGTATATCTGACCCACAGCAAATCCATCTTAAAATTAGATACATGTCAAAATAGCTTTAATGACTTGCTCAAAATGATTTGAAACAAGGTGTCAGTCTTGTAGCCAAGACATGAGTTTGTGAAAAAAAAACACAGCCTCTGAGGAGTATAAGTTGGGGCGCTTGCACTAATACACCAAAGTATTATAAGTGCAACACCTGGTTCAACTTAAAAAGTAGAGGCCAGTAGCAAGATTAGCAAAACATGCCCATAAAGGGAAAAGGTGACTGGGCCTACGCTCTGATAACAACAGAAAAAAGCTGCCTCGGTCCTGCATTTATTTTCAAAGAGCTGAAGGAACTGATGTGGTCATAATGCTGAGGAATTCATTCCTCTGCTACACAAAGGCAAACCTCTGTCACTCAGCCCGTGAAAAGTGTCTATTTTTAGCTTTTCAATCATACTATTTTGAAAATGGACCGATTTTTGATTGAATATTAAACAGCAAGTTGATTTATAGATGTTGCTTCTCAACTACTGGCAAACTTTTACAACTTCCACCTCAAGGCTTTAAAAGCAGTTTATGAGATTTAATTTCACTTCATAGGCAAAACCCATGTTTTCTGCCACATAATTGTTATAAACCTACTAAAGATAACACTATGAGAATTTCACAGAGTAATTCAGACACGTTCAGTGTTCAGACCTGGGATTTGGGAAAATCAGTAGAATCTGAGGAAATTCCTTTCCAGAGGGACATTGGGTGTACAGCTCAATGTACTAAGGAGACTTGATCCAGGAATAATCCCAAGAAATTTACCACAGTAATTAGGTCTGTCAGCTTGGCAAAGTGAGAAAACGCTTTGTACTGTGTCACCTCAGCAGGTTTGATTTTTGTCGGGGATCAAGAATGAGACAGCACCCCCCTACCCCAAGTAGGCCGCACTGCTCGACAAAGGTGTGATCCAATGCTTAATGTGAAATAATGGTGCTGACAAGGCCATTGTTGAATTGTCAGCGCCCTTTGCACATTGTTCAGTGACTTGATGTGATCATATTGTCAGATAACTTTCCAATGTGCATGCTGGGATGGCTGGTGGCAAAGATCTTGACAAGAAGTTAGTGTGTGGGATTTATCACCTCGTGCTGAGATTGGCAGTCTCCAGCATTATGCAGTGAGTGCTTAGTGCTGCAACACTGGCAAATGGTGGTGACACATAAAACTCTACTGTACAACTGGCACTATACAAATACAACTGCATGCTCATACACACAGCCACGCGACTGTGGTCTCCAAGTAATAGCTTTGTATCTCTTGGGGCCCTCAGCTGTGCGTTCCTGCTCTTATCTTTGTTTATGTGGAGGGTAGATCATTGTGTACAACTGTGTGTATGCCTGTGCACAAGCTCTTGCAACGAGGCTGTTTAAAGTGCACATGTGAGTAAGAATGCAACTTTGTGTGTGTGTCAAGGAGGCGATAAGGCAGTGCCTGGCACCAAAGCACCAGTTGGCATCGAGCCTCAGATCTTGAAGATGAGGGAGAGTGATACTTGGCTATGTGTGAATGTAAACAGATGCACGCACGCACACACACACACACACACATACATAAACATAAACAAACAAAAGCCATAGGTTAGGTGGAGACAACACTAGAAGAGGATGCCACAGGTGCTGGTACACGTGCCCACGCCTGCATAAGTGTGCACTCGCTCACTGAGGTCAGTCACCTGTAGCAGTCTATTGATCCTCCATCTTCAGAAAGCCCTGTTGTCTCTGTTCATTACAATGTTTTCCTTTCAACATGCACACACACACACACGCACACACACATTTTCAAGGTGGAGGTGTGGGAGGCTACATTGTAGGTCTGCATCCTCCGCAAAAAAAGAGAAGCCCTTGGAATGCCACTGGCAGGCGGAGCAGGGAGTGCTCGGAACTGATGCATCACCAAGTGCTAAACCATCATTTCTGGTGACCCTATATCATATCCTGTCTACTCAGCCCACAGAGAGCAGTGTGCCAGTGACAGCACAGCTCACTTGGTGGTCCCAGCACTCAGCCACTTACCCATTTAATAAGACAGTATTTAAGAGGTCTGAGCCAAGCATATGGATGGTGCTGGTACAGATTTTTCCTTTTTTCCTAACTTTTACAAGAGCCCTTTTTGTGGGAGGCTCGGGGACTGGCGTTCACCAAGGCTGTGTGTGTATGTGTGTGTCTATTAGGCATCCATTTATTATCCATTTATTACTGCTATTAGTCCCCTTTTCTCTCTCTCTCTCTCTCTCTCTCTCTCTTTCTCTTTCTGTCTCACTCTCTTTCACCCAAGTGAAACTCTAATAAACAATCAGGGTAGCACCATGCTGAGATGCCCTGTAATGGGCTCCTAATTAGCCACTCCAAACACAGAGAGCGGCTGCTTCACGCCTCGTTTTCTGCACTCATCTGCGCAAAACTGGATGAATTGATTCCATTTGCTAGCCACTTAATGCACTGATTGTTTATTGGCATGCCTGGGAATAAAAACAAACAAACACACAAAAAATGTCTCTAAGTTTGCAACACATGCTAATACTAATCCCCGTTAAAGACAGCCTGACCTATAATGGCATTGGAATGGAATTTAACTGATTTGGAACTTTTTTGGGTCCTTCACTCTTCTTCTTCCCTCATCACTCCCCACCATCCACCGCTTCTCTCCTGTCCGAGGTGAAGTGAAGCCGGACCAATTGGTAGAGGAAGTGTCTGTGTCTTTCTTTAAGACCAGAGAAAGAAGGAGAGGGAATGAGGATAGGTGGATGACCGGGGGTAGTCATCACCTCCTCCTCTTCACACCTGCATGACAGGTCATCCTGCTTAATAAAAGCATTCATGCACAACATGTCAGAGAGAGAGGAGTTACCAAAAGTGGAAAGAGAAGAGGCAAGAGGGTGAGGTCTTGACTTGTGTCAAAAATCATCCTAAAATGTCTATTTAAAACATAGTTTCACTCAAGACTAAACTAAGAAGTTCCATTATGTTTCATCAACCGTCCTGCGTTATTTTGTATTCAGGAGTGAGTTTCACAGGTGTGCCAGCGCTGGTGACGGTTCATGACTGGGTAAGTGAACCTTTAAAACTACCACACAGTGACATGGAGATACAGTGCAGCTTGTGTCCCTCTGCCAATCACACCACAGCATCATGTAGAAACACAGGAAGTCAAACACAGCTGGAGACACTGGTGAAAAACAAGACGATGATAGACATAGAGTACAGCAGTCACCAGTGTGTTGTTCAGCAGCGTGTTTATGTGTGTGAGGTCCTTCAGTGTGTGTCACGCTCCTCTCCCTCCACCAGTCTGCCTAGCTCATTTCCTCAACAAGCTGCCTCCCTGCTACTTTATGAGTGGGAGCTTCTACAGCTCTCACCTCAGGATATACTTCAGTGTCTAAATGTTTCCACTTGTGGGGTAAGTGACACACATTTACTCACACCGCAGGGCACCAACCCATAACTTACCATCTTACATACAAGCGGCACTGAATCTTGAAAGTTATTGGTTAAAATTCTCATGCTTGGTATGTGTATTTGTGAGTTTACAGTATTTTGAAAGTGACTGTTCACATTTTGGGATTTACAAGTAGTATTTAGATTGAATGTATACTTACAATGGCTTTATTAAGCATCAGTCATATTGTTTGGGAGCACCTCAGGACATTTATGTTCTGTAGCTACTATAACTGCACGTCGCTTTCACTAGATTAAAACATTTTCTTGGCATTGTTTCTGTTTGAAACAGTTATTTATATTTCGGTTTACAAGCACTGACCGCTGAGAGTACCTACAGTCCCAAATTACCACTTATAGAGCACTAGTGATTTCCACCTCATTCCAGACAATTCAGTGTGACAATCAATGCAGGACTAGAATCTCTTGTGCAGATCGATGCAGTGGGATACTGTTATAAAAACCAGCATGGCACAAGATCAACACCTTCCCTCACCGTCATTAGTGTCACTGACCTTGAAGTAAAATTCAATTTCCCTCTGCAACAACAAACCCCCATAGCCTCCTGAAAAGTCACTTCAGAATTCAGAGGCCATTTCCTCTTCCCAGCACAGTCAAGACAGGATATTATAACTTATGAAAAGGGATATATGAAGCGAGGGTTGCAGACAGATAGAGAGGAATTCTGTTTGAGGAGATAATTATAACATGGCCCTGAAAAAGTAAGGAGGGCAGAGTCAGGCTCAGGTAAATATAAAATCCTGTTGAGGGAATTCCCGTAGGATATGGACTATGGTTAAAAGGAGAAAGGAAAATGTGCATTGAGAGAACCAGTGAGTCCATTATATCACATGGAACAAGTGAGGAGTGAAGGTTTTCATTGAGGAGAAACTGTGCATCCACTTAATAAAGGCAGAAAATTATTATTTAGTTAGTTTTTTAAGAGAAGAAGAAAAGAAAAAGCACTGGTGGCCCCTTTTTTTCTCTAAGATTTGGAGACACAACGAAGTGGACAGAGCTGGTTTTCTCACACATAGAAAGAAACTAAATTGAAAGAAGTCCCTGCATGTGTTTGTTAGAGTGCAATGGGGCCATGGGAAGAGATGGAGCAACTGAATCAAACCAGCATCTGTGGTAAAGCTGTAGGATTGGCTACTAGGCTTTGAAGTCAGCCTTATCATGGGGATTTTAGAGGGAAATGGGTGAGAAGGTGGCGCTCATTTACTGTGTGTGCTGAGGTTGGTTTGATCAAACCCCTTCTAGGATCCCATGGGAATCCCTAGACCTGACCATGTATGTTGAACATATCACTTTCACTTCCTCGCACTTGCCTCGTACAACATGTGACCTCCACAGTCATATTTTATGAGAGCACGGCATTGTGGAATATTCATGATATGTATATTTGACCATATACTAGACTAGGTTACCCACCACAGGTTAAAGTAACATTTTAAAATAAATATGAGGCCATCAAGCATGTAATAGATGCAGGGAGGGGATTTCTAAATGTGGTGTAATTACTTTGATATCATTAATGAGAAGACATTTTTTTTTTTGTGTTACAAAATTTATAATTCTAACCCACTGTCAACAGTTCAGGCCCAGTCAGCATCATTTAATATTCAGTATTACAGAAAAAGGAAATCCCGTTGTATATGCATTACTGAAAATAGTTAAACCACAATGACAAAAAAGAGGACATATCACTGAGGACACAAGGATGGAGGTGTTAGAGGAACTTTGAGAGGATGAAAAAAGATTGTGTAAAACAATGGCAGAGGAGAGTGAGAGTAAAATGTGAATTGAACCTTAAATGTATGAGACACACACACACACACACATGATTATGTACTCGGAGTGATGCTGCACATTTCTGTCATTTCTGCAGCCCTGCATATTAAACTGTGAAAACTATTTGGCAAAAACCGTAACTCAGCCAAACCTCACCTCAAGCCCCATGATCAAGGAAAATATTATACAATAAAAAAAGTAACTTGAAAATGTGCAAAGGTGTTTAAAATTTAGAAAATCGAACAACGAACAACACACTGCTTTAATTTCAAGCTTCTTCTTCTTTTCTTCTTAATTTCAAACTCACAGAAGCTTATGAGGCCTTGTTGAATATATGGCAAAATTCAAACAATCCAAATTCAATATAAGTGGAATTATTTCCCAAATTCCAGCATACAATGTAACCTCTTCATAACCTTGCTTCTCCAGCTTGAATTAATTTGAGTTTTGGGGTCCGGGACTCAGAAGCGAAGGACTGAGGATTTGGCATGGGCAGAACTTGTGTAAGGAGCTGGCAGTGAGCTTTTGCAAGCTGTGAGATATACTGTATGTGACAGTGTATGCACTTACACTTTCTTTTACAAAACACAATGTCTTTCTACTGATATGCATCATGCAGGGTTCGATATTTCTTGTTGATAAAGCAATTTCCTTTAATATTAAAATATGCTATCAAAAGTTAAGATTTTAATGGTTTGCTGAACCTTTCTCTGACTGATCCTCTAATCTGAAATCACATCCTTTCATCTGCAGCTTATTTAGAAGTGAGCAGTCGAGAATAAGAAGGGAGAAGACACCCTTAAGAGCAACAGGGAGGACAAATGTGTGTATGTGTGTGCGGGGGTGGGGGGGTAAGAATCACCTTGATTCAGTGCACCGGCCCGCTTTGAAGTGTTTGCAGCCCAGCATGGCCAGCACAGAGCCAACAGTAAGCCTTCCAGCAAAAACCGAGGCTGACCTCCCCACCAAATCATAACCATATGAACATAAGAATTTCCACCTTAGGAGAATGCTTTCTCCCCCGTCCATCTCCCAGGGTGAGACATTAAGTAGTGATAACAGAAAACAGGTTCTGAGAGAGGGGAGGCACTAGGAGGTGATGGAGGGTGGAGAGGAGGACAGGAGGAAAATAGAGGTTACAAGTGTGCCGTATGGAGGAGATTGGAGAAGTGGAATGTGTCCAAAAAAATCTAGTTGCATTGAGCCTGACTACCTAAAATGGAAGTTTCTCAGGCAAGGATCAAGAGATGCAGTGGCCTTCACAGTTGACAGAGTGAGAGAAAGAAAACGGAGAAAGGGAGAGCAGTGAGTCAGTCAAAAGGAGAAAAAAAATGCAGAAATTTTGAAATGCGACTCTAACTCAATAAATAGCATTGTAACCACCATAGGAAAGCCAAGTGGTACCTTCAGTAAGGCCTCAGGACCCACCTGCAACTGGAAATGTTTTCCTGTCTTGCACAAACACTGTTGCACCCTAATCCATGTAATTACGTCTCATATTCCACATGTGTAAGTACACATGTACAAAATTACAGTCACAAGCTGTTGTTTTTTTTTTTTTAAATAAGAACCCCCCCCCCCCACCCCGGCCCCCAATGGTCTTACCATGCTCATTAGAGAAACAATATGCCGTATTTACAAAAAAGTAGACACATCCCCCCTGAAACATAAGGTAATATTTAACTCTGTTAATAACTTAAAACACCCTGGTGAGGATGCATCAACCACTGAAACAAAGTCCTGTGTTGGAGGGCTGTGTTTGACGGGTTTGATTTTTGTGGCTGTGTATGCGCCTGATAGTTTGAATAAGAATTCCTCAGAGTGTGTGAGCAATTAGGGTTAAGACTGTTTGTGTGTACAGTGTGTGTGTGCATGCGGCGGTGGAGGTTGTTAGCGGTTCCATCTGGGTCTCCTGGAAGCTGTGTGGAGTCAGGAAAACCACATCTCATAAAAGCGGAGGCAGCCCAATGTTCTACAAGGACAGAACATTACTGAGAATGTCGCTCAGGAAAACCCTGGGCTTTGGCCCATATGTTGGCTGCAAAGGCTGCAGCCTATCTCTCTCTCTCTCTCTCTCTCCATCTTTTTCCACCCCTTCTCCCTTTTGCTATTTATTTTTCACTTGGTAAGGGATAAGGAAGAGGAACAGTGCAAAGTGTGGGAGATGGAGGGAGAGACAGAGGAGCCAGTACTGATAGCGATTCCATCTGTCTGTATCAAACAGAGGAGTGAGCAGTGACAGGCTGTGGGATGGGGTGGAGTCAGGGGGGCATCTGGTGCACATTGGCCGTGGATCTGTCTGGAACCAGCCATGGGAGAGGAAAGAGGAGAGAGATGAGTGGATGGAGGAAGGGAATAGAAAAGGATGAAGGGCTGAGGGGTGGAGAAGGTAAAAGTCCTGCCAAAGTGAAGGGCAAAGAATTCTGGCACTGAATAAACGTGTCTGTGTTGTTCACATATTGCCTTGGATTGAAATTGAAGTCGGGGAATAGGGCTGAAATACAGAGACATAAAGCATCAGATAAGGCAGAAAAATTCACACATAACAGTCAGTCATGACTATTGGGTGAAAATTACTTTGTTTTACTTTAGGTGACTTTGCTTTGCTTGGTTTTTTGTGCAAAAAGAAAAAAAAAATGATTTGGTCTAACTTTTAAAACAATAGCAGATTTCTCTCTTTATGAAAAGTTTAAAATTACATCTTTCTAAACAGGAAGTAAAGCTTCTTCTTAATTATTATTTTATATATATATATATATATTTCAACCTAATCAAAATGCAAACTATATGTATTAATCTAAGAAAATTCCAAATCCACTGTGAAATATTAATGCTCATTTCACACATATATGACGTGTTAACTAGCTGTGATAAAAGACTCAAAGAAGCCAAAGAGCAGCAAATCTTGAAGCAGTCTTTGCTGTGTGTGAGAATCACATTACGGAATTTTTCGCAGCGCACAATGCAAGGCAAAGCACATTGCAAAGTTAATTAAATAACTTCCAAGCCAAAGCTCATGCACATGCAGTGGTGGCGTTTCTCCTCTGGCTTGTTTCACTTGTTTAAGAGAGAACGTAAAAGCATCTGAACTTTGTGTTTTTGTGGATGTGTGTGTTCATGTGATCAGATTGGCCTTTAATGTGTATGTATTTGTACATGAATACTGAGTGCGCATGGCTGATGGTATGCAGATTTAGTTTGATTTTGTCCAATAAAGTTACTTAAATAAAAAAATAAAAAAGTAGATAGTAGATACAAGGCAGAAAGTCAACTGGGCTTACTTGAAGCCCCCACCTATTATAATATACAATAATATTAATAATATTTACATAATAAATACACCAAGACTCTATACCATATAACATTACAGTTACAAGAAAGCAAGTTGTCAACTCAAGAGGGAAAGATAGTCACTAATTGTAATATCCAATGATGTGTATTATTTCTTCTTAAATCGAAAGTAACATAGACTCACCTCTATAATGCAGTGAATAATGAAAAGGAAATTGGATGGTTAAGTTTGTCTCAGGTGTTCACACACATTTATTGATTTTGAACATTTGACCTAAAAATCTATAATGGCATCTTAGTTCACTGTACAGAATATGAATGAATTCTGCAGGGATGTCTAACCTTCACCCCAGAGGTGGTAATAATACACATCCCTGAATGCATCCAAGCTAATGTGGTAATGTCATAAACTCAATTCAGTTTTATTTATATAGCACCAAATCACAACAATGTAAGCAGGATGGCAAAGAGACAACACTGATACCTCAGAAATGAATGAACGGTAGATGAGTGATTGCTCCTGGCTATTCTTATACATCAAGTGTAAGGTATGTAGGTGTTTGGCTGACTGGTGCTGTGCAGGGCTAAGGAGGAGCAGGTGAGCACAGTAAGAGGTATCTAAAATATCCTTATGGGGAGGAAAATCGAAACAGATGGGTCTGGGTGAGGCTCTAATCCTGCACTGAGATCAGCACAGCACATGATGTGGCACCTGAAGATAAACACACATGCACTTAACAGCTCCACGATTACGGGGAACACATCTAAGTTGGTGTGTTTTCCTAGTCGCATGCCTCTTTGTGCAAGTGTGAGCTCTGTGAATGAGACCACAAGAAAATAAGTGAGGATAAGAAGTCAACTGGAGGGCGATTAAGGGCGACCACTGCCTCAGATGGACAGGTCAGTGGGTGCAACACTGACATCATCCTCATTAGACATTTGAAATACGAGTAGAAAGGCTTCTTTCGGCTGGTATAATTCATTATTTTGACCTGCTGTTTTGTCACATACAGTACTGTGCAAAAGTCACCAACAGATTTGTTGTTTTACCATCATAATATGACATAATTATTTCACCAATGTCTTTGTTAGAATACAAACATATAATATAGGAAAGATGTATGCAGTAATAAAATAACAGAATTTTTTCAAAAGAATCTGCTTGTACAGGCTAATGGCCTTAATTAATGTCACAGATAAACATTACTATATTACATAGCAGAACAAACAGATGTGTTTGTTCTGCTATTTCATGTCGAAAAGGGCTACCTCTATTGTGTAAGTTTTATTCAATATATTCTTTTCCACTGTATCCATTGCATACTCATGTTATACAACTTTAACTCATTGGAAGCTTGCTGATATACAGGTGGTAGACCACCTTTTAATGACATCATTGTGTTCATAAAGAGATTACAGGATTTGACAAATATAGAATCATAATTTTGCATCAGCAAGGCCAACTACAAAGTGAGTAACGGCCTAAGACATTTGCACACTGCTGTGCTGTATATGTCACAAAGAGAAAGAGAATGTATTGGTCTGATAAGATGAAGCGGTGTTTGGTCAGATTTATTGTAAGTGTGTTGTCCTTCCCCCTGCACTGCATGCATTCACCGGTCAGGCATCAGAAGAGCTGCAGGTAAACCCTGTCAGCTCAGTGCCATGAGCTCTCTGACGCATTGCTGACGCCCATGCACACTGACACCACATACACATACAATGCACCAAACACACGGTCGAAAGCATTTCTTGTTACCATTATACATTGTGACATGTCAGCAGAGACAACGGGAGATGAGGAAGAAAAACAAAAGGCCGTGCGTCTGAGTACAGTGTGTCCTAAAAGAAAGCCTCAAAGAATGTGAAAGATGTTTGGATAAAAAGCATATCTTTCAGAACTTCTTTCAGAAATCGCTGGTTAATTACGGCGATTTAATAGCATATCTCATTAAAAATAGAAATAAAAATGTGTACATAAAAAAAACAAAACTTTTATTAAAATCTATACATGATCATAAGGATCACATTCACAAAAGAAAACATAGAATCTATCATTTGCAATACTTGCCTGGGGGTTTCAAGAAGATGATTGAATTTCATAGTTACTTACAGGCTAATAGGGCTGTACAATGACTACTTATTGTCCTTAAGTGAATGGCTGCTCCTCCGCAGCCGCGGCCCCTTTGAAGCCTTTCGGAGAAGATCTGGAGGATTTAGCCAGTAGCGTGACATGAGGCTGAGTGTTTGAGCAATGGTGTTCTTAACAGCTGACTATTAGAACCAGCTGATAAAAACACAGAGGCTTCAGCTATGGGAACGGCACAGTGCTCCAACGTTTACTTAACAGGAGGCTTTCTCTTTCTGGAGTGTTTAATTAAGTTTATCTAGGATTACACTGAGATGAAATTGGAAAAACAGTTTGCTATTGACAAAATTGATGAAAATTAATTTGTAGCAATTTTGATAATTCCTAAATGCTCCATTTCTTGGATCATGCAATAAAATAAATCACACATGTTCTCTGGATTAGCTTCTCAGATGTGAAGATTTGCTGCTTCTCTGTGTTTATTATTTGTGTTATTATTTTTTAAAATATGTTATGAAGCAGACAAGTCCAAAACATTAAGTAATACAGTGCTGGGTCACCGCAATTTATTCATCTATATGATTATTTGATTTTGTGAAAAGTAGAAAACTGATTAAACAATAATTCTAAATTAAAACCATCGTTAGTTTACACTTCATGTACTGAAGTTAATTCCTCTTTTTCTCATTCTGTTAAATAAAGAATATGACTTTTAATGTAACAACACTAAAAATGTTATTATAACCAGATGATAATATAGTCTAAATCCAGTTATAATATAAATTCTTTCATTTCCTGAAATTACTAGTAAAGTAAAATTTTACACACATATATATATATATATATTATTCTATGTTTCTTAAATACACAAGATGTATTTGTTAGATGTTATGGAGGCGAGTGTGTGTATATGTGTGTGTGATGTTCTTCACTGGACTGAGTCTGTGATCACTTTACTCACAGAAGCTGTTTTCACATACAGACCACTCTCCCCTAACCATACACTCTTGGAACACTAAACCATGTATGCATACAGATAAGCACATGTGCACACACACACACACACAGTAAACCACATGCACATGTTAACACGTGCTTAACTAATTCATTCAGGAACACTTTGGTTTGGGTTTCAACACCAAAACCTCTGTACCTTTGATTGAGAAATGTGTCTGACTGCAATTATATGGGAGGGAGGGAGGGATGTAGAGAGAGGAAATGCACTACAGTGGTTTTATAGTTTTCCATTTTCCACACTTTTTTTTGTCCCTTTCCTTTTTTCCAGCAGTGGGGTGTAGTGTTGAAAGGGCAGGGAAAGAGGGCAGACTGAAGTAGAAGTAACAGCAGGAAAAATGTGAGAAAAATGGATGGACAATGAGACTGAAGTGGCTTAGATTGTCACCGTTGTGGTGCTGAACAACACCTCTCAAAATATCTGCAGTGCCAAAGACGATTCAAGAAGTGGTTGTGATCACTGTGGACAGTAGCTGCTGCTTTCTGAAACCACTGAAGATTCCAGGTGAATATTAAAGTATGTGCAGAGAGGCATTTGTGTATAAGCAGGAAGAAGGTACTGGTAACATTTGGTGCGGACATTTACACGTGTTTGTCATTGTGTTTACTTAATGGTCACTGACCTGCAATATGTAGCCTCTGACATAGTCTCGGAGGGTCCAGCCCAGCCCATGCAAGATGTGCAGCACCTCTTCTTGCTTGAGCACGGAGAAGAGGCGATCAAGAAGGATCTTGAGCCTGACAGGAACAGCCTGGGTGCCGTAGAGCATCAGGCTGCTGATGTCAAACACCACATTGGACTGAACTATCTCCACCTGGGTTGGGTGGTAGAGGTGCTGGGTACTGAGTTTGTCCAGAGCTGCAAAAAATGAGTGGGTGAAAAAGTGGTGAAAGAAAAAAGTACACATACACACACACACAGAGAGAGGGGGGGGGGGGGGGGGGGGGGACGGGGAGAGCACGGTTAATGACTATCAAGTTTCTCTTTCTCTCATCTCACATTTTTCTCAGGAGGCAGCTGCACAGTCAGCACTAGCTGATAATAACACAGTGTATCTATCAGATAAATGCAATGGCATTAATGTAATTATTTGCCATTCTTTCTATTTAATCTAATCTCTTGCTCTTGCACATTTATGCTGCTCTTGCATGTTCTCCTTTAGTCTCCTCCTCAGTCTCCTTCTCTACCCGACCTGCACTCAACCTGGCTTATGTTCTTATGCTTATGTTTAACCCTAACCTTGACAATTTGTGTTTGTGAGCGCACTGCATTTCTGTTTGATTATTTTACATCTCATTCGCTTGTAATTAATTAGCTAGGGTGCTTAGTTATTTATGCACCGAGTAGGCTTGTGTCATGCTTTTTTTTTCCATCTATCCTTTAGCATGAGTCTGTTAGGTACTGTCATATATTTTATTTATGTTCAGTAGTGTGTGGAACATCAACTGTAAATAAAACAGGCACTTTGATTTAACATTTTTTATCCAAGGAAACATGCAGAGAAGGTGGGAGTAGTTTTCTATCTGCCTGAGTAATGGCCGCAGGTCTTTCTGTCAGGACTCCAGCTATATGATAAAGTAACCTGTGTGTTGCCTGAGGGGTGAAAGTCAGGGTAAAAAAGCCTCACTGCTTAGGTAGCGGAATTGTGAGGAAAGGGAGAGGGGATCATTATTGCCCCTTCAATGCAGCCTCAGTCACCTCTTTCCCCTCTCTGGTTGTCTGGCACCTGTTCGATTCCCTCTTTTCCTCCTCATCTCCCCTTTACCTCATAGCTCTCTACCCCTCTCCCTCCTCTCTTTTCCCGCCTGTCTGGGTGACACCTGGCTGGGTCTCTCTGATGCTGGGATGGCTCTTTCCTGCTGATGAGGGCTTTGCCTGACAACACAGCGCAGCCAGACACGAACATAATAAAAAATGAAGAACTACTTGTCAGAGTCCCAGCCAATGCCGACATGACATGAAAAGTGGGGGAGAGGAGAGATGGGTGCTTGACAGTTCAGACGGTGAGATTAAAAAATAGTCAATGGGGTCCTGTGCGTTCCGCTGAAGAGCCCGTGGCCTGCTCTTGTGCAGACTCAAGCCAAACAGGTGTTTTCTTTTATCTTTTCCCCTCATCTCTCTCTTTGTACTTTGTTGTCTCCTCTCCATTTTTTCTTACACCCATGTGAAAAACTCATAAGGTGTGGTCTCTTGCCTTTCCATCACTCTTGATGTGTATGTGTGTGTGTGTTTTATTTTATCTAAGGTGCAAAAACAAGATTTTGAAATCAGCAGATAAAATACAGAGGCAAACAAAAATATCAAAGTTCTTCTGTTTTGAATTTCAGTACAATTACAACCACATACAGAGAGAATCTGTTCTCTGCAGTTAATAAAAATAGTTCTAAACATATTGTAGTTATGAGAGATTTGGATGCCTTCATGCTACTGGCATCTGAGTTGATTCTCTATCACGGTAGGGACTATAGGCAGGTCAGGACATCTCCTCTCCTCTCTGTGCAGCAAAAAGAAACTGTTTTTTAAGGGTAAATGAAACAAAGCTCATAAGGATGTATACCATATTTGACTACAACAGTCATCTTTATAGCAGAATCATCTTACCATGAGCTACCCAGCCATGTTTGCACTGGTCACATGTTCGTAAGTGGATCTTGCCTGGCTGAAAACACTCACATGTGCAGTTCACCAGCGTGCAGCGAATTGCCTGGAGAGAACACACAACAGAAAAAGGAGCGACATTCATGTCAATCAAAACTCATAGGTGAAAAAGATAATGAAAAGTTAGCAACAGCAGAGATCTAAAGAATAGTTATAAGTTTTAGAAGCAATTAAAAAGTAGTAATAGTAGTTAAGTAGTAGAAGTTAAGACACAGAAGGGAAGCGATTAAAAACTGGAATCCAGAAGGAGGCAGTAATGCAACGTTACAGATGCCAACTGCCATCAACTACCACCAGTAACTGGTTAATTAATTTATTTAGACAAAATACTGTCTTATACAGAATATTGTGTGCAAACTAGTATTGTGTTGTAAATGCTCGATAAAAATGTGACAACAATGTAATACAAAACATCCACAGCTGCAGCCGGTGCCAGAGTGAATAACTCTCAACCCACAAATTTCCCAACTACTATTTCATTCCAATGTGTGAATCTGCCTCTCCATACTGTAATTTCCCAGAGTTCATTTGAACCGACAGAGGACTTCCCTTGCTGAAAACATAGAAATATAACTTGTTTTGACTGAGGCTCCAATACTCAACACAGGAGCTGACAAATCCTCAGGTATGTCTAGCTGGGTCATTCCATCATAAGATGTTTCAGACGCACCAAACAATTGAAGTAGAAAATGTATTATACACAGAAACCTGCACAAGTGAAGATCCCCATCAAATGAGCTAAGCAGCTGTAAGCTATAAATTTCACACTGACATGCCGAAACAAGAAGTTGCAGTAAAAGAAGTGAAAAGGGAAAATAAATTAGAAACATGAATCTTAATTAGATATAGACATCCCATTGTTTATCAGACATTATTACATTATTAAGATGAATTGATGAATAATTACAGTAACACTCTTGCAGACCATACTGCTTAAAGGGGATTTGCAGCTGGTGCAGCAGACCTCATGGGAAAAATACTGGAAACCTTTGACTTATTTTTGTTATGTAATTAAATAGCACAGTACTGTAACATTAACATGTAATCTAAGTATGTTACCTCCTTGTGATAAAACAGAAAAACTGCAAGTGTGTTAACTGGCATAATAATCAGTTATTTCACTCATGAGGATAATGCGTTTTACATTTGGCACATGTGGTGTTGAGCCAGGGCTGAATGTCTGAGGTTTTTTTTTTCCCATTATATGTTAATTATTTCAACTTCAAAGGGGAAAGAAGTGTAATCACTAAAAATTAAAGCGCAAAACATTTCAGGAATGTGTGAGAGAGGAAATTGAGTGTAGTGTACAAGGTGACTGCTGCGAGTAGTTACCGTTTATTTTGTCATCCGATGTACTCAGGAAACTTCAGAGAGTATCCAGAGAGACACATTTACATGAGGGGTTTGTCAGAGGCAAGAAAAAAACTGACAAAGTATCACTTTGTTTGACACCTTAATTATCAGAGTGCAAATTTTATGTATTTACAACCTGCACTATCTATTATTGTGTCACTGTTATTGTTACAAGGCAACGGTGTGACAATAATATGACACTCCATTGACAAAGGGTCATAGGTTGGAGTCCATGTATGTGCCAATAACCTATATTTCACAATGTCAAAAAGAGTCAGTCAGCATTTGCTACCATCAACTTTTTTTGTCACATGTCACAGAGGTCCATGTATAGCAGGAGATTTCTGCTGTTACTGATGTTACTGTTTCATTTCATTCATCACGCATACACACACACACCTGACTGCCTGTATGTGGTGTTGAGCAGCAGAAAACAACATTACCTAGACTTGGATGACACCAATATCCTGTAATTTAGTACAAAAAAGTCAGCTCTCTCATAACCTACGATGGGACTATAAAATCTATGAGATCCCCTGCTCATCCTAAAGTGTTATAAACCAGATTAGTAACTGGAGAAGTCAAAGTGAACATGGGCTAATCCAAGATTAAATGCAAAATTACACCACTTCTAACCCACATCGCCTTACAGTTTGACATCGAATGAGACAGGAGACAGAGATTTTTTGACTTTACACCATTTTTAAGCTCTCCAGGTGCGAGTCAGGCAATCCGTAGTGTGTGGATTATACACCCTGTGCCAGTCAGAGAGTACATTATGCTCTGAGCTGACGTTCTTATCCACAGAAATGTGCAATAAGTGAGTTCAATATTCTTTCCCCTCAAGGACACTTAATGCGGCAGACATGTCTTCATCATTGCTCCTAAGCCATGGCTGGGGTCAAACCTGTGAGCTTTCAGATTCTGGATAAACACTGCAGCCCTGAGGTAACATTAACAGATATAAGTCAAAGAACATTTTCAAGAAGACTTTTTCATGTGCTCCTGTCATAACAGAATAACGGTGAAACAAGATCTCTGTTAATAAAGTTACTTATACTGTTTAACAATATTCTTTACTTTGCTTAATGTAGTTTCTATAGTTGTCTTGGTTTAAAATATTCATAGTTTGTCATAAATTGCTACTGGACAGATCTAAATGTTTATGTAACACTGTATCTATAATCTATTCTCCTCCCACTTTATTTATTAGCTGCATTTAATTTAAAGTAACTCTAAAAAGACAATGACACTGACTAACTAAAACAACTTTGTTGTTCACTGGAAACATAATACAAAGTAACTGTGGTTACTAATTGTGACATATGACATATGACAACATATGACAAACATGCCACTAGTTCCAGTTTCACAGAAAGAAATGCATAATATTTTCATATAAAGATGAAAATAAGAAGTCATTAATTGCTGCCCTAATCATGATTTAAATTTTTGTCTACTTCTTTGTTTGCTTAACCATAAAGTAAAAATTGTAAATGAATTATGTCTTTTATTGTCTATCTTTATTTTTTATTTTTTTGCCACAGATGATTCCCTTTTTATGTAACTCCTTTCACATAAAGATTTTTGCAAAGACTAATTGAGAGTATCCAGATTTAGCACCAACATGTCACATAACCCTTTTCTAATTACCTCTGTGCGGCAGTGCTAAGAGCAGCAGACGGAAATAAATAAATGGAAATATCAAATGCACCTCTGCTGTTTACGAGCCAGGCCTCTGACAGCTGACAAGATAGTTAAGGGGCGTCTAATACGGCAATTAAAGTGTGCCACTGTCTGCGGGGCTGCCGCTGTGACAAGGCGCCCTCTAATCACTGACTTATTACGCTGGCTAGAAGCACCTCTCATATCTGGCCCATTAAGCAGACAGCAGCATTAAGAAGCATTAAAGCAGCAAGGCCCTTCAACTGAGGAGGTGCTGATGGGAGAAAAGGGAGGGGAGGGGGTGGAATGTGCCTGTTATTTCTTGGGATTAATTTGTGCATTGTTCAACAGTCAGTCAGGGACATGCAAGAGAAGGGTAAGAGAAGAGATGCTTGAGGTATGATGGCATCAAAATCGATCATGTGCAATAAGATGAAAAGACTTTTTTATAGAAGTTTTAGCAGATGGATATGTCAAAAGTGGCCAACACAAACAAATTCAGGGTTGCGAGTTTGTGTGTGTGTCGTGTCAGAGGAAACAAGAAAGACACATTTATAAAGACTAGCTCTCATTATTCCCATACAAACAAAACTGAGCCGAGCATATGGCCATGGCTTAACCTGTGACTGGCCTGGGCCGGCTCAGGGACAAGCTTGGGCCTGGATCCTACCACTACAGTTGCACATATTTGTCACATCAAGCTGGGGGAGGAGGCTGTGTTGTTATCTGTGGCCGGGCCAGATACACAGCATTAGTCACTGTGCTAGTGTCTGGACAGGGTTTCCTCTTTGGCTATGACAAGTAAAAGGACAGAGGCCGTGAGTGTTACTTTTTGTGTGAGTGTGAATGACTAGAAAATTGAAAACCGTGAACAAGTGAAGAAATATCCCACGACTCTGGTTCAGTCGCATACACACAACAGACTACACTCTTTTACAACTGCTGGGCTGCCTCTATGGTCAACAGCTTAACCTAAGTGTCTCCAGAAAGCATAATTTTCATCCCTTATCTGGCTCAAGTGTGTGTGTGTCTCACTGCTGGGTTTTGTTTAGCTCTAGGCTTGATGTTTCATAGATGTTTTGCTTGGCTCACAGTCCCTGTCCCTGCCCAGTTGTATAAACTGACAGTCGGCAATGGCCAGCATCAGATCAGAATGGAGAGGACTCTCAATTAAAAGACTGTTAGTGGGAGAGATGGACTGAAGAACTGCAGGAAAGACAAGGCTTCAGTTTGGACTTTTTTGTGTTCAGATCCAGAAGGATTTCAAACACATTGACTGGGAGAGACAGGGTACATGAACTCAAACATGCAAGTCTTTACAAGTCCTATGAAACAAATGAAATGTGGGTGATCCCAAACTAATATCATCTACAACTGTATTACTACAATTTCCTTTTTTTTTTGGTTTACATTGTAACTATATGCCACCGAAAACACCGCTAAAACAGCAGTTGCCGCTTGTCCCATCCAATCCTCTCCATATCCTCTCTTAAAGCCTACAATGGAAAGCCAACTCAGTCAGCTGTTGGATACAGGGTGGATATTGTTCCTCCTGCTTAAATTGAAACCTTTACCATGTTCAACACACAGCCACAGACCACATTTCTTGTTTGGTAAGTTAAGCAAAGCCGAGTTTTAAATGAAAACCCCGTGTGTATGCACACATCTGTGTGCATGTGTGTGCCTCGTCTTTGCAGCAGCTTCAGATTTAAATTTGTCTCTGCTTAGGGTCACTGTAAAACACTGGGAGCATCTTGTCCTCTCTTCCACCCACAAGATATTATCTCATCCATGAGTTAGCTGCTGAAATGCTGTCAATTTCCTGCCAGAAATGTGCAGCCAACGTGTGTAGGAAAAGAGGCACAGCAGCTTTGCGTGTCATAAAGCAGAGCCTGGCTTTGTCTGATAGATCAGGACTTCACAATGTCCATATTGGAAACAGGTGACAAATAAAACATGCTGAATAAAGAAAGTCTTTGTAGTCAGACATAGCACGCCACAAAATACAGGGGAGCAAATACCTCATGCCAAGGCTAATTTCTGCTTGTTTGATTTCATACATTATGTATTTGACTTGAAACAAAGGTTTCTTGCCTCACAAAGTGGTGCAAAATAAACAGTGATTAATCACTTGTGTGCTGACCTCAGCTTAAAACACTGTTAAACTCTACAGGGGAAAACTGTAGTTGACAGAAAAGATGAGTGTCCTCCCCTGAAATCCCCACAGTATAAAGCTCATCCTGCATGTCAGCTCTGCTTTTAAAGCCGAGCGGCTGGCAGTCACAGAGCCAGAGTCCCTGTCCTTTTTGTGCAGCTGTGCATCTGTGCTTTGACATGGGGCAGAGCGACCAGAGCTATGCTAATGGGAACCAAATGGGGCGTGAGTCCCTGGTGGATTACAGAAGGAGAAGAGAAGCATGTGTTTTCATGTATTCATGTGGAGACCTGGGACCCTTCACTTTTCTTCCTTTTCTTTTCCTCCTTTCGTTAAGTCAAACAAATAGAAGCAGCCATCTCTGCTGTTTGCACGCACTTTTAATTAATGCTCTTTACAACTTGACAGGATTTAAGAGGTAATGTCAATCAGTAAAAGTATCTCAAATGTATACGAAAGGCTATTGTAGAGTTTCGATTTAGCCCCTTTTAAAGGTATGTAAGTAACATTGTGTAAACTACTTTGTTTGGATTCGAGAAGGACCAAATTTGAAAAAATTTAACAAAAGTAGGCCAGCCAGTTATTTAACAAAGATTAGTGAACACTTAGGTCAGCATATTTTGTCTGTGAAAAAGTGGTTGGCTGTGTCTCTTGATTTTGTTGTACTTTTCTTTCACCTGTTTTGATGCATTAGATTTAGGTCCTGCCAATCTAGAGTGTGAGGCTCATAATTTGGTCAAGCTGCAATTGTAGACGCGTCAGATGTAAATGTAAACTATAATTTTTATAAACTGTGGAGAAACAGTTAATATATACATTTTTGATGCCATCTATCTTATCAGATCTCTTATTTTTAAGAATAGGACAGTCATAATCCAAGAGATTCACATTCTAGAACATAAATATGAAATTTGAAATTGTGAGTGGTGATATCTGTGATCAATTGTCATTCCAGTTTTGATGTCCAGTTTTAACTTTGACCAGAGGTCCGGTCCTGTCTCTTTGTGTTTGTCAGCTTTCAGGCATGAATCGTGACTCATGCTCTGCACTACTTCACATATATACACACACACACACGCAACACCCTGGTGATTAGTCTAGAGTCTAGCTTAGTAAAATGAATGCCTCCAACATTCCAGCTTCTTCTGTGTGGTTCAAAGCAGTTGTAGAAAGTCAATCTCCCCATTGTGTGCACCGCCCAAAAAATTTCAAATCAGATCAATGATGAAACTTTGACTCTGACTCACTCAGATGATAAATAGCTGTGCGTGTACTTCGGGACAGTCATGCTTGTTTATGAAGTGATCAGATAAAGGACCCAGCTGGGTTTGATATTGTGAAACAACAGAGAAGGAGAGGGAGCAATAATATCACAATACTGGACCAGAAAAAGCCCTGTGATCTCGCTACCATATGCCATGCTTTCAGTCAGTGCAGCCTGTATAGTGGAAGAGTTGTACCACACCGTGAACACTGGACTGCACTGTCAGTTCAAATACCTAAGCATCAAGGGAGCAGCAGTTTCTCCCATCTTTTTGTGTAGACAGCAGGTCCAGATAGAGGCTCCCGGTCCAGGCCCCTGGCCCCTCTCAGTTCTCCTCAAAGCATTTCCCCAGCCAAAGATCAAACCGTCTGCCCAGTGACAGACCCCTGGGTCCACAGACACAAGGCCAGGTTCAAAGAGGGGTGCTGGGGGAGGCAGGGAGGGAGCAAGAGAAAGAATAAAAGTTGGCGAAAAGGTAGAGAAGTAGGACGACAAGGGAACAGAGGGGGGAGTCAGGTAAGCTGGTGTATCAGAAAGGTGGGGAAGAGATGTTGCAGGAAAGTTGATGGAGGCAGAGAAAAGTTGAAAAGGGGAGGTAGAAGGGTTAGAAAAAAATTTGTGTGAGGTAGAGTCAGGTCAAATTTTGTCCTGTATAATGCAACTTTGGCATGGGTTTACAAATGAATTGTATGCAATATTCTGTTAGTGTTTCAGTGTCAGACCAACTGATATAATTGATATTAAATATAGTGTAAATGTTGTCCAGTCAATAAAAAATTAAGGTTCCCAGTGTACTGGATAGTTATGTACCACACCAGAACACTTAAAACTTTATTTTGTAAATATAAATGGACTTTCTGAGCACAATTAGTTCTTCAGCAGCCATTATTGTTGTTGAATAACTGTATCTTATAATGACTGTACTCTACTATAAATCACAGATTTTATCTTTGGTAAAATCTGTGAACAGGGGATTTGAGAGATTTTTGTTTTCAATTTTGTTATGTAGTAGATGTTTACGATATAAACAGTTATCTTTAATACATTGTTATGCTACATTTTTCAATTCACCTCAAATTCTTACAAAAACAGCTGCCCGAAAAACCCTTATCAGTCGAGCTTTCCACAAAGGCCAGCACATAATCAGGAAGCCCAAGACAATGTATTTAACTGACTTCTTTTTCTACTCATTAGACTAGTGTTCTTTTTGCTTAATAAAACAATTTTCTATTTTTCAGAGACACACTTACTTATCTCTGGCCATGTGCTGAACAGGAAGGCGAAGAAGTAAAAGAGGCCATTGTCATCAATATACTGTATACTAGATATGCTCTGACCTTCAGCCTATCAAAGGGAGCGACCCACGCCAGATAAGAACAATTCTCTGTCAGATGTGACACCTGCACTCACTGGCACACTGATCACACCAGTGAATGGAACTATGGCCTGCACTGCAACCACACATGGTGTCTGGAGACTTTAGGGACTGACATGACCACGCACTGCAACCAGACACATGTGAAGACAACAGACCAGGAAGGAGAGGAAACAGAAATGACATTGGAGTAAAAGGAATTGGAAAGACATTAGTGGAGGAGTAGGAGTAGGAGAGGGTTCAAGATAGTTGCAAAGACAGACAGGAGAGAAGATGACCAACACTCTTTGGTCTTTTATTCCCTCCAAATCTGCACACTAACACAAACATAAAATATTAGTCAGAGCCCAGACATATTCCCAACCCCTCTCACTGAAGAGGATCTCCACGGTGATCATCAGTGGGGTGGGTGATGACACACACACACACACACACAGGCACCCACACACACACACACACTCATATATTGTGCAAGCCTAACAACAACTTAATAATAATAATTGTCATAATAATAACTTAAGCGTATATATCGCCTTTCAAAATAACCCAAGAATACGTTGCAATACAAAAAGAAATACAGGAAGTATAATAGGACAGTGGCAATCCAGTGGTCATCAGCTGTAGGCTTGTTTGAAAAGATGGGTCTCAGAGTTGAAGCATTGGAGAGATCAGAAAGTGATAGAGTTCCAGAGGGTGGGTGCTGCCATTCTAAAGTGTGGACAAAGGGCAGACCCATAGCTGTGGATGGCAGTTTCTGGTACTGTGTGAATGGGTAAAGGACAAGTAGTGAGGAGCCAGAACGCTGAGTGATTTGTAGGTGAGCAGCAGGAATTTGTAGGTGATGCATGATTTGACCAGGAGCGTGGGGATGATGTGCTGCCAGGGCTTGGTAAGATCTCTGGCAATGGAGTTCATGATGTATTGGAACCTATTCTGGGCTTTGTTGGAAATCCTGAACAGGACTCTACTGCAGTAGTCCAGACGGGTGGTGATGAAGGCGTGGGTGAGAGTCTCTGCCACAGAGTCAGAGAGAGACGGCTTGAGTCTGGAGATGTTTTGACAAGAGAACTGCTGAAACTACACCAAATTAACATTTAGTTATCACACTCTACAGTGCGGGACTCTACCTCCTGAATTGCACACATACATTCCTTCTCATGCAAATATGTGCTTGCACACACACACACATGCACACATTCAGCCACATTCACACAATGAATTCCCCTACTTAGACTTGCCCCCGCCAAAGAAATCCTGGACGAGCTCCCTAGATTTAATCTTGCCAATAGCTCTTTATTTTCTTTGACCATTTTTTAATGTAAAAAAGGCCTGCACTAATTGTGTGTAAGCAATCTCCAAATTATGTGTATGCGTTTTTTCAACTAAACTGAACACAACTATAGACAGATTGGCTGGTTTTCAAGACACACGACTGGGCAATAATATTTGTTTCTTTCCTCAGAGTTTTGTTCAAACAGCGTGTCAGCATGGCGGTTTACTTGTAAACACCTGGGCTTGCACACCCAACAGCTGTGGAAATAAAAAAAAAAAACGCATAAGCCATGCCGAAGCAGGAATAACTCTTATTCAAATAATTTCCAACCAAGCGCTTCAGCATCTCCTCAGCATTTTGGTTAGTCTAAGATGTCACCAAAAAAGACTGGAGCAACAAGGAAGAAAAACAACAAATGCACACATTGTTGCCTTTTACAGATTTGTGCAATTGTTTACCTCAGCCAGCATAGTGAGAAGACTGCTCCTGATTCAGTTTCGTGGTTTCCACTTTAGATATAACACTCCAAGAAAAAGCTGTATCTTCCATTAGTATTTGCAGTTCCAGTCAGCAAATGACACAGAGGAAGAAGACACGACAGGTCCAGACATAGAAGGGGAGGGAGAGACTGGGACAGCATTTAACCAATGACTACATTGACAAGTGTGTCACTCCTAAAGCCACACAGTGAAGGAGGAATACCTCTAATGTGTGTGTGTGTGTGTGTACCTGGTATTCCTTATGTTGTGGGGACCTAAATCTATTTACACAGTCACACTATAGGGACAAAAATCAAGTCCCCATAATGTAGATTACTACAATTTAAGGTGAAGACATGTTTTAAAGTTAGACCGAGGTTAAGGTTAGGTTAAGGTTATGGTCAGGTTTCGGCCAGTTAGTAATTATGGTTAAGAATTAATGTAAGTCAATGCAATGTCCTCTGCAGTCATGGAAACCAGTGTGTGTGTGTGAGTGAGTAAGAGAAGGACTGGAAGCAGAGATGACAGACCAAAGGAAAGTCCATCTGGCTTTTTTAGCCTTTATCAGTCTTACAAAGTTCACAGATAGAGGGGCTGAAGTGGAGGCTAGACACTGACAGAGTCACAAAGAAGCCACAGACACTGCTCACACAGGTGGGAGGGAGAGACCAAGAGAGAGGAGAGAGCAAAATAAAGAGTGCGTGTGGAAAGCAAAGCCAGGCCTTTGTGATTGCCATTCTGCAATTGACCTGACCAAATTGCAAATTCCCTCTCAGGACTCTCTAAGTCCGCTTCATTTGGCTAAAGCTGCAATCCTTATTTCTGCAATTATAAGGCTATTGACTGATTCGACATATGTTGAAGCCGTGTCTTCCAATCCTCGTGTGCTCATGTGCCATTCAGCCATTAACTTTGACAAATTGTGACAGACTTTTTTTTGTTGCCACCCGATCGGCAGGAACAAGATTGTGGCAAAGGAGTTAATGAGTGGCATGTTTTTCTTCTTCCTCCTTCTCCACCACCTCACGCTCTCTACTCCCCACTTCTTCCACTTAGATTCCTACACCCCTAAATCGCCCTCACCCTCCATATTTATAATTTTACCACATCCTAACAATAACACGGCCGGTACTCAGCACAAAACACGCGGGCCCTGGGCTAATGAATCTCATGCCTTTACCGCGGTAAATGGCCAGTAAGTATTACCAGCTGCAACACTCACTCTCCCTCTTTCTCTCTCTCCTTGGCAGTGGCATTGAGCATGGGAGCGCAGGGGTGAGGGTGTTGGTGGTGGTGGGGATCAGTCAGACACATCTGAGTGCAGCTGGACCACGGAGAGGGAGGTGGGGGAGCAGTGAGGTGGGGAGACCGCAAGTCTCCATGTTTTCAGCTGCCTTTCTCAGGGGCTCGGTTTTCTCTCCCTCCTCTCGGTTTTTATGCAAGGCCCTTCTGGTCCCAGCTTACTTGAAAAATCACAAACACACATTCGCATAGACACACATGCACGTTTGCACACACGCGCCCTGATCCACCTCCCCTCCGTCCCTCACATTCGGGCCATCTTTGTTTGGACAGGACTCAGGAGTTCCAGAAAAGCTCTCTCAGATGTGCTGAAGTAAGGGAAAAACAAAACAAACTGGTCCTCGTGCGCATACACGCACACACACGCTCTAAATTTATGTGAACGTACAGACACCAACAAGTAGCAAACTCACACAAAGTCCTGCACTCACTCACACAAACACACAGTCACATACATGAACAACTTCACATGTGTGGAAGTTGAAACAACATAAAGCAGAGAACAAATCTGCAAAGGGATTAAAAAAAAGTGGGATCCATGTTTCCTCATGGAGGAAGAAGGCCTGCCATTAAAGGCATGCATTCTTCTCTGTGTGTGTCTGTGTGTCCCATTCCAGGATCACATCACCGGGGGAGGCCTGAAGCATATCTCGACATGTGTTACCTCTTTGTAATATTGACTTTGTTATAGCTATACGAGTGGGAGAGTAGAGCCAAGAGCTTGGGCCTTTCAGTAGTGGGGGCCCCTCTGAGTTAGTTAGAAAACAAATACCCGAACAAGCCGTGAAAATAGAAAACACAGTGTCACAATCGCTATCTATAAAAACAGAATCAAATAAACTGTAAAACTTCCCTCACTCCTCCCCCTGACCTTAACATTCTCACTCTAAAAATTAAGACTATTATTTGTCTGATTCCATTGCTGCATCGTGTTACTTAAAAATCCGTAGGTTTGGCAAAAGACCAATTCTTGGCCTGGGTTCTTGTCTGAGCCTTTCCACTTGAAGTCAAAGTAAAAAAAAAAAAAAAAATCTTTGTCTAAAGCTTTGACTTTATAATTATAATGAAATACGAAACTGTTTCTAGGCTCGTGCAAACATATTGCACACGCACTCAGAATGCTTTTTGTTCATTGTGCAACAACAATAATCATTATAAAAAGGAACCCAGTCAATATAGTGCATCATCATTACAAAGAATAAGCCTTTTAAATTTATTTTGTAAAATAATGAGTGCAAGTGTCTGAAACATTCAAATTCAGATGATAGAAAAGAAAAATAAAGGAAAAGCATGCTGACTGCTTAGCAGAAATAAAAGATTGATTATCATTTTCTTGCGCCTGTGAGTATGAATCCCGTCTTTTCTCTTTCCCCAAGTGATGACTTTGCTTATACATTTGAGTAATGAAGGCAGGTCATTTAAATATTCCCTCTGTATTTAAAAAATTATGTTTTTACACGATGCAGCAATATTAGCCATGTTAATTGGGCTCTTTGGACTTTCCCAATTGAAAGGCTAAATTAATTACTTATGTCGACAAAATGTCAGACACGCTGATCTAATAACTACAACTGTTTCCAACAGTGTTGTTCTTATTGCGTACCTTTCATCTATTCGTGTGTGTGTGTGCGCGTGAAATACTCAGCATCCAGTCATTTTAGTTAAATATAATGAACAAGTTGGAAACAAGCTGCTTTTCTCAGATTAGTCAACCCATATTCCAGTGAATTCTTGCAGGCTGACTCCTGTTAGTGTGTTTCTGCTATGCAAGCATGGCACACATACACACACACACTTCTAATGCTCAAACGTGCCAATCCAAAGTCCACTTTCTAATTACGCTTGTAAGAAAAATTATTTGCAAGACGTTATGTGTGAGAAATGTGTGATGTGTTCGTTTATGTGTACCCACCTCTGTGGGGAGCTTTGAAGTTCTTTTTTTTTTTTTTTTTAGCTGTTGGCTGTTTTTCAGTCATGAATAAAAACTGTATCAGCGTATTTTCCTCAAGTACGAATAAACATTAGACTGTAGACGAGGAGGTGATGGGGATATTTTAGGGCATCTGCGATCTGTCTCTTCATGAGACAATCAGATGATAGTGTATGTGTGTGTGCGTGCACATACACATGGACCAACATGCATTACTGCACGCGTGTATTCGTGAGTGTTGAACAAGTGAATGCAGAAGCTAACCGAGATGCTGATGCCATGTTTCAGACGGCCCCTTGAAGTGGAAATGAGCTTCCTCTGTGTTATAACTAGTCTGTTCTCTCAACGTCAGCAAACTCTGCTGCCCCTCCAAAGAAATTCACTTCTCCCAACCACCACCAACCTGGCCCTGTGGTCAGCATGCAGAACGAATACAACATCAGACCTGAGAAACAGACACGCGTCCTTCTGCTTTGTCTGAGGAGAACGGTGTGAAAGAAGTGTAGCTTCAGTAGGGGGCACTACTATGATTTGTGAAAGGAAAACCAAAGTCACTCATGTAAGTCTGCACCCCACATCCTATCTTGGTTTACACATACACATGTTACAGTATCTTTGAGAGCATGTGTGATTTTTGTATTTGAAACTGCAAATTTCAGTTGTAGTAAATATTACCACAACTAATGATTTTTGTCTGACCAGCAGTCAGAAAGAGAGATTTTGAAAATTTATAAACTATATCCAGACAATATTATTTATTTTTATTTGATAAATTATCCAAATAATTCTAAAAATATCTGAACTGTCAGTGATTCCTTTTCTGCTGTTTGTTCAATTAAATTCTATTTAGCCACAATTTAAAACTTCAATTTCTCATAGCTTCATATTGTTCTGTCTGATCATTTTAATTTTATGAACGATGAGACTAAGAAATATTTTAAAATCCTGTGTAAAATTTGTGTCACTTTGTGCTTCTTTAATGCTGGTATTATGCTGCAGTGTGCATACAAACACGCTGCTGTTTGAACCTGTGTGAGTACCTGAGGGTCCATCCCCAGCCTTCCTCGGAGCGGGGAGCGACAGCTGTACAGTGATGCTGTAGCGATAAGCATCATCGGCTTGGTAGAGACTAATTGGTCCACAGCGCTCCTCTGAGTGGCCTCACTAATTAATTAGAAAGGCAGTGGAGCTGAAATTTTTAATCAGGACACCAGGCTCTCCAGCAAGCAGAAAAAAAGACACATCACCCCATCATTCCATGTAATCCACCCGGTACTGATCTCCCATGTTGTCATATGAAGTGTGTTGTGTGTTTAGCTATTCATATGATCTGACCAGGGAATAAGAAATAGATTTATTACAGAGCTGGTTTAATCATTTTAATTCTGAAATTCTCAGTAATTCTGTATGTCCTAATATTGTATGCATGAGACGTATTAGGTTTGGACCCCGGAGAAAGATGTTAGGGTGGTCTTCTCCTCTGTGTTTCTGTAACACGTGTTCATATCGTGATTTCCGCTGCTGTAAATGGTTTTATTTGTGTCAGTGAAAAGATGCAGATTGTGCACAGTAGTGCTGAGAATGAATGATCAAAACTGCGAAAGCGAAAGTGATTGTATGTTAATTCATTTCCTTTCCTCCTTTTTTTGTTTGATTCGCTCTACAATTTGATAGCAAAATAGTGGATTTACAGTATATTGTAAAATGAACAACAATTCTTTATAGTTTAAACTATTTTTTAAAAATCTCAAACTTTTTTATTTCGGACTGAACATAGAAAAGCTGTATCTAGAAAAGCTGTATCTAGAAACTTCGGTGAATCATTTGTGTGCCAAACCTGACCTCACCGATTTGTGGTAAAGTGCCAGAACCTGTGAGGAATCAACCCGAAACCAATAGACAAGAGGCGTGCTAAAACAAGAGCTACAGCAGCCAGCCACTTCACGCGGGAGACATGTGTTTATAAGTGCACTGCTGGGATGAGTAATTTTGCTGACTGAAGTTATAATAATAGTCAAATTATAGTATGTGGACATCAAACAGGAAATTGTTATCTGTTTAACACATACATAACAAGGTTGAATGAACAGGTAGGCAAAATGTCCTTGGAGCATAGAGCTCAATAAAGGCACATATGCACCTTCACCTCGTTCTGTGACGTTAGCCTCGTGTGGTGTCCTAATCTCTGTGACTGTCTCGGCTCTTCTTGGCACAAATCAGCCCGCATTTCTTATCAGCCTGTTGCTCTGGCCAAAATAAACACACACCAACTTTTTTATTGCTTTGTTTTCACAGGTCATTAGGGAAAGCAGAGAAGACACATTGATTAGTTTTCCAGACCACTGGATTATTGTTGTGTTATGACTATCATCATTAAGTTTCATTAAAGTTGTGGTTGTTCTTGTTTCCAGAAAGTGAAAATGCTGTAGGACAGCATTGTGGTTAGAAAGCAGACAACAGGCTATACTAATCTGAAAGGTGAGGCAAGTTTGAAAGCTTTATTTATGTTTGGTGCTTTTTCCAGAGCGGTGACCAGATAGATTTTTTTAAGAGATTAGATTAAATTAGCACCTTTTCCCGACTGAAACTGTGTTTTTAAGAATCGCTCCCGTGCCATTATTCATATTTTTCTGGCTTTTCTAAAAAAAAAAAAAAGGTGCTTTCCATGTTTATTTAAAGTGCAGAAAAAAAAAACTTAATGAAGCAGTGCCAGGCCCTGGCCACATCCTCCCAGCATGCTTTGCTCTGTAGCTACAAATAAGCAGCGAGATACTGGCTCTGTCACCAGGCTAATTAGCATATGTTAGCTAGTTAGTGAGAGGGCGGCCCTCTGTGATGTGTGCTGAAGTGGAGTAAAACACTCAGGCAAGGACTGTACTAATGGCTCACTTCCTCCCTACGGGGACCCTCCTTGCTGCTTTGCACGTGCTGGCATTAGTGCAGCCACAGAGCCGCCATGGTGCCCTGGGCCGAGGTAGGGACTCACTGGCTTGGATACATCGTTTACATCATTTACATGCAGCACTGAGCTCCAGGCTTGTGATCAAACAGCAGGTTACAGTTCTGGTGACAGTGTGCTTACATGCATGTTAAAGTTAGGCTAAGACAATAATTTGATTGTTTTAATGTCACGTAAACACGTTAGTCCGACTTAAATCGAGCCAGTCTTAGTTGGACTAACATACCTGCATAATTACAGTGTGATTACTCCTGCATGGGCGGCATCGTTCTTCGGACAACATGGCCACCATAACAGCCATGATCAATCTAATTTGTATCATGATCAACATACAGAACCACAACACAATCCTTCTCACCATTCATCTCGCCGTTCACTGTTTGTTTTTTTGAATGACGTAAAGGTCAAGGAAACTGATTCAATACAACTAGAGAGATACAGCGCTACCTATGGAGTTGGAGACATCTACACGGAGTACAGCCCGAGCTCGATGAAACTGTGCATATAAATGCGTGACGCTCTTAATCACATGCATGCACAGGCAGACTGAATAGAGAGAACAGTATAGAATGCAGATGCAATAACAGATTTGTCAGGATGTGAAAGAGTTCAGACTTTTGGGGCTGTGGTGCTAGCTGGTATTGCCGGATGCATTATTTACAGGATGAGCCGGAGCATTAGCAAGCTCTTTGGCACTTGGTTAGCAAATCTAGGCGGTGAGCACCGACAGCAAGCTTATCTCTGTCGGTGTGAGTAAACAAACAGTGGGGACATGATGTGACAGAGCAAATGGTGTGCCACCCAGACACAAACACACACAGACACATGCAAACTCATCAGGGAGCCAAGGGAGAGCAGGAGAAGAGAGGCGGGTTGGGTGGCATCCATATTTATAGGGCCTTTCTAGCATTTGTCCCCAGGCCAAATGCTGTGACTACACTCAGCTAATGTCAGAACAGCACTTAACCAGGCATTTCCAGTATGCCATGGGCAGTGGGGAATACATGGGATAGATACAAGAGTAAGGCAAAAAAAAAAGAAAAAAAGAATGAGATGCTCTTAAATATTCACCTCCTATATTAATACATACAATTAGTACTACATTTTAGCGCTTTTTTATATTAACACAATGTATTTCCATGACTTGAAATAACTGCACAATATGGTGATATTTGCACTATATGCTTTTGAGGACAAGAGGACATTGACTTTAAGATTGGAGCAGCATTAAGCTTAGAGACAGGAAAAAAAATGATTATACACATTATATACATTACAGTATGTCAAAATAGTTTTGCTTCCCTGTTTCATCACAGCTGAGAGTGATAACGGTTTTTTCCTCCTTGAATTGAAATGAAATGAATGTGTTGGCTCTAGTTGGCATGTCATGACATGCAAACTTGCCTGGAATGTAAAGAATGACCTCCTTCACTTTGGTCACCTGTTCCCAAGTTTATCAGGTGTCAGCTGGGGCATTTGCTTGGCAATACGCCCTCTGGCACTCAGTGAGGCAGAGGGGCCCACATTCCTTTTCCACCTCAGAGAAAAACGGCATGATACCCCCAAAGAGGGCTAAGTGGGTGAAGTAGCTCCTTTTAGAACAATCTGTCTTTATCTCAAGTGGCTCGTAATCGTTTTGTGAGGCAAGATCCATTATGCATCCACTGAGAGCGAGGGCTAATTGTGGGGGCTTACATTTATTCATTTGTTTGTTGCCAGTTGTCCTAATATATTTTTTGGGAGGTGTAATAAATGCCAATGTTTGTGTTTCTGTGCTTTTAAATAGCCGACACACTCATGGTGATGTGGTAAAAACCACAAGGTTCCTTTTGTGCTCCCAAAGGAAGCCGATAATTGACATGAGGCAAAAGATTAAGTTGTTAACCACTGCCCAAGTCACTTTTAACACTTTATTGACCAGATAGGACAAAAAAGCAAAATGATACAGAGCACTTTTGAATTAAAAAGCAATTAGAAGGTTTCATGTGTAGTGTGATACTACAGTTGTACCTAAAGAAATTGTGTTTTCAGGGTAAGGGAGGATCGCCAACACATAGTCAATGAGAGATGAAACAGAGTAATTATGTTTGTGCACAGTGTGTGTGTGTGTGTGTGTGTGGGGGGGGGGAGTAGAGTATAAGTTGTTAATCTTGATCAAAGGCTCTTTTTTTCTTTTGCTGAATAAAGATAATACTGGTGCAGCCCTTGGATTTAACACACTTAGATAATTAAAGCAAATGTAATTAGCAAATTTGACCAAATTAAGGCAGCCAAACACAGGGAAAAGATTAATAAATAATACAAAACAGTATCAAGGCTATTCTATTCTATTTTTAATATTTTATTCATAAATAACACTGTCATAGTCAGACTGCATACTATTGACAAGGCTGTATATGGACACAGAGCTACTTTCTTAGACAACTATATTTCCCAGGCCTAGTTATTGAGGTGAGAGAGTCACTTAAACCCCCTTGCACAAATATTATTAGCATTACTATATCTGGACCTAACTGCAGCTAAGGGAAATAATGTGTATCAGGAGAGTGTAAAATTAGAACCAAAACCAACCTTGCTCTTCAAATCCACTTCCCAAGTTCCCACTTCTTTACTTACGGCCAGTCTTACAATGTCAAACTCTAATAAGCCAGCTAATTCAATTAGGACTCAACTTCTTTCAGAGTGCCAAAAAGAGACTTTGTGAAACGATTCCCTTACAACTCTACACAGAACTCTTCATCAAGAAAAAGTGGCCTTTATTCATAGTCTTCAGTGTACAAGAGAGGGAACTTGGTGTCGAGCTTGTTAGCAAAAGACCCTGATCTGAGGCAAGAGATGTGTGACTAAAGCTGGGTCTCTTAAGTGTCTGTCACCCTGATCTAACTTGAGGAGAGCTCTTTGTAGGCTGTCTTTTCTCCGTCCGTCTCTGCAGAGCTGCTCTCTGCAGTGACTGGGGATGAGCCCTGCCGTGTAGCTGCAGGTGACAGGGAGCCCTTTTTGTTGTCAAATCCTGATGGAGCTTCCACATGAAAAACATTTCACTCGAACTGCTGCTGCTGCTCTCTTTCTCTTCCTTCCTCTCTGTCTCTCTTTCTGTAGATCTCAAAGGCTCCAACTGCAGCAGTGTTACTGAGACAGAAGGAGTCAATCTCATACTCCCCCCCCCCTCACTTTTCCTTTTGTCAGGCTTTATCTTGTACTATTTCCTACCTCCCTCTCCCTCTTCTATCGTCTCCTTTTCTGAACAGCTTTTCCTTTTCCCTGCACTTCTCACCCACACCCCTCCCCACCCACACCCCTCTGGCTTATAGATCTGAGTTGGGTCTCAGGAGGAAAATACAAGTCAAGCCATTGTCATTTCAAACAGCGTGATAACCAGACACTGGGCTGCTCACTGACAACTCAAGGGAACTGGCCGTGGCTTTGACTTTTAGCCCCCCCCACCCCACCATCTCTTTCCTGCATCCAGTTACTCTCTCTACGTATCTCCCCCTCTACTCCTCTCAAGCTTACCTCTTCTCCTTTCTTGCCCCCCCCCCCCCACCCCCCGCAGGAGACTGTTGCTTGTTGTTGTTTGTTGCTGCTATGTCTTGCATCTGCTTCTCCCTTCTCTCCTCTCTGTGCCATGGGGGGGCCGCGGGGAATAGTTGTCTTGGTGTGTGTACCAAGGTCAGTGCTCTCCACATGACAGTTCTCTGCCTCTCGACAAGGCGGGAAATCAATACTTTTGGACTTGTGGCGCTGCCCCCGGTGTAACAACAACACTGTCCAGTGCAGCGTGCTGCTCAGGCACCTGACACATCCCCAGATGCACCACCCCCTGCAAGGGCCCCTTCCACTTGCATTCTGACCCCTTCGTATTTCACCAAGGCCTTCTTTTTCACTTAACAGCAACTTTTCTCTCTATACTCTTCAGGGATGGAAATCAGATATCAGATTCCCTGTTTTCTAATATTATGCAATGCATGTTTTTATAATTTCTCAGTATTGCTTATGTCTCTTGGATCTGTCTCCCCATGAGTCTTGGAGAAGGTAGAGCGTGTCTGTGTGGAGAGAGTGATCTATGCAGAGATCAGACTGTTGATCGGAGAAGACCATGAAGGAGTTGCTAAATGAGAGACATCCTAATTACGGAGCAGCAGAGGATTCATACACACACCCAAGCAGAGCCATGGGCGACATTTTTAATACGATACTAAAACCCAACGTGTCTCCATATACTTTTTCTCTGCCAGACAGACGCCTAGAGAAAAAGAAAGCACTGGCAGTGCGCCCCACACCAATTGTTAAACCTGCCTCTTGGCCTTCCTCTAATAACGAGAGAGTGTGTGCAAGGCCAATTACAGCTCCCGTCCTTCAGCAGTCAAACAGAGTAAAACTCCTGCTCTCAGCCCCTGTGGAGAGGAGCCACAATCGACCAGAGCCCCTGAGTCTCTCCAAGGGACATTTGCAAGCACACACTCGGCACACTTTGTGTGCAACTGCATGTCCATCAACAGGGCCATCTCTCCTCATCCCCTGGCTTGCTCCCTTGGTTCAGCTGGAGTAAGGAAAATGCATCAAATAAAACAGCCACTTTAATGAATTAGATATTGAGCTGTTCATTAAAAAAATCAAATTGCCTGAAGTCAGCAGGGGATACACAGTAACAGAGTGTAACCTGGGGATGAACGCGACTTGTTTAGAGGAGACATAAAACAGCAATCTGATGACTTTACTGAATGTTAGCCAGAAATGTCCAATGTTCAAGAGTTAAGTAATTTGTTTGAGAAAACAGTGTTTGATGGGTTTTGTTCTGCAGTGATGATGAGGCTGTGACCTCTTCTAGCTTGTTTTGCTCTTATTTTCTGGAGGCAAAAGTTAAATCAAAATTAAATTTGCTGTGTCAAAAATGGAGGAATCTGTGATTGAAATCTTTGCAGATGAAAACAAAAGGATTTGGTGACTTCTCAGCTTTACATGAAAAAACCCCTGGCAAGAATAAAATCATACATCTGTGCAGGCAGAGGCTTGTTTTTATTGGCTTGGAGTCCAGGTAGTACTTAAAACCTTTTCTGCTTCAGCCTCTCCCAACACTGCTGAGCAGTGATGTTTCTACAAACCACAGTACATTGCTTTGTGATAAAGAATAATAAAATAAAATGAAAGCTGTAAAACATTTCAATTTTCACCGAGTTATAGGATGGCACTGATAAAGGTGAGAAAGGCAGAAACCAGTGATTTTACCTGGGCTACATCACCATCATTCCTGCCCCCATTTGATGGAAGTTGCATTCTCCTCCTCCTTCTCTGCTTCTCCCTGGATGAATGTGATCCCCACAGCCACATCTCCCTGCTGTTTTTTCACAGTGACAGCCATTCTCATGAATTAAAAGAGGAACCCATTGATTTCCCATTGTTTAAATTTGCAACTTAATCCCCCAGATATGTCTAGAATGTACTGCTCTGTCAACAGACGGCTCTGCCACAGAAAAAAAGGGCAGGACTGGAGAGAAGGGGAAGAACACGATGACAACACAAAGGACAGGAGGAGAGGCTGGCTTAGTGGTGAGCATGGTGGTTTCTGACTCTGGGTTCAAATGGTACATTATGCCACCAGATAACGTGTGTTGACTATTAGCATAACACAAAATCCAACTGAACCACCAGGAGAATAAGAAAAACGCATAACCCCATCATGTTACAGTTACTTTAGTCTGATTTTTCCAAAGATGCAAACACCACATCCTTATGTTTATAAGGCTAATAAACCAATCACTGTATGTCTGTATAGTGTAACCAGTCATTCAGCATGGCCTCCCAGCTATCAAATATCATTATATAACGAAAAAAGCCAACACACTGGAAATAACTTGTCTGGAATTGAGATGGAAAAAGCACACTTGTCCCTCTGAGTGAGGGGTTTGAGGAAGTAATGGGATATCACGACCTCACCCCAGGAGCAAACAAGGCAAAGAGCCCCAGCCCTAATTCACAAGTAAGCACAATAATATTCTCGTGCAACTTCTAATGTAGTCTATAAATCTCTGATACTCTGCTCTACATCAGTATAATGGTTGGTATTAATAGCCAGATTTGTACCACGAGTAATGAGTGGCCTATAGGCCGCGCTTTGCCTTTTATCGCCACATGCACAAGATGAAAACAAAGTCATTATTGAAAAATATGAGAAACATGACAGTGTTGTGAGTAATGAGTGGACACTTTCACCCTCAGATTTCACCCTCCTTCACTGTAGCTCTGGTTGTAAACCCTATCCCATCAGCCTCTGGGGTGGTATGGCTTTTTGCCAGGAGCTGTGCTGTTGTTGGCAGTGGATTTTCTTTGTGGCCTCAGTACTTGTGTAGGCCATAACATGATACACACAAAGGCAGACAAGCGTACACCAGTGTACACACTGTCATTCACACACAAACACACACTTGGAATATGCTGTGCATTGTGCGCACACATCAACCCACGTTACATCAACCCACGTTATTATGCACAAAATCACTACTTCTCACTACTCATCCAGAGAAGACCCACAGCCTCGCAGGAAACAAGGAAGAGGGGGAGCACAACATACTGTATCCTTGACGGGGTTCATCTGTTTCCAGTTTGGTGCAGATGCTCAGGTTTTATTGCAGCAGTCTTGTATTTCATGGCAGATTTAGCCAGTGGTTTGGTTCTCCACTCACTACAGCTCTAATGATGGTACATCTCTTGTAAATTGTGGCACACCAATAATACAGTTTGTTTCTTGATTCCAACAGCTTGTATCAGGCAAATATGCAGTTTATGTTCCTTTAACTGTGGTGTCAAAATAAATTAATAATAAAAATCCAAAGCATGAACAGTGGAAAACACAGAGTTTATGTACACATTGTGCCAGACTAGATAATTGAGCTGTTTGTTGTTGAAACAGTTTGAGCTGCACTGCTGCTGGTACTGCCGAGGCTGGAACCTGATATAAAAGGGCCACATTTGCTGTTCTGCTCTTTTATAGTGGTGCTCTTATAATGTTCTTCAGCCCTGTGCTTTTCATGTCAACACAATGGGGTTAATCAAGATACACAGTTTTCAGGAGAAAAAAGCACCACAGGCGCACGTTTGAGTTTTGGCACAAACCAACAATGTGTTCCTAACTTTAAGGCTTGTTAAGTGTGCGTGTTTTTAATCATCATGTTAAATTGTCTAAATTAAAACCATTACTTCATTTGTTCATTGTTAAGTTTAGTGACATTTGAAATTGTGGCTTGTGTAGTACTTGTGTTTTTTAATTAGATTGATAGACACTACATATATTTTAAAAACCCACAGCCTTCGTCACATTGAAGATCATACAATGACTAAATTGAAAAACGGCCTTACATTCAATACATCTCTGTAAAAATAGATGTGTATCCTGTTGTAAATGTACTTCCCGCACCCTTTCTACTTCTACTTCTATAAAGACACACATTTATTTTACCCACTCTGTGTGTCAAAGCCAGCAGCGCGCACAGGCGAAGCTGCTCCATCTCAAGACAGAGTTGTAGCGCTGAGTGTCTCTTAACTGGCTCGTTTAGTCCTGATGGCTTAAATGATTTCATCACTATTAATGACAGGGACCGTGGCTCCCTGCGATGCCATGCCAGATGCTCAGGGACCACTGAAGTTCCCGTTCTCTTCTTCTCATACCCAGCTGCCTCCTCCGATCCCTCCTTCTGTGCAGCCTAATGACTGTCCTCTACATGCCCCCTACCACCCTATTCTTCCTTTTTCCCTTAGCCGCTGTAGCTTCCTATGGATACTCATGGAGTCATGGTGTAAAGATGCAGTGTTGAAACTAAGGTTGCTTGAGTGTAGGGTCAGTGTGCTGCAAGGCTGCCACGCTGTTAACAAGTCATCCAACAGCGTGTAATTGTCAAGAACATACTAAGTACGGAGGAGTTCAGTAAAAACACAATTTTAATGCAGGCATTCTCTGTCTCTTTCTCTCTCTCACTCACTTTTCCCCTGTGCTATTGGGCAAACCAACAAATCAGCTATCAGCCCAGTTCCCAAGCTACTACGGAGGGCAGAGGTCAGATAAAGAAGGTCAGCTGGCACCAGACCAGAGTTTCCTTAGAGATCTTTTCTCAAAATAGCATGAAAAGCCTTGTGACGGCTGCGAGCGATCACTGCACTGAGCCCCTTTCTTCATTAGCTATCTCGCATAATTGTTGAGTTAATTCTGAGGCAGAAGTGTGGCCTTGTCCTGATGCATTGATGTGATTTTCATTCATTTGGATAATGAAAGAATTAAGTACCATTTTGTTCTCCTTTTTTTTCTCTCTTCTGTCTTGTTGAGCTCCTCAGTTCCAGATAAGTAATGACATTTAATTCACTGTGTGTGTGTGTGTGTGCGTGCGTGCGTGCGTGCGTGTGTGTGTGTGTGCTGTGCAAAAAACTACTGCTCCTTAGTGAGCCTTTGTCTTTGCTGACATTGTTGACAGTGCGATTGGTAAGGGTTAAGAACAATCCTCAATAAAATAACCCCTAAAAACTACAAAAAACAACTTTACAAAAATCTGAGAATGAATCTTCAAGCTGTACTGTTCATGAACTGTTGTATAGCATGGTGAAATAAAGAAATCAACATGTGTTTTCACTATGTAAAGTGCAGGTACAGTATTCCCTTGTATTTGGCCTTTGGATTTCATACACAGTGACTGATTACTACTTTAAAGAGATGCCAAATCTCATGCACTGTTTTTTTCTTTCACACAAAATAAGATTGTGAATGAGGTCAATTTTAAATTTAATCAGTTCCTTTCACTTTGAAAAAGAAAACACACACACACACACACAACACAAGCATTTATAACAATTTAGCAGTAATTGTCAAGGGCTACCACTTTATGTGACTCTGTCTCATGTGTGTGAATGTGTGTGTATGCTGTTATAATTTCCCAGAGCCTAAACCTTTATTGATTCAGTTGCTCTTGACTTCCCAAGAAACAGATAGAGGATTATGCCTTTAAAATGAGCTTTCTCATTGCAGATATTAGGTCGTTAATTTCACAGTCTTACATATGAAAATATTGACTCTTCCCAGACACCTCACTATATCCTGTGTTCCAGCCACAGCCTTGCATGAATAAATCTTTTCAAGTATGCAACATTGAACAAGTTAATAAATATTAACTCCTCAAATATTAAATTATAATTGTTAAATTATAGTTTCATTACTAAGGTTCTTAATTGACAGGTATAGGAAATTTGGAGCATTTAATGGGCTATATCATTAAAAAAAATTCCAGGTAGGAGCTACAAGATCTGATAAAAATACGAAACTGAGTTATTTCCCTACTTTGTCACCCCTCTGAAAAAAAAAAAAGATTATTCCACTTCTCCTGCTCTAATTTTTTTTCTCTAAATAAATAAGTGTGACTACATGAATGAGTCAATGAATTTTTTTTTTTTTTTTTTTTTTTTTTTATCTGTGCTGACTTGTAATTTCCTGTAAATTGAACCTAGAGCAAGATCTGTCTATACAGACTAAGACGATCCAGGTCACATTCACTGACAAAAAGACTCAGATAGTCTCTGAATAAGACACACAGTCATCCAGTGGGAGCGGGTGGGAGATGGGTGCAGCTTTATATCACCACATAGCGGACAAGGGATGGGCAGGCTTCAGGGAAACAAAAGAGCGGGAAAGAGGGAGAGAGTGAGAGTACAAAAGTTGACAAAGGTTGTCGCAGACTAGTCACAGCACAGGAGGAGGGGAAGGGCAGCGGTGGAGGGGGGGGGAGTATGTTCCAACCTCTCACATCTGTTATTCGTTTGTCCGAGCTGGGAAGAAAATAGCAGGAAGCGTTCTGGTGGTGGCGGAAGATGAAAAGACAAGAAGATTGAATAAAAAAACATGTGTCGCACATGCACTGTGGCTGACTGGATGCGTCCCATGGATTATTCCCATGAGGAGCTGCCAGCTCAGAAAACATACAGAAGCAACATTTGCACACACACACATGCACATGTATTAGAAGATTCTTCTGTTTCATAAAGAAAATTGGCATATACCGCGTACCATGCCTCTGTCTCCACAGCTCAATGTCAGTGTCAGATCTGCACCTACGGCTCTGACTGGTTTCTAACCAAAACCTCCCACTTTTGTTTTGGCCATCATTACACTGCGATGCTACAGCTGCCATCACACTGTCTGCACCCTCTCATGTTTTGCCTCCTGCGCTAAAATACGTTTTACTGAAAAAGCAAAAGCTTATATCATTTGTCAGACTAAGTGGCAATCATTCGCTTTGTTCATTACAGACACACCAAGTGTGAACAACAGATGCAAAAAATAGAAACAGATGCAACAGTCATCGAAAACACGACATGACAATGCCAAGTGGCGGCCGTTAAAAGCTCGTCACTCACCTCGCATGGTGGGACCTCCCATCACTAATGAGCTGAAATGTGGTGGGACACAGACAGGTAGGAGTAATGCTTCCACAATTATGCAAAACATACACACGTACACATGCGTCTGTGGTTCTGTGTGTGTGTGCGAGCGGACATGTATGCACGTGTGCTGTGCCACTTAGGGCCCATCCCACAGCTCATTAACAGTAATAAGTGACTGCCGCCACTTTTTTGTCAGTGGGGATGCAAGCCAATCAATAGGGTCATTTCACATCATAAAGGCTTACCAGAGCACATTATGGCACTTGTTCATGGATGGGAATGGCTGCCATTAGTGGCATAGCCAGATTAGATAAGGGCTGGGTGGGTGAGAGGAGGAGGCAGATGGAGAGAATTAAAGAGGAGGGAAGAGGGAGGTAGATCAATATATGGATAGTTATGGAGATAGCATCACAATAGGGTGTCTGGGAAAGAAAGCGTATTACAGACTTTCTTCCCCCCCCCCCATGTGGACGTGAAAGATGTTTGTGTGTGAGTGAGTGAAGAAGGTAAGGTGTGTGTTTGCTCAAGCCACAGTGTGTATGAATGAGTCCATTGAGTGTGTGTGTGTGAGTATGAATTACAGGGATCTACTCACAAATCTGCACCGTTCACTGTGTTTGTCAGTGTCAGTGTGTATGTGCGGAGGAAGTGGAGGTGTGTGCTTTACTTTGGCATGTGCATGTGCATGTGCAGTCCTGTTTAATTACAGGTCAGGCTTTGAGGCAGGGGCAAACAGTGATATAATTACAGGAAACACCTCCTTTAATATTTTATGGAAATCTAGTGTGTGTGCGTGTGTGTTAGCTACATGTATTTATTCGACATGTAAGGAAACAGAAGAAGAAAATCAGGAAAGCGATGCATGCATATGGAGTGACTCTTCTGAAAGAATTAAGGGATTTTTGTTTTGTAATTTTGCACTTTCCTTTTCATACCTCCTTTACTCATGACAGTCTCTCATTTCAGACTTGTGTTTCCAAATGGCTTCGCTAAATGCCCCTTTTCCCCCACTTTTGAACTACTCGCCTCTCAAATATTTATGACAGAGAAAGAGGAAATAGACTTAGATGAATCCATTAAAGATGAGCAACATCTCCAGTGCATAAAGAGGGATAGTGACAACACTTGCTCAGTGATGGCAAGGTGTAAGCCGTGGCTTAATGCTTAATGACTTACCATAGGTCTACTTTTGATTCACTACAAGGAAGAAGGAGCTGGGAGAAAAACATATGGAAGCGAGCAAGAAACATCACATGGAAGTGATAGAGCCACATGAGGGTAATGCTGTTTACTTCATGCAGATTTTAAACTTGTTCGCATCTGTTTCACTGCAAACCAAACCGGTCGTCTATTATATTTTCCAGTCACTCCGCAATTTAAAATAAAAAAAATGTGTATCAGCAGCGACTGACAAAAGCAACAGCTGGAAGTATGTAGATAAGAACCACAGAAAAATCACAGTGTCATGTCAGTGACTGAATTGTAATTTATTTGTGTTTTATTTATTTTTTAGAGTGGGGCAAACAGAGGCCAAGCTAAACACGTGTTCTTTCTTAGCCTGCAGTGACACAAATGTGTACACACACACACATTGACACACACTCACATGCAAAATTGCAATATGCTAACACTATAACACTAAGCCAGTCCCCCTACAGTTCTTGACATGCTGGAGGACTGGGGGCAGGCTTTGCTTGTAGCCTGCTTAACTATTCTTTGATATATGCACCAACCATTAAAAATAGATGGTGCGCAATCATTACAGGCATCAGAATTAATCTAATTAGTCTAGCACACTAGGCTTCCCCGTACGGGAGGGGGCATTCTGCAAACAGAGCCACCCAGCCACAAATACACTATAAGCATATTAGAGGCCTAGGATGCTACAGGGGCTGGGGTAGGATAATCTGCCTTGATTTATTAATATGTGCAAACAAGATTTAGCTCCTCAAAGCAAACAAATGAACCAAGTGCTAAGAGAAATGAGGAGGGGGGCAACAGAAAACGACATGGAAAGAGAGTACAAGATCGAGTGAGAGCAAGAGGAGATAAATTATTTAAGCTTGTGTGGACTGTATGGAGAGTTGCAGCTACCAGTGGTAAAAATGGCCAATAAATATGTGTTCCTCATTTCATGGTTGCTAAAATGGCTTGTTTTTAGTGAAGTCAAACTTTAAAGTGATCCTACTGTACTTTAATTCCCTTCAGATTCATGATCTCTTGACTTGTGATCTCCTCACCTACACCAACATTAAAACGCACATCACTGTAAGGGTAATTGCAGACAGACAGTTCTTTATTGGCTCTTGAGTTGAAGGAGTGCTTGGTCCACAACCCTACTTGACCCCTCTCATTGGAAATGAGTGCTGCTGGGGGGTATGGGTAATATGCATGGAGTTGGAAGCAGGCTCTGTTTTTAAATACAGGTTAATCTGTGCCAGGATGTGGGTTCAGCTAAGCTGAGCTGGGTCCACATCACCATGATTAAACAATAACAAGTCTTCTTGCACAATTCCTAGGATCTTCTGCAACACTGTTTGCTTAAAAAATTCTTAGGAGGTATTCAAACCAAAAATAGCCCTGTGCTGGTGTGGGTGTGTTGCTATGGCTACTGGTGATAAAAATTAAATACTATCCAGGAAGTCTTGTTTGACTTTGAAGGCTTATCAGATTCCAAAGCGCATTAATTTGGAGCTAATCGATTTATCCCGTATTGCAGATAAAACAGTTCACTGTACTTTTTATTTCAGAAAATAGCTTTTCAGAAAAGTATCCTTTCATGTGGTTGATTGTGGGCGATTTACCTTGCATTACAGCAAAGGTTGAAGCAGGTTCAACAATCTGGTTAAAAATTCTGCCTTTTCTCCTTTTTTGAAAGATGATAATGCATTTTTAAACACAATGTTAATTAAGTAAGCCAATATCAGCATATTCAGCTAAGTGACTAAATTACTCTCTCCTCAGTCTGCTTGAATGTATGAGCTGTCAAAGACAAAGGTGGCAGTGGTGGTTATGCCAAACTACTCTCTCTCAGTAGGTTTGCTGGCCATTCTTTCATCCCAGTGACTCTAATGCTAGCCTACGGTCATTTCAATCTCTTGATAGTTTGGGTCCCAGCTCTGTTCAAGGGTCTAATACCCCATGACCTCTGTCCCATTCTGCCCCTCCCTCTCTCTGTCCCTTATGCGTCCATCTCTCCATCACTCCCTCACACATCTAGTATCAGCACAGTCTGGATGTACATTTGAACAAAACCCAAAGGAGGGAGGTAGAGAGTGAAGAAAAAAGAGAAAAAGAAGGGAGGGAAAGAAGAGAAGAGAAGAAGAGCTAATAACAAATCTCTGATGACCAAACCAAAGTCTATCAGAAGCAAGCTCAGCAAACACAACTGCCATACTGATGAGCAGGGAGAAACACAGACAGGGAAGGTGGCAATGATGAAGGACTAAAGCCTAGTTTGTAAATTACTTCAGGGTAAACTGTGGCTGCAGTGGGTTAAAAAGAGCTTCCATCTTTAAAATCTCTTCAAAAACACAAATTCCACAGACACAAACGACACTATGGGTGATTACTGTGCAAAATTAAAATTTTATGGATCTAAAGGGTTTTCATCATACACAGATCCAAAAGATATAACACCTTAAACACCAGAAACACAAACATTAACAATGATCTTACGTCTATAGATGTGACATGCAGGCTCAGCATGTCGTGCATTTGTTTAACACCTCAGGCAAATGCAAGGAAGAAGAAATGCATTTGGGGGACTTACAAAAATGGTCAATACAGAGAGCAAAAAGACAAAGATGGAGGCAGAGAGGCACATTTGTCTCTTTATGTTTGAATACATGGTATTTTAGAGTGGACAAGTGTGGCTTTTTTTCCAAAATAAAACCACTTTTGGTGTTCGTCATTCAGTGCACAGTGTGCGCGCACACACTTACAGGCACACAAATGGTGAGACAGTTAAGAGAACTGTCAGTGAACTGTAACTGTAGGTACCATGTGAAAAGACATTGGGCAGACAAAAACCAAGAGACAAATTCACCGGCATCTCACTCGCACGAAGGACACAATAGTGCTGAAAGCAAAACGACTCAATGAAACAGAAAAAGTGTAGTTCTTGGAATCCACTTACACTCAAATTACAGTGACATTCTTGGCAGAGCTGACAGCACAGGCGTAACACAATGTACTGTAGCAAAACGAACTTTTGGGACACTTATCTGGGCTATGACATGAAAGACTGAACTATTTGCATGAAAAAAATGAGAAAAAAAGACAGGAAGAAATCAAATCAACCAAAGAAAAGGGGAAAAAAATAGGGCCTGTTTTCTTGGCAGGTTCTGACTCAACTTTTATTTTTTCTTTCTTGCTCTCCCTCATATCCGCCGTCACCAGGTTAAGTTACAGACATGGGGTGAAGGAATGAGGGAGGCAGAGTGGTAACATACAGTACCATGAGGAGCGAGACACCAGGCCTCCCTGACATGGTGTGTACACTGGGAAAAAAGAAAAGTCCCTGGCCCCCACCAGTGAGCCCATTCAAACACACCCACAAACATGAACAGAAAACTGTATAAAGACCAGTCCGCCAAAATTAAGCAGATAAGATAATTGTGTTCTACTGAATGCACACACACGCACAGCAGATATGACACACTTCTTATTTCACCCCCCCCATGCTTCACTTCCTTCCTCCCTTCTTTCTGCAGCTCACTCTGCATGTGTCCTGTCATATCTCCTTCAGCCCATAATTGTCCCAACTTATGGTGTTTCTTCCTGCAAGCCACAGTTTAGGGGAAGTGAAATCCTTCTAAGTGACTGTCACAATGCATCAGCCTCAGGCAAAGGGACACACGCCTGCTTCCCCCCCCTTCCTCCCGCCTTTTCCCTCCTTCAGTCCCCCCAGCTGCCTCCCTCCTCCATCCCCGCTCACTATCCCTCACTTTAAGTGTTTTTGTTGCTGATATGCTCCACTTGCGCTTCCACTCCATCTCTCTCTGTCACTCTGTCTCTCTTTTTTATGCAGTTACCCTCCCAAAGCACACTTTACCCCCTCCCGCTCTCACTCTCTCTTTCTCTCTGCGTTACATTTAACCTGAAGGTAAAGCTACAGTCACAACATCACACTGCCATTAGGCTCCGTCTGTGACCTGCTCTCCTCGCAATCCTTGTTCCCCCGGAGTCCACTACCCAGGTGAAGCAGAGGTTGAGTTCGCCTCTGCTTCCTAGTTACTTTGAAGGGACAGTCACTTCTTGACACACTTTAAACTCACATGTTTGTGTGTGTGTTCTCTGGACATCCAGTGTGACCTTTGTCATGACCCTGACATGTCACAAACCAGTGATGCATGTGTCACTTTGCTTCTGACCTTGGTCTGTCACCCTGCAGACTAAAAACACACACTCGTTTTCTCTTGTTTATGTGGTTTAAGACCAAAATAATAATTTATTATGATAAACTATTAATTTCACTACTGACATGGATGCAATGAACATCAAACTAATAAGTTTACAGTAAAATAACATGAAAGTTGTAAAACAATGTTTATAGCAAAATAGGACTTGATCGAATGTAAAGCCAAAAGCCAAAAAATAGCCATGTGGGTTAAGTCATAGGAGATATGCTTATTTTGGGTGGCGTGTGTGTGTGTGTGCTTTTTCTTCTTAGGTGTTATTTTACAGTATTAGCCATGTCATAACCAGAATGGCTGCTTTATTGACCGTTTTATTGGAGCTGTGGACAGATAAGTCACCCATCAACCTTTCATCAACCAATCATATGCAGTGAGGGGAGGGACCTGGGAGGTCTGGCAGAGAAGGACATTTGGAGGGGTGGAGGAGTGGGGTGGTCACTCACTCAGCACTTGGATGCAGTGTGTGCAAGACAAGAAAAGGGTCAGTTGCTGGTCACCAGATGGTAACTGTTTAGGCTGGACCACATAAAGAAGGGACAGACTCCTCACTCCATGTCTTCTCTCCCTCATGCTCACACACCAAACCATGAGAGTGATGGGTGATAATGGAGCAGACACTAACAAATCTGCACCTCTTGGCTGGGGGCCTTGACTCGGACTCAGAGTGCAGACAGTCTGTCCAACTCATAAGCCCAAGTACAACACACCACTTCATACTCAGCAGACAGGGGGACCAGTGACCCTTACTACACACCACTCCGTTTCCAGAGGCACTCATTTGTTGTTAAATGACATTTACACCAATGGAATTCACTGTGGTTGGCTAGATGTGTAAGACTTTGCCTTGCACTGCAGGAGTCGGGTTAGTTTTAAATACAGCAAGCTTTGCAGGACCTTGTCCCTGTGTGTGGCCTCACAATGCACAGGCTACTGCTGCTCTGGATATTAACTCTTCTCTTTGTCTGGCTATTAAATACCAATCCCCAGCCACACACATACACTTTCAGTCTCCAAGTCAGGGACATAACAGTTTTGGCTTTTGAATATTGTGTGAGCCACAAGAAGGAAAAAAACCCAACTGTTTTTTTTAGGTGAGACCTTCCAGCTGGAGACAGAGGAGAGAGGAAAAAGGGGAGCAGGCACTTGCCAGGACAAGGGAGAGGAAAGTCACTCGAAGGAGCACTTGTGACTTAGCAAAAACTGTGTGAGGCAAAAAGAATGATTCATTATACAAAGAATGCATGTGAAGTAGAGAACAAGGACAACAAAGAAAGAAAGAAAGAAAGAAAGAAAACAGCAGCTGGATTGTTCCTGCTAATTCAGCACTTTAACAAATCAATGCCACTTGAGGAGTGCAGTCTGCACCCTGAGCTCAGCTGCACATCACTGCGACTGTAGACGTGTTAGTGTGTGTGTGCCTGGAGGGTGGGTGATGGTGTGGGGTCTTCCACAGTAGCCCACATTAAGGTCCAGTAATGTGTTAATTTATAACTCTATCACTTCAGATGCCTGCATTATCCATCTGTGTCATGCACTAGCCCTACTATATCTATCATCCAGAGGGGAAAATGGCCAGTCCAGAGAGATTAAGCCACCGGTCACTTGTTTTTTTCTTTCATCTTCTTTCTTTTCTCTTTATCGGTTTCATCCCTTCACACACCTCTTCCTTTGTCCTTAGCACCCCAGGTCAGGGTAATCAATTATGGTTTGACAGACTCCTCGGTCCTGGCTGACCACCGGAGCTCCAGTGGCTCTGCAGACATCACAATCGACCTACAGACGGAGCACTTTCACTGGGCTTTAACACCCTTCCTCTCCCCTGGCCCCGGAGGCCTGTATCAGTGGCTGTGTTTGGATATCAGTGATCAGAGACTGAATTACACTTTGCCGTGACCTTTGTAACTCAAAATGTGTTATCACTCACAGCAGATTGACTTAACAGACTGTAAGGATAAAGAACATAAATGTGTGCGTGTGTGTGGCTGCGTGAGCTCCGAGGACAAAAACTGGCTCCATTTGAAAAGACCCTTGACACATATAAGTCAGTGACACATAACTCAGTCAGTTGTAACATTACTGCAGCTGTAATTTATAGGTTACTTGATGGTTCTATAAAATATTATGAAGCAGTTAAATGTACTTCCTTTCCTTATTGATGCAATGTATTATTATTATCAATGTCAAAACATACAAACAACATGCTGTGTTTCTTAAACGACCATGACAGTGAGTGCGTGTACTGCAAGTGCTGGTATGTACCTTATGTTTTTGTGCAAGAGGCTCTCTTTGTCATTTGCAGCAGGCACTAATAACACACTTGGGGAAATAATCAATACTCTCCCTCTTTATTCAATTTCACAACATCACAGCTGTCACCAGGCACACACACCCCACCTCAGTCGGAGGCATACATATATTTACGTAATTTAGCCAATGTGAATGTAAAACAATGTGCCTTTCCTAAACACATTTGGCAGAGGTTTAGTTAAAGCAGGAGAATTAGCTTTGGTGTGAATGTGAGTGAAAACTACTGCAGGAGTGGTAGTGAACATGAGATACAGAGGCCAACGGAGGGAGAGGTGGGGGTTGATAGGAAAGTCAAGCTGGCACTTCCACCTTTAAAGAGTGCAACAGTCATCATGAGGGGAGAAAGGGAATCTGCCCATTAAGACTAAGTGGATGTCTATTAGATCATGGAGGTAAGGAGGTGGGCATTTACCATCAGTCCCACTCACAAACAACCTTGCCTGCCCTGGACCAAACTAACAGCAGTGAGTGTAATACAAAGTCAATGCATTGAGATCTTTTTAAAGTTCCCCATGAAGTTAATAAAGTTTCTCCTTTAAAATACATGTCTCTTTTTTATACATTTAACTTTTATAACTTTGTATTTAAAAGTATTTTCTTCTGTCAGGGACATCACCTCCGCAGAAACGAGGGCAATTAAAAGACTATCAGAGTCACTCCCTAGTCCTATGAGATCAAACAAACCCTCTGCCCTTTTTGTATTTCTCTCTGTGTGTCTGTCTGTCCCCTTCACTCCCCACCCTGTCCTCCCCAGTGTAAACCCCCCCATTCTTATCACTGCGGTACAGTTAATCCTCCCCCTCTCCTCCTCCTTCCATCGCAGCATCCCTCTGGGGGGGGGGGGGACGAGTGAGGCTAAAAGGAGGGAGCACATTTGCCACTTGTCTGTGACATATAATACGGAGCAGGCAATCAACTTTGGCTTGACATGGATTTGCTCATCACTGGGACACACGTGTGCACACATACACACACACATCCCACCTCCAGCGCCACCACTGCTGGGAAATTGGGGGGTGAGGTGTAGGGTTGGAGGGAGGGGCAGCCTAAATTAACACTTGACATTCAATACGGTCAGGTCCTTAATTGGCCGGGGCCTTCCTGAGAAGGCAATTTTCTATTCCCCAAACTGCCCCCGCACTGCACCATGTGCCAGTGTCATCTCTGTATGTACACCGATATGTCTGAGTGTGTTTGTGTGTGTACAGTATATGTGTGTGTTAGGAAGAGAGCAATAACATCTGTGTGTAAGTATGTGTATGAGGAAAAAGACAATGTGTGTACGCATATATATCTGTGTGTGTGTGTGTGTTTGTGTGTTTCAGCCTGGGCCCTGTCCTGAGAGAGGCCCTCTGGTCCCTTCCCACTCTCTAATGAGGCTGGATGAATTAGTGCTACGTGACATGATTTGAACAGCGGTTCTCCCCACCCCCCCACCCCCGTCCTTCTCCCCTCCTCATCCACTGCTCTTTTTCCCCCTTAAAGCAGTGACAGGCATCTGGTGGCCGAAAAAAAATGCCAGGAGCAGCCCCGCGGCTCTCGCATTTATGCATGCTGCTGCTGCCGCTTTTGCCACGCAGACACAAACACCCACACACACCTAGGCACTGCACACACACTGAAATACTTTCGCCTTCCGACCATTTCTTTTCTACTCACTGGCACACACGCACTTCCCCGCAGATCCAGTTACACTTGATGTTATTACAGCTTTCAACCCGAGAGGTATTAGGCTTCCTTTAACCGATCTGACAGCATTTACAACACAGGCAAGTCGACGCCTCTAATCGCCTGTGTGACATCAGCCTATTACCAATTGATCTCAAAAGAGCCTCCTCCTCACCTTCTGACTGATGCTCAAGCTGTCGACTCCTTCTCCTCTTCTTTGTCATAATGCGCTATCTTTCTCAGCTGCCGTATCCTGCAAACCCGACTGCCCTTTAAGTGCTCTCATTTCACATTTCTTTCCTGCAATAAATCTTGCAGCCCTTTGCTTATGATATTTTCACTATTAATATTATTGAGTTATATATGGTTACACATTGATTTGGCACAAAGGATCACCTTTGCCCTCCTGAGGCTGCTTTGGACAAACAAGATGCCAAATTTATGAGTTTAATGTTTGCACAAAAGGTAGCACTGAATCTGGGTGATAAATCCCGTGTTGCCACCCTTTACAAATCTAATCTGATCAACAAGCTCTAAAGTAATGGCCTGGATAAAGGAAACACAAGCAGCAGATTTTTTTTTTATTTGGAGGAAACATATCAAATGGATTAAATGCCATGAAATATTAAATGCCAGTCGGAGTCACACACATCAAGAAGCGGACAACGCTCCAACAAAGCACTTATCGCTGAGTGTGTTTCCCGACAATGGAAGAGGCAGCTCGGGCCATTTACAGAGAAAACATCAACATAGAGAAGGTAACTGTGTACTGTACGCGTGCGTGGTTGTATGTGTGCCTGCAAGCATGTGTGTGTCAACATCTCCAACACACAAAAATTGCTTTTTAGTAGCCTCTCTCTGTGTTGCTGTTTGGTGAATGTCACAAGAGGTGAGCAGTCCACCGTTTTTGGTGTCAGAGGTCGAGCACCTTGGTCTCCCCCCGCAGCTCTCCTCCACAAATACAGGGTCACAGCAAGTGGTGTCTATCACTGAAGTCTAATTAGACAATTTGTGACTTAATTGACATTATAGATTATTTGAATTCAAGTATGCTACTGCTCAATATGTGATCATCTCACATGCAGACAGGTTCAATTTAGCTGAGCAGGCATGTCAGTGTCTTTACCAACAATTCCCCCTCAACACGACACACACACATGCACACACTGGTATATACACAACTCCAAAAAAAAAAGCCACCCAGAGTCTCACTTTGCCAGAAAAACGCTGTGAGCTGTGGGATGCCAAGGCAGCTGCATTTAACAGTGGCCATTAAATGTTATTAATCTAGCAGTGCAAACATCTTTACAAAGTCAGCAGAGAGCACAAACAAATGCTTACACATGTTGCTTTAACACTTTGCTTGCAACAAATAGCAGCAAATGAGTTTAGACTTCAGAGCATTAAAAATGATCTTTAGACACAATCTACATAAAGAAAAGATGAAATAGGAGAGTGTGAGTGCAGGTATCCATGCATGTCAGCTTGGACACTGTGTATGTGTGTGTGTGCGCGCGTGCGCGCGTGTGTGTGTGTGTACATTGGCTCCAAGCCTACCACAGCCTGTACCACTAACCTCCCTTCTCCAGAACCTCCCTAAAATCCTCCCTGGGCCTCTAGCAATCAAATCTCCACGGTAAGCTGGAGACAGAACAGAACAGAGTGGAGAGATAGATGGAGAGTAAAACATGGGAATGAAAAAAAGACTGGGGAAAAAGCAATGAAACAGAAAATAGTTGGGGAAAAGGCCTCTCTCCTCCTCCTCCTATCACACAAACACTGAAGCCACAGAGGTCAACATATGCATTAAGAGATGTAGCATATTTATTCTTGCCTGTGTGCACACAAGTTCTCCTCACCTCACTTGTGAACTGCAGACATAAAATGACTGTTACCTGTTGGAAAAACCATTTTCTTTCCACAACAACTTTGGTAATTTGCCAGCACATCGCAAATGTACAGCACAAACACTCACTCGCTCACAGCAGGGAAAGAGAGGGAGTCAACGGTTGACCTTGAACAAAATTACCATCATTATCCATAACCATAAATAAGCCTGATGATGATGATGGTTTTAACAATAATAATAGCAATTCACTCTGAGTGCTTTTTCAAATAACAGTGACAGCATTAACCACATCGCCAAGAGAGAAATGAAAGGATCGGTGCCTTGAGAGCTCGTCTTCGTTGCCACTGCTGATGGGGCAAATTGGCAGGCAGAGGGAGCAGACAGGGGACCTTAAAGACGGATGTAAAAATAGTCAGCTGTCGTTTTGTCCATTGAGCTGGCGCAGCGCCAACAAAAACAAAAATAACAGGAGTTGAGGAATAACAGGAAAAGGGAGAAGCCGTGGTGAAAGTATGCCCGAGGTTCCTGTCACTTAGTACAGGTCACACCTCATGTCACCTTCCTTTGGACACAGAATAGGAAAGAACAGCCTCTCTCAACAACGACTCTGCCATATGCTCAGGTCTTAAAGAAGTATAGGCCATTGCAAAATATGTATAGGTTTCTTCCGACTCTATCGTTGCACCTCCGTTAAATTATGTCTGATGATCCCCTCTGTTGGTAGCAATCTCTGGATCAGGAAAGCCAGTGCAGGAACACAGGCCCCTCCTGCTCTCAATCCCCCCATGACCCTTGGTACTGCCACTTCACACATACACACACAAGACACAGCTATACTTTATCCCTTTCATAACTGCCGGGACCTTGGTGACAGCTGCTGCATTCCTGCTGTGTGTGTGTGTGTGTGTGTGTGTGTGTGTGTGTTTTGCCCTGGCTCTGCGTGTATGTCGCCCTCATTAGCCAGTGGCGGGGTGGTGACATCCTGAACGACTGGCCCTTCAAACACCCGCTTCCTCTTCACACTGCCGACTTCTCCACTCTGCAGGAAACAACCCGAATTCAAAAAAAAAGACTACCACCTCTCTTTTGGAAATAAAAGAAGGGAGAAAACAGAGTAGTAGTGTGTATTTGCTTAAAGAGAAATAGAAATATATATATTTGTGATCAAACTCAAATCCCTTTTTTAAATGAAATTTATACTTTTGCAATCAATGTGGTGTGTGGTTCTTTTCCATTTGTAATAGTTCACATCGGTGTAGTCACATCACTAAGGCATTTTTTTAAAAAAAAAAGATTCCAACTACTTATGGATCGACTCCATGTAACACGTTGAGGTTGATAGAAATATGGTATTTCTTTCTTTTTGCATGATTGAGCCCACACATGACTAACACAGTTCCTGGGAAAAGATTTCACCACTCAGGCTGCTGATTAGAGGAGAGCAGATGCATCTGCATTTCTGTGGCTTCTCAGTGCTCACACATATAAACATGCAGTACATTGTCCTGCCAGGCATATGATAACGAAGCCCCCCTTTTCCCTTCTATGATAGTCTCTTCACTGTTCTATATCCTCCCCATTATTCAGCCGTTCACCGTGGCAGTGAGGCAGCAGACTTCTCAGGACAAACAGCTGACATGGAGGCCCATAGTGATGCTCACATGATGCTTATTGATCGCTGGTTGCCCTGGGTGCCGCACACAGAGTCCAGATTGCTGTTCCTGCGAGGCATTACTGCGCAGCTAGCGAGGATATATTTTTCTTTGTTTAAAGGTTATTTAAGTGAAACATGGTCATAAAATCTAGATATTGTTTATACCTGCAGACACACTTTAATATGCCTTCAGGTTTCAGTGAAGCTCAGATGACTTGCTGGGTAAGATATTGGCACTTATTTAAAAAGGCAGTTGAAACAAGTTAAAAGTAAAAATTCTGCAGACGTCACATCTCCCTGGTTGGTGCCTGGGTAAATACAGAGGGGACCACAGAATGAATGGGACCTTGTACATCCTTGTACTCCATCAAACTAGATGGGCTCTTAATAGTGCACATGCACTGTAAATATACAGCCACCTTCCCACTCAGTCTTACTCTTCTTACACACTCTCTGCAGAAATAATGCTGCCGTCAGGAAACCCTCACATCATCATGGCCGCACATGCACAAAGACTGAGGGACATGTCTGCTGAGCGAACACTGGCCTTTGGCCGTTATGTTATCTGGACCTTCTGACTGGCCATCATAAGCAGACTAAGTACATTAATGACCCCCAACTTTACAGTTAGGGACAATCACTATGAGTGTCATGCCATGTCATGGCAGCTTTGGTGCTGAATAAGCTTTAACTTTTCTGCAATAAATTCTTTTTAGGCCAAATGCTGATAGAGAGGCACACTCAGTCACTCGCCACCTTAGTGATAAAGCCTTGTGCTCCTTCTAGCATTTGTCCTTGTATCTTATTTTAATGAATAATCCCATAAATGCAATGCATGCCTGCAACAGCTGAAATGGTTCTGTGTTACACATAAGCTTCAATCTCAAGAGCCCTTTCAATAAAGACAGTAGCTACAGAATAAAATGATCTGATTTAGTATCTAGAGGACTGACGGCGGGATAGAGTTTTAGGAAAGATAGTTGAGTAGAGAGAAGGAGGGGGTTGAAGTGTGGAGGAATGAAAGGCGGAAGGGAAAGACGGCGAGTGAAGAAGCAGTGAGAGACAGAGACGTAGTAGCAGAAGAATAAGAAAAAGGAAAAAGTAGTAATGGGGGAAGTGGTGCGTGTCTTTTCTGCAAATCTCCTCTTTCACCTCTGCTCTCCTCCAGCTCTCGAGCCAAGGCCAGCCAAGAGACACTTCACCTCGCACCCGCACACACATGGAGCCAGAGCAACACGCAGAAACACACACACACACTCAAAAAACTGCTCTCGCTCATGCTCTCTCTCTGTCACGCGTGTGCATATACACATACACATACACTTGCACGACTGGCACATGAATATTTAGCCACCCACTCAGAAAAATAAAGGGCACACGCACAGACATGAATGCCTTTAACACACACACATGCACACACATAAACATGACTGCGAGGACACACACAAACACACACATACTAATTTGACACCAGATACATGGATGTATAGGCATCCATATGCCCTGTGTGCAATGACCCTTCAAAGACAGACATGGAAATAATAACAGCAGAGTGTAACCACACACACACACACACACACACGTGTTCACTCACTGTGGATAATTCTACACATATGCATCAAATCACGGCCTCTCAGTCCCACACAAAAGTAAGAAGCAATGCATATGCACCACATATGCAACATGCAGCTCATCTGTACCTCACTCTGTAAAACATTGTGCTCACACACACACACACACGCACACAGTTACCGCTGTAAGTGTATCTGTGTGTTAATAGGCAGATTAGCACAGTCTGTGATCTGCACTGAGGAGGATAATATCAATCCCTTTTCTTCTCACAGACAAAACAAAGTTGAGTATGTTATTTCATTAATATGTCTGTCACCATGTGCTCACAGCCAACACCATTCACTTTCAATGCTTTAATGTAAACAGACAGGACTGTTCCACCTGCACAGTCAGGAAATGTGAAATAAGGATATGGCCTATAAGATAGGAAAGAATGAGAAACTATTAAATGAAAACGGACAGGAATGAAATGAAGACTTTAGAAAATGTAGAATACATTTTAAGTGTTGTTCTTTTTTAAATAACCCAAAAAGAGACATGATCAAAACCTTTCAAACAATTTACTGCATATTTGTTTATTATGGAAGAAATTAACAAAACATTATTTAAATATGTATTTAAATATATCTTACATATTGACTTCATCAGAATGTTTTAAAGCTTTTTTTTTTTTTTAATTTGTTTAGTATAATGAATTTTAAATAGAGGAGAGTGAGAATGCTGCAGATATGTGGGTGAGGTTTTGATTTCAAATTTGTGATTTAGAAAAAAATGAACATTTGGCAAAAGGTCTATGCAAATTAAATGATCGCTTTTAATTTTGTCTACATTTTTATAATTTATTTTTTTTCAATCAAAACATATTATCATTATTATTATTATTATTATTATTATTATTATTATTATTATTATTACATTATTATTATTTAAATTTCTCTATTACTTCCACTGTGTGTGTGTGTGTTTTCTAAAACGTGTCGGTGAGAGGTGCAGCAGTTGTCACTCAGAGCAGACACAGGCTGTGATGCCACTGTACCTCTTCCAGGTCTCGGCCCATAGTCGACCTGTCGCACTTCAAAGGAAGCCGCGTTACAGCACCCTTGCAAAAAGAAAAGGAGGAGGCTGTTTTAGGGATAATTTCAAATTGAACACATGCACTGCTCTTTTTATGAACTGTGTCTAGAATTGTTAGTAAATGTTCTCCGAGATCTGCTGAAAGCCTGGGTGGCAACATCAGATCCTCAGGTGGAAATGAAGGCACCTTTTTTTTTCGAGCTCCTCTCTCATCCCTTGATGGTCCCCACATTCCTCCGACTGGAAGCGGATGAGAAAATAAAATAAAACGAATAAAGGGGAAATCACGGCCTGCGGCTCCTGTATTGTGTAGGAATTATTCCTGATGAACCAATTAGGCTCGTATAACAACATTTAACTCCGGGGTTTTTAACTTCCAAGGGTCGATATTCGTAGCCACGCATGTACAGCAGCGGGTCAATTAAGGCTCCAAATATTACCACGCTGTAATGCAAGAGAAATAATTCAACTGCTAATTTATGTCTGTTTGTCTGTCTCTCTGAAAGTTCCCTCCCCCCCTCGTAGTGTTTTGTAAAAATGTGCACAGATTTCTGAGGCTGAGAAAACAGAGAGACAGCATTTATCGAATCCATCTCATTGATTTCATTTAAATTGCATGTTGTTTATGCTGTTTGCTGTTGACACTTGCGTGGATTATAATGGTTGTGAATCTCCTACTATGTGCATTGGAGGGGGGGGGAAAGTTTTTTCAAAGATTAAAAGCCTATTAAGGCCTTTTATGAAAGGTGTAAATTGTTCACCCACAGCAGAGCCTTAATCGCTTGTGTTGTTAATTTCGTTGGCGAAACAAAGACTAATGAAGAGCGACTGCATGTTAAGATAACACAGTCCCCGAAATCAATACAACTTATATATATATATAACCTTTATTTTTTCATTAGTTTCTACATTTTTGTGGCAGCTTAACCTGTGGCGGAATATTCAGATGATAAGCGTTGCAACGCCTTGAAAATATGCAAATAAAAAAATTGGGAAATAATTTGCAAACAACAATTAAATTATGATGATGAAAAAATTGGCAGTCGGTAATCAAGAAATCGATCCGTTTTGAGGAGAGAAACGATTTCAAACTGACAAACATTTTCTTCAGGTACGTTTCTTGACAATGAATGACTCTGGTTCTGATTTTTATAGTTTGATTGTGCTTTAAAAACGCGGATAAAAGAAAACAGATATTTAATATCAAATTATCCGATTCGTAAATTTACTATTTAAATCAATTCTGCATGTACATTTATCGATCACTTATGTTTAGGCACCGACATGATCAGACACCTGCTATAAACTACTACCTCTTGATTTAAATTTAAAATGGGGTATGAAATAAATACACTCACTTAAAATGGATGTTTCCTCATTCTCACACTCTTCTCTGTGATGTTGGAAATACTTTCTAAAGCATCAGGAAATGTTTTTGGCTTGGTGAAGCCCTGCACCTCACAGCAGCTGCATTTGTGCGCGCAGAGCTGCTTTGCGTCTCTATCGATCAGATGGAAATATCATTTGGCCTTAACGACGATAAAATACCGCATCCCTCGTGCCACCTTGTTGATCTTTAAGGGAGAGACGGGCGTTTTTGAAACGCAAGCCCATAACCCATTCCTTTCCTCCAACACCCCAGGGTGCGCCATCCTCGGCAAACACAAAGTCATTATCGGTTAGATTCCAATAAGGCGAGTCTGTCAAGGAACAGGCTTCCTTCGGAGAATTTATGTCATGCCTACTAAACATGGGAAGATGTCTTCTAAGTGGTGCGAGGAAGGATAAATAACAGCGAGTCCCACAGCTGATTATATTGAAACAACGGTGCGCATTTGTAAAAAGGATTGGGGATGGAAACGTGGGGTCCCAACAGATGCTGAGCGCAGGGGCCCAGGCATCCACCTGCTTCCTACACCGGAAGAAGCGCGGAGGAGAGCGCGCTCATCTCCATCCCCTCCAAATCACTCATCAGAATAGTTAGGATTTTTTCATATTTATGGGAATTTAAAAATATATATATATAAATATATATATGATGAGTGGTGTGATGTGAATGAAAAGTGCACGCATGCGAGTTCTCTTTCATCCAAATTTGTAAAATTTCTGACTGAAATTAAATGTATAAAATGTTAAAGTACAATCTCGGGTAAAGGGAGTTCTCATCAAATTCCGAAAAGTAACATAAGGGCGTGATTTTCTCAACACATCAGTTCCACCTCCACGATTAGACCTCTGAGATGAAAACAACAGCAACACACGAGCAAAGTGACACAATAAATTTCACCTCGTTTACGACACAGAGCCTCGGCCGAAGCTTTGGCGCAAGAGCCGCTGTAGCCTGAGTGCGTAACAGCGTGTGCATGGTACGGAGAGTCTGCAGGTCCCAGAATGATTAAGTGCAACCTAACAACCATCCTCTATCTTTACGGTCTCCCCCTCACACACGTGCACTGGAACGGGCGCACGCGCGCATCGCCACACGTACACGCACGCACGCACACACACACACACACACACATCAGGACTGTCAGTCCTCTTCACTCTCTCTCTCTCTCTCTTTTAATCTGACATTTAATTCGACTAAACCTCACATAATCTCCGTCTCTTCCAAATACTCTTGTTCTTTGGGCATCTTGGAAAAAAAGTAAAACTGGAGACAGATTCAAGAGTAACATCCACGATAACAAGCGAGACATGTGAGTGTGTGTGTGTGTGTGTGTGGGGGGGGGGAATACGTGGACTTTGCTCTGCCGGTTATCACCATGACTTTTCCAGCGGAGCCTGTGTTCACTCGCAGCTCCTCTGCTGTTCTGTAGCCGCGCAAGGGGCTTCCTGCCTCGGCCACATGAAGTCAATTAACCGGTCCCAGAGGAAAGTCCCTGCCCGAGTCTTTATCGCCACCGGGTTATCAAAACACGGCTGTTGCTCGCTTTTTTTTTTTTTTTTTTTTTTTTTTACCACCGCATCGCCAACACGCCAATTATTGAGACTTAAGCATGAACGTAACGAATCCAGACAGGCATAATCCATCAAATGGTGGATTCAGATATTTATCTTCTAGTGGTCTATTTTTTTTTCCATTAAGATGTGTTTGTTTTAATACATAAGCAGAAGCTTCTATTTATTAAGTGATGTTGAACAAGAGAAAAACACCAGTGAAATTAATTGAATTAATAAAAGTAAAAAAAAAAAAAAAAACACAGAAAAAAACACAGAAAGGCAATGGATGAATTACACCCTCTTAAGCATGGTGTGTTTAAAGACAACAGCAAACATTAATCCTGACAAAATGTTACAAGAGTGGGGAAAGTTGGAAAAGAAAAATAAATAAATAAATAAATCATTTGCACGTGAGAATCCCTCCTTTGAAAAACCACAAACCAAACACAGCCCTCAGTCCTCCCTTACACACACACACACACACACACACACACACACACACACACACCTACTGATATACACATATACACAGAGACCAAGAGACAGTAAACACCACAGCTGCAGATGTGTGAAAATGCACGACTGTAGGAAGAAAAATCAAAGTTTTGGTCCTTGAATATAGACTGAAAATAATAAAAGAGTGAAGGCAAGAAGGGGAAACAGAGAAGGCAGGTATGGAGAGAGAGAGAGACAGACAGGATGAGGAGGTGAGGCTGAGCTTGACATACCTGCTGGGACATTCTGTAGAGGAGGTTGCTGTCAGTGCTCTGCTGCTGCCATGTCCCCATGAAGCCCGGCTGCTCAGCACTAGGTGGTCTGGTGCTGAACTGCATGGAGCTTTTGCCTGCTCCCTCAGCACTGCTGCTAACGATGCTAATGCCACCCAGACCACTTCTTCTTCTTCTTCTGCTTCTGCTGCTGCTGCTGCTGCTGTGGCTACTGGAGAGGATGCTCTTGCAGATGCCAGCAGTGCTGCCGTTGGCTCCGTTAGCCCTGGCTGGAGGTGGTGGCCGGGGCAGTCGTGGTTCTGTGCTGGGCTCTGGTGGGACTGTGTCACACTCACTGCCTCTCACATCCAACTCTGCCTCTTTGGACTTAGACAGAGAGAGAGAGACAGAGAGGGAGGGCAGGAGGGATGTGGGAGTGTGAAGGAGGGGAAAAGAAAAAAAAGTCAGTGAAGGTGGGTTCTTTTGGGGTTGTGTTGCCTTTTCTTTCTTTTTTTTTTTTGCCTTGTGCAGGACCTGCTACTTGAAGAGGACAGGGAATGGGAAGATAATAGAGTAGATTGTGTGTGTGTGAGAGAGAGAGTTCTTAGTAGCTCTGGTGTGGTTAATTCTCATGAAGAAAGAGAGCAAAAAGAGAGCTCACTGTGAATTTCCTCTGGGGCCTCGTCATGGACAGGGCAAGACGAGCGAGGACTGGAGGTGAGGAGGGATGGAGGAGAGGAGGGGGCTGATGAGGAGAAGGTGAGCCAGAATGGAGTAAAAATATTAGAGGAGGATTAAGTGAGTTAGTGGGAATGGGGTGCCTGATGTTTGTGGCCTCAGATTTTGCTTAAAATCCATCTGTCTGTCAATTTTTTTTTTACACTGTGGGACAAGGACTGAACAAAAGACACACTTGGATGCAAAAAGCATGTTTAGCTGCATGCATGCATGCACAAACTCACACAGTTGACATACATTTATTTTGTTTTAAAGCATGAGAGGAAGAAAAAAAAAGAAGTTGAACCTGAGAGCTGCCATCAGCACTGAACACACAACGCTCACATAAGAATAAAACTAATCTGACATCTGAGTAACTTTTCTTTTCAACATAAAATATGGTGCATCACTCTTAATGCGAACACACTGGTTTCTTTAAGGGTGATGTACCATATTTTATGTTGAAAATATGGTACATCACCCTTAAAGAGAGTGTTTCGGGCATTTTAGCCCCCCCTCCCAAAAAAAAAAATGCAAACAAATACACCAACACGTGAAACGGAAGTCAACTATCTTATTTAAAAAAAATAACGTAAATGACCATTTTCTCTCTCTCTCTCTCTATAAATGACAAAAATAAAAAATAAGCTGCATGTAACGCAAAAACTAGTTAAGCCAATAAGACGCGTGCATATCTCTTACCATCAATTCTGTGTCTGTCCCAGCAAAGTGAAGATGAGATGTGGGAGTGCGCGACACACCACGATCCTCTCTGCCTCCCGCTCCTCTCTCTCTCTCTCTCCTATACTATCTCTCTCTCTGTGTGATTGTGTCCCTCTCTCGACGTCCGTGCCGCCGCCTGTCCTCTCTCTCTCTCTCTCTCTCTCTCTCTCTCTCTCTCTCTCTCTCTCTCTCTCTCTCTCTCTCTCTCTTATTACTCCGTACTCCACCGCAGCTGCAGAGGAACTGAACTCGGAGCCTGAGCGTGTGTAAGTGTGTGTGTGTGTGTGTGTGTGTAAATGTGTGCGTGTGTGTGTGTGTGTAAGAGGAGTCAGAGAGCGGCTGCGGTGAGAGAGAGTGTGTTCGTGTGTGAGTCGGGCCGGTGCGGACTCAAGTGACTCAACTGTGCCGCTCTGCTCCGAGATGCTCAATGACATCGCGCTGCGTGCGCACACACGCACACACGCACACCTTCGCTGGGGGCTGTAAGTGTGTGCGTGCGTGTGTGTGCGTGGGGGGGGGGGTGTTTCCTTATTACTCTCAGAGCAACTTAGTTCTCCAGTGGGACCATCCCACCACACGCAAAAAACAGACACACATTGTGTCCGCCGCGCAGCAGCAACATTTATCACAAATAAATAAATGAAGTTTTTTTTTTTTTTAAGAAACTCCAAAAGAAATATATTTCTCTGTTTAAACAAAGTAAGAACGATGGGTTGACTTGTTATGCCACCCCCCAAAAAATAAGAAAAATAAATAAAAAAAATCAGGTGCCTTTGTTTGATTTTCAGCCACTCTAATGAAACACTAATGGAACGCAGGCAATCTCCCACCATCATGTATGAACACACACACACACACACGCACACACACACGACACCCCCCCCCCCCCCCCCCCCAACACACCCCCAGCCAGACCCGACCCCCCCCCCCCCCCCCCCCATGGAGACTCTCAGATTTTAATTAAGAAAAAAATGAGGAAGAGGTTCCATTTTAGCCAAATTGGTCCCCACAGCAGCAAAGGTAAGAGAATAAAATGAGGGATGGAGGAGAAAAGGGAGGCAGACACTGACAAAAATACACACAGGAGGATAGAATACAACCCCCCCCCCAAAAAAAAAAAAAAAAGAAGAGGAGGGGGATCTATGCTTCCAGAGAATAGGACACATCTCAAACAATGAAGACGTCCCCTCCTCCTTTTCTTCCTCCCTTTAAATCGCCACCCCTGTCTTTTCACCTCACCGTCATTAGAGAAATGACAGACCAGGTGCCTCAGTCTGTGGCAGGAGGGAGATGTCATTGTGATCTTTCCACTGCAGAGTAACACAAGAGAGAGGGACAGAGGGAGAACTTCTCTTCTCGAGCTACATTAAATGGCTTCTGATGTATAAAGTCACTTCAGAATTTGTGGTAAATTGCAGTCGACAGGAGCTAGGTCGTCTGTTAAAAGCCTTTAGTGGCTTTGCGCTGCACTAATGGCAGTATACTGCTAACCTTTGCTGAGATTATCACACTGGTCATTACTGTTATGTCCAGGCCATAGTGTGGAGGAAAAAATGAGCCATTCCTTTCTTAAAGTGCCAATTTCAAACTGTGCGTTCGTGTCTTTCGTCTTGAGCGGATTTTACAATGTCACTTCTTCCTCGGCGAATGTCTGAGTCTTTGTTTTTCTCTTTTGTCTCTTGTAATTTTTTTCTTCTTCTACTTGTACATCTCTTTCCCCCCCCACACCATCTTCCCTTTCTATTTCTTTCTTCCTTTTTTTTTTCCTCCTGCACAGTGGCCAGCATCTTGTCAGGAGCCACAAGCAGCCTGGTCATAAAAGCCATAATGTGTCACCTCCTGTCCATGTACCGTCAGCTCCTCTCTTAACAACGTATTGAAAAGGAAATACACAAGGCTTAGGCTAATTATATTAAGTGATAATTTAGCGGCCAAGGTTCCTTTTTGCTCTCCAGCGCACAATTTTCTTCCCCTCTCTCTCTCTCTCTCTGTATCTCTCTCTCCTCTTCTCTTGCTCCCTCCCTCTTGTCTGTAAATGTGCTTGTCTGTGGGTTTTTTCAAGTGGCACTCAGTGTTTCAAGTCAAGCTGGTGGCTCAGCTTCTGACCTGGCTGGTTAATGGCTGTTATTTGTGGGAGGTAGGAGTGGACACTGCCAATAATGCTTTCTCTGTCTCTCTCTCTCTCTCTCTCTCTCTCTCTCTCTCTCTCTCTCTCTCTCTCTCTCTCTCTCTCTCTCTCTCTCTCTCCCCCCTCATCTCCCAGCCAATGCCCCCCCCCACCCTTGCCCCCCTTGCATCTGCTGATGATAATGGCTGTGATGACAGAGGAAACAAGAAAGAGATAAGAGTAAAATGCGTAGATGGAGAAGTTTGGAGGGAGAGAGAGACACAGACAGGAAGAAGGAAATAGGCAGATGAAGAAGCTCTAGGATTAGGAAAAGACAGAAAAAAAAGTGATGCAGGAGATCCTTGGTCTCCTTTATTAAAACTATTATTGTGGAGGACTTGAGAATTCCCCCTGGGGCAGGGGGCCATGTCGAAGCCTATATAATTAACTAGAGGCTCAGCTACGGATCAATTACCAGACAAGCAAGTGATAGCCGAATCAATGGAAGATCATCAGGCTCGTTATCAGTGTTGCAACTCATTAGAGGAAAAGTGAGGTATAGAAAGAGAGAGAGAGCCAAAAAAGGAAGTGGGGGTGTAGATGGAGGAGTAGAGTGAGGGAGAAGGAGAGGGCAGTGTTGGTGGTGGTGGTGTGTTAGTCCAGTGGCTGATGGTGTGTGTGTGTGTGTGTGTCCTGCACTGGTGTGTGTTTGCGTGTTATTCCTCCTTAGCTGCCGCTGACTGGTGACAGGAGGAGCTCTGTATATGACAGAGTGCAGAACTGCTCTGTAGCAACAGTCACTGAGGCTTGTACAGATCAATACCAGTGTGTGCACGAGGTTAAAGCTTCGCCACAGCATCCTTATTCCCCAGTGACTCGCATGTTCAGTCTGGGGTACAATCCTACAATCCGAGCAGTCAGAGGAGGACTGTCAGAGAACAAAGGCTGCATTTCAAGCCTCAAGGCTGTAGGAATATGTTTTCCAACACGCTGACAAGAGAATCGGCAGGTGATAATCCTGCACTTGGAATCTCACAATTAAAAAAAGTAAAATAAATGTTAAAAAAAAGAGTCAAACACACATTAATAAATGAGTCTAGGGATTAGTTTTACCATATCTGCATTTTGTCATTTACAATCATTTACCATGCATGACGCTACTGTGACATCTGGTCTGAGTGCAAACAGTGCTCATGCATCACGTTCATATGCTTCAAGTTCAAATATCCTGGATAGTTTTCCTAAAATAATTATAAATACAACATTTTAAATCATCAGTTTCTGCACGAGAAATTGTTTTGCTGTTTTTGAGAAATTCTTGCTTTAAAAGCATAGCAGAGCTTTTAAAAACTTGAAATACCCTCTGTCTTAACAATATAACAAATTATGTTAATGCAACAAGTTATATTTTAAAGCTGAGGTGTACTTAACCTGTGATATCCATTACATCTAATATATTACTGCAAATGGAGTGTTGTATGTACAGTATTCACTGATTTCTGTCTTCTGTTTTTAGTCGCCTGTATTGTAACTTAACACACACATTTACAGTGACATAATAATATAATATAGGCTGAAGTCTCCTTTTTTAACTGGTCTGTGTTCCAAGAATGGAAGACTGTACCCTGTCCTGTCTGTTAACTTTGTGTTTTCAACACTTTTAGTTTGATTTCTAATTAATTTCATTATAATAGCAATGGCATTTTATCATAATAATTATCAAAACTGACTGATTTGAAGCTTTTTTTAATAGTGATAACATTTGTAGTCAAATTGCCAAGGCCTAATTTTTTTATTTAACTGTTGGATGGATTTCATGTGCTGATGGTAAATTATAGATATGATTGAAACTATAGTCATTGATTATGGCTGTTGATGTACACATTAACAATATAAATTATTTGATATAAAATGTGACTACACTAAAGCCCATGCAGCATGTCTTTTATGTAAAAGTTCATGGCTGGAATTAACACACTTTTGATCTCTAATAACACTTTTGAGCATAAAATATGTTCTAAAAGCAAGCACCTTGTTTAAGTCCACATTATTATACCCTGGAAACCTTTTACCTCTGCCTGTTTGTTTCCAAATGATTGACAGTTAATGGGACAAACAGCCCCGAAATTGTCAAGAGGAAAAGTACTATGCTTTTTTTATGTGCCAAGTGAGAAAAACCTGTTCAAGGAAACAGATGCAGAGATCATCGAACAATGTTCAGTGCCTGCCTGCTATGTAATTTTTCTTTTTCTTTTCTTATTTCTATTTGAAGGAAGAGGTATTTTTTAATGGAAAGGAATCACAACAGCAAAAATTCAACTCAAATTGGCCTTTACACAGTAAAAGGGGACAAATGGATGAACAGAGGCAGTGGGGTACAGAGAGAGGAAAGTAGAAGATAATGTGTGATGGTGTGATTATGTGCTGCAGAAACAAGTGATGACGGGCCAGTAGAAGTGGCAGTTGAGTGTCAGTTTGCTGAGGAGGATGCTTTTCCTGAGAACACTGGTTCACTTGAGGTTTGTCATAGGAAAGAAGCTCAAGTTTTGTCCTTCAACCTGTCTACAATATTAAATTAAAAAAACTTAGACTGAAATTGACCAATGTTGATCAATTTCAGTCTTTTTTTTTTTTTTTTTTTAATTTATCAAATGAAATAACTGCTGAGCAGTGGAATTAAGTGGCATTTCCAAAGGAGTGTATAGTACAGACGTAGGCAGGAAGCACTGGCTCGAGGCTGGTACTGTCGGTGACCCGATTTATAGTCATACAAAGATGCTTATGCACATATTCTCATACAGACACTGTGTGTGTGGGTGTCTGTGTGTGCGCATGTGACAAGGAGTGGCGTGTCGATCAGATGGCAAAGGGATAGAAGTGTCACTGTTCTGCTACCACTACAGGGCCACAAGACATCATATGACAGGAACAGCTCTCCACTTGTGATTGTGGGAGAGAGAGAGACAGTCGAGGGCACCAAAAGGTTCGCAAGAAAAGAGAGGGAGCCACATGACTTTCTGTGTCACTGATCACTGCATGTCTGGTCTCCACTAATAAGTGCACCTTTGTGGGGGGAAAAAAGGGAACCAGAAGGAAAAAACCCCACTGAAGCCTCTTCTTCTCTTCTTTGACTTGTTAATCATTTTTGAACTTTCTGATAAATGCAGAAGAAGAATTGAGGAGAGTCTGCTAGCTCCTTTTTGTTAACTCATGAATAAATTAGAAATGTCATGTAAACAATTATGCATGCCTTAGTTCAGGTTTTCCAAGAAAGGAAGGCTTATCATGAAGTGAGGTTAGCTGCATCAAAAAGTGCAATCTCTAATTTAACAAATGCATGTGTACACTGCTCTACCTTAAAATATAAATAGATGTGTGACCAATGTTTTTTAAATTGATAATTATTCTTGTTTATATTTTCTTGTTCTGCAAAATGTCAATATCTTCAGGAAGATGTTAATCACTTTATGGATTACTAAACTTGTAATGAATTGAGTAAATGTTTGTGGTTCAATTTAGGCCTACAGCTATTAATTGATTATTAATCAATTACTAATATATTTAATTGATAAATACATAAGTTTTAGTGTTTTTCATAATTACATGTTTTCAGCTTCTTAAATTTATATAATCCTGGTTTATTTGCTCCATAAAACAAAGAAATAATTAAAACAGAATAACTTTGGTTTGTGGACAAAACAAAACAAGAATCAGTTGTTTTGATTTGATTCAACCAATTCAACATTTTATCAACATTTTCTGACATTGTAAGGACCAAACAAATACTTAATAGATTACTTGCTCAAGAAAATAATCAGTAGCTGCAACCCTAGTATTATTTATTATGGTGTAAATCCATAGATAGGGCTTTCCATTAATTGTCAGCAAATCAGAAATAATTTTTGTAGCCGTGCCCCCACAACAGGCATCACTATACTTGGGATTAGTAAAGGGATACTTGGGATACTAGGGATTATTTATTTATTTATTTATTTATATGATCCCCCCCTCTTCACTGTCCATAGGCGAGGAGGCTCATGCCCCTAAAGTGACAGTGGGATCTTACACATTATCATGGAGGGGACAACTGCGGAGCACAAGCTACACTATGCTGATACACTATGTTTCTCACCCAGATTGAACTTTAACGCCAACAGATGAAACTTGATGGGCAACCATTTTATGTCTCAAAGCAAAGAGAAGAAGCACCATCTCTGAGTCACACTGTAATTCAACATGTTGTATAACTCAACATCATGTCAGAAGAGAGGCCAGAGAAAACAGGTTGAAAGGTTATCACTGTCATAGTTTACATTTGGGTCCAAATTAGAGGCTTTGTTATTATGTGGTGCTCATCATTCTGTGGCTCATGAAAAGTGTGGTGTCTCAGGGCAAGTGTTCGCAAAGAGATCTGGATTTGTGTGTGTGGGAAGAGGAAGATGTAGAAGGATAAGAAGAAACAGAAACAGAGGAAGATGAGGTTCAGCTCCACCACTTGCCTAATGACTGGGTTGGTTTCAGGGCATTTCTCAGACGTGTATATCAAGGCACCCCGAGGCCATCCCTCTGCTTTTTCTCCCTCTTCTTTTCTCCACAGTCATCCTCACTCACACTTGGATAATTCTCCTCTAATCATCTCCATCTTTCCTCCTCCCCCGCCCTCATTTACTTCTCTCATGTCTCCCTCCCTTTCCACTCAGCTTCTTCTCACCTCATCAGACAGGCCTCCACCCCACTTCTCCACTGCCTCCATACTCTCACTCCTGTCCTCTCTCACTGACCCGTGGTCGCCCCTAGTCACAGGGTGTTGTGTGTCTCTACCTGCCAGGCTCCCTGACAGCCCCACGTCCCCCCTCACCCCACGAGAGGAGACCGCCTGCCCATCCGGAACGCTGCCGTGGCAACCCTGGCAGCGCCTCCAGTCTATATGCCCTCCCTAAGTCTAATCTCCACAAAACTCAGCACTGAGAGTTTGACAAAGTCCTTCCCCACAGTGTCTCCCCTTTCTTCTTCTTCTTCTTCTTCTTCTTTGCTAACACCCCATCTCTCATTATTCTGTTTTTACCTTTTCTCTCTGACAGACCTTTTCACAGACTTTTTACTCCCTGACCTGACTAATATATCTTAACCTCTCTTAGCTTTCCTACTCTTCTTGACACAGTAACGTGGTCTCATTTTGCTGAGGCCCAGATATACAGTAAGAGAGTGAAATGTCAGTGTTTTTCTTTTCACGATGATGAAATATTGTGATTAAAGGTACAATGTGTAGATATTAGCAACATCTAGTGGTGACAGTGTTTATGCATATTTAATATTTGCCTTACACTCTGGAACAGAAGACTGTGACCATAAGACTACATCTTTTCATTTACATATTCATACCATGAGAGTTTTGAGTAGAGGAAAAATAAGTCAAGTATTATTTATATAGCCCAACATCACAAATGCATTTTGCCTCGAAGGGCTTTACAGTCTGTACAATTGACACCCTCTATCCTTAGACCCTCATATTGAGTGAGACAACAGGGAAACAATGGGAGAAACCTCAGGAAGGGCCACAGAGGAGGGGATCCCTCTTCCAGGATGGACAGACGTGCAGTAGGTGTCACATGTACAGAGACAAGTTCAGCAAAATATAAACAAAACATTAAAATTACAAAGGAAGGAAACAGAGAAATACAGAATGTGAAGAAGTAGAAAGTGTATGTAATAGAAGCTAATAGAGGGACAGATAGTTGCAATAACTGTAACCTTAGATGGTAATAATATCAATGTAAATCCCAATATAAGTTCAGCTCAGTAGCTTTATAAGTTGTTTGTATCTTGAAATTTACATGGCTGCCAAATTATTTCATGTCCGTTTATTGTGTGTTTCGTAGTTTGACTTCTATCCCACGCACATTTCACTGCACACAAAGAGTGAAAACTGGGCTGTGTGAAGGTGAAAATGATTAGAGTGCAGGCGTGTAGGTGATTCAGAGTTCTGATATTTAGACTGGCAAAACACATGGATTCACTTCAGTCGAAACTTGATAAATCTTTTATTAAATATTTTGTGTCTGTTCACTCTTTTTAGTTTTATCATTGCTGTTAATTTACATTGTTCATTAATAACTTGACCAATAATGGCATTTCAACTGTGTGTTTTCCCAACGAGTCTGACAAAGTGGTTGTCAGAAAATAATTGAAAAGTCAAAATAAGGCAAAAGTGTCTCCTTGAAGAAAGGAAAAACAAAAACTCTATCTATCTAAACTTCTCTATCCTAAAACAGGTGCTGTAAAAGGTGGATTCTTTTTATGTAAAGGATGTGGTACATTCAATAATACAACAATATCATTTTGAAAGGAATGAAAATTCAGTTAATCATATTTTTACTGTTTACCTGTATATACATGTGCACAAATGTGTTTTGAGAGAGGTTATCAGTTACCAGCTGTGCATCTGCTCAGTGGTGAGGTAGTGCAGTAATAGGGATCACACATCATACCAGTTAGCCTTTGTGAGTAACAGGGAAGTCCATGACTGCTTTTGATATAAAAAAAAAGAAAATAAAAATTCAATGACCTCACAAAAGCTGAGACGTGGTCCAAAAGAGCTGTGTACCATGTGAATCCTCCCCGAAAGTTAATAATGAGCGAGGGAGGGAGGTGGGAACAAAAAACATGTGGCTTACATTAGCCAGGAGAGTCTTTATTTATGGCACACACATGACAAGGAACATAACCGCTAACAACACGACAAACACACAAACACTTGTGTCTTTTCCCTGCCAAAAAAAAAAAAAAAAAAAAAATCCCAAATAAATGTCACACAAATCATCCTGTGGTATTAAAACCACTTTACAAATAAGAAGCAAAGTTTTGGTCTGAGGCTTCACTTCTGAGGAAAGAGAAGTTGAATCACACAACAAAGTTTGGGTTCATTTCTTACTTCCAGCACATCCTTCTTCACCATCTTTCTTCCTCATCTTTTATTGTATATATATGAGGAGAAATGTTGGAGCTATTGCTTGAAAAGTGAGATCATTTTGTGTTGAACTTCTGAATGTTGTCTGCATTGGAAATAGAGCACATTAAACAAGCGATTTTAGCTCCAGCCTTTTGTAACTCAATACTGTCAGGCAAAATCAGCTTAATGAATGCAGAAAAATGAAAAAAAAAAATTATTATTTCACCATCAGGTTTCAGTTATGGGGGGGGGTTAAGTGAACATCAAGTCATATTAAAGTATATAGGAGGCCACTGGCTTTGAGCTACTTTGTTGAAAGCTCTCATGTATTAACACACGTTCTTAAATGTGGCCAAGTTACAATATTTGATTATTACAACTGTGGCCACAGGTTTGGCATGGAGCATGCAGCGGGCTCTGGGTTCCCGCTCTCATCTTAGAACCACTTCCACGGAAAACAAGAACCTATTAGTTTCAGAACAGTGACGAGAGAGCGAGAGAGAAACAATCTCCTGTCTACATCTGGCACACACTGAGGCCAGAAACCCAGCTGTGTGTGTGTGTGTCTGCATGGTTACATGGCTTTAATATACAAAGATATGTAGATTAAATGACATGAGTGGACATGAGTCTCTATGTAATGAGCCCACATTGTAAAATTCTACGTTAAGAAAAACAACGGCTGTTGTTCATTGCCTTGCGGTCACTCATAAATCATCTCAGGCTTTAATTCTTGTCTGATTCTGAGCATTTATGCTCACTCAGATGTCTGCATCTTTTCCTGTTACAGTCAATCTTTCTCTGTCCTTACACACCACTACACCATACTGTCACCTGTCTCTGCTCGTTCTATCACTCCCGGAGAGACAGAGGGACAGCCGCGCCATTCCCAGAGGCAAGACATAAAGGCCTGTGAATGGATGGATGAATGGATGGCGAAGGGGACGACACCAAAGACTAAATTATTAAGTGACACGTCACTTCGCTTTGAGACACACACACACACACACTCACAAGACGGGCAAAAGGGTGAACGCATTAGAACAGTTAGCCCCCTGAATGCACCTGACAACTCAGTTGCACGTTAACTCACATCAAAATCATCAAAGCAGGCCTGGGCTCTTAAAAATTTTACGCTGCTACTTGGAGGGACGTTGTGGAGCCTGGGAGGTTTTCTGAGAGTGAGTGACCCTGTCATCGCAGCCATCGCTGCCAATAAATAAGTAAGTATGGGAGTGGAGTGGCTAAGCAGCGTTGCCACAGAGTTGACAGCACCTTCTCACTGAGCGTCAGTGTGCACATCAGCAAATAGGTGTCTGCAACTGTGGGTGTGCTCTCACCCAACCTCTGAGAAGCTCCAGGGGGCTTTAGCTTTGCCACCATCTCCCCAGTTCGAATGTGCCAAAGTGTGGCTTCATTCAATTGGCCTTGATTTCCTGTAGACAAGGCTGGAGCACAGTGGTAAAGCTCTGGTCTAATTTGATTCATAAGGAGAAAGGATGATGGGCCATTTGGACACCATGGACCCAGGCTCTGTGTTTAGGTCTAACGGGGACAAAGCCTTTCACTTCTTAGTTTGTGGAGTTGCAACAGGGGTACATCAGTGGCGGTTGCTAGTCCCCCCCATCAATCAAACCAATGACAAAAATTAATAAATGTCATTGAACATGGTTCGAACAAACAACAGGAACAAGAAAACGCATTATGTAAAATTGAAACAAGGTAATTCTATACCCGGTGTTTTCACTGACATCATTTACAGTGTACAAAATGGAAATGGGCTGTATCACTAAGCAAATAACACAAAATGGGATGTTATTTGTTTCTGGGCTTCATTTGCAAAATCAATATGGGACTGAGCAAGATACTGTAAGTTGTGGTGACAGGAGCTCTGTGGTTGAGCGAGTTGTCGTTCAACTCGAATGTTGTGAGTTTGAGTCCCGGGTCTGCTAGTCTACATGTCAGTGTGTCCTTGGGCAAGACACTTAACCCCACGTTGCTCCCAACAGCTGTGCCAGCAGTATGTGAATGGGAATGAAAGATGAGTGATAAAAGTGAGTGGGTGTGAATGGGTGAATGGCAAAAACTGTAGTGTAAAGCAGCTTTGAGTGGTCATCAAGACTAGAAAAGTGTTATTTATAAGTACAGACCATTAACCATGATTTTGCCACATTTATCCAATCAGAGTCTCCCTCATTACAGTGCAAAAAAATTCCTATTCCGCGCCATCTGGTAAAGATCAATTGAAGCTGGTTTTAATTTGCATGTGAAGAAAATTGCATCAAACAACCTATGATAAAGAGCTGATTCTGAACGAACTAGTCATATAGTTAATTGTATTTTAGCGCACTTTAATAATAACTTTTTTTTGACATATTTATTTGATGACATTTTAGAGGAAGCAGAGCTTCCCTTGTTGTGTTAGAGTGATCACCTTTGGATTCCATGAACTAAGACTCTATAGCTCTTTCTCTCAAAGAAAAATTGTTCATTTACACAAAAATGATACAAGATATGGGATATAGGGGCATCAGGAAGACATCAGAAAGAGAATAAAATAAAATTCTTACCTAACCTATGTTTTGTAAAGGGAATAAATGTAAATAATTATAAGACCAAACTTATAATTATAATTATTATTGCCAAAGTTTCCAAAAAAATATACTGTGTTCATACGAAACCACATACACAACTGTCCCACAACTGAGACTGAGACAACAAGGTTGACACTGGTTTGACAAGAGGATGATGAAAAGAGTGCAGCAGTGATGCAAGAGTGGACTAAGAAAGCTGATGGAAACATTTGAAAGCAGTGGCAGGTGTTATACCAGAGAAGCAGCAGATACATGTTTATCACAACATGTATATTTTCAATACTTAAACTGTGAAGATTTGCACCTGGCTCAACAAATAAGATTACTAGATACCCATGTCCACTAGTTTCACCCTATACAAGTGGTATAGGAGTTTCGTTACACTTTAAGAGCAGCAGTAAGGGTTTTTAGGTTTGGCAACTCTAGGCATTCTGACCTGGAGCTGCAGTTTGCTGTCTTCAACCTTGCTGGCAGCCTGTGAGTTGAAGTGCTATGGGCTGTGTTACTGGGTGGGTGACAGTGGGCAGTGCAACAGATCAAACAACCAACCAAAACAAAAACAGAGTTTGCTGCCTGCAAAGGAAAATTTAAATTGTGAATAAACTTGCTACAACATGTCAGTGAACAATCAGTGAAGCCACTAGTTCAATTTAAGTTTTCTTAATCGCTGATCATATTACATTCCTTATATATACCCCTTGAAATCATGCAACTTTTTTTATTTTCTTCCTCTTAATTGGTATGTTGAATACTTTAATAGTAATTTACAATGAATGTTAAAAGAAACCAGATCCAAAATTAATGTTTTTTTTTTGTTTTTTTTTTTTTAAAAGTTATGTTGTGGGGCTTATGTATTTTGTAGTCTGGGTGAAGTCAATGAAGCTTAAAACACTCCTCAGAACTTAAAATATGCCTCTAATGGATACATATACCCCTTGAAATCATGCAACTTTTTTGATTTTCTTCCTCTTAATTGGTATGTTGAATACTTTAATAGTAATTTACAATGAATGTTAAAAGAAACCAGATCCAAAATTAATGTTTTTTTTTTGTTTTTTTTTTTTTAAAAGTTATGTTGTGGGGCTTATGTATTTTGTAGTCTGGGTGAAGTCAATGAAGCTTAAAACACTCCTCAGAACTTAAAATATGCCTCTAATGGAATAAAATGGTTTCATATGTCCATGTGGAGAGTTTAAGAAATTGAGATTGTTATAGCAACACAATGAGGCAAATACATATTGCATTAGTATAAATACAATCAAACTTTTTATTTGCAATGAAAAGTGTTGAAATCGTCTTCTCCCACTTGCAAATTTTGTTTGTTTTACTGAAATAGGATTTCAGGTCTCAGTAATTTCCCCCTGGGAATATTTTCATTTTTCTACTCATTCTTCAAATCATCTCAAGCATTGCTGTTGTATTTGGTTATTATTACTTAAAGTGATCACGAACCACCAGTGCACATACTACTGCATACATACTTGACCCCACTGCAAACTATAGCGTGATACTTAAGTGTTTGTGAGTCCATGAATGTACTCAAAGGATGCATCTGTGTCAGTGTCTACACATTTATGTGTATACGTGTGTGTCTGTGAGTATACGCTCAGTATAAAGCCTGCTAATTGTAGTTGAGAATCCTTTTTATTAACAAAACACAAAGAGGCCTAATGGCTACATGTGAGCACTGTGAGTGTGTGACAAGTTTATATTTAACCAACGTCGGGGACACAACAGCCTAAGTAGAGCCTTTTAAATTCTGCCATGCTTACACTCGAGGTTTAAGTGAAGTCATTAAAAAAAAAATAAAAAATGCATCAAAAAAACTAACTTTGATAAGCACACATGAATGCTGACAATGAGAGGTGTAGCATTTTAATGCTGTAGCAGCCTTATTCAGCTTGACAACCTTGCTCAACTGTAAACAAAAAACTGTGTTAGTGAATTGATGGTTTGTGCGTATGGTAACGGGAGCCACAAGAGACACGACACGGAGTACGCCTCAATCTTTCTCTCTTCCCTTTGTCCACCCACCTCCACCGTCATTTGCTCGCTCATTTCTCCTCCCTCTTTAAAAATAACTTCCTCTCTTTTTATCATTCCTGCCAATTTGGACAGGAGCCCTGGTCAAAGACAGATTACACTAAGTCGCATATCAAAACTAATCAATCTTCAGCCGCTGGAAGGCATCACTCTCCCAATGAATAATTACGGCAATCCAGTTATGAGCTGTCAGTGCCAAAATGTTGCCACCGCCATCTTTTAGGATGCTGAAACCACAGGCTGATTGACCATTGAACTTTGACGAGGAAGTTTCTTGGTGGGGTCCAATTCAAGAGGCAAGACAATTGTTGTTGTTTTTTCGAGAATCTATAAAGTAATTTGAACTACACTGAATAAGAGCAGCGACTGTGTGCAGAGGTCAGAGAGCTGTGTGAAGAGGACAAGAATGATCCTCAGCTTTTTGATCCAGGAATTATTCTGGCAGAGCTGCTGTAGTCTAACTAGGGCCAAACTGAATTCAGCCTTCATAAATCTGTCGTGCATTTCTAGTTTTTCAATGGAAGAAACATACTCTACCACCCTCTACTGCAAACATATACAAATGCACATTAACACACACGTCCAACGGGATAAAGATGATTAAAGGGAGAGAAAATGATTATGGTTTGAAGACAGAGGAAGAGAAAAATGATAGTAAATGATGAATGAATGCATCATTGTGTTGGTGAACAGTGGAAAGAAGATGCTCCAGTCATAACATGATCAGCCGGTGATTCAGCTGCTGGTGTGAGATCTATGAATGTGTATGTCAAGACAAGACGAGGTCCTTTCATCGGGAGGCATGTTGAGTTGGAAATATTGAGAGAAAGCTGATGAGAAAGTGGTCCAGCACCACCGAAGTGGTGGAGACAAGAGGGAGGGGGGAGGGGTGGGGGTGAGAGCATACGTAACTGCAGGGCAGCTGCATCAAGCGGAGGAGGGTGTCATTTAGAAAGTGGCTGGCTCAGCAATGGCCATTAGTAGCGCTGTGACACAGTGGACCGTCAAGCAAACAGATAGACAGGCAAAAGAACAAGCCTGGATGTGGGCAGGCAGGCGAGCAGGAGAACAGATGAGCTGGTCGAAATTTAAACTGAAAATATAAGTGGCATTTTTTTAAATAATAATCATAACCATCTTTACTTTAAGTTATTTATTATCAAATGTAAAGTATGACCGAAAATGTTAAAAAGGTAAAAAATACACATTATACCCCCTAAAAGGCAAATAGTAATTTTTCCAAACAACAGTTTGAAAGTAAGCCAAGGCAATGCTATTTTAGTTACAGTAATACTAAATGGAGAAAGGCTGCAAACTGTGATGTTTGAGAAGGTGAAATGGGAAATAGTGAGCTTATTGAAATCACACGAGCAACTTAAATATGTCAAACTCTGGTGCCACCATCACCCACAGATTCAGGTGTGTACTGTAAAGCTCAGACCACTTAAGACCTAATAAGAAATAAGGGGCACAAGCTAGAACTCTGATAAAACAGCCGATTGTCAAAACTGTGTCTCTATCAAAATTAAACCTTGGAAAATACTGGGAGGATCCTAATATTTATAAGTAATTTAACATTTTGAGCTATGGAAGCTTCTTATAACATTATGGTGAAAGACTAGACACATAACACTAGAATAATATAGCTGTGCTGAAAACCACAACCCAGTGCTGCACCGCAGATAACTATGATTTTTAAACATGGAGTGAAAGAAAGAGAAAGAGAGTTAAGAAACCAAGAGAGAGAGAGAGAGAGAGAGAGAAAGAAATAACTAAAAAATTACTCAAGACCATAAAATTCCTAAGACAGCAGAACGAGCAGTGAAGGCTAAACACTCCAAATTCTGGGTGTTGGCAGACACAAAACATTGCTGTAGCATGAAAACTGAGGCTTTGAAAACACCTATCGCAACATCACAACCAATCACAACTCTTAGTCCAACATGAAATACCAATCATTTCCAGTTTTATCAGAGCAAAGTGATAAGTGCTTGTAATCTGTTAAGGTTTGTTTTTCTTAACTTGTAATTACGGGTATCCAAACAGTGACAGATAACAAGTCATCTAATATGACTTATTTCTGACTCTTGACCCGGAGGATGTTACAAATACCAGGCAGACTCCATCTCTAAGCATTTTTTTTTTCCAAACAGTCCCATTAAATGACTTTTTGGTCAAACACCACAATTATGCGTTATTTATTTGCCTGAAAGACAATCTGAGCTTTCAATTCACATTCCCACTGGCTGGTCCAGCTGCCTACTGCCAGAGAACATTTTGCCGGGGACAGTGTGGTCCTATTGGAGGGGCAGGAATTCACAAACAGAGGGGGCAAACCAAGGTTACTGAAACGGAGGGTCCAGGCACGATCCAAAACGAGACAGGCGGCGACGCAGCCAGCACATTCTGGGGTCCTTCTGCTGACTAGCCACGCTAGGACTAATGGGGAGGGAATGTAAGGCCTTGTCACGAGCCAAGTTTGGAGGAGTGTGGAGTGAGAGACAAACTGTTTGAAGAGAACAGGGTTAGTATATGAGAATGCCGCATGTGTTTTGTGTGTGTGTGTTTAAAAACTTTGACAAGTAAACTCTGGCTGCCATCACTCGTCACTTCTTTGTGTTGGAAAAGACCGCCGTGCCACACCCAGTGGTATTCCCTTGCAGGCCAAGTCTTCTCCCATTCCAATGAGGAGACATTAAGGGGAGAATAATCACTTTGGACGCGAGCTGCCAATTTAGTCTGAACTTATTTATCTCATTTAGAGTCAGTTTGGAGGGATATACACATGGCAAATACCGACTTCTCCGTTCCCACAGACAGTGAAGGAGAGAGCGCTGGCAGCGCTGACAATATTCCTCCATTGAGCTTTTCCTTATTGTAACAAGAGAGGGGGTGACGACGGTTTGCCAAATCCTGACAACTGCAATCCTGTCATTGCTCCCTGCCAGTTTATCTGTGGTTTTTCTTTTTCAGTGGATGTTTTGCCCCTAATTCAATTTCTTCTGGTGTTTCAGGCATTAAATTCTGAATAAGATTCTCCAGAAAAACAAAAATGGCTCACCTCCGCAAAAATAAGTCACATACGCACACAGTGGTAGATGTGAAGGAGGGATAATGGCCACCATAGAAGCTCGCCTCCACCCAAACCACATGATGTGGGGACCCCCCAAAAACTCATATCCTACATGGCTCTACTGCGCATACTAACGAGCCAGCACAGGACCCAAAGGGGTACAGTAATGCAACTGGAGATGGCCTCTCTTTTCATGCACACATGTAAGCACAAATACACACACACACACACAGAGGCACATTATGTTTAGTCTAATTAGCACCAGTATTTTCAGGGCTTGTTTGTGCAAATTGGAAATATGTGACATGAATTAAAATATGGCGGAGGTTTTATTCTTCCCAGTAAAAAGGGGTTTCACCTTGCCCCTTGGTTGAGGCTCATATGAAAGTAATTTAGTCCAGAGAGAGAAAAGGGAAAAGGGAGAGAGAGAGAGAGAGAGAGGTACAGAAAGAGAGGCAGTCAAAAAGACAGAGGGAGAAAGAAAGAGAAAGGCAGAGACAGAAGGAGAAAGAGAAAGGGGGAGGGAGACACATTCCGTTTGGCCCAGAGTGAGAGGCACTGTGGGTGTCTGAGGGCCCTTGCTGCCAGTAATTGCTTCCATATAGGACCCGTCCATGGTCACACACATGCACGTGCCCACACACACACACATACACACAATTTACAATGTAAAATTAGACATTCATCCATAAAACCCACCATTCAGAAAAAACTAGAAAAACAATAATTTATGCTATTTAAATGTACACTAAATGTCTGCATGTATTTAACTACTGAATTCTGTTTTCATGAGGTTTGTCATAAATCAACGCACAGTGCACAGAGCTACTGCATTAATTGACCAGGCTCAGCAACAGGTTAACTGCAAGAGAAATCTTGACTTGAAGTGATTTACTACACTAACAGCTACAGTAAACTAAGCAGAGACGCTGATGCTCATGCCCCCTACATCTCCGGAACGGATTACGTGCACATGTGTGTCACAAAAACAAACTGGTTGATCCAGTTTACTCCACAGAATGGAAATGTTATTGTACATACAGATAAAGCTGAAACACCCACATGCACATCTCTGATGTTGACCCAACTGCAGCCCAGAGAAGCTCACTCCAGCCTGGACAATGCCGTTGGTTAGTAAATGAGGTAGCTTTTTTAATAAATCTATTAATTGACAGTCAAATGCAGGAGAAAAAAAGAGAAACACAAATGTGGAAGCCACGGAATACAAAACACCAAATGTCATTATAAATATTGTCATCTTTGTATAAGAAAAATACAAGCAGGAAGCTGTCACACACCTACAAAAACACACACCCACTAAAGTACACTACAATTTAAGTGAAGTTAAAGGTTTTTTCCTGTCCTCTCCTTATCTGGTGTATTTTACACTACTTCATAATCAGACAGGAAGTAAAAGATGAAGGTGACCAATATGGGTTTGTCTTCAACCTTAAAAATCAGCCAATGTCCTATGTGATGCTTATTGTTTAGTCAGTGTACCTTTTTCAAACAGTGTATGAATAATGTACAAGATTGTTTAATATTTATTAAATAACACATATGGTGTCTTCACTGCAGTGTGTTGATATATTAGATGAAATAAATAAATAAATCTAAATAATAAGGTAGAAACACTAAATGTCAGTGACAGCAACATTTATCAAATTTTTAAGAACAAAAATGTGATTCAGATTCTTATCAAGGGTTCTGTCCACTTAAACGGTCAGCCTCTAGGGATTAGATTAATGTTAAAGATGATAATTTAATAGGATGGTTTAGATACAGGATGCAGGCGAGAGAAGAGAGAGAGATATACTGCATTTTTAAACGGAATTATAGGAAATCAGTTTGGCCATTTAGACCAGTTTCAGCCACTTTACCAGGTGCACAGTCTCATGGCAGACCACAGGCTTGAATGAGAAGAGTAAAACAGCCTGCGTTCTAGTGGAGTTTAAATAGCAGATGGACTGTGTGTGGGACTGTGTGTGTTTCAAGTTCAAAGTGCTAATGTGAGTAAGGCCACTTGAGAACATTAGCATGGCAAGTTGAACAGCCACGGAAATGAATAAAAGTCACATAGGTTTCTTAAAGCACACATTCACATACACACACACAGACACATCCACACATCCATGGTTCCCACCTGAGCCATAATTTTAAATGACTATGAGCCTGTGTGACTGAATTGGCTGAGCTCACAAATCAAAGGCACATGGGGTCAGTTGAAGATTTCCAGTGAAGGGGCAGAACGAGAGTGCGCATATTTGTGTGCTGTCCAGGTGTGGGTGTTTGTGTGTGCTTGTAAATTACAACACAACAGACAGACAACACTTGACTGCCCCCTCCTGACTCGATCTGATCTGTTGGGAAGCTCGGGTGTGACATAATATTTGATTATCTGAGTATGAGACTTAAACATCTGATATAAACCACCCAACCTATCATCACTCTGCCACCACAGACAGGCTGCAGGCTGCAGCCGTGATGAGTAGGGCACAAAGGGAAAACTGCTGCAATTTGATGAACAGTTAGTGTGTGTGTGTGTGTGTGTGTGTGTGTGTGTGTGTGTGTGTGTGTGTTTTCCCTGGAGAAGTGGCTGTCACCGTATCAGTTGCCACAGTAGATAAGGCAGCGTATACTGCAGTGGTGCTGGTAATGATGCTGGGGCCAGTGAGCCAAGTGTAGGGGAGGTGTCTCTGCTGCTGCTTCTTGCTGATCTCATCACATCGCACACTTTTTAAAAGTAGCCTTACAAAAACATTCTCACACCCACAGGAAACATGTGAACAGCGCAATATACTCGTTTCTTCAATAATAAAACTCTATAAGGTTCATTTTTTTCTGAGCCTTATTTTTATGGCCTTTTCATTTTTCATCAGCTGCTGAGCTTTTTTACCTTCACTGGACAAAATCCCTTTTCACGCACTAAAAAACATTGACACATAAATCTTACAGTGATACGTGTTTTCAAAATATAGGAATGAAGGTAAAGTCTCTTGAAACTTGTTTACATTATGGTAAAATGAAATACATTTTCATGCAGTGGTCATCTGTATTTTAAAATACTACTCTTACTTAAATATAAAGATTCAAATGCAACTTTTATTATTTTATTCTTTGCTTTCTTATTGTAAAATTTCTTGTCAGACTGCAAGTCAGTTGTTGCATGTCTTGCAACTTCACTCGGGGAGCTTTAAAGCAGTGTCGCACCACAGCTACAAATGTATGTTCTGTGTTCCTGTATCACTGTACCACAAGTGTACATATTTCAGTATAATAATAACATTTAGGTTCAGATCTTATGTATTTTCAGTTTCCTTTAAAATACATTACGCATATTTTACATGTGGGTCACAAATCTTTATCACCTTTGAGACAGAGAAAGTCTGTTATTACTGTAGCATGTCAAAATTTATATGTGATCGCCCCTCCCCACCCCCAAGATATGTTGGTGAAATAAGAGAAAAAACTTTTATTTTCTGAGATATTAATGTAATTACCATACAAACCAATTTCTTTTTCTTTAGAGTTTTAACTGCAAACACATTTGATGAAATTATTTTAAAAGAGATTTAAACCATGGCTATAAATTTGCAGTCATAGCTTTTTCCTGATGACCCATAACATGCTGGAGTTCAGCACAAATGTTCCCACAACAAAAATATGGTCACTATGTCCAACACAAAAACAATTAGCCTTCTTCTAAACAGCACCAATGTACACATTTGCTCCTGTAGGCACGCAGAGAACTCAACTTATTTTATGATTACGTGGAAAAAGTTACAGCTACGGACTGCCTGGTGAGAGAAAATAAGGGGACCACACTGATTTTATGGACAAAATCTTTCCCTTTTCTCAACTATTAAAACAGAACATGCATCAGATGTCAGCTCTTTACTCCTGATAGCTGTTATTTAGGTGCTCTACTTGGATGGACTTCAGTGTTTGGCAGTCATGAGCACCGCTGTGGAAATCAAATGAAAAATCTGGTTTAACACCCACGTGTATATAAAACAAGCTTTTAATTGAGCTGTTTACCATCCAAGCTGAAAACAAAAGAAAAATATAGGGAAGGATTAAATGCATTTCACAAAAAAATGCATAAGCAAATAATGCTCTTCTTAATGCAGAGGCATTAAGAAGAGCATTATTTTCCCAAAACATTGCAATCCCTACCATTGGCAATCATTTTTGCTTTGGTCAAAGTCACAGAGTCACACAAAGGATGTGGTGAGAGGTTAGTAAAATCTTCTAACTGAAACCTCCACTGTCCTATCCTTAACCTTAAACCACTGGTGTTTCCACAAGTAGTGCTAGAGAGGTTTGTGGTACAAACGGGTTGTGATCCAACAGGAAACCAGGCCTGAAAGGACATCAGAAGGCACTTAATCCAAACAGCACTTCCTACCTTTGGCCAGTGCTACACAAAGCAAGCCAAACCCACACGACTCACACACACACAGTCAGGAGCTGTGTTAGTACTGTGTGCGTGTATGTACTGCGGGGTTGGGAAAATGGCTGGGTCAACCTCAATCAAGGGGGGGGATTGACAAGAATACAAGCACAGACTGAGCTCAACAAAGAAGTTCAGGAGGGGCAGATGAACAAAGAGAAGCTAAATGAGTTGCATTGATATGGTTGAAGATTAGACCATGTGGGTCTGTAAAGAGGGGGTCCTTGATGTGTGTGACATACTAAAACAGGTACACAAATGAAACACTTTTCCTTCAGGTCTCTGTCATACATTCTGCCAACACACGCCAACAATGTCTAAACAGTGGGATTAGTTGAACACAACACTGACGCTTTGGCCTGTATCTGCATAAGGGAAAGTGAAGGCACTGTAAACTGTTTACAGGGGAACTCAGGGTTACTGCTGTGCGTGTGTTTGTGTGTGTGTGTGTGTGTGTCCTTGGATGTGTGTTTACAATGCAATATTGTGGTTTTTGTGATGGGTCGACTCCTCTCTGAAACGGGATCAACAGCAAGAGACAGCGGCATCTGTGCATACACAAACACACATACTGCTTACAGTTACATGGGAGCTGAAGACTGAAGGGCAAATAAAATGTTTTACTATACACTACCTTTCATTAGTTGAAGTTAGGGTTAACTGCATATTATAAGAAAGGTTATTATACTTAGCACTTGCTGTTTTTGTTTTTTGGTTCAGGGGCCTTTGGTCATGTTATCCAGACCTGCATGATCACAGCACATTAGTCGACTAGGCTCAGTCTGATAAGGTGGTGACAATTAACCTACATTAAAGTAGTAATCATGGACTACTTCATATTGGCAGTAGGCCTCCACTTAAAAACATGACAAGCGCTCTGGCTGATTTATCCTTACAGCCAAAAAAGCCTACTATGCAATAACTTGGCAAAAGTACATACTACATATAAAAGGTTTATTCTAAGGCTACAAACAAGAAATTATTTTTATTCTAAACACATTATGCAAATATACTTATGATTAGTATATTCAAATTCTGCCAATAAACTCTCCTAAATGTTATACAATTGATCTTTGAAGGAGTATTTATTTATTTTAACCCATACTACGTTTGCCCACCCATGTATTTTTGTTTCTAGATGTTGGCTAAAAAAAAGAGTCAATTTTTAGTTTAACCACAAGTTTATCAATGTACACATAGCAAATAAAATCAGGTGTATGTTTCCTGCTGGCATTATTCAGGAGGTGCTTCTCGGTGTCATACCAAAAGGATGGGACAAAAAATATTATAAATGGTCATTCAGATTTTAGAACCTGAAATTACACCACGAGTGCATTTAGAGTGAACGGATCAGTTAAGTTGTGAACCACTAAGCTTTACAATATAAAGCATCGTGAGGGTGGGATCAGCTTAGGCTTCACTGATAATTCCCTGTAGATTCATCTCTACAAGTGAACCGTTAAATATTGTCACATTAGTTTAATTTTGTTATCATAAAAATAAATGTAAGGACAATAATACGCGTGGGGCAAATACAGAAACGCTTCACCTCTGTGTGCCTTCTGTAATTAAGCCACAGTGGCTTGTCCCCAGCAAACACCTTTTTACCTCTTTTAAGTGTGTCCCACGTAACACTGAATGTGTGATGCTGCCCTGTTCCTCCCAGCAAATGCAGCAGGCAAATCTGTCACTGCAGCATCTGTTTTTCATTTTGTTGCTTGATATGAAAGTATTTCTAGGTTAAGAGGCTCAATAAATAAATAAATAAATATGGTGAGCAGAATTGAAGGGAAAGTGGGGGGATATGAGTCAGACCTTTTTGCTAAACACTTCAAATTCTGACTCATCCCAGTAAAATGACCCCTATGTTCCTTAGTGTTCAAAATCAGAGTGGCAGCTACATGCTAAAACAATTAGCTTCTCCTGCACAAGTTGAGGACCAGCTTGTACAGTCGGAAACTAAACAAGTCGTGTGTGTGTGTGTGTGTGTGTACTTTACGTGTGTAGTTGTATTTGTTTCCTCTGTAGGACCTTTTCTGGCATAAAATCTCATTTCTGAGATACTGGTTTAGTTTTGGGCTAAGATTTGAATTGTGGTTAGGTATTACCTGGTTATGGTTAAGGTTAGGGATAGGGATAACGCTTTGTTTCGGTTGTGTCCTCAGAAGAATAGCTCTGCAAACCTGTGTGTGTGTGTGCGTACCCGGTGTTCCTTATGTTGTGGGCACTCAAATCTGTTTACACAGTCACATTATGGGGACTTGCCTTTCTATATGGGGATATAATTCAAGTTCCCATATAACTGACTACATTTTAAGGTGAAGGTGTAAGGTTAAGTTTAGGTTCAGGATTATTGTTAGGGCACTAGTAGTTATGGTTAGGGTTAGGGTTAGTCTCCAGAAAATGAATGTAAGTCAATGTAGTGTCCTCTGAAGTCATGGGAAGTGTGTGTGTGAGAGAGAGAGATTGAAAGAAAGAGAGAAAGAGAGAGAGAGAAAGGTAAAGTTCCTCCCTTAGAGAGAGAGAGGCTCTGATTGTACAGACAGAGTGACTGTGTGTGATAATGGTTTCCATTAACCTGGGCTGAGTTGGAGTACCTGTGAGACTCTCCATTCATATCTCTCTCTCTCTGTCTCACACAGACACACACACAAACGCACACACACACACACACGCTTACACAAACACATATAAGTACCCTCATAGTGACACATGCTGCTAGATACGCAGGCTATTTTCATTGTTTGACAATACACAAAAGCTTAGAGCTATATACCGAAAACCTGAAGAGTCCCCAAATTATTTAACATAGCCAATCCATTAGTTGTACTTTTCTATTATCTGAAGAGTAGACATGAGCAATGACCCTCCACACATTGAGTGCCTCTAACTTTACTTACAAATGCACCTCACAGCCAAGAGAGGAGGAAAAAGAGGACGAGCTAAAGAAATGTGGTGGAGTGCAGAAAAGGGACTGAAGCAGCAAAAAGTGCATTTCCTTTCAGACACCCATCTTTACCTGAACCCTCTCTATTAGAGCAGTAAAGCGCAGCGCTCCTTACAGATGCTTTGAGTAGAACTAGGATGTGGACATGTACAGCAATGGCTCCAGCTAAAGCATGTCTCGTAGTAATGAATAGGAACAGAGGAGGCAGTGTAGCAATTATTGCAGAGAAGCCATTAGGGGCCATGGGTGGCTTCTTTAAACTATCACAGCAGCTGACTAATGGACAACCATGTTTCCTCACTTACACACATCATAGATTTATCTTTTCCAGCTCTCTTAAAAAAATCCAGAGTATTCAATATACCGAGAAGAGATTTTATTTTACAAAGTAAAAGCATGGTTTCATTCATTTAATGTCATGTTTGTCAGTATATACGTGAGGAGTTGTTTTCTCCATCTGGTATATACTTGGCCTCAGGGCAGTAATTGTACTGTATTATTACATCAAATGTGACAGTAAACCTTGAGAAGAAAACACTGACCTTTATAGGCCACTGTCAGACTAATGTCTAACAATAAATATGTCCAGTAACATGCAAAACTGTGAAGAAAAATCAAGACATTTAGGTATTTATGGATATATGAGTTTAGTGAATAGGATTCACTTACACTGAGGGAAACTGGCAAAATCTTCAAGTAACTTTTCACAGAAGTTTCTTGTTTATTTCAAGTTCCTCGTCATCACTGAAACAGGACTAGCGCCAGTACAAATGAATATTAAAGTTAATTTACGTAATAAATCATGATGTTTTATGATTTATTACGTATTTATTACCTGTTCTAAATACAATCAAGCTAAAATTTTGAGTGTAATGCACAGAGAACGTGGTTCCTGCCTTTATACTTAAGTGATTAATAAAGTCTCTTAAGTGCATTTGACATGACTAGTTACTCTAATGAACCTGTTTTGATAAACAAATCCTGTTTTGGTATATCTGCCATAGTATGTCCTTTTTTAAAGAACCATGAGTCCCACCACCATATTATCTCAGTTCTTGCTATTAACAATGATGCTACAGGAGGTGTGTTTGCCAGAGACATGAAAGGAAGGCAGTGAAGCAAGCAGCTTTGAAATCCTTCTCTCTCTCTCTCTCTCCACTAACCTGGTGAGTTGGTGGGAACAGGTGGTCTTGAAGAAAGCCAGTGATGTAGAACTGAGAGATACGTTTTAATTGTCTTAAACCTTTTTAATGTAAGTGAATGAATGGTATGGGTCTAGTTCAGTGTTCAGTTCAGTGTCATCCTGGCAACGTTGCAGTATACCAAGTAAAAGCCAACGCAGGCAAAATGCAAGAAAGATGAAATGTTAAAAATAATATTGAAAGACTGAAAATAAAGTCAACCACTCTAATCTAACAAACCTAACAAACCTATTTAAAGCAACTGTGCCCTGAGTTACATCCTCAGATTGTAAAATTCAGTTTCCTAAGTGATGCAAAATGCTGCTTTTTTTCACATTTTACAAAAAAGTAAAATGTGGAAAAAAGCAGGATTGAGCAAAAAACCTCCGCCTAATACAATTGTACAGTATGCTATGCTATTGTATCACAATATAATAACAATACTGATGCAAAATGGCTATAATCTGCTACCCTAACTTTCCAAACCTCTCTTTTCACTTACGAAAGTGACCAGTGCTCCCACAAAAAATACAAACAAATACTTTATTACTGTATTACTTCATGCTATTTACTGTAGTTTTCTTATGCACTTGCATTTAACTCATGCAAGCCCCCATGCAAATACTCATCCAAACATACATACGGCACATGCAGGCATGGACACACGTTAAACTTAATCTGAATCTGATTAAACATGCTGTGATTGTGACTGGACATGTTAAGTGTGTATGGCCTGTAAGTCAACATGCACACTGGGGCCACACTGGCCACGTCTAACCTAACATGAGAGCCCTGAAACCTTATCTGCAGGGAGAGGAAAAGCAAAAAAGAAACATACCTACAGTATCGAGTGATGACACAGCAGCAGGGGGACATGGAAATAAAGAAAACAAAGATGTCAAACTTAGATTTTTCTTTTAACTGTCGTATTTTGTCACCAAGGAAAAACCATCCAGTAATGACAACATGACAGAAATGCATGAAGTCTATGTAAACATGTTTGCCGTTTAGATGACCCTGATGCCATGTTTGTACTAAAACCCAAAATGTAAACATAACACACCTCTCTCCATCACGCGGCCTGGGTTTCATCTGGGTGCTCAGTAAAGCTAGTGAAGAGTTGAACTCTAGGTACATATTTCAGAGACAACCTCGCTTCAGATGAGCTGTGGCTGCTCTTGTGGCGGTAATGGGAAAATTGCACCGAGAGGAAGGACACACGCAATTAGAATCTGGCGAGTCGGCTGGCAGTGGGTGGTGGGAGGTGGGTCGGGAGATATAGCAGGAGTGAAGGAGAGACAGAGAGGGATGAGGAGGGAGGGCCCACAGGACAGGAGTGATTTAGTTGAAAGCTGGCTTTTTGAGAACTGGTTAAACGCTGCTTCCTGCCTGCTGGCTGGGGCTTGTCCTCACCAGCCTCGGTGACAGCAGCCCAGATGTCAATCAAATTAGTGCCCATTTACAGCTGATTTGCCCATGTCATTTGCAATATCCCCTTTCTGTCTCTGATGGGGTGGCAGAGAGTAGGGGGTGATGGAGGAGGAGTAGGGGGGAAGAGGAGGCAATGAGGGAGAGTCACTTTATTGCAGTCTTTCTGTGTGAATGTCATCTGCTCACTTATCGTACACTCCGGTGGGACAAAGAAAAGGAGGAGGAAGAGAGGAGATCCTTCGTTCCGTGGAGTGGCTCACTAGCACATGCAAATAGGATGGCAGTGTCAGGGGAGCGGCTGGCGCGGGTTTTAATGGAGTTGGGGCAAACTCATTTTACAGCACAGAGCTACAGAAGAGGTGGATAATAATATCACTGTGTGTATGTGTGTGTTTGTGTGTCAGCGGGATGGTGTTTATGAGACAACTAAGGGGATGGAATATGCGCAAAAAATTTAAAAAAGTGTCACCTGCAATTTGACATAGATGAATGAATACTAATTTGATGTTTCAGCAGTCCTTAAACATCCTTTGGAGCACTTCACTTTCAATTCATATCCAATTGTTTCCTAGTGTGGCTGCTTATAAACCATGGCAAATTGCTTAGAAACACCAAACACAGGCAAAAAAGAAAAGAAAGGAAAGGAAGAGGGAGTAAAAGGAAATGTGCGTGTGTGTGTGGTGGGGGTGGGGGGGGGGTCCTGATTGATGCCGTTTGATTCAATTTCCAGCATGTGGAGACATTTCAGGGCCCCGGGGGCCCTCTGTCTGTGTCTTCACAGGACCACAGAAGGAAAAGATGGTGATAGGCTGGGCATAAGGTGTGCTGCTCACTAATTTGAGACGTGCCTTTCAACATCGAAGGGTGCTGATGTTCAGCTAATACTCTGCTAAAAGACACACCTAATTGGCTTGAGACAAAGAGAAAAGCTTCAAAACTGTGCTCCAAGCCAACCCCAAGTACACACACCTACACATGTGTACAATTACTATAGGAAAAGATGCTGTGTCTGAACTGCATTGAACACTGTACAGAAAAAAAAACCTGTGTGTTTATTAGCTGTCAACACCTTTGATTCATTTCGCATTTTCATTGATCTCACTCATAAAAGGTATTTGAACCTGCACATTATTCTGTACATGTGTTGGAAAAAAAAGGTGCGAAGATGGAGATGATTGATAAGCTGATCTCAATTGTATATTTATACACAAACCCACCTTGCATCCCACCACGCCCACTCTTTGTCACATAAGTACTATATATGGAAATTAAATTAATGTACATTTGAATGCATACAGCTACAACTGATATTAACATTAACTTGGCACTGCTTGATGAGCAATGAGAAAAGGTGTCATTCAATTGTCAGGGCCAGATGGGTGACAAAAAAAAGGCATACGGAGACATGAAGCTGGAGTGTCCACACACACACACACACACACACACCAAGGGGGAGGGATGATTGGGCCTGTCACTGCTTCATGTCTGACTTTCCATTTAATGCCGGTCCTGTCACGACAAGACAGGAGCAGAATGAAGTGGATCACCTACAGGCACCACACCTCACCCAGTCTCTCTCTCGCTCACTTTCTCTCATCTTGCCTGCTAATCTGGCAGAGCACAGACAAGGCAATGTCACCCTACAGTTCACATCAAACATGTGAAGCTCTCTGACTGAGTTGGACTATAAATTAGTTCCTGTGTTTGTCTGAACAAATATTTCAGAAAGTTTAAGAGACTGGGTGAGAGGTAATCACTGTCTCCATGCATGTAAATTACGTGAGTTGATTTCAGTCCAATATGTCTCTGAGGGTGTGTGTGTGTGTGTGTGTGTGTGGGGTGTGACATTTCCCGGAATTCACTGCCTCCCTGCCCTGTGCCCTGTAGGTACGGTCGCACACACACACGCTCTTTCAAGCAATTCCAGGCATTGTGCATCTGCAGCATCCTTTCCTCATTCTTCCTTTGACATCAAATGACATCATGCATGGCTTACATCCATTATTGACCCCAAATTTATTTAATGCATTATTAGGAAGGCATGAATTAGCACCCATGTGCTTTCAGTTTGTGTGTTTGATTGCCTGCACCAGGCCTTCAGTTAGCAGCGGGAAGGAGAGAGAGAGAAAGAAAGAAAGAAAGAAAGAAAGAAAGAAAGAAAGAAAGAAAGAAAGAAAGAAAGAAAGAAAGAAAGAAAGAAAGAAAGAAAGAAATTTAATGTCAGGATGTGCCCCATAATGACTAGTATAAGCTCTAGTGGGAGCTTCCTCTCCCGCCAGTTCCAGAGAGGGTAGCTTGATTGGGGATAATTGGCTAGCCTTCACTAGCGGTTAGCATCCAGGCGTGGAGACAGGGGAGGGCACATGGGTTTGGCACACACACACACACACACACACACATATATATATATATATATATATATATTTATATATATATATATATATATATATATATATATATATATACACATATATACACACACACACATTTACAAATCTGTGCAGAGACTCGGCCATGGGACCAGCATGTCAGACAGGGTTGAGTTGGAAAAGAGAATGTCCAGAAATTAGTCAAAGTGCTACCAGCTCGAAATGACAACTTCCAGTCTGTTTGCTAATACTCATTTAAGAACACATATGCACCGCCAACATCTATATATGTTAGATAAACATACTACTGTACCTTAGTGTTACATAAACTGATCACATTAGTAAGGGGGGGTGGGGGTGGGTATGGGGATCACTACTGCAGAGCACAGCAAACATTTAATAGTAGTGCAAAGTTGCATTTCTCTGATGGCCTCCTCAGGCTTCTATTAATCACAGTCTAAAAGCAAAGCTATGGGCGTCTGAGAAGGGAAGCAGCGCTCGTAAAACAACATACACTCCCACAAACGCACACACACACACACTTTCCTTTCAAAGAGATAACTCTGGAGAGCCACCCGCTCCCCCGGCTCTCTCTTGTGCCAACAGCGGCTCCAACAGAGCTTTTGTGCCCTCTGGCTTTGGTGGCTGAACGAGCCACAAGTTGACAGCAGCCAGCCAGTGCGTCAAAGAAACACCCAAATTTACACTTAAAGGCTGGAGGGTGGTTGTCTCGAACAGAGGAGATTAAACACTCGAGCAGTGCGGCTCATACATACAGTACCTGAAACTAAAATCACCCAAACACCTCCATGTAATGTATAAATACAAAATACTTGGAGGTATAAGACTCCAAGTATTTGTCAATTGTAAATCACACTTTAAAACCCATCTTGTAATAATGTATTATAAGTAGTTAGAGCTATATCGTCCTTTAAATCCTCTGAAACTTTCACTAAGTCCAGCTTAGAATTTATACACTGTTATACATTTAACAGTGTATAAATGTATAAACAGTAATGTATGTTAACAAAGTGGGTTGTAATTGTGATCCCAGGTGTTTCCAGATTCCAGGAGAATTCCCATCCATAATTTTAATACAAACATATTTATTCAGAAATAAACTTTTAATTTAATTTTGGTTATTGTTATTTAGCTTTTGTTACTGTGAATACAAACAGATAAGCAAACTGATTTGACAGACATTAAATCTTGACTGAATCTAACAGACATTTGTTAACATTTAAAATATTACGTGCTGTAGTTTTAAGAAATGTTTTTCATTCAATTAAATTTTACAAATATGCAAATTATTTTCAAAGATATAATGTTAGTAATGGCTGCAGATCCACTGTTGTCGTGGCTTAACATTGCAGTAACACACATCACATCTGCTTTAATCAGTAGGGTTCACAAAAAAAAAAAAAAACTTCCTCTGACACACACACACATTCACACACAACCTGGATGTCTTGATGAATTAACAAGGGCCTTCGGCCACACCCCTGACTTCAAGAGGTGAACAGAATGTGAGGCTGGACAGGAGAGGACACTCGGGGCCTGTTTTCAATGGCAGGAAATCCCTGAGATGTTTTCTCTGCCACAACCTAAGGCCCTGCTAAGGTGCTGAAGGGAAATTGTATTTGTGACACACTCACAATACAACACTTTCTTCATCTTTCTTTCTTTGTTCTTTATCACACTTTTTTTTCTCTCTCACTCTCTCTCTCTCTCTCTCTCTCTCTCTCTCTCTCTCTCTCTCTCTCTCTCTCTCTCACTCTCTCCCCCTCTAACCCTATCATACACACACACATACTTACATAAACATGTCTTACACAAACCCTCTCTCTGCGGCCAGATGTCCAGGGAGAGGGAAGCCGGCGTGCCACTTTGCTTAAAATGACACACACACGGAGTGAAGTGTCAGTGGGCAGGGGAGTGTCTTTGTGCAGGAATGCAGGGATGATAAGTTGTGAAGGTGTCAAAGGAGAGACCCATGCTGTTACACCAAAAACCACCACCCAGATTACAACTCCTCTCTGCTTGTTTCTTTCTTTTTCCTCTCTTCCACCAGTCTGTTCTCCATCTCTTTTTACGTCTTTCTTTCCCTCTGTTTGTCCCTTTTTGAGTATGTCTGCATCTAAATACAGGCTAATTGTACATTATCTTAACAATATATCACTTTAGGATAGCTCTGGATTTCCATAAGGTCATCACTTAACCTCAGATTCTTAGTTATTTTTGAAACAAAATTGTCTTTTAAAGTTTATACTGTGTAGCTTGTGTAGATCTTGTTACCACTCAGTACCTTTGAGCAAATATCACATGTAGGTGGTTTTGTCAGATGAACAGATGGGGGCACTGATTATCCTGTCAAGTGAAGAGGAAGGTACAATGAGATTACATGAATGATTAATGTAATTAAGGCTAGGTTAATTTTTAACCAATTTTTAAAAGGCGAAAAAATTCAGCATCTGCTTTTGTCAGTCCATGTTCCCTCCCTTCCTCACATAGTGACCAGGTCATGGTGACATCCTGGCGAGGCTTTGACCACTGCTGCTAACACACACACACACACACACACACAAACACACACACACTTAATAACCATGGGTTTAGTAAAAAGGAGCTGTTTCATATCTGTAGCATTAAAAGTGTCCAAGGAGGCCTCTCAACTGTTGCTTAAGAAAAGAGTCCCAACGTTTCTATCTTCAGGTTTATAGGAGAAAGTAATTACAGATCCCTATTGAGACCATTAACAGTTTATCAGCCCATGCAGACTGCTGTCTTCCACACAGTTTGAAACCCTGACATTTTGGGGAATGGCTCTTAGTGGCACTGGATTATGTAAAGTAATTGAGGACAATGTATCAAATGTTTTCAAAATATGAGAAAAGAGTCACCTACACTTTGATTCATGATGCAAATTACTACAGCATATTAGTGAAACAAGTGGGAATAAGTTACAAAGGAAGACAATCCATTGCTCCTGCAGGACCACCAAGCAAACCCCAAAGTTCTGTCACTTCCATTCTACCATTCATATTGCAGTTACCCTTTCAAATAGTGCAGCAGCTCCCCTTGTTCTCCACAGATTTTTTTTCATGGCTTTGGAATTATTAAATCCCATTCTTCAAAGACTAAGTGCCTGTGAAAGCCTGGCTTGTACCTTATTTAGCAGTTATTTTGTGTGTAGGGTTTTTGGTTTTTTCGCTGTTTATGTTTTCTTTTTAATGTGATGCTTGGTGTAGAAAGTGGCTGGCAGTAGCAAAAAAGAGTGACTCATGCTAATAAAGGCTATTGAATAAAAGCAGATGTTATAACTTTCCCTGGTAATTAAGCATCAGCTAAGTGCTGAGAAGTCCTGTGAAGATTAAGGCAATTGCTCTGTTTGTTCCTCGGCTGCTATGATATCACCTGACGTTTGAAGAACCTTTTTTGACTAATTACAGTGAGAGGAAGCATAACTTTGTGTTTATGTGCGCCTGTATGCTGGAAAAATATTGTTTGACGTGAATGTGCATGTGTAAATTTAAATGTGTGTTCTCTACCTGAAGTATATCAGGTCTTTGGGAAGTGAGTGTTAGTATTAGCGTCAGTGTCTGGGAGGTGATGTGTTGAGACCTGTATCCCTGTAAGACCAAGTTCCTTCCTGGCTGGCTGGCCTACTGTCTCACCCCACCCTAATGCAGAATGGGAATAGTATTTATGCTTGTGCTTGGTGGCAGGATAAGGTGTACAGTGTGGGACAGTGGCTTACAGTGATGGTTTCCTTTCTCTTTTAGTCATCTGAATAACTCCAACAGGGAGTGGTTATCAGAAAAGACAGATCTGAGGGGCTTAAACACATGCAGAGGCATTAATGGACACCTAGTAGTTGTGTTAAATTCCACAGGGACAGAGTATGGTTTTTAGTACCCTTTTTACACACATAGACACACAATAAGAGGGTACAGCCTTTTTTATGAGCTGTCAACAAAACTCTGAGCATCTAATAACAGTGCTGGGGCCTGGCGGTGGCTGAAGTATCCCTTTTAGCCCATCACAACTTAAGTGGCTGAAAGCTGAGTTAAGGCTGCAACGGGAGACAAGTGGATTTGAGGTAATTGTCCGAACCAGGTGGAGTGGTTTCCAAATAGGAGGAAGAGACACATGGGTCAACAAGCATGAGGATGGACGGACAGGTTTATAGTCACCACGACAGGCGCCACAGTCACCTCTTCAGAGTCGTCAGTGGGGATCAGTGCAGCCCCATTGAACACATCATGGGGAAATGAGTAGGTTTGCCCCTGACAACTGTCAACACTAGGAATTTGGATGGAGTGACAGGCGGCAAAGGCACCAGAGGCCGTGAAGAAACAAAGAGGGGACTGATTTGAGCAGGAAAGAGGTGGTGGAGGGCACAGTACACAAGAGGGAACCTGTGGTGTACACAGCAGATCAGCTACAAAAACACACAATAAGGACAATAATGATAATATACTGTATGATAAAGTATTACAATACACATAAATCAAATGGTTATAAATTCACAATAATAATAGACATACTAAGTATGAAATTATGGTTGTTAGTGATGGTGGCAAGACGGTACTGGACAAGACCATGAAATAGGGCCATGATCCATAACCCAGCACAACACACTTTGATACAGCTCTGGGTTTTTGATCCCATGTAAGAAAGCACTCTAGAAAATCTCCAGAAGGTTTCAAAAGACAAGATGACTTTTTGCCTGAAGTCTTACGTTACCTGTTTATTATTTCATGTAGTCCTTTAAGTTTTAAGCTGCCATTCAGGGTGTGGTGAACAGAGCAAAATGAGGATAGGGGCTGATCGATATTTTAGTGATAAAGTAGGGATGTCTGATAGATGCCCTGCTCCTCACTCTTGACCATAACCGTGCAATTACATACACACTCACTGCTTCCTGTGTCCATCCATAAATCACAGCACTCACAAGACAAAGAATGTGACACAGACAGCAGCCAGGGAGGAGCAGGCTTGCAGGGGAGAAGTCTTGCGAACTAGGGCTGATCACTGTCAAAGTGCCTGAGGAGGAGTGGGTGGGGTAGAGGTGGCGAGGGTAGATTGAGATAGTGGATAAGACTGACAAGGATGAAATATCGTCCCCTCCTCTGCTCAGACAAACATTCACAAAGATTGTGCAGTACAGGACACATGCGGCCCGGGCCCTTGCTTTTCCTTTTCCTTGCACTCCCTCCCTTTTCACCTCCCTCTTGAGGGTGCACTGAGGAACATTCCTGGGCTCCAGCTCCTCCACTCTGGGCATTAATCCCCTACAGCTGTGCCCCCTACTCCCTGATTCCCTCCCTCCTCCTTCCTGCCCCAACCTCATCCCCCTGGTACTTTCTTACCCCAGCTGGCCCTTCCACACTCTTAATACATTTTTCACAAGCTACTCACAAGTGACATATGTAAAACAGACCATTTCACTCTGAATTCAGGAGACACATGTCACCAGGGTGACACACACTCGTATGCATGTACACAAATATGTTCACACAAAACTATCCAGCGCGCATACTACTATTTCATGCTGCTTATGTCCCTGGTAGATGGAAGCATACACACACACAGCTGCAAATGTACACAGAAAATCCCCTCTGGCTGTGCCCTGAAGTGTCTGCTGTGAGACTCAGATGAGGGCCTGAGGCCCCAGCATCACACACCAGGACCTCAGGATAGCCCAACATGACTTCTCTTCCTTCCTTTGAGACGGACTCCTGCTCCTCCCTTTATATTTAATACTGATATAGAGGAGGAACTCTGGGAATAATGTACAGGGCCGGGTGGTGGTGGTGGGGGCTTTGAGTCACATAAATTATAGAAGAAATGGGATGTAGAGATATATGATACTGTAGATATATGGTGAGTTTTGTCACTTATAACATACTAAAGAAAAAAAAACTATTTGATCAATTTCTTAAAATCATTTGAGGCCATATCCTCTCTATTGGCTGCCTATGAGCTTAGGCCAAGTAACTCCACAAATAGTAATTATTGCTAAGTGATAATCAGTTGTTAGGATAAAATATCCCCTCTGTCTTCCTTGCGCTCACAGTCTGGCTCTATAAAGACTCCACTGAGGGCCATTTATCTATATATGCCTGTTTACGGTTGTATATAGTGTGTCTGTGTATATCGCTATAACAATATACTTATGCATACTTAAGTTGTGTTTTGTCAGTCTGTCTGACAATGTTTATTGCATTAATAAGATTTTTCAAAATCAGCATGGCTAGACCGCACTGAGGAATGTGGTACACAAGTATTGCACCCCCACCAACTCTCTGACAGGCAGGAGTTGAGTTAATAAGCCATGTCCCAAGAGGGGCTGCTTTGTGTGTGTGTGTGTGTGCGTGTGTGCGTGTGTGTGTCAGGATACAGCAGCTCACAGGAGCGCAGGAGTAAATTAAAACACACTTTAATAAAGTGACCAGAGGCAAGGCCTGTAGGACACATCCTTCAACACACACACACACATACTCACGCAAAGGTGGACACAGTCCTTTGGGACAGGATAGAGAGGTATCCTGGTGAATGGAATGTGGACAGACGGGGGGGGGGGGGGGGGGGGGGGGCAGAAGGAGGGGAGAGGGGGGGGGAGGGGAGGGAGGGGGGGGGGGGGGGGGGGGGGAGGGGGGGGGGGGGGGGGGGGGGGGGGGGGGGGGGGGGGGGGGGGGACAGCAGCAAGTGGAGTGGAGAGAAGAGAAGAGAAAGAGGGTGGATGCAGAGAGGAGGTATAGGAAGAGGAGGGAGAGAGAGGTCAGGAGCAGCAGCCTTGTAATGTTACAAGCTCCTCCATTCAGGCCAGGTGTCTCCCAACCAAATAAACCTCTTCACTATGTGAATGTACCTCCCACCGGCTACTGAAATCATCCTGTACACCAGAGTTAAACCCTTTCTCTGCAATGATCTCTTGGTTAAGACTAATAGGATTATACCTTAGTTATTAGACAGAATGCTTTGCTGTGCTGAACAATACACTTAATCTTTGCTACTGTAGACATTATGCTTTCTATTTTAAAAGACAAAATGTTTCCAAATTTCTAAATATATCAAATACAAACTTCAACTCATGCATTTGAGTGCACTGGTGGATGGAAAAACATAAATGTGGTGAATTTTGCTTTACGTCTGGATGTTGCTACTCGGCTCAAAGAATAAGGAAAGGATTGTTTGACAACTCAGAAAACTGGATATAGGTTTTTTTGTGCTAATGTGATGTTCTCCATTTCATTTTAATGTTTCAGCTGTGAAAATGTAGTTAGTGATGTTGATAGGATTGGAGAAAATTTGAAACACGGAAGGTTATTATTCATTTGCTTGTGCTTCTTAAAGCTTCAGAAGGTTTTGACTGTCATGGCGAGAGGAGAAGTAATGAGAACAATTACAGCATTTCTATTTTGCACGGAACCATCCCTTAAGGTACACAAATGAACTGTGACACCAGAGTTAAATGGGAACAAGCTGTGTTCTTGTGGTCAAGTATTGTCTGCTCCTTAATAATCTCATTTTTTCGTATATGAACAAAATACCTCCCACACACTGATCCCATCTCAGCTCCAGCACATTCAAATGGACCGTTTCCTCCGTGCAAGGACACACACTTACATGCACGCACAGCAGGCAGGATTGTGGCCAAATGCTGGGGACTTCCACTGTCGTTGCTGCCAAGTGTTCCTAACCTCTTCCAAAGAAGACTTGAGATCAGAGTTACACACACACACACACAGAGAGGTCTAAGGGAAGCCAACAAATGCACTGCCACCTCTATGAAACCCCCTCTAACCAGCAAATCACATCCTGCTGATCCAACGGAAATACATGTTGCCAAGTGGGAATACAAGGCGACTTGTCTCCCATGTAGTTTTCATCTATTTAAATGAAGTGTGTTTTAAATTAAGCTGCTTTGCATTTGACTGTGGGGCGTCACAGCATGTGATGAGTAATCTCTTTTGATTATGGCACCTCATCTTGCTCTTGCTATGGGCAGAGAATCTGCCTACCTACCTACCTGCCTGCCTCTCTGTCCATCCATCTGTCTATATGTCTTTCATAATGTTTTTTGCCACATGGCACAGGTTATGTCTTTCATTTTTGGGCAATGATGAGAAGAGAATGGTAGACTAATAGCAGTGGGCTGGGGGTTGCTTGACTTAATTGTTGTGATTGCCTAGTGAACATGCAGTACACTCTGATGCACACCTGAAGGTACACAAAGAGGTAAAGAGTGTAATGTCTGTATGATGAGAACTTCTGTCACAAGAATAAGCATAACCAAAGCAGAAACTGATGATGATGTGCAAAAACTATAGAATAATTAAGATATTGATTAAAATTATAGTTTTTTTTTTCACAGTCCAGTATCCAACAATGTGGAGGTATTTCCCCAAATCCTGCAGTCTGCCAGTGTGACAATAAAACACTGTGAAATCACTGTGTTTGTGATAGAAACTCCATTAAATGTGCTAAAATACATGTGAGATTGCATGATCAAACCTTCATTAAACATTTAATTTTCATTACAACAAGCTCCAAAAGGGATTTTGAAAATAGTAACACAACAGAAGTGGAAGGATGTCCACCTGTCAGGCTGACATCAAATGGCCATGCTAATTTTGCAGCATAAATTGTATGTCAGTGCAAGTTAGCAAAATTGCTGTTGTGCTTTTGGTTGGTAAAAATAAAAAAATCAATATTCCAGTGCCAAATAATACACTGAACAACTTTAATAGTTGGTAAATGTGCAGTGTGCAGTTTTAGCTTGAACACAGTAACGTGATATGATTGGCTAAAGCCTGTGTTTTTTCATTTGTATGACATGATTTGATTGGACAACCCTTGTGTTGTGTGGCTTGTAAAGTTGAACATTTATTAACTTCTGTCACAGGCAACATGCACCCAAAATGCAGTTTGGCCCATGCACTGATGTCGTATGGAGACCTGCTTTCATATTCAACAGCAAATATTGGCCAAAACTTAATACAAAGTAAGGCCTAAAATGTAGTAAACAGGAATTACCCCTCTTTGCTCTCCTGTACAGTAGCGCATTAGAAAATGTTGTTGTACTGAAACTAATACCAGGAGAGGTGAGGGCCTGAGTCTCCACCCAGGCGAAGGGGGCCCTAAGGTGGGCCACATGCGATTGAAGCTCAATCTCTGGAGCTGTGGAAGTTGACACAGTGTCCCCACCCTGAGTCCAGTGGGTGTTTGTGAACAGTGGACCTGTTTTGGAAGAGAGTGTCCACACCACAGCTGTTGAACAGTTCAAGGCGGGGAGTCCTTCTGGGCAGGGGGACTGGGCGGTAATGAAAATTCCCCAGGAGAGAAGCAAGGGGAATTTTGCACTGTTATTTGTTATGGGAAAAAGGAGAAGACAGGGACAGGAGGAGAGAGAGAGAGAGAGAGAGAGAGAGAGAGAGAGAGAGAGAGAGAGCGATGTCAGAAGAGAGGAAAGAGTCAGATAAGATGACTCAAGCATGTGTGAGTGTACTTGTAATTGTACAAGTCTTTAATATGTTTTCTGGTATAAACACTGAACACTGAACTGAACGTTCCATCCACCTGTCCATCTGTCCATCCACCCAGGGATTTCCAACACAGAAGATGGATTTCTGTCCCCAGGGACTTGTTGATTGACTATAAAGTGATTTTGATGACCGGATGTTGTGAACCCTAACTAAACTGCACTTGCTGCGATGTTGCTGACTGTGTGGTGACATTGCAGAATTTTGTCGTGTGAGTTTTTCCCCTCAGAAGAAGGAGAAGAAAAATGTAATAGCTTAAATGGACAAACTCTCATAGTGACATTCTATGATGTCACCACAATGTCAGAATTATCAGCAATATTGCAGTAAGTGCAATATGAGGATGTATTAAAATGCAAACCCCTACCCAACAAATCCTCCAGTCACATGCTCACACACAATCTGTACATACACCCAGTTTTCAACTTTGTTTCTTTAACCTCAAGACATGAGCTAGTCATGCTCCCATTCCAGCTGTTCCAGTGCTGTGTCCCCATCATCAACTAGGGTTTTCTAAGGGTGTGTGTTTGTGTGGATGAGCTTGCATTTGTGTGTGTAAGAGTGTGTGTGTTCATATTTATGTGCACTCTTGTACACCCACCAGTATGAGCTTCTGTTGATGAGAGGGTTCCCTACTGTGCATTGTATATCAAATGGAACTTGGCAACACACACTATTGTCATTCCTTCAGAGTCCAAACACCCTCACCACCCTCTAAATGTACACAGACCACAGGTAACACTTACACGAGTGCATCATTATTGCCCTTGAGTCACTGTAATACTAAAGAGCTTAGGAAAAGTGAGACAAGAGAGCCCCCCTACTACCTCAATGACATGGCAAGTGCACTCCAAAGGCTACTTATCAACCCAATGTGTTTCTACTTTTCTAATCTGCATCATTTATTATGGGCAAAACCAGAATAGGGAACCCGGCCATGGTCAATATTGTGTTTTGGCACAGTGACTATTACTGAAAAGAACCCTGGTGCACATGTACTTGTAGTGTACTTGCACACATGCACACTAGCAGCCATATGCTTCCACAGTTCGTTTGCTCCAATAGGCCCCTTACCAGAAAAACCATGTGCCTCCAAAGAAAAATATGGTTGTTATGGGAAAAGAACTACAATACAGTAATTTTTACTCAACATAAAACATAATTATGTGGGCCTTCACAGAGACTTACAAGAGCTGATAAAGAAAACACTGCAGCACAAATGAGAGTGAATCATTTCTGCCTCTGTGTTTTTCCCCTCATTCCTTACACACACACGCATGTGCACACACTCAGAATACATTGAGATTCGAAAGGACAAAGGACCTTGAGAGCGGACTGGAAGGTTCCCTGTGGCCCAAATGACAAAACATAAGGCCATGCACACAGACACTCTGCCCTGAGGACAACACTGAGGGAGAAAGAAAGAGAAGCATGAGAAAAGTTTATTCTATTCTATATATATATGAGGAAAACAATGTGTACCGTATATTCTGAAAATGTATGTGGTTTCTGTGTGGGTCTAAGGTAGGGCTGTTTAAGGAGTCTGGGGTCTCTGAAGGATTAATGGTGGCAGACCAGGCTGGGTAATCAGGACGGCGGATAAGTCCTGGTCATCCAGGCGTTGCACTGAATAAACATGAGGGCCTGGTGATATCTCCTACATGCTCATGCACACACACACACACACACGCACACACACACAATCACACACACACAAACAATCACACACATGCACACATGGCATCCGGATCTAGAAGGAGCCAGACTTGTTCTAAAGGATGATGCCAATCAGAAGACTATGTCGCATGGGCTCACACACATGCGCACACACGCACGCACACACACACACACATATTCTTCCTTGTTGCCTTCAAATGAAGTGCTCCCTCGGGTCATTAAGTATAGGATGTTCCTGTGTGCCAGTAGGCCTCTGATAAGTACTTGCCATATAAAACATGCATGGACTAGAGGAAAGTCATTATGCAAACTGAGTCTTGTCTTAACATGTCACACATGTGTCATAGAGCTCTTCTATTTACCCGAATGGAGACCAACCAAAACGAAGCCATATTAATTTTTTTTTTTTAAGAATAAATAAAATTGTACTATTTGCACACTTATCCTTGTATCCTAGTTTGCACAATGTTGCCTGACAATGGTTTATTAGCTGCAAAGTTTATGTATGAGACTGCATGAAACAAATGATTTTTGTCTGCTTCCCCTTATAAAACCACCATTGTAAGCTGTTTTTAGTCATCAGCGAACTCAAGAGAAGTCTTTGGGTTTACTATTCAGAGTAAATAGCTCTTTTTACCACAGGCAACATAAGATAAAATAACTTTGTGCACACTTTTTACAGTTGAAAAAAAGCTGGGGACTATCAGGAATGGCTGTGCTTGTTGTGGCCACACGCCAAGGGTAGGTATGTGGCCCAATGGACACCATCTGCATGAACACGTTTTTTTTTTTTTTAAAAAGCCAGCATTTCAAGTGTGTGTACATGTGCAGAGTCGGAAACCAGGAGCAAATGCTTCACGCCAAATCAGGGGGACGAGGTGGGAGAGCAGGACATTCCTGCGAGATGACAAGCCATCACAGTCACACACCAGCAAAGGAATTTTGGGAAAACAGACTGGGTGGGTGGGTGGGATGCAGGGTGGGAGGTGAGGGTTGAAGGATAACTGAGTGTGTGTATGAGTGTGTGTGTGTGTGTGTGTGTGGGGGGGGGGGTGTCACATCTTTAGACCTGTAGTCATGGGTATCCAAAAGGGAGCAGAGAAGCTGTTGTAATTAGTTTGCCTTCACTGAAAAGTAGAGACATGGATAGAGAAAGAGAGAGATAGACAATATTGGATGAGTTTAGTCTGACTTTTGCCCCCCATCCCCATCACTGCCCCTTGATGGTGGTTAACTCCAATTTCTCTCATGCAAATGAAAAACCACTGGAGGGGTGAAAGAAAAAGGAAAAATGGATGAAAACAAATCTCTACATGTAGGAAAGTTAGAGGTGGGCTCACCATAACGATGACAAAGGGCCCTAAAATGAGCCGGAGGAATGTGTCTGGTGGCAGACTTAGGATATATAGAGGACCAGCAAAGAGTGAGAGGGAGGAAGAGTGTGAACACTAGTGAATATGTGCTCCAGATGTGTCGGCCTGTCATGCTGCAAGTAAACACCATCGCTGATGGACAGCTCGGGACTGGATGGCCTCACCGTCTTCCCCCCAGGGAGAGAGCTGGAGAAGGAAGGAACAGTGTGTGTGTGTGTGTGTGTGGTGGAAGGAGAGGAGAGGAAGGGAGAGGGCTCTGAGCTGAGGGACCTGAGCCAAGAGCAAGTCACCCTGAGGACCTGTGTAGCCTGGCAGGCTGGATACAGAAGAGACAGTGGAAGACAGGAGGGAGAGGAAAGGAGTGTATGGAAGAAAGAAAAAAAACATGGGAGAGAAGGAGTGGCGAGGGATAGCAAGGAAGGACTGGGCTTGATTGTTCCCCTCCTGTCCCTCCTCCATGTGGCCTCCAAGGGGGCTCCTGCAGCCTCAGCGAATTTCCGTCTGGCACAGACTTGTGAGCTCCTGGGAGCAAACTGAAATATGAACTGCAAGAATGGAGGATGGGAGGAGAGACATAGAGAGAGAGAGGAAGAGTGGGGAAAGGGGGAAAAAGTCAGAGGCACTGAGATCAGTGGAGTTGTGATGGACTATCCCCAGATGTCTTCACATAAATATGCATAATCTCCCCCATTCACTTTCTGGCACTTTCATCTTATCTTTGGGATTATCTTGCCATGTAGATAGTTTTTAATTTATTTGGCATTGTTTTGGAAATAACAGTTGAGTTGTGGTATAACAAAAGAAAAAAAAACTCTTTCTAGAAACTGTCTCATTGCTATACTAAATAATCCATTAGCCACACGATCAAAAGTTTTATTAAGACTATTTATTTAGACTATGCAGGTATCTCAAAACGTCAGCAAAGACAACCACTGATTTACACATTTTAATGTTTTATTAATGTTACATTCAATGTTATTCAACTTGTACAAACTGTATTGGGACCTGGTTTGGTTGTCTCAGTCTCGTAAACAGAAAAAGGTCAGCAACGTGAGGTGCAAATGCATTCATCAGTGGCCTATATGTGTTTAATGTCTGATTTCTTTTACTTTTGTGGAATAATGATGAATTTGAACTCTAATAGCACAACCAGAGATAAACAATGAAATATGTGTGATTTGAATGAACTGGCCCTCTAAGGTAAATTTAGAAAACATACTACATACGACTGGAGCAATCAGCCACACGTCACATGTTCACCTTGGGTGGTTCTGCCTTTCCTCAGTATCATTCCTAATTCTGTGCAGCTACTGTAGCTGCACCAGATGGGAGGGCTCCAGTAGAGTGTGAGAAAGAAGAGGTGATTAGACAACTGCATACACTATGGTCAGGTGACCATTATCGGGCAAGAGGGCAGTCCACCAGGTAGTCAATAGTTTTTGTTTGGGATCTCAGACTATGTAGTGTATTTAATGTAAGCATAACATTATAACGTCATACCTGCTTTACTTCATTATTCCCATTTTGATGCTTCTAATTTTACTCCCACTTAATTTTATTCCCACTTAACGGCTGTTTTTCACAGGTTGCTTTCATACTTTCTAAGACTTTACATACAAATAAATTGAATCACCTTGTAGAATTTTATTAAATTTAATTGCAGTTTAAAATAATTCACCTCATTCAATTACACCATAAAAATGCTACTTGCAGTTTATATCATTCCAGTAGTGGAAAAATTTATATTTTAACAATAGCATGTGTAGAGAGTAAAACACTGACAGGAGCCATTCACATGTGTTTTGAAACTTTGAGTGTAGGACCTTGGTTTGTAATTATTTTTATGTCTTTACTAAAGTAAAAGATCTGAATACATCTGAAAATTATTTGACTGATCATGAAAAATGATGTGTCTTGTAATCATACACTGAAAATGTGGCACATATCTAATACACCTTCACGAGTTGTTCCAAAACCATACTAGTTGATCTGCCAAATGTGGGAGGCTTGTGTGGAGCAGATATATTTGAGTCCCGTCAAGTGCAATGGAGCTGCTATCAGAAAGCAGCACAGATGACACTACTGCATTAAGAAGCTGTCCACTCCCATGATCATTAGTGCGATATGGATGCAGTGGAGCGGTGAACAGAATGCTGGGATTGCTACAAAGACAGGTCTCAGGGGAAGTGAAGGCAGGGAGATGAGTCTAAACAACATCAAGTCACTGCATCCCTCAGAGACAGGGTCAGAACTTTTACACGCACAAAAAAAAAAAACATACTCGTTGAATTCTCCTAACATCTTTCTGTCATTATCAAATTTAATTTCACTCAGTTTTCAAGAACTTTCGAGGTCTGTTTTCATGCTTTTCCAGTCCCTTACAGCGGTTGTAAATTGTATATTTTATATGAACACATACTAGTGGGGCTTCCTTCACCATATTAACAGAGGCCATATTTGCACACTTGCATACTTGTAGGATGCAGCCTTGACTATTGGGACACAGCTACTGTAACTGGGGCTACAAGACTTTGCAGCAGTGAATGGCAAAAAGTGTAGTGTAAAGCAACTGAGTGGTCATCAAGACTGGAAAAGAAAACTGTTTACAAGGATTTGGTCTACATTACTCATGAGCTAGCGCTCCTTAAAATGACAACAACAACTTAGTCCAACAAAGTGTGCCCTCAGGGGAGGCGATGTCGCGTTAAACATGAAAATAGACAGATAAGTCACCAGACTGAAGCCAGTAGTCTTCATTTTAGAATGGGTATTTGACTTGTTTTAATTTTCCATTAAATATGTGATCATCTACTCAGTCGGATAGCTGGTTGAGCGACATACGATAACAATTTCAAGCATTTATAAGCATTTGTCCAACTTTGAAAACACAACATTAAAATTCAAGCACATTCAAGGATTTCCAATAACCCTTGAAACAGGTTTTTTGGTTAAAATCAGTGTCACTCCCCATTATTATTATTTTATGTTGCTGCTGTTTTATCCTATTTCTTTTGAAATTTTAACAAGCTGACTTTGGACACACTGAAACAGTTTTTAAACTTCAAGCCTCAGAGTAGGCATTTACAATAGCAATTGACTCACATTAGAGGGCTGGTGTTATGAGACAACACACTATTAACTGCTGTTTGAAAGAGGAGCTTGTTACAGCTTTGCAGAGCCTACACACAATTCATAATGTTGTCTGTGGGCTTTTTTGTGGAATTAAATGTAATTCATTCATTCATTCATTTTACTGGGCTTACTTTTGCAATTTGCTACAAAAGTGCAACTGAGCAAACTAAAATTAACACAGATTCCCACCAGACGTTACTTTTTGTTCATGTTATATCAACACCTGCTGATTCTCGGCAGCTGTTTTGACAGTAAATGAACAGGTTGTCAAAACTCCCAGCAAAGGGTTGCACTATAACCATCACAATATAATGTGAATCACAACAAGATGGCAGAGCAACTAATGTGTAGAGTTACAGAGTAACACAAGGAGTGCTCAAATCACAGATGGGATTAATAAAGTCCTTCTAGGAAAGTCGTGCCACCCGTCTGCCATCTGGGAGGCCCCCAGACAGAGGCTTCTATCAATATAAAGAGCGCTATAACTTCCTTTCCATGAGACATAAGATCTGAACACGCGATGAGCACACAAATCAGATTTTAAAGAAAATGTTTAAAGGTCCAGTGTGTAAGATTTAATAATTAATAATAAAAAAAAAAACAAATGCAGAAATGGAATATTAAATAATCAAACTAATTTATTTGGTTTTTTTTGTTGTTGTTGTTGTTTTTAGTATACAATCTCCTGAATGAATGAATTGTTGTTTTTACCAGATTATATACAGTAGGTTCTCCTACGTTCATTGAAGAGAAGGGAGAGATGAAAGAGATTCCACTTACACACTGTACCTTTAAAAACGATCAGTGACCGCCGCCCAAAAAATAAGATTTAAAGTTCAAATTTCCATAGCGTATTCCTCTACTGTGTATGTTCTTACAACATCAACCTCTTCTTCAAATCTGCCCTCTCCTTTGCTGATCTAATTTGGCTCCTCCCAGCTCAGCACTTGAACAGATACATTTACATAATGCTGTCTATTGATACCCTCCACTTTCACGTTTGGTTAAATTTAGGTCAGCAAATCGCTTGAAACTGCCATGAACCTCAACTTGCACCAGAGCTGCGTTGGTGGATATTTTTTCCCGGTTAAGCTAAAAGAGAAAATTGGCTCCTGAGAGAAAAAGGTGAGATACTGTATGTATCCTACTCCACCATCGGGGCAACATCTCTGTTCAAAATGATGCGACAGTGATCTGTCTCTTTATCTATAGTGTCTCTGGGATTAGGCAACAATGTTAGTCCAGCCGGTTAACTACATTTCTGCAGTTTTACCTGAAATACGAATATGCTCTATTCATACACAAACAAGCACACGCTGATAAAAGCAAGAAAGACAAACTCTCCTCTGTGAAAGACTGACAACAGCAGCATTCCTGATCTTTCTTTCGTCACAACCAACAAATATATAACAGTGCACCTCTTTGATAAACAAGAAAGTTGTTGAAAATGTTTTGGCTTGTTTGAATTCCTTTGCACTTTTTTCTTATTTTGTTGAATGAAAAAAGACATTTTAGTTTAGTCAAGGCAGCCTTGAGGACCAGACCTTCTCTGAACCGGTGACCATGAAAAATGAATTCCACAAATCTACCCCCACCTCTAAAAATCTTCTCTGGAAATAACTATACAACAGATTAAGGGGGGAAAATTCATCTACTATTTAAAGCTTGAATGACTGTGTTGGCCTTTAGCATTTATCGAATTTTGACTCCGAGATGTAACCTTGCTCATTTCATAGTCTGACTATCTTTCCATTAAGGAGCAGTTAGACACTAAGATAGTGTCTAATTAGCTTAATTATGAGTTTTAAACGAGGGATTAACAGATAAAAATCAGAGGTGGGTGAAGATTACAGAGGAGAAAAGCAGCTTTTTGCTCTCCTATCACTGCACTGGCCCCCACAAGCAATGAGGGCTGATGATAGGAGATGATGAAAATAGTCATTAAAAAATGAAGCAAAGAAAAGCCCAAACCAGAGGGAAATATGTATGTATACATTTATTTAAACTATTCCCATATCATATTTGCCAGCATGTGGTTGGTATTATTTTGGAGCCGTATGTGCCACTGTCAGTGACTATGGCCTGCTGTGTTTTCCCACTGTCACAAAGTCACAAAGGGGATAATTATCTGTGACGTGGAGACAGACATTGCTTCCTAACACACACAAACACACACACAGACATCCTAACATTTATGCATAGCCATATGGTCCCTGGTGCACAAATGTATGACTCCCACTCTGCGTTTGTGTTTTGTTTGTATGCGTTTACTGAGCTATGGCTGCATGTGTTCCCCCTCAGAGCCATGGGTTGAGTGAATATTCTTAGCACGTTGGGACAGTCTGCAACCCAGTGTGTCCCTGCAGACCCCTGCCCTGCCTTCCTGTACCCTCTGATTTGGACAGAGGGCAATCAAGCAGACCCAGTAAACAATACACAGGGAGACCCAGGAAAACCGCAATAGCTCCTCAATGTATTCTCCTCGTATCACTGGGGACACCAGTGTTTGTCCAATCACTGTAAAGTCGGAGGGATCCAGTATAAAGGGACTATTAGAATGATCAAGGATGCTGGTTAATGGCCAGTGGAAGACAGGCAGCAGAAAATGATGTTCCATGTTTTCAAAGTGCTTCTTAGGGAATACCCATTAGAGTGATGGCCTATATATATATATATATATATATATATATATATATATATATATATGTGTGTGTGTGTGTGTGTGTGTGTGTGTGTGTGTGTGTCTGTATATATATATACTTCAAAACTAACAGACTTCTTTAGTACAACATGCGGTGAACTTTTGGCACAAACGTTGAGAGATAAATACACACACACCTACACCTGAACAGACACTTGTGCAACATGCGCCTGTGTTTTATAGACATGATCTTTACACATGTAAATCTTAGGTGTGTCACAAATCTTCCTCTGTGACAATGTGCTGACATCTGACTGCAGATGCCAAAAATCCTGGAAAAGGTGAGGCTTTCACAACACAAGCCCTCAAACCTGAAAGAAAAGGCGGTTTGTCACTGCCTTTCAAAACAGCTTGCGTGATTCTGCACAAGCTACATATTTACACCTACATATTTTTGTTTTGTCATGTCATTTGCCACTACTGGAATGGTACAATTAATCAAACGTTCATACCAATTTCTGTTCTGTTCCACCTCGATTTTCATGTTGAAAATGCTGGTGTTGTTGTGCTGGTGTCAGTGAATTAAAATTAAAAAATGTGCACAATCAAATGGTCAATTCTGCCATTTCTAGATTAGCCAAAACATTTAAATAAAATGTGCTTTCAAACTGTATTATAGCTTTAAAAAATGCATTCAAATGCAAAACCTTGAAAGTTGATGGACTCTTTTTGAACTTTTTCTTTTTGTTGTTTAAACAATTTTTTCATCTACTCTTTCCCTACACTCCCCTTTATAGGGTTAGCTTTGATAATGACTGAAATGAATCAGGAGTGTCATCTTCAGACTGAAGTAGAGGAAAGGGAAGGAAGTAGAGAGTGCTCCTCTCACATTACCTCCTGCTTCATTGGCAAATGATTAGGCTGCTGAAAGTGTCTCATTATCAGTATTTATGAGGGAGTGTGCAAAGCCAGAGTAATGACAGCTTTACTCCAAAGTGATACCCCCCAACAACACACTCTATTTACTGTATCTGTATACATACAGTACAGATATAAATTGTGTGATTCTGTCAATGTTACTTTTGTCTCCTTCAGTAGCTCTAGGCCACTGCACTTGCTTGGTATAAGTTGAGATGGTTCACCTAGAGACTTCTAACTACTGAACATGTTGAGTCCCAAAACATAAAATGTTAAGGTGAAACATGCTGTTCGGTTAAGAGTTCTGTGCCACTAGGAACTGAAATTGATTTCTTTACATCTGAATTTGAATCACTTCATTTGAACCCACAATTGAACAATTTGAATAATTGCTTTTAAAATTTGAATTTGAAAAGTGCCCATTGAAATTGAATGCACTGGTTTGAAAGTGTTTCGCAATAAATTTGAAACTGTATTTCATTTGGTTTACAAATGCAGCTCCCTGATTCACTGTCACAGTTCAGTTTCACTTCTCTCAATTCAGATGCAGTTCTTCAAATTAAATTTTTGCGCCACACCACACATCCAGGTCCTGGCAAGAAGGCAAAACCAATCGAGCACGAATGGAAAGCACTCAGGTTTACATCTCTTGACTCGATGCATTGGCTGGAGCAAGTAGCAGAGGGATGCACGATAGTTCAAACTGAGTGATTCACATTCAGCTATAAAGAATTTAAATTCAGTTCCTGGTGGTACCGAATTCTTCCCATTAGGCCAGCAGTAGTTATGGTTAAGGTTAGAGGTGGTAAGTCTCCAGGAAATGAATTTCAGTCCATGTAATGTCCTGTAGTTTGTGAGTGTGTGTGCGTTTCAGATGTCAGCAATGATGCTTCTAGAGCAAGTGCAAATACAAAATGATTGTCCGTAGCTGAAACCATGCACTAGGTGAGCAGTACTCAAATGAATATAGTTCAAGTTTCAAACACATACAAATATGGTAGGCTACAAGCACCACCTCTGCAACAATAGTTGTAATCAATCTTAGTATGACCACAACAATGTAATGCAGCTGACACCACACAAAAGCTGTAAACCATAATGAAGAAGAAAAAAATGTTCACCATGTTAAGACAACCTGCATTTTCGAGAATGATACAGAAAATGTTTTTACCTCTCCTTCCTCCTCCAGTGTTCAAACAGAAAAACTTAAAGCCACCTGTAAACTAAAGAGAATAGAAAATCCTGCCCTCATCTCCTCAGACTGTCAATAAAATGTTAATTTTACTGTAAACTTGTACAATAAATTACTGAATTGTTGTTATATCATTGTTTGATCACTGTATTGACAACAATAAGTTGTCGGTTGTGTAGGTCTGCTTTAGAAAAGACTGCTTTTTTCCACTCACAGCACCATGCAACAGCAGGGCATTTAGGTTTTTGCACAATTTTTTTTCAAAAAGGTGTGTTTTTTGTTTGTTTGGTTTTTTTTTTCATAGCTCTCAAGTTTTGACAGAGCTGTTTTAAAATTCAACTTCATGTGAACATGGACTAACATCCCCGTCAAGAGCTGTAAACATATCAAATTCTCTGTTTCTTTGTTTAGTTTGAAGTTTGTGAACTTGTCGAAAATCTGCTTTCAGTCACAGATACATACAATCTGAGCACTAATCATTTTTTTCATCAGTACACTCAACCCGAGAGACTGAGGAGATTTCTTATTAGTTTGGAGCCTGTTGCCTGAGGGGCCAGAGAGCGATGAGATATTTGACCAAACGCAGAAACCCAATAAGGGGCCATTGATTAGGAAGGATGAGAACTATATTGGACATATAGGTGGCTACAAAGAAATTAAAAAGCCGCAACAAAGAAAGAGAAAAAAATCAAAAATGGAGTTAAATCTCTTTGCCACAAGTTGAGGGGCTGTTTCTTTGTTTATGTTTTGAAACCCTGTGATAGATGACAACAGAAAGGCCCCTCAATATTCTTGCTATTCTTGTTTACACAGCAGCAAGCAAAGTGGGGATAATACTGGCACATAAGTTATATATTTTTGTGAGAGCTGCCAGCTCTCTTTTATGTCAGGCGTGACTTATACTGTAACACAACTGCATCAGTGGCTGTCCTGCCATGCTGGCTCTCGCTTCTACACAGATATTGATCCTACTTTGTGATGGCCTCTACTGCCATGAGTGGTACAAGAAAAACTGTTATTTTACAATAGCATAATTTATTATGATGATCAGTTTCCAAATGGAAAAATATTCCTTCCTTTTTGTTAAGGATTAAAGTTATAAATGGGACATACGTACTTTGATCCACTCATGGATGATGTTCTAATAAATGAACATATTTCATGTTTCCTCCTTTTGCAGCCACTCTTTCCATATTTTTTTGCAATCTCATATTTGTTTCTAGTATGTCCAAAGTGATCCCAGACTGCTGATTTAAATTCTTTTTCAGGGGAAGTTTAATGACATCATTTTCCCTTCTCTTTGCCATTTGCTTCACTGCATTCATGTTGCTCCAAGCTTTCAAACTGTAGGGTAGTCAAGCAGGAACTAGGGTGAGAGTCTCTGTTCATTCATAATTATTAATGAAAATTAGGGATGATCACACTTTACCATGAAACTAGAACTAGTACTCTGCAAACTAATTCCTAATTTATACGGTAATTTCTTTGTGCTAGTGCCCATTCGGTTTGTTTACACAGTTATGAACACTTACTCCCGAACATGATACATTGTTTACATTTTAAATTTGAATTCAATACTAAATTCAAAGCCAACGTATTAGGTACATATAAAACTAAACCTAAGGCAATGGTATATAACAGTCCGGCAGTAAATCATGCCATCACAAAGGTTATAATATTCAGATTTTCTTTTTGACAGGCAGCTTAAATTGCTGGACTGGACAAACGCCTTGTTTCAAATTAGAGACTATTATGTAATGCAATTGTTATGTGGTATAGTGGATTTAGTGTACAATATTGTTTATGTTAAAACATTATAATATCATATGTTAAAATGTCAAATGTGTCAAAGTAAGTATTGCCATGTGTGATGGTTTATGTTGATCCTAATAAACTAAAAGGGAATAATGGCATGTTTCATTAATTAGCACATCCTTCTGTACGGGTCAATAGGACATGTCCTCCAAGTGATGGCTTCCAATGGAAACAACCCTTCAGAGGCTTGAAATGTGGTATAACATTCAAATCTGGTTTCATCCTCAACATTTGGAGTATGTTGACATTATCTATGATGTACTGTATGTGTCGAAATGATCACTGTAAACTTAACAGCGACCTCTCACAAAGTGGCAAAGCTGCTACCTGAATATTATCCATATCTAAACTTGACAAGAGGGAATGAGTATGTTTGTGATGTAAATGCTAAGTGTGCAGGGGCTGTAATATGAATTGGCTGCAACTGGATACATGTGGCTAGGGGGCAAATGGATCTAATGGTAGTCTTAATGCTGGCCTTGAATAATGAGGCCTTTGTCTAATAAAACTGGAAAGCCTCCAAATACCTATAGGGACCTCAGCTAGTTAGAGCAATAACAGTCTATCAAAAGAGAAAGCAAAGTGATTACTTAGAGGGTAATAAATACAAGGTCCATGCTGAGGAGGGACTCCGAGCGTAGAGTTAGAGATGAAGAAAAGAAAGACAGCAATAGGGACAAGGAGAGATGGGGGGAAAAGAGAAGTAAAGCAGCTTAGAGGATAAAAAAAAAGACTTAACAACTCTTATTTTGTAAAGGAAAAGCTATACATCTGCCGTCAAAATCAGTGGGGAAATGTGAATGTACAGTATCTCCTGGTACTGAATCATTCAGCTTCAGGTCCAATTCATCCTTGTAAATCTGTCAGAAACTTCAACATCATTATTATTTAAATCACGTGATAGCAAATAAAAGGTTTTAAAAAATAATAAATTAAGTTTGAACATGGACATAATAAGGAATTAAAATTGTGCTTTACACTACAGATTATGGTTTGCAAAATTGTTGAAACATGCAACAAAAAAAAAAAGCCCACCAAATGAATAAAAGCAACCAAAGCCATTGTGTGGGGTAACCAACCCTTTTTTTTTTTTAGCAACTAAAGGCAAACATTACACTGGAACACATACAGTAGTTCTTAGGAAATATTGTCCCTTATTCAAAATGAAACATTTCAAGTGTGATTTTCAAGATTGTATTGAATTGTGAGGAACAGTTTGAAAACCAATCAGCTATACTTTAATTGCTTGATCAGACAAAGCAAATGGGTAACGCTGTTTTTAGCTCTCACACGAATTTGCACACACACAGAAACATGCACACACACACAGAAAGACACACAAAAAGCTCTTTGCTGTCTATCCCATTCCCAGTATGTCTTAAATGGTGGAGGAGTGTTAACCTGCAGGAGCAGTTGTAAGGCCAGAGAAGTGGGCACAATAACCCCACCATCAATTATAGCACTGAGAGGGGAACATGAGAGTCCAGTCAGAGAATTACAGAGATCTGGGCTAGATAGTTGGATCGACAGCCTCCAGGCAGAGCCAGAGGCTGGAAATAGGGATGACAGAGAGGACAGAAGAGAAAGCGACGGCTGGTCACTGCCCTAACTCAGTGACGGGATGAGGATAATAAAGAGTCAGTCACACAGAGTGAGTGGTGGCCTCAAAGGGGGGGGGGGGTGCAGAGGATGGCAGAAGTGAGAGATGGACTTCATCAAGACTATTGCCTGATGGTCCAGGTTCAGAGAGTTGCTCCATTTCTGCCCCTCTGTCTTCAGGGCAGGGGACCTGTGTGTGTGTGTGTGTGTGTTCTTGTACTTGTTGCAGAGTGAGGACCAAAAATCGTATAAACCCTTCAGAGTGAGGACATTTTGACAAAATGAGGACATTTCACAATTTTCACGCGTTAAAAGGACTTTTTCAGGGTTAAGACTTGGTGTTAGGGTTAGAATTGGGTTTAGGTTAGGGTTAGGGTTAGGCATCTAGTTGTGATGGTTAGGGTAAGGGGCTAGGGAATGTATTATGTCTATGAGGGTCCTCACTTTGATAGAAGTGCAAACATGTGTGTGTGTGTTTGCTGGTTCAATCTTCAATGACAGGTGAGCGATTGATTGCCCCTCACTACAGTGACCAATGCCTTTCAATTCTGAGCCCTGATCTATTTCAGCTAATGTATTAGTGGAGGAGCATCACTGTTCACTCTCTGCTCACTGGGCGGGACTGACCTCAACACTGCCTCACCAGGCTTTACTGGACTGCACTGGGCTTCTCTGTCCAGGGATTGAACCCTGCACCTGTATGCTGCTCAAACAAAGTTTCCAACTGACATAATGAGGACACATTTAATTAACAGGCCCTAATAATACTGTCAGTAGAACTTTATTTCCCCTTTTTTCACACATAATCCAATCTTGCAGTACTGCAGTAGTTAATTATGTTGTTTAGCTGAATGATTGCAGTCATGGGTAAAGAAAGAGACGGTGCTGATTCATGTTTTGGAACAGAAGACGAACACATGATTAAAAAAAAAAGTTCTATGTGTTGATATAATGTTTATGCAGTGTGCAAATACATTTTAGGGTTTTTAGAGTTTTTTATTGCTTTTTGTCAATTGTGAAATCACCTGACTTCCTCATTTGCTCTCCTCATACTGAAATTAAAGTGTTGTTTAGCTGAATGGCATGTGAATAAAGACTTGTCACATTAGGTTTCACATGACAACAAAGTGTAAGTCAACAATAAAACTGAGCTGTGGGTCATAACAAACTGCTTACACAAAATCCACTCATTTACTCCATCTCCCATTAACTTCTATCATGAACCATACAATGGATTAACCCAAACCATCAGTGCAGTCTTTATCCTTTTTCAGCTCATACTAACATGATGTTATTTAAAAAACAATATTATGAAGAATAATAACAAACTATTTTACTCTTGCATTACACCACCACCCTGTTTAGTGCAGTATTAAATGACCATGATCACACCTTTCCATTCTGGGCACAGTTTTCACAAGGTGTCCACATGGAACAGAAATGAGACATCCATAGCAAGTTCACAAGGATGATTCACAGCTCTATAACATTACAATTATGCTGTTGCACCTGTCAGTGTTGGCTGATGCTGTTAATGATGATTTGCAAGTGTCTGAAATTAAAATTTACTATACACTATACTATAGTTACAGAGGTAACAATGAATGTTCAAGTGACTTTATGGCTCTCTGGAAAATATTATGTTTTCATCTGTAAAATTTTACTGCTGTGATAGATCTTAAAATAAGAAAAATAATCACACAATCTGGCTCGTGTTCCTTTGTCTTCATTTTAAATGCAAAATTGTTTTGAGAGCCAATTAAGAGCAAAACACACATACACACAGGTTTGTGCAGGTATTCTTCTTAGAACATTGCATTTACTTCAATTCATTTCAACAGCCAAACAGCCAAAACCTTAACCAATCTGATCTTAATCTGGAGACCAGAGTTGGTCTCCATGAGGACTACTGGTTCAAAAGCAGGATTTATGCTAGAAAAGGTCCAACAGAGGTAACAAATATATGTACATACACACACAGGTCATAAAAGATGATCAACGTATGGTTGTTATAAGTAGAAGGAGAGAGGACAGAGAGGAGCAGGGAGACAGATTCTCTTTCTTGGTCCGTCCCTCTGTGCCCATAAATTGTCCCGTGTGTAACATTTTAGAAGGTTTATTGGCAGAAATTGAATCTATCTATATGTTTATACAAGTGAAAAACTGCTTTAAAATAATTTTTATAGCGTCAGAAAAATTCTCTACTTATACATATACAGTATGTATAATATACAGTATTGCTTGACGGAGGCCATCATCTTGCTTTGCCTTGCTTTGATAGCAGCCCGAGTAGACAAACCAGTCAGAGTGTGTATTTTGCATTTTGAAGCAGAAGAAAGTACCTTTCTGGTTTATGAAGGCCACCATACTTCCCTGATGTACTTGGCAAACAGAGATTTGAGCAGAGGAGTATTCTTTTTATTACAATCTGCAGTCTCCCCATTAGATGTCACTAATTCCTGAACAGCTGACCTTTGAAAAGAGATTTCCTCTACAAACTGTTTTCACTCTTAACTCCTCTGGGCTGCTGCTTGCCACAGCACAAGACAGTCAAGCTACACTCATCCTCTCCTACTCTCTCTCTCTCTCTCTTTTCCACCATGGCTAACATTCCCCTCAATACATTGCATGTCTGAGTCTACTATCAACATGTGGCACATGTCCTTGACAAATCAAGAGGATCCTTCACCATAGGATTTGGGCAGCAATGTCAACCATGTGCCCCCTTTTTCCTCCCTCATCCTGCCTCCCCCCTTTCACTCTCACTCTCTTAATATTGAGTTGCCAGGGAAAGAGGGGGCCAGAGGAATCTAATAACTGTGACCGTGGGGCTTTTTGGCATTGTTCCTTGGGCTGTGCAGACACACATAGTGCTGTCTGCTGGCTCTAATGAAAGGTTAAATGAATAGGACAAAGTGACAGGAGGTACAATAAAGAGACAAGGAGGAGAGAATGTGTGTGCAAGCATGTGTCCATGTCTGGGTGTGCGTGTCTCGAGGCCAGCCTCTTGAAACTCAGGGAACAACAAGGACGGCCTCTCCACGGCATCACAATATTCAAAGCAGATTGGTCCGCAACACGTTGTGTGTGTGTGTGTGTGTGTGTGCGTGTGCATGTCAGCCTGTGTGTCTGACTCTCTCACCAGGACACAGATGCTGAAGAGGAATTCCAGCATGGGGTCCTTTGATAAATGTTAAGGTCACTGGCAGAGGAGAGGGGTGGAGGCTGGATGGGGAGGGGAGGGCAGGAGTGCGGGTGCAGAGGGGAAAGAGGCAGAGGGAGTGACGAGGGGGGACGCATGTCTCGTCTTGTGCCTCTCCCTGCCTGTGCCTTAGTGGAATGCAGTCACATGAAAGAGGCCCTCTCTCTCTCTCTCTCTCTCTCTCTCTGAGACTCGTCTCTTGTGTCTCAAAAGGGCCACTGTCCCCCTCCTGACATACTACCTGTCAGCAGATTTTGCTTCAGCCCCCCCAAAAAAAACACACACCACCACAAGCGCAAGCAAAGGCACACAGACACAATCCCATGTACGTGGGCACACAGACACATACAGATGTGCTCTTGACACACCATTTATGAGCTTTAAGTCCCCCTCAAACAGGAAAGTGAACTAAGAAGCAAAAAAAAAAAAAAAGAACCCCAAATCCTGTGCTTAGACTGCTTAATTACTGTGATTATCATTGTAAAAAGCACCTCTGTCACCAAAAATCACAGGGTAGGACTTCAAACGTGTCATCCAGGTTCGTGGTGATGTGGTGCATGGCACAGAGCTGTTCAATGGAGACCAAATGATTCATTTTAAAAAGGTGATTGAGATGCTGATGGGTATTTAAAAATTACAGATGAGTTCAATATTTGCAATAAAACTGAAAGTTTCAATTAAACTACATCAATTCAGTGCCTTGAGGTTCAAAACCATTGCGAACAATATACATTTAAATGCTCAATATCTTGAGTGGATGGTGGCAGGTGTGCAGTGGCCAAGGTTGGCAACATCTATTTAATTTGAATGATTAAATGTCTGACCTCCGTGTGCTCAAATTCCCAATATGATCTTAACAACAGGACACAAAACCATAAATGTGTTAGGGACAGTGCTTTGATAAAGGACTGGTTAGGTTTATTTTCTGAGTAGGAAATAAGTATGTGTCTGTAATTATCATTATAAAAGGCAGAGATTCTCATTTAAGTTTCACACATTTGTCAACATTTAAAAGATTAAAAATACAAAGCATCACAAAACTAGCAACTGTTTACTTTCCCTGCTTAGACTATATGATTTTAGCTTAGTTTCCCCTCAATTTTCCCCTCAAATATAGGTCAAGTCAACTAAAACTTCAAACAGCAACATAAGATGTATGTGCAAGCAATTTATTCTGCCCCACAGTTCTGTTTCATTGTTTGGTGACGTACAAAAGTCATGTAAGAAATGCAGAGTCACCCAATTTGCAGCAAATGGCCCGAAAGGTTCCAGTGTCAAAGCGCTCTGTTGTCGTAACTGTGATGCAAGCAAACAAGGTGACGTTGTTATAGAGACACAAAGTCTGCTTCAAGATGTAAGGATGAATCAACAGAAAACAAACAATAGTGGGAGCAGAATTGGAAATGAACATACATTTTACATGTGATTTACCAGGCAGCAAATACAGGGCGATACATGTAGTATTGCATCAGGAAACCTTAACCACAGGCAGTCAATGTTGCTTTAGACGCAGTCAAAAATCGAGGGAGGCTTTTTGTTATTGGCTGAAACCGGTACAAGCAAAATTTATAGCACACTGCATTGCTACAATAAATGGACGAGCCACCATGAACATTTTTCTCAATAAGCAGTCACTAAGCTTATATTAAATGGTATAGAATTACAGTAAGTGATACTATACCAATAAAGATCTGCAGTCAAAAAGGCCCAACGAGGCAAATGCCTGAAATGAAGTGTGGAGATCGCTCTCTGAACAGTACAGTACATAAACTGATTTAAAATGACAGCATTCTGGTTTAAGTAGCCAATGAATTATTTTGAAGATAACTCAGGTAAAAGTAACATTGTCAGCAAGTTAATTCCAAAGAAGTTGTCACTCAAGGCAATAATTCCTAAGTCAACATGTTACACCTCCATTTTCAGGAATATTTCATGAGCCACCACTTATCTTGTCATATCAGATTTCTTCCACCAGCTTTTTTTGGGAGAAAGAGAAAGGACAGCTTTAGGGCAAATTATTCTCTTTTAATCAAATCACCCTGTATAGCCTGAGGAGATCTATCCATGTCTTTTGAGTCACTGGGGCCATTAATGCACCCAAACACACATACAGGAGAGAGAGAGAGAGAGAGAGAGAGAGAGAGAGAGAGAGAGAGAGAGAGAGAGAGAGAGAGAGAGAGAGAGAGAGTGTCAGACAAACATCCACTGTGCAATAGAAACAGCAGCAGTTTGGTGTCTTTTTACCTGAAAGCAAGAAATGAGACTCAACAGGAAAATAAAAAATACAAAAAGAAAGTCAGGAACAAAGTGGTGTCTGGAGTTTCCATCACAAGTGAAATCCCAGATTTTCTCACTCACTGTTCATGGAACAAAATCGAACAACTTTATTCTGGAGTGCTGTCAGTGCAGGAGGGAGCTATAAAATATAAATTATACCACATAACCCTATATGTCCCAACTGAGCCATTTGGTTAAAACTATACTCCTGTTTGTTACATAGGCTCAGCGTCTCTGGTATTTCTGTAGCGTCAACATGAATTATATTCTTGCCCTGCTGAAAAACATATGGATTACAAGTGAAATGTAATTTCCCTACCGATCGGGCTGTTGCCACCCAGTGACACTGAAGTGTTTATTTTATGCAGTTGCCAGTAATTACTGTAGATCTGGGCAGAATCAATTAAGGCCACCCCAGATTACAGCTGAAAATGTAGAAATCATGGCCATGACTAGGAAGACAGAAAAAATGTGGCAGGGTTTGCAGTACTAAAAGCTGAGTTGTGCAAAATGTGTCCAATCATTTCTCATTTTAAACAAATACAGAGTGAGGGAGTGTGTGCCTTCTGCACACACTGGGTGTGTTCGTGTTCTGAGACCAAAGTTTTCCTGATTCCTTCCTAAAGGAATATGATGATGTTTGGATTAGCATGTGAAATGAAGCCTGTCAGACAGAAAGGACACACACACAATTTTTTTTTTTAACACAAGTAAGTACAAGCATCAGCTTACAGTTTAAACACCGCTTGTACTACGCCTGATTTTAATCTGATCAACTTTAAATGTTTGATCGACCTTTTAGCAAGGAGAGACATTAATGTTTGTAGATATCAATCTGTGTGACCATAAAAGGCAAAACACACCTTGAATTCTCAAGTCAAAACAATTGTTAATCCTTGTCCTCTTCTTCTTTTGACCAAATTTCAAAATGTACATAGTTCCTTACGTTGTGTGGTGAGACACAAAAAGTTACAGTGTGTCCCTCATATGTATATTGTTTTAAATCGTACATCTCACACGGTGCTCTTTATTAAATTAGTTGATGTAACTGGATTTCACTGTGTCTCTGTTTATTCGCTGAATCCCATAGCTTATGTTTCAGTGTCTTTTCAAAGATTTTCATCTCAGGTCCCTGCTGGGTACAGTATATGAACCCACTCCCCTTTTCAAAATATGACATTTTCTGTCACTGCCAAGACACACTATCAATCACTCGGGAGATTAGCAGGGCCGTATCATACAGCAATGACCCACCTTTAGATAAACAAACACTGCAAGAACGTTGCTTTGATGTTTTGGAGGTGTCACAGGAATGTTCCTGGAGGTGGCAGACGGAGAAAAAAACTGCTCAGTAAGCATTCCTGAAAAATGGTAGCAAATGTGAAAGTATTTACCTTGATCTAATGTAAATTGTGTTTATTTGTTTTTCCTCTTCCTGTTCCACACTTAGTGAACCTCTGAGGTTAAGCTCTTTAATTCAGAGAGCAGTCTCATTATGGCTAAAATTGCACAGAAAATGGGGAGGAACGAGGAGGTCAAGAAGTGATTAGTCCCCTGAATTAAACACGGGGGTAAAAATGAGCAAATACAAACTGAGAACACACCGGAAAATATATAAAGCTATATGAATAATACACGGATGCATTATGCACACAGCGCCCATTCTTTTCAAATAAACACAAAGTGGAGGAGAATGTAAAAAGACCGGGGGAAAAAAAAAGAGAGGATGGATTAGAGGGTGAAGAGAGGGAAAGGGTTCTGTATGTGAGCAGTAATCAGAGGAAACCAGCAGGGGGGACAGGGAGGGTTGGTGGGGTCAGAGCAGAGCACCACTAAGCAGCCTTTCTCTTCATTAGCAGCATCTCTAAGGGGGTCGTCATCGGCCTACCTGTCCAGCAGATTATTGAACCGACTAACCAGTGGCTCCCACCCTGTGTGCACACACTCTCACGCACTCTCTCCTCTCTGATTCCTACGGACCCAGAGGAATCACGACCTAGCTGCAGCCTCACTGACAACTTGAACTTTTTCTTTAACCTCACGTAGCAGTGCTATAGAGCATCGGTGCAGGAGGAGGACATTGCCTCGACATTTTCTCTATTATTTCATGTCAACATGTGTTCTCCAATCTTGCTATGTTTTTTTTTTTTAATAAATATCTATCATATGTGTTAGTTTTACACAGCAGACCACCATAAATGTTCCTCCATCAGTAACTCTGAGAATGTAATAAGTGTATAATTATGTGACACACGAGGGAGAGAGACAGAAACACAGAAACTATACAGAGGAATACCAGCGTTTTAACTTGTGTGATAAAGGAAACGCCGATCCCTTGCTGCTCTGAAACAGAAAGAGCAACATGGAGATAAAAGTAATGAAATGACACTCCAGGAATGTAAATTGGAATTCTTTACCATAGCAGCACCAGCTCAGGCTCATGAAACATCCCAACCACACACTCAGTCCAAGCCAAAATACTAGACATTCATCTATAAACATCCCACTGATGAAAGTGTGAAAGTACATTTGAGGCACTTTTAGTTTGAGCCATTTATCTCAATCTCTCTGAGTTTTCTTTGTTTCTACCTGTCTCTGTCCCCTAAAGCATTCAATGCCTACACTGAACGGATATGAAATGGCTCTGTGTAGTATTTCGGCTTGTGTTTCACGGTCAGATGTTGGCCACTCACTCACTGGGCTTCCTTTAAGAGGTGAACTACAACACAGAGACATAAAAAAACAAGGCAAAAACTATGTGTGACACTGCAAGGCAAGTCTATTTTGAAAAGGAAAAAAGCAGACACTGTCGGTAACAGTGTTGCTCAGCTCCAATAAATAGATTTCTTTATGAAAATAACTATTAAATTATCAAAATCGTGGTTTGCACTGGCATCCAGCACAGGTAAACATGTTTTAACATCAAACTGAAATTTGAACATTTCAAGAAACCATTAAAAGGTTGGAGAACCACAGGAATAACATGCAGGATGAGGAGGCGGTATTTTCATCGCAGAGATTTTAGGCCTGAAAAACCACTTTGGAAACTGTAAGTTGCAAAATGATAGTCTACTGAAACTGATTTTTCACGTATTTAAGAAAATGCATATGATGCAATTTTATCAGCCGTGTGTCTGTTTGCTACTCAAAGACACTGAACTGATAGTTGCTCTGAATTACGTTGACTATTCACTGACTTTGTAATTATAAAAGTCCAAACCTGAGGCAGCTTAAGACATAAATATTGTGTAAACATATGGCAAAACAAATATAATAAAAAAGAAAATCTTTGCACTCCATATGAATTTAAGGAGTTGTGTCTCAGACCTCATGTTAAAGTTTGTTATTTCTACAGTGGAGACCAGAGAGGTGGGTGACAGTTTAATGGCCTGGCAAAACAAAACTATAAAATAATATTAAGTTAGGTCATATTTTGTTCACTCTCACAGGTCTTATTTTAAATTTCAGCTTCAGAAATGATACAGTTGTCACTAATCAGAAAAATATGGAAGAGAAAGTCAAGAAGAAAATCAAAACAAATAGAAGTAATACTTTTCCTTGAAAAGAAGTCATGTAGATAAAGGATGTTGCGCAGATTCGTCATTTGCATGAAAATAAGTAGAGGAAATAAATGATTCCATACTTTCATCTGTGCTAATGAGTCTAGGTGACAAAATGTTAAGAAGTCACAGTTGACAGAGTTAATTCTACTGGTCTGTTTTAACATGGGAAAGCAGAAATGTCATATTTACCATTGCTGCATGTTGTAACTCACAGACCTCGTTGTTCCAGGTACTTTTCAAACTTGGCTTCCTCAAAAAAGTCTGATTTCGCCCTCAAGTGGGGAACTTTCTCCTCTTCAGTGCCGCGTATACGCGGTGTGAGGTGGTTCGCGATAGGTGCTCTTTTCACAAACCTATCACCGCCGTTTTTGACACTTTAGGTTGTAATGCGGGGAAAAGAGTCACTACTTTTTTTCATCCGGAGAATCACTGTGTCCGGGCTGCTGAGCTGAGAAACACGCGCCTCAAGGCGTTTGGAAACGCGTCGCTCTCCCGGAGAAGAACGCACAACTACGACTCTCTGTCCCCGCTTCTTTCCTCAAAATGAAGACGAGTGAGACAGCGGGGATTGCTGACAGTCAGAACCTGGGCTGTGACTGTTTGTCCTACCTCGAGGATAAACTCAAAAACGCCTTCCTTCGCTCCCACGAAGATTTCCTTCTGCAGAGTCAGCGCGCACAGTGCGCCGAGAAGAGCTGCGGACGGTCCGGGCTGGAGAGAGGCTGGCTGCTGTGTTAGTGATAAAGTTGGGCGAATTTACACGAGTGTTTTCACACACTGTGTGTATATGTGTGTGTGTGTGTAGGTGTGTGACCGTAGCCCAAGTGACTGTCGGTCTAGAGACTTCACTTTTCCCGAAAACTGACTTACGATGTTATGTTTGGATGAAAAGTCGCATCTATGTGCGACGCAATTGTGCCAAAAGTCTCTGAACCACGAGATAAGAAATCGGCACCGACGCGCGTCTGTGTATCTGTCCTGTGATCATATCCCCTTTTATTCTTTTTATTGTGTTTTAACGAAAACCCACATGATTGTAATAACCGGCCATTTTTGTACGTACATACACACTGCAGTTCTTTTTCCATTCTGCCAACTTTCACTTTTTTCCTTTTACACTGCTCCCGCTAGTACGTGACGCGCACGCCACTGCGCACGCGCGCGCAGAACACGTGTTTTCGAGATGGTTAATGTGATAGAGACAGTTCAGGGTTTCTCTGTCACTGATCTTCTTAGTCGTGTCCCTCAAAACTGTATAGTGCACTCTTTAAAGTGTCACTGTGCACTTGTTTGTATAAGGATTTTGCTGAGCATTTGACGGAGACATCTCAAGAGTGAAGGGATGAAGGAGCCTGGGTTGTGTCTGTGTTTGATTGAGTGTGTGTTTGCTTGTGGAAACAGTGGAGCAGAGAGAGGCAGAGCCTGCAGGGGTGAGAGAAGCAGCAGAGTCATTTCTATCAAGTCAAGCGTCTGGAAGCCCCACTTGCATGTTTGGTCAAGGGGTAAATAATAGATCAGGGATTAGGCTTGTGTAGAATTCATTCCAGGGTAACAAGCTTCTGAGGTCCCAGGATATGCATATTCATTCCTTGGCCTAGGCCATGGGAGAGTCTGGACCATATGCCTGTTTGTCAGAGCGCTTAGATTGCTAATTAAATGAGATATTACATACTTATGTGAGCAACAAAACAAAAAGCCTTAAAAAGATTTTGTGTCTCCTACCAATACTCGATTCTGCTTAGATTGGAAGTGTCAGAAAGTGTTTTATAGTTACATAAAGCTAGAGATGAATAACATGACATGCACTGCATATGAAAGGATAACGTTTTTTTTCTTTGCTGTTAACATATTGCCAAGCTGTATGAAAAATCTAAGGAGACCTACAGATACTGGATGTAATTTAGCACATTTTGGAATGTGGGTGTGTGGAAAACCACCCTGTAACTTCTCTTTTTAGTTCACAATCACTGAAACAGTTTAATTTTCACGTTGATGGATGGGCTGCATGTCACCAAACCCACTTATGTCAATCATACATCCAAATTATTATTTGGAACTTGAAGTTTTTCCTTCTAAATGTGTATGTATAAATGTATATGGGAAAATAAATTAGTGGTACTGTATATCAATATGATCTTATTAGATATAGGGTTGCAGGAGTGGCCTATATAGTCAACCGTATAACATTTAGACCCATGGTACTCAAACTGTGGTATGTTTGTTTAAAAAGTTTGGGTACACTTTCTCATTGAATTCAATGAGAAAGTGTACCCAAACTTTTGACCGGTAGTGTACTTGGAGGAGAATCAGAAATACTGTTCTACTGTATGTACCAGGGTATGTGATCAGTGTGGAGGTGAGGAATTTTATACCAGAGGGCATAGAAAACAAAACAAATTATATGTAAAATATATGTGAGGAAGAAGAGGATAATGAGAGAGCAAATGATCATATTGGGAATAAATCTGCCTCCTGTTAAAAGTTTGTAGCTGAATTTGCTTGGCCTATTTACATAATAGTATTTTAACGTTGGCAATAACAATGTTACTTCGAGAGCTCAGTGTTTTCTCAGGTGGTACTTGGTATAAATGTTTCAGAACCACTGATTTAGATAATTTGACAGATGCTTTTATGGATTATGACACTACAAACCTTGATTATATATGGTGTAAGTTTTAATTTTAACAAGGCTCTCAACTGAAAATAAATAAATGGACCAAGTCAACTAATGTTTTAGCTGAACTGATATCTACTGATATACTGTATCTAACAGGATGCATTGCTATTGATCCTTCATGGAGAAAATTCAAATTGACACAACAGAAAGTGTAGCAGCAAACTAGAATAGGTGATAAATAAGAACTGAAATAACAGCAGAAATTAAATGTTGGACATGTAAGATTAAAATACAGTAGAAATAAGAAAATAACAATATACTACATCATACAATATAAGCACCATACATTTGACACTGATATTATTGTGCTTGTACTACAGCAGAAATTTAAAGAAGAGAGTTGCAGTTAAAGTATTTTTTGCAGTTAAAGTATTTTTTAGTAGGCCTTCACAGGAAGTCCAGTTGTCAGTGCACTTTCAGTTGCATCAAAAGGTTTCACACAGGTGCCATGTGACATTTTTTTAATGTTGTGGTTGATGTGATTTTGGTCGAGCCACGACAATATAGAGAGTAAGAACCTGAAAAATAAATTTAAACTCAAATTATGGTTCATAATGAGTGGTTTTAGAAACAGGACAGAGATATTCACCAATGAGCCACTGAAGCCAGTTACTTGTTCTCACGTTTGAGCTGACCAATGTATACAGACAGTTTGATTGCATGGTCCACATCTTTTAGTCAAAATGTGCCACTGTCAACATGAGGGTTCTGTAAGAAGTTGTTGATGTTTCCTGTAGTGAAGACGATTTTAAGAACAATAACTGGCCATAAGGGCAAAGGGAGGAGAATGCTGCATGACATGTGGCCAGTGGCAGGTTTCATAACTAGAGCATTAGAAGCACTACTGCCATATGTAACTTGGATATCACTGAGCTAGTAGTAGTTTCTTTTCAACAGCAGTCACAATTCTTTAAAATGCAAATTCTTACTAGACATGTTTGTTTATATTGTGTTTATTAAATTAAACGTGCCAAATGAAAAAATGTATTAAAATCATTAATATCACTTTCTAAAAGTCTTGTATCAGGTGGTCTGTATATTCTGTTAAGAAGACACAGACATACATTGTACAGTGCAAGAAACCAAAGGTAGCCTGATTGGGAAAAACAGTATGTGTTTATTTGTCCCTGTGACGGGATCCCACTGTTCACTAATTACCCAGCGGGACTGCTGATAATGAGCTATTGAACCTGCTACTGAAGTGCTTTGCCCCCTGGGACGGCCATCAGCTGCTGCACTACACTTGTGGATCCATCACATCCACAGAGGGGCTCCTGTTCATTAAGTTCCAGTCTCTGCTGAACCATATAGAGGTCCACAAAGGTCATTCTGGCCATTCCCAAAAACCCAGAAGACTTTTTAAAGGACTGGCTCATACTGTAAGTTCTCCACCAATCAGGAGATAATTAACAGCTCCAAGGATGTTTCTTTATTACTGCTACCAGTAGCTACCAGTTTCTAGTGCCAGATAAGTGGCCCGCATTTGGTAGCTTCATGTAGTTTCCCTATGCAACAAATGTCATGTCAAGGTTATATTAAAGGCCTCATCAACTTTACATTAAACACTTTTTATTCTTGTTTTGGATTGGAATTTGAATGATGAAACACATAAAAGGTTGATGAATGTTTGATTGCGCATCAGTCAAGTAAAATTGAATAGTTCATTTTTTTTTCAGTTCAATTTTATTTGCACCAAATCACAACATACATTATCTCAAGGCAATGTACATAGTAAGGCCAAAACCTTTACATTATCACAGAGAGTAGAGAAACCCAATAGTTCATACAATGAGAAAGCACAAGGCTTGTAAAGATACAGTAACAGTTCTGTGCCTAAATCCCCTCATTATATCACAGGGAAGCACTAAAAGTTGTTTTCTGACTGGACGACATTTACTCAAGATGGTCGATGTCCCGTGTCTTCAGTCTCCTCTCTCATACTCAAGGGAAATATGAACTTAAATCACCCTTACCACCTTAATTTACCCATTCAAAAAGCAAAGGACAAGCTTTCTTGAAAGAGCCCAAGGGAAATAGACCAATTTGTTGTTCCCACACATCTTTATGGGCCGATGCCACACAAGCTGGGTTATCCATGAGTGAATGTGGCCCTGATGTTTGTGGCACCATGGATCCGCACAAATACACATACACATTTGCTCTGCTGCCTCCAGAAGGTGGGTCTTGTGTGGATCAATTCCTCCTTTATGAGGGCCCTTGTCTGTTGAGGATAGGACCAGAAGGTCATCAGATGGGAGTCAAACACCATCTCATCATTGCTGGGGTTAGGACATGAACAAGAGGGATTGCGTATACACACAGCATGTGAGGGAGGGGGGTGATGCACATGACACAGAGTGGAGACTGTACATTTTGTGGTGGATGAGGGTTTTGTGCTTGAATTGTTTGATATAGACGCACAGATATTGTATGAAAGCTGAAGAGTGGGAAGAGAAGTGGTAATCAATGGTTTCTCTGTCCTGGGGTTTTGTAAGACAGTCCAAGGTCTCACAGGATTCAGCATGAGCCATCCTCATGCTTGAGGTCAAGAGAGGCTGATACTTCTCCCACAGACTCTGCTGGGAGATGTAACATCCCTCCTCGGGCCATCACTTGAATAGAAATGTGTACAAAGCAGCTGTAAAATATCAGCAACTGAACAAGAACTTAGTGAGCCATTCCCAAGCTTTATGGGCAATTTCAATTTTAAAAGCCCCCCAACTGTGACAAAAGCTAATTATTATCTAATCTGATTTAATAAGAAAACATTATACACTGAACAAATAGAGCCATCAGCGACACTACAAAGTGACTGTGTTCAAAGACTTACTGCAACTCTTACATGTTGGAGCCTGTTTTATTTCCATACAGGGGGAGTGATGTTTTACTAAACACTGTGAAGGTTTGACATCCCAGCTGGCATTTGTACAATCAATGTTCCTTTAAAGCTGGGGACTTGTGCTTTAGTGCGCTTTAGTATCTGTTGTCATCTCCCACCATTTTCAGGTTCTTTCCTCCCTCAGCATCAAAGCTGGGCCACATTAATGCAGACAATATCCCTACTTACCTGAGGCGGCAGGCGGAGAATGTGCTTTCACAATTCTCCATGGAGTGTCATGTTTTTCCCCTCTTCCTTCCTCTGTCAGCATTGGCACACCAGGGCTTGTCATTTAATTCTTGAATTTTTCATGCAGGCACATTTGCATGATCACAATTCTGTGTCACATGAACTTCCCCAAGACTCCGCTGAGGCAGAACAGGAGTGAGACAAGCATGCTTATGGGATTGTCAATGCAAGAGCTGTCTTGTTTCAAGGGGTGGCACCTCACATTTTAATAGTTGGGCAATTAGACACAAGAGGCCCACAAAGACAACTTCAAACAATATTCAGTTTACATTTACTGCAATATGTCTGAGCCTGGTATATTCTGTGACATACGGTAAAGATTTAATGTTTAGATCCTGTAGTTTTTTTGCTTAGTTGTGCAGGAGACATGATCTCTGAAGCACAGCAAAAGTAGAAGGATCTGTTACATTTAGTTGTACACTCTATTCCACATGCAAAACCAATGTTATATTTCAATGATATTTATTATGACAAAAATATTGCCTCAAATGAGTAAGATCTTGACCATCTGTCTTTGTAGTCTACATATGATAAAAGACTTTAATAATCCTTTTTTTTATTCCACAGATCTAAATTTAGAAATAAATATGAATCTTGCAGGGTACATTTTTTCTTTTCAGTCACAAAAGATAATAATTATGATTAGGAGTGTTTAACTGAAGATACATCCGTGATTCATGCATCTATACTGGAAATTTTAATTGCTAATGTTACCTTAAAAAGCCCCCTTAATGGCAACTGACTATAATTATAGTCAATTCAGTGTATTATGGCAATGTTTTTAAAGGAGGCCTGTGTTTGTTATTCTCTACATAGTAAACACACTCACTCACTCACTCACTCACTCACTCACTCACTCACTCACTCACTCACTCACTCACTCACTCATTTTCTACTGCTTTATCCTCCACATGAGGGTTGCAGCTGACATAGGGCGAGACAAGATGGGTTACACACTGGACAGGTTTTGGACTGTGGGGGGAGCCACTGGAGAACCCAGTGAAAACCTACACACACGGAGAGAACATGCAAACTTCCAACCGGGTCGTAAACCTGGGACTTGACTCAGATCTTGATCAATCTGTTATTAGTGGCACGGACAACAAACAAGGAGAAGGAACAGGCAGACACTGTCAAAACATGGTGGAACACGTCTGTGTTTTTAACATGAGAGCAACTAAAACTGTCTGCCGCCAAATTACATGCATTTGATGATGAAAGTGGGAATATTTTGAAGATGATTTCCTTGAGTTAAAAGCCACTGTTAATATGACTTTCTACTCAGCTTGTTTTTTCCTTTTAAATTTTGGCCAAGGAAAAAGGTACAACTGAAGGGATCAGGAAGAGGGAGAGACGGGCTTTCTTTTTAGACAGCGAATGTCATTTTTGTGTTGGTTTGAACAGGAAAACAGGGACAGGCAGATGTTGTGCATTATACACCAGTTTACTGCCTCTAAAATTGTTCTGCAAATGAGGATCTTAATGAGTGGCGGTGTCTGTGGGTCAAGGAACAACCTAATTGTACTAAGTCAATTCCATGTTTTGTCTTTGTGTATGTGTGTGTGTGCGTGCCTGAGAGAGAGAGAGAGAGAGAGAGAGAGAGAGAGAGAGAGAGAGAGAGAGAGAGAGAGAGAGACATTGATTTCAAGAGAGAGTGAGCCAGTGAGCAGATGAACCAACATTTGTGTGACTGAAACAGAATGCCAGTCCTCATATTTCTTCATATAACTCTCTCACCCTGTGCTCCAAATCTGGCTGGACCCTTAAATACATTAGCAGCACAATATGGGGTTGTCTTGTCTCACCAAAAAAACAGATGTCAAATATGTATAATATATGTCTTTGTTCATTTTCTTTTGCTTCCATCCAGTTCTCAAAATTTCCACTGTGAGATCAAGAATCAAAACTGTGAGTGTGTATTTGATGTCTTTTACATCCGAATAGATAAATGCTACAAACAACGCTACAAACACATTAAAAGGCAAATATCTAAACAGGAGAGGGTATATGTTAAATTTATTGATGTGGCTGGTGAGGTGTGAAATAAAAATGGGAATTTACAAATAGGATTTTGAGTAACTAATTTTGTTTCAATGTTATCCCATTGAAATTTTGATATTTACTATAAATGTTGTCATTGACATTGTAATTTCACTGAACTGAAGTGCCCTACTGTGCATCACATTGCAGTTTAGCATCTAATTAGCAAAGGGTAAACAACAGACAACAAATCAATGTGTTAGCAGTTTGTAGAAAATGGAATCTATGTGTGATATACAAAATAAACAAAGCTATATGATAAGGTGAGTAACAGCAAACTCTCCATCCACATCCAAAGCATTGAATGATTAGTAATTCTTTCATATATATAATTCAGAAGCAACAGAACTGATCCATGGTGGTCTGGACTTGGGAGTCGTTGCTCAAGTTGCTCTTGATCTTAGTTTATAGTCAGCTAAAATGTGCTTCTGATGAAGGCCCAGTGGGAGTGGGCTGATTCAAGAAGTCACAACCACAGCAATTCAGGGGGATTGCCATCCAAAGGATACAGAACACGGCTGTGTGGATTTGTTAAATCTCAGTAAGCTATGCATATCAGGTCATATTGGTCTAGGGTTCCTGTTGTGAACAAAATATTTAGTGAATATTTTGAATGCCAAATTGTCCTGCTTCAAAACATAACAACAACAGACTATGGTTATGCTAGTTACTGTAAATGTATGATTAGGTCAGCTGCAAGCCAAGGCCAAAAAAATACGAATATTTTAAATTATATAATCCCACATGTGGAAATATAAAACAAATCACAACAATGTTCATCTTGTGAAGGGGAAAAAGTATTAAAAATTATAGCTGAAAAAAAGTAGAATCTTTATACACTGAAAATATTGAGTAAATTTGAAATCATTTACCCAGATACATTGAGTATTCAACAGCAAAGACATTATTATTAATACTTAAAATTACAGAGTGAACATACACTCACTGGTCATTTTATGAGGTACACAGGTGGCACCAGGTATGGTTTTCTACTGCCGTAGCCCATCTGTTTCAGGGTTTGATGTGTTGTGCATTCAGAGACGGTCCTTACGTACCATGGTTGTAACATGTCCTATCATTTACAGCCAGTCTGGCCTTCTCCTCTGACCTTTGGCATCAACAATGAATTTTCACTGGTCACTGGATATTTTCTCTTATTTGGTTAATTCTCTGTAAACACGAAAGATGTGCATTAAAATCTAGTTCAACAAGTGTGCCATATAAAATGGCATTTGAGTGTAATTACAATTTTGAGTAGATGTGACTGTTAAAGTTATACTTCCTCCTCCAAAACAAAAGTAACTGAATGTATTTGAACATAGACTTATCAACTATGATAAATGTAACTTAAATGAAATGCAAGCACATCATTTATATTATTTCACCATTTTCCAGCATAGAACACAACATTGAGAATATGATGAAATACACTACATACGACGCAAAACACTCAAAACACACTTTATGCTCTACACTCTACTGCTCATCCATGATCAAAACCAACGCACTGGATCACCATGCCGTAGATGAGCAGGAACTGTAGTGAAATGACGTGAAACGGGAAACAGCGGGCTGGTTTGAAAGGAGGAAAGCATTTGAGTCGTTCTTAGCAACGGAGTGAGTCAGTGGTTGGGTTTGTTGTGGCTTTGTGGGGCGAAAATAGTCAAATGAAAGCGTATTCGTGGATGGTTAAGTATGCTCGGTGAAACATGTCATGATGTCGTTTGGAACATGACGCGGAAAAGCTGACAAGGAACTGAAAGTATGAATGTTTGTTAGGTGGCTAGAGTTAGCAAAGTTAGCTCCAGTAGTGCTGTACGCTGCTAATACAGCTGCTACTACGTCCTCGGTTCTTAGTTAGCGAAAAAGAAAACAGGTAAGAACTTTATATTTTGTCAAAACAGTCATCCGGTCATTATATAACGTCAGGTTATACACACAAATTCTCTTTTTTTTCATAAATATAACTTATCCCATTTCGTATGTATTACAGTGTAACGAATGGATCTGTATGTTGTCATCTGCTCAATGTCTTTCCAACCTTGTATTATTACTGTTTGGAGAAGATGCATCCAACTGTCATCAGCTGGTATTTTTGCTTCATTTTCAGTCTCAACATGTCCTCCGAAGACAACAGCGACACTCGTGCCCTGGTTTTGGAGGAGCAAGTGAAGAGTTTATCAGATGAGTTACTGCAATGCCAGGTCTGTATGAATACATGCATGAGGAGATGCAATATATTAGGTACACCTGGATAAAACTAGCTAAAAATCGCAATGTAATAATGTTTGGTTTTGAAATTGTATTTGGGAGATGTTGATTATTAATTTCTGAGGATGTAGTTTGAGGAGCTGTTGAACTGTACAGCAGCATGTAAAGAGGTAATAGCTATACCTTTATGTAGCATTCAACCTAGTGATATAAATCTGTCAGACTAAATAATAAAATATTGTAACCGTACTGCAGTACAAAGCATCTGGTCTTCATGAAACTTTTTCTACAAAATCATGGCAAATAACAAAAGTGTCTGTACAAATGTGTTCAAGCTGTTCAAACCCCAAATAGGCTCTGATTATTCACATCTCAAAATGAAAAGCACAAAACCTTCATGATAAATGTGCAAATTGTAAACTGAAGACTGTGATGGACTGGCGACCTGCCTCCCGCCCCATGTCAGCTGGAGCTGGGCACCAGCACCCCCCCGCGACCCTCAGTGAATAAAGTGGTAGAAAATGAGTGAGTGAGTAAACTGAAGAAGTCTCTTGGATGAGAGGTTAAACATCCTCAACTCTGCTAATTTCATCTTGTCCAGTTGCCTGCAGCTAACTCCTGAAGGTGACTGCAACTTGGATGACTGAGAACTTCCACAGTCATACAAATGGCAAACTTGTAACAATGTTATTAATTAAAATAAAAAACGCTTTCTGAACAGTTGCTTTCCCTGAGACTAAGATTTGCATGAGACTATTTGCTTCCTTTCAAGGTTGTCAGATCTTGAGTTTAGATATGCAAGTGCCCCAATAGTATCTTTATTCTCAGTCTCTGACTGTGCTCTAGTACACTTATAAAGTTCACAGCTATTTGTTACTTTACTGTAAATGACACATGAAATCTTGCTTCTTATAATCTTTTAATGGGCCTGGTGAAGCAATGAATGAAACATTATTTATATGAGAGAAAATAAAAAAATACCCCCATCCCTTTCATAATTTTATCTCAATCAGACTATTACTATTAACCATTTGTTATCTTAATTACCCTTCTCATTTTTGATCAAAGGCCTGTAACCTAAGCTACATACATATTATGTCCTCTATTCCTACCTTCATTGTAAATATTTCTGGTGAGATCACAGTGCATTTTAGGGATTACGTCTCCCATCAGATTCAGAAAACAGTCTGTCATAACAGAAAATCTTTAGTGTGGCCCGACACACAACATTACAACTGCAATAATACAGCACAGACTCCTAGGGACACAGTGTGTGAATATATCCAAAAAATATGTATTGGATGTTTAAGCAATTTTAGAAATTAGGATAAAAGGCATGTTTCACTCCCACAAATTTATTGTGGGGGGGTGTAATTTCACGCACTGAGATATTTCAGTGCCTGAAATTATTTTACTAAATTGCATTGAATAGATTTATATATATATTTATTTATTTTTTCATTACTTTCTTACTCAAATTATTTAGATGTACTGACCCCCCTTAGTTTTATGTTTAGCTAATTTATTTTATTTGTATCAAAAACAAAACACATACAGGAAGTGCCAATGAAAAAGTGCAGCTATGAAACCTTTCATCTTCAAGTTAGTGACTGAGAGAGGGTTTTCTTGCATACTCACCACCAGGTGGTGCCTAATAACATGAGTGAAGTGAACCCAGCTGTTCCCATTTTGCATATCCACAATACCTTACAGGTAGGGAGACAGCTGTGGCATTCAACAGATGATGTGCTACATTTAAAATTTTATTAGAAAATAAATACAACCTAACACATCAAACAGTGCTTGTGGTGCTACTTGACTGTATGTGTCTGTTACATCTGGTATCCCGCTGTGTATTAAGCAAATTTTTTAAAGTTCATTTTCTAAAATTGCCCAGTTTCAGACCTAAATTACAGAATTTCTTTGAACTGTAAATGAAAGCCACTCATGCTACCAATCAAGTGTGTGTCTGTTTAATAAAAAAAAAAAAACAGTAGCTTTTTTTTTGTTCAAATTGGATATGAAAAAGTGATGGCTGTAATCCTAACACAAATAAAAAAACTAATATTATGCATTTTCATCAGGACTTTGAAAGAGGCCCGTTTCTGTTTTTTTCCTTGTAATAGCCTTATAAATTATAATGTATTACAATATTTCTGTGGATTTTGCTCTCAAAACTATGCTGCTAATCACATATTTCATGTATTTAATATTAAAAGGTTATATATTATTTTTATTTAAAATAGACTGGTGGACTGCAATGCAGACACAAAATGGAGATTGTAAAGATAGGCAGTTGTGTGCATCATTCTTTATTGTAAAAATATTATATTTTATCAGATGGAGGAAAAATAGCTAAATATGCAGCCAAAAAAATTGGCATAATATGCTGAGCATCGGCTGCACTGATTTATTAAGATTGGCATCAGGCATAGAGAAACCTGAATACGCTTTGTTTTTGGAATATTTTTAAATCACATATGACACTATATATTGCTGAAAATTGTTTTCAGATCCTAGAAAATTTGCATTATTTTTATCATTACAATTATTTTTTAAAAGCTCTTCCTCATAGTCGCATAAGTTTACTGACATGGTAATCATCATTGGTGGTCTAGAGCAGAAATCAGTGATTCTCTCTTTCTAATGGGGACCTTTAACTGTGCAATGTACCATTTAAGTTGTAACATTAGAATTCCATTGATGTCTTAACTCTCTGGCAAGATGTACTTCAGGACAGACATTAACTACAAAGGGTCTCATCTGTCGGCCAGCAAATGTTCCTACTAGACCATGCTAATTTTATTAATATGTGACTGGATTTCAGTGGTCCTTTTTGGTGTGGTTAGTCCATGGTGTTTCAATGTCTGGATTCAGAATGAATAATTCAGTGATCATCAAACACACATTCAATGCATCTTTAAGTACACATATTGCAGGGGAGAGCTCTTGATGAGGGTTTTGATTGAACACTTGTCTGTGCATCGGCTAATGACAGCCAAAGGCCAGGCAGAGGGAGACAACATATCTCAAAACAACTATGCTGTTTAATTTCATCGTTACCTGCATTGGCGGGTTGATATGGTGAGATCTCGTTCAGGCTTTTACCCTACTCCCACCATGTTCACACACACTTACATGCAGATGTACACAGTTCTTCCACTTTATATGTTCAGCTCATATGTTCAGCTCATGGTCTTATCAAGGTCTGTTTTGCCATTTTTAGTAAATAATTGATGAGACACTTTTGAAAAGGGGGTTAAAATTCATATACTAATTGGAGACCAGTAGATTCCAGTGGGAGGGATGACTTTTATCTTATGATGATGTGAACATAATTTATCAGATAATTTTATATTAAGTCGATTTGGTATAATTCTGTCTTTTAATGTCAGAAAATGTACTTTTTAGATGTCCCTCATTAAATGTAATGTAGCTTAAAAATGTTTGAAAAACCAGCAAGACAATTTGAATTGGAAATGTGTCAGGGCAGGCTGGGTTTTTCTACTTGAAGATGACTCTCTCTGTCATCAGCTTTGAGTTTCTTTGGGGCTAGTTACTTTGGAGTTGTAGTGGAAAACATAAAACATATCCGGCGAGCAATTGATTAATAAAGAAAATGCAAGCTGTACTGCTGTGTTTTGATTTGGATCCCAGCTCTCCCTAGTCATAAATAGTGCATAATGACAAGTGTCAATGTTTGCTCCCCTTGAGTCGAAGGTCACATCTCAGCCGTGGAGATTCCTGTTAAAGGGGCTCATGATTAGAGAGGGCAGTCCAGATCAAAAACTGTTTTGTACAAGATATTTAAATTATTGATCGACTAACCCTTCTGTCGTATGCTAATGTCACTGAGCATTCGTTTTCATTTTTTGTTTTTTACAAAAAGAGCATAGATGTGCTGTGGCTTTGCTTGTAGACATTGCTGCACTTTAGATATATTTAGCAAAAACTCAATTAAGAAGAATAGCTGTTGACTTGCTGAATCCTTATTTCCACAGGCAGATAAGGAGTTTGTGTGGTCCCTATGGAAACGCCTGCAAGTGGCTAATCCAGACTTGACCCAGGCTGTCAGTTTGGTGGTTGAGCGGTGAGTAGATTAATTTTTTTAAAGTGCTACCTGGGAAGCTCAACAGCTGAAAATTCCTTTATCTCACAAGTGAGGAGAAATATGTGTGAAAGTCATTCAAGGAGTTTTTAAGGCACCTTGGCCATTCTACTGGGGTTATGATGGAATCTTGTGCAGATGCTGATTTAAGCCTTCTTATCCCTAGTCTAGCAGTTCAGCCATGGAAACCCTTTTAATGAAAATACTCTTCTCTGCTGCTCCCCATCTTGGACAGTTGAAATACCCCTGCCAAATACTTGTCTTTATCGGATAAATTGTAAGATTGTATATGACCTCTTTCGCAGGGTGGCTAAACTGTATGAAAAAAGTTGCATGGGAACTTCCAGAAAAGACAAAAGGAGGTTCAAGCCTTTTTTCTGATGATGTCTACCTCATTAAATGAAGTGTATTTCTCCAGATTAGGTTAAACTGTTTGACATTAAAGTCTTCATGATCCAAGTATCTTAGAACCAGCTTGGTTGTTTTTTTCTACATGTTCTAAATGCAGTGAAATTCACTTCATTCAGCTAAGTTTTTACAAACTTGTTTAGCGATCCATTATAATCTCTATCACAGGTGTATATTATGTGCTTTTTTAGGTCGGTCTGTTGTTGCTCAACTCTTAATAAAGCTAAAACATAGTGCAGAAATGTCCAGAGAGTTCCTGAGCATCTTTGCTGCTTATTCCTTCTCCACACCCTCTTTAGCCCCTTAGGAAACCCATCAAAGTTTGTTTCTCTACTGTGACAAGGGAGGAACATGCATCCACAGAGTATATGTGTATTGTATCACCTGATGTGCAGGAAAATATTGACATGGTAATTGTGTCGACTCCAGTCAAGAGCTGGTACCCACTGGGAATCACCATTCACCCTCCCCTTTCCATTCTGTGTGGATCTTGTAGAGCGATTGGTTGGTTGCTCAGGACATGGTGAACACAGCCCAATACACAAGGAGATGTAGCTAGACCAGCATGCATTCCAACTTCCCCTGGGACACCAGATACTTATTTCAGTGTTTACCTGGGGAGAGGGCTGATCAGAAGAAGACACAGATATGAGAGGAGAGGCCCTGAGGATGAGGGGTGTAGAAGACAAAAGAATTGGTGAGCGTAGAGAATGGAGGGCCCCTTGTTGCCCACATTGGTTGAAACCAACAGGTCTCAAATGGATGATTTTGTCATACACTGACTTGAGACAAAAGTTCAGAGTTAGGCTGTGTTGCACTGTTGTAGAAATGATTTGTTTAGTCGAAAATCATTGAGCATTCCTTTTCATTGAAAAGGACACGTTTATCTAAAACTGTTGTCTACCTTTTAAATATAAACAAATGTGGTTTAGATTCAAATCATTGTCAAATGTGTTCACACAATGCTGCTTCAGCATATCAGCTCAGCATGACACTGTGTTTCTCAGTATAGGGTGTTTAGATCTCATTCCCAGCTGTACACAGAAGGCAACTGCGACATTATGCTAGCAAAGAAAGACAGTTCAAACTCAAAACACAAAGAAGTACCCACAAAACATTTCACTTTGACGTACTGCTCAAAAAATCCAGTTGTTCTGCTGTTTTATGGGATAAATGCTTTACAAAAGTAAATCTTAGGTGGAAATTGACAATCCACAAGACAAACACAAAAAGCTGTATTTACATGAAAAATGGGAAAGATTTATAAAAGTCACATTACGGGGTCAGTAAGGGCATACTGAAAAAAAATGAGCAATTTCTCTCAAAATACTGAATCCTAATTTTTTTGTTTCAGTTTGGATATGTCTCACGGTCTGCTGTGTATCCGCTTTGTTTTAAACAATTTGAATTGAAGAAAAAAAATTAATGAGATAGCAATTCTTCTTATTGGTTTGATGTCCTTTGTATTCCTCAGTTACTTAGGCTAAAGTCACTTGATTTTAGCTGAGTATGGCCACATGGTTATTTTTTGTTCTCTATGTCTAGTGAGAAGCACAAAGCTGAAATGAAGGACAGGAAAGTGCTGGAGATCCTCCAGATCAAAGACTACAAGATACAGGAGCTGGAACAGGTACAGTAGCATTTGGTCCAGAAGGGTGTAACTTTCTGTGTTAAACAACGTTAGATAAACGTAAACGTTAGATATTAGAATGGGAAAAATAAGATTCAGGTGACTTCAGGGGATTTTCACACACAACAATCTCTAAAGTTTACACAGAATGTTACCGCAAGCAAAAACAGTGAACATTAGTTCTGCAGACAGCAATGCCTTATTGATGAGAGAAGCCAGCACAGATTGGCTATGGTGGCTGAAGCTTAAAGAAAGACTGCAGATAACAACTTTTTTGGTGAGCAGAAAGGAATGTCAGAATGCTCAACACGTCAAACCTTCGGGTGGGCATCAACAGTAAAGACAGCATTGGGTGCCATTCTTGTCAGCCATGAACAGAAATGAGTCTGCAGTGAGGACAGGCTCACCAAACCAGCGAGTCAAAGCCTGGATAATGTAGCCTGATTTGATGAACCTTGATTTCTGTTGAAGTGTGCAGATTCTCTCAATTTCTAGCATTAACAGCATGAAAATTTGCTAAACTGAGAGTTAAAGAGTTAATATCTTGACCAAATTTGAATGGGGACATTTCTTCTTTGTCCTTTACCTTGCTTATATACAATTTCAAGAGCAACATTTTTATGTCAAACATTTGTTTTTTAATTTGCATGGTTTCCTTTTTTAGGTTTTTATTTCAGGCAAATTAGTCATAGTTTATTTTAAAAAACAAAAAAACAATGGTATTACAAACAGAATCTCCTTTTTTAATCTGTTTCTCTTTCTTACCTGGTTTCTTTTGCAATGCCCCTTGAGTAATATTTCTTTATGGTATGATAGCTAACGATAATGACATCACTAATGTCATTTACCTCAAATCATCTTCCTTTCACCAAAGCATCTGTCAGTCCCCTTCATTAACGTCTCTCATCCAGAATAGTGTTTGTTCCTAATGAGACTGGCTATAATGGAGCCATCAACTTCCCAGTTTCTTTTTTATGTTGCTCTGCTCAGCCATCCTAACACTGATCCAGTCAAAACAGCACTCATTGTAGAAGCTCACATGTGGGTAAATCAAACATTACTTCAATGCTAGTTTGAGGGTAGTAAAATTATACAATCCCACAGGTTTCAAGCAAGATATGATGAAACATCCCTTAAGTGCAGAGGCTCTTTACTGTATGTACTATAGCAGTGGTTCTCAAACCTTTTATATCAAGTACCACTTGAGAAATTATTGAGCTCTCAAACTAACACCATTATTACCAATATTAAAATACAGTGGTGTAAATAGGCCGAGCAAAGTCAGCTAGGGACTTTATACAGGAGGCAATTTTGTGCCAAATAAGATAATTTGGTCTCCTGTCATCCTCCTCTTCCTCACATATACTCCAGACACAGGTATAGTGGAATTAAGATGGAGTGAGAGATAAAGTGACACTAATTATTATTATTTTTTGCTATTTGTTTCATTTTCTTCAAACTCAAAATTCATCAGCTCCACTCCGATCACATACCCTGGTATATACATTAGAACAGTATTTCTGAATTTCCTCCAAGTACTACCAGAGGATGCTCAGTGGTAAACATACTACAGTTTGAGAACCACGGTACTATGGCATGAAATGGATGTTGTCCCTTGTTATAGTTACACCCTTAATGTACTGTAATGTGTTGCTTCAGTCAGTTCTGACTGGTGCATCAGTGTCCATGACCGCCCATGAAGCCATGAAGAAACTCTTTCTTATGGAAATTATGGAAAAAACAGACTATGATACTATAGATGCCATTTGGGAAATTCAGTTCCTTAAATATGCCAACTGGAATATAGATGAGACCAGTTAAAAATGTTAATATCAGACCATTTACCAGTGAATATCATTGTTCATGACCCCTTAATCAGTGTATGGTATAAGGAATTTGATGCAGTTGCTGAAGCGGCTGCATCATTTGAATAAAGGCAGGGTTAAGTCCATGTCAGTTGACCTGAAATATTTAAGGTTAGGTTGGGCTAATTGTTATTGTCTTTACTTTGTGCAACAAACATTGTTAGAAATAATATACTACTAATAAAATGGTGTATACATAAGACATTTATAAAAATACAAAAAAACACACCATACGAAAATGGGTGGTCTGACTAGCTACTCGCTTTCTCTCCATACATTTTGTATTGTGTTTAAACCAGTTTATCTGATTAATTTCAAATTTGCCATTATAGAAAATGATTTCATGTTCATTTAGTTTTTCTTTTTGATTGAAATAAATCCCATTCTCTTCTTTTTAAACTATTGGTAATACAACTAACAAGCTCTTTTTAAACTAATTAAACACCCTTAACTCTGTACAGTGTCCTCCAGCCCTCTGACAGTCATCATCTCATCCAAAGTCCTGAGCCATACATACATTAATAATGATTAATTGGCTTTTTCTTCTTTTATTTTGGAGATGTGATGGTCTGCTGAGTCCACAAAAGAGTTCACACTCCTCTTAATGTCTTAAGCTCTACAACATTGAAATTTTTTTTACCCTCTTCATTTTGTTTCTTTATATGCTTTTCCTCACTGCTCCTTTCCATTTTTGTAACATAATTAGCTTTCATTTTTGAACTGCATTGGGGATTTTGGATGCTAATCTTTATGTCCTAGACCCCTTGACTTGGCAGAAGCCCCCTTTTTTCTGCTCCTATCAATTGAGCACTACTGGATTTCAAATTGTTCTTGCCTACCTCATTATCAATGTTTGAATTTATTGTCTACACTCCAGTTTAAATCTCTATTAAAGCCCCTCTGTTCTTAGCACAACCAGCTAGGAGTAGTGGGGAATGCTAAATCCACTATCTGGATATATCTGAGTGATTTCCCTCAACATGGCAATTAATTGCATCCCAGAGCACACCAGCCAATGCCAAACCCCAGCTGATGCAGTGTTAGGAGGCCAGCCTCCTCCTCCTAAGGCCACGAAGACTGCCAAAAAAATGAAGTGAATATTTACCAGTATCAAAACTTGGTAGTAATTAAGATTATTGTACAATTTCTGCTGCCCTTTGGTTTTGTGAACCTTGACAGTCTTTGAAACATGTAGCTTTGGATGTTTTTGTTAACTGTAGAATTAAACTGGGTATCAGTTAGATTTTAATTGTCATTTGTGTTTAGTTGTTTTCTGGTTAGTAATTGATAGATAACTACTGTGATTTTCAATTAATAATGTTGTTTAACAATGAGTTTATTTTTAGAAGGCAAGGTTCTTGTGTTGCCTTCTATTAGCTTAATATCTTTTCAAACTGGTTACAAACCCGTGGCCACTTGTTTCTTTTTTGTTTCACCCTGTGTTTTTTTTCCCACTGTCTGCCACAGAAAGTGACAGGGCAGCAGAAAGAGATTAACAGCTTGGTGCAGAAGAGGACAACAGTAAATGAGGACAGTTCTCTAATGAAGAAAGAGCTGACAGCGCTGCGTGAGCAACTGGTCGATAAGGATTGTGAACTTAAGGTTTGTGGACTGAATTTTCAGTGGCAGCGTGGACCTGAGTCAAAAAATCTCTTTTGTGTGATAGTGAACACATGACAAGTCTCCTGTGACTAAAGTCCACAGCCGTTTGTATCATTTAGAGCAGCAGGAGGATTGCTCAGCCCTCCTAATCACAATCTGTGTGTTTGTTTCTTCCTCTCTTGCTTTTCAACTCTCTATCTCACCCTTTCTTGTTTTTAGAATTTTATTTCCTCTCTGACAACAGAGAATTCTTAACAGCTGGAAAGGGTGAGAGAGGGAGGGAGAGAAGGGAAAGCAGGTTGTTAACTTAGGTTAAGATAAATACTTAATGACTGGTTCAGTGGGGGAAAGTGAAAAGTGTGCATGTGATGGTGTGGCTTATCCCTAATTATGCTTAGATGGGACCCGGCTATGATTAATTGATAAAGGAATGGTCCTTACACAGTCTTGGTGAGGTCTCATGGCGTGAACTCATGGGGGACAGCATCAAAGGAGACCAGGGTTGAGTCTAATGGGTCTTGCAGCAAGCACTATTCTCATTAGAAGCCTGTCATTAAAGCTGACAGACTTGCCCCTGTACCTGCATGAGCCCAGTGCTTGCAGCATGACGCGGCCCACACCAGCCAACTTTTGGCCATGTGGGCCCAGTCATACAGTACAGGTGACCTTGGCCAATCAGTGGCCCATGCAGGGGGCTCCCGCAGCAAACTCGCTCTTCTGCTTCCATATTCATTTCAACCTCAACCCCATGGGTTGCCTTCTTTTTGCATCACTCTCTGTCTTTCTTTTTTATTTTCTCAGTTTGAATTGCTATGTTTTCTGTTTCTTTCCTTTCGTCACTGTTGTCTATTTGGCCCTCATGACCTCCAGCTCTTTTCTTTATACACATACCTCTCTTATCCAGGAAATGAAGATGGAATGTAGAAAGAAAGGAGAGGAGGAGCAGCAGGTGGTGCAGGCTCTAGAGAAGGAGAAAGAGGGATTAACTTCCCGCTGTTCTGCCCTACAAGCTGACCTGGAGGAGAAAGAAAGGCAGGTCAACAGCCAACGAGACCAGAGGGATGCTGCCCAGGCCAGAGTCAAGGTAGGAACATGGGTACGAGTCCATTTAGAAACACACCCACACACAAAGTTGTACAGGAATGGCCCTGTCCTTAATCTGGTGCACAATTTGAACTCTGTAATCCCTCACGCCCTTTCCGTCTTAACATGTGAATGCAAAAATGTGTCTGTAGAAAAAGCACATAATTTAAATATGTGGTGTCTATATTGAAAGGAAGGAAAAATAATGATTTAACATGGGGGGGAGGCGTGATGTTTTTCATTCACGTGGTGACCACAACTGTAGACTCAAAACTTCTAAACTTCATACTTTATTCCACTCATCGTTATTTATGAGCAACTTTCTCTCTATTGTAGAGGACATGAGAAATATAGTGATTAGACATTAACACTATGTTGAATTTGTTTACACACCATATCAAATCTCCATCTTATTGTAGTCCTTGTAGAGGTTTCATTCACACAATTTCCCTCCTGTTATTAAATCCTTACAATTCCCTTCTCACTTTCACTCAATACCAGAGTCTCGGGAGACTGGAGCTAAAGGAGGACTTCACATTCTGTCTGTCCTAATAGACTAATCATTATGAAACATATTGCTTCTCTAGTCAAATAGACTCAGACAGAAAGTGTTGTATAAGTCAGGACTGGAGAGTAATTGCACTTGGATGGGATGGAGCAACTAGTGCACTGTGTGCACATCCATCAAAGCTGGAGACACTCCACCTGTTCCTCATTTTAGTATCCTACACTGATTTGAAATATGGAGATGGAGAATATGGGTTGTGCAGTGGATTCATCATTTCTATTTGTTCGACATAGCAAAAATGTATCCAGGAATTTATCAATAAATCCGGCACATGAATATATATATATGTATATATATATATGTATATGTATATATATATTTAACTGCAGGATTATAGAATATAATGACCCTACAGCTGACGCAAATGATCTTATTAACATTCGCTTCAAAAAGCGAATGTTTGTTTCAAAAACAGCATAAATAAATGACCACCTAATTAATGTTGTAAGTTTTTATTTTAACTCCCTTGACAAACAATTGCTGTTTTATGTAGTGTTATGACAAATAGTGTACAATTTTTAATTATTAATCACTAATGACTTTTTATATAGTTAATTCTGGCATTGTAAAACCACTGTTTTTAATTAGAAGTAAGATATCTAGGCTTGGAGAACTTTGTGTATTTGATGCCTCACAATCTGCCATACATTCATGTTATTTTCTTACTTAAAAAAAAGCTGTCGCACACCTTGTCTACACCTGCTACACCATGAGAGCGAGCAGCACAAAAGCAGCAGCTCCAGTCTTGTGTCTATCTTAAAGAGGACATTCACTGGAAAATCAAATTTCTGATTTTGGTGTGTCCCCATGTCCTTCCCATATCTAAACATCACTAAAGTGTCACAATAAATGTCACAATAATTACTTTTTTCCACTTCTGAGAAAAAATGGCTTCTCTGTTTACCTGCGCTTGAGCAACCGTTTTTGAAAACTCTAGTTTAGTTATGTAACTAGCACATTTGCCACAGCGGTCGTGGGTGTGAACAGTCAACCTGAAGAAGAAGAAAAAGAAGCACCACAGAGCAGTCAGTCAGCTGATAGCTGGCCAATCACAAGCGAGTGGGAATGCACTTGGTAGCTGGCCAATCACAAGAGACTCAGTGTTCTGGGGGAGCGGGCATTAGCTCAGAAACAGAGCGCCTGTTCAAATGCTGTCAGAGATGAGCAATAAACTGGCTTAATCTGAAGAGACTATGAGGTTTTTGACCATAAATATTACATCAGACATCAGTAATCTTGATTTTTGGTTTAAAAAGACACTTCTATGTGACCTTTAAGATTGTATGTTTCAGGCACAGTGCTGCCCTGTTTGATGGTGCTCAGGGCCTGATGTGCATTTATGTAAAATGAAATTGTGGCACTTAAAGAGATGTCTTGTGTTACAAAATCAAAAAAATTTTGTTCCTCTTAATCTTTAGTATGTGACAACCAGAAATGGCTAAGGGTTTTGTGATATTAATTCACATTCTTTCTTATTCCTGTTTTTTTGTTATTAAACTCAACCAAACTGGTCTGCAGTGGACTGAGATTCAGCACAAACATATAAGGAGATTTCAGAAAAAAATTAGAATTATAAAAATGCCAAATAATTATAATAATGTGTGGAAGTGCATGCATGATGTTATCATAGGTGCTAGAGTACATGAAACTAAAATGTTTTAATTGGACCCTTTTCTGAATGTGTTTAAAATCTGAGGGTATGCTTTTTAACAGGAGCTTGAGGAGAAACTACATAATGCCTTGGAGGAGTTGTCTAGCTTGCAGAGCTACAGTGGCAGTCTGGCAGGCCAGCTTTCTACCAAAGAGAGGGAGGTGGCAGCAAAAGAGGGACAACTCGGTCAACTTCGGTGAGCCCCATCAAATGAAGTGCTGCCCTGTATATTCCAATGTCCTTAACAATCACATTTATAAAGTGATTTTTCTGCGGTAATCTCATTCTGTCTTTGGTTGAAAGATGTGTATGCATCACCTTGCATGGGTTACTGTGTGCAACAGCTAGTACATTTCTGCATGCCGTGAGGCTTGAGGGTGACACAGATTTCTTCCACTCTGGCTCCCATAAAGCCACTTGATAAGCCCTGCATAGTGGGTGTATTTTAAAAGAGGAAGAAAAGGGGAAACGGAAGGCTTTGACTAAGCTTTAGTCGATATGATAAAAACTGTGAGAACCGTAGGAGCCTTAGAGGTAATCTCAGCCGTTTTTAACTACTTTCCTGTTTTAACTCCAAAGGCACTCTGACATGTCAGTCACACTGGGTATAGAGATCATTCTTAAAGTTTTAGTGAGGTGATTAGTGATGTGCTGCTTTTCTATATTGGTAAATCCATGGAACCCAGATTTCAGAAAAATGTTGTAATGTTGTGGGATATGACAAATTGTGCTTGAGTAATATAAATAGATATACATTATTTTCAGTACAACTATACTAATCTGAAGATGACCGGGGTGAACAGCTCTCTAAAGTCAGTCAATTCCATATTCATTAGGTGCTAAGGACTTATTTTTGCCATGGTCTTTCCAAACAATTTAACCTTAGTTATGTCACTTCACGAAACATATTTTCATGTTTCATGTAATCTCACTGTGTCTTTGGAAAACTGCATGCATGCTTTGATTTTGTTTTTTTGGAGAGGTGTCCACTGTGGTGTCTTGGCTTGAGAACCAGCCATTTGTGTTTGGTTGACTTCTACACAGAGATGCTAACCAACTCCAGATATTCCTTTTACGCATTTAGTTTTTACCCAGGACGTTCAATCTTGCTGCGCATTCTGCACTGCATTATCTTAACTATCTAGGGAGAGGAGTCACAGACCTCAATTTTCCCCATTTACACGTAGTTTGTCATATTGTGACCTGATCTATTTGAAAATCTTAACCCTTTTGGTGACTTTGCGGTGTAACCCCCTTTTGGTTTTATGAATATCGACAATAATCTGTGGTTTGAGATGTTTTTGCAAAGCAGTACTCACACCAGCAGATCGAAATTTTTATAAACAAATGATGATAACAAATATTGATGGATTTCACTTTCTTATCTTGCCACTGGAATTTCAGTGTAGTTATGCAGAAAATAATGACTATATTGCTTCTTTGCACGTGCATTATGATTGTGTCATGTTTCTGTGTGTGTAGACATGAGCTTGCAGAAGTGCAGACTCTGTACAGGCAGAGCACAGAACATGCAGCAGAACAGAGTCATCTGATCAGGCAACTGGAAGGACTCAATCTAGACACACAGAGAGTCCTGAGGAACCAGGAAGAGGCACATACTGCTGACACCACCTCCTATCAAAGGGTACATACAATGTACACACACACAAAAGCCTAAAAATCATCATTATAAGAACCACCTTCTTGTAGTTTCACTCTGGCCTCACCTGCTAGGATGGCTAATGCCTTAGCTAACCTGACTCTTTCACTGTGCATTTCTTTCACTGTGCATTTGCTGTCTTTATATTTTACATTACCTTTTTTTCAATTTTCATTTTTTATTTTATTGTCATATGGGCAGGTTTGTCATCTTTATTCTTGATTTTTCTGTCTTATTTGTGTCTGCTGACAGCTGTACACAGAGTTGAGTCAGTGCTACCAGACACTCATATCTAGTGAAGCCAGTCTTCGACAGAGTTACCAGGAGCTCAGCAGCCAGTTGGCTCAGAAAGACAAACACATCATGGAACTCCAGGCCCAGGTACAACAGCAGCAGCAGCAACATCAGGAGCAACAGAAGCCAATGCAAACAAGTTATCTCTCAACCAACAGACAAACCAACTTTAAAGTAAGCACTCTTCTCATTGTAAAACATCCCCGCCACACCTCCACACTGATACCAGCTCAAGTTGTTGAACTTTGATATGCAGTTTTTCTTACATAACACACATTTGTATATTACAGTGCCTCAGTCAATCACCCATCTAGAGCTGGTATTTAATTGTACTAAGGTACAGAAACTACTACATTTAGGTGGATTTGTAGGCCCAGCAATAGCTGTAATGCCCCCCCATAGTCAGTGGTGGTGGTCTTTAACTAAAATCACTCTCTTGATATCACTCTAGTTCATCTTTGATCCATCCACCTCTCTACCAGCAGTGGCTTTCATGTCAGCTATCTAATCTTTTCTCATTCCCAGTTCTAGCCACACATGCACTTACTGACTTACTTAGTTTATCTGTCTTCTTCCTCTACTCCTACTCAAAAACCTGGAAGTCCTTTTAACACGCTCCATTCACATAGTAGTTGAGACAGATAAGAGTTGGAGAGAAGGGATTTAATTGGAGCCCAGTTATGTTCTTGAAGATGCTGTTTGAGGTACAGTGCTACATCTGTCAGTCAGAAAGGGGGGGGGGGGTTAGCTTCAGTTCACAACCCTTAACTGTCACCCTAAGGCAACACAGGGTGTGGTATAAATTTAATGGTACAGCCACAATTTAAGTGCCATTTAATAACTTCTAATAACATGGTGATGGGTGTTTCTTGGACCACACTATTTCAAAGACTCTGGTGAAAATATATTAACAGGTTTCTGTATCTTATGCGCAGTTCCACAGCCTCATTCCATCAGCTTTATAGAGCACTGTATTTTTCTTTTTTTCTTTTTTTTCTGCAGCATGACTTTCACACATACACAACATATACTGTGTTCTATTACCAATAAAATAACTGGAGTAGATGTTTTTTTTCCTTTTTCATCTCAGAGTGTAACTGATTAATTTTATTAGTTGATATTTTCTGGCAGTGCTGTCCCCAGACTGTGGAAGCTAAAAGTTATCAGCTCAAATGTTAAGTGAGTTACAATTGCCCTGTCTCACTTAACCCTGTTAATTTAACCAGCGGCGAAGTATAAATGGATCATTTAGTTAGTAATTAAATACAGTACTGCAGTGTTCCACCAGTAATTAATACTGTATTTAGAGATGTGTGTAGAGTGTGAGCATGCATGCCTGCATGTATGCATGCATGTGTGTGTGTTCTTGTATAGGTTTCTTTGTGAGGACCAAAAAACCTCTAAGTGAGTGAGGACATCTTTGGGAAAGTGAGGACATTTTGACTGTCTTCAAACATTTTTTTCTGTAACCCTTTCAAAGGGTTTTTTTGAGGGTTAAGACTTAGTTTTAGGGTTAGGCTTAGAATTGGGTTCAGGTTAGGGTTAAGTATTTAGTTATGATTTTTAAGGTTAGGCTAGGGAAGGCATTATGAGTGTTTTGACATTATGAGTTATATGAGTGTCCTGACTCTGAATGCTGTGCAGATGTGAGTGTGTGTGCATGTAAAAAAACAAGCGTGTACAGTATATGCAGTACCATGTGTATTTGTTTTAATGCACTCTTTTTTTCTCAGATGGGTCACATTAAAAAAAAAAATCAAACATTTTCAGGCTTGAGATGTAATTACAAAAATATGTGTTTATGTGGTAAGTATGTATAATAAGAATTAATATTAATCTTTGTTTACTGAACACATGTAGCTGCTCTCTGGCTGTTTTGTTGCTATAACTTTTAACTTTCTTTCACATCAAAGTGAACGGATCAAGTATCCCAAGGTATATCGCTCAGTCAGGAGAGCTTGCTGTTTCCCACTCTGTAATTTCACTGACAGGTTGTGTGTGTATATATGTGTGTTTGTGTGTGTCTGCACAGTGCGTGATTGACTAAAGGTGTGTTTTTCTGAGCGCATAATCGCAAATTCTGTAACAACTTCCTCTCAAACACCTGTTAATTTCTAATGCTCAGGTTGTTAAGGCAGATTTGATTTTAATTTTAAATGTTTGGATGGAAGTTACTATTGGTGGTGATCAAAGTGCTGATCGCTACGGGAGAACAGGGGAAAGACACAGTGCTCATTTGAATATGGACAAGAGCGACGGCTTTGAACACCCCTCCTGCAGTTTTTTTTGTGTGTGGGGTGGGGGTTTAGATAGCGGGTTGGGGGGGGGGGGGTAGAT
>JAFBJR010000175.1:10199312-10219000 GCA_016785285.1 Brachirus orientalis
GGGGGGGGGGGGTTAGATAGCAGAGGGTGGGTGAGAGGAATAACACCCATTGTGTGTATACTTCATGCTGTGCACTTAGATTGACTGTCGGTTCACTCCGGTCTCAAGCCAAGTTAATTCTTTACTGGAAGCCTCTTTACAAAGGATTTAACATACAGTATGTAACAATGATTGGTGTAACCAAAACTACTTCTTCCAATCTGTCTGTTAATATGAACAAAACATTGTTTTTGATACTCGTATTTTATGAACTACCCCCACAGGGGATACATTACATCAAGATGCAGCTTTTTTTTGCACCTACTGTATAGGTTTATTTAAATTATATTTTTTATGATTTTTATGGTTTTAATCTGTTGGTTTTTTTTTTTTTTTATTTGAGGGAAGAGCCTCATTAGTGGACAACAAGTCAACTAGGTTGAACATTTTATCATTTATGATTTGTTCCCTAACTGCTTTCTTGTATTTATTGTAGTCAAGTGTTTGTCTACTGACAGAGCTGTGCTGTGATTTAAGACCAACATTAAATCCATAGCTGACCTCAGGCTTTCTGGAACATTCACTGTTGTAAATGAGTGGTAAGTTGTTAATAGTGTGGGCAGTCATTCAAAGCCCCAGTTAGTCTGTCATCATCACTGGAAAGGGAAAATATGAATGTTCATTCACTCACTCCAATAAGAAATTTCTGAAAAAGAAGCCTTTGTCTTAATATTTTCTAAAAAAAGACATTTTAATGGGCTATAGGTTTTAGCAGACATTTGTAATGATGTAGATATAGAAGTCATTGCTGGCTAAATTTAGCTGCATCAGGTCCAGAGTCATATTGTTTTTTTGTTTGGTCTCACCATGAAGCTCTTATGGCTTGAGGGAGCACTGGAATGGAACTGTGCAATTCATTTTAAGTATAGTGAAGTATAATTTTTGTTCAACTCCACTGATTGCAACCATTAAGCAACCAAATGTAGAAATTTATTTTTTAACCAAGAACCAAACAAACTGAATAAAGTTCTCTTGTGAAATTAAAAAAATCAAACTCTAAAAATATATCACAACCTGCTGCTTGTATTTACATATGCCTCTTCCCGTCAGATACATCAACAAGCCTCCTTATGTGAATTATCATGCCGAGGTTATACATTCAAATAAATCTTCATAATCACTGCATTTTTTTTCTTTGGTTACAAAGCTATTTTTTGTTATCCACTCATTTTTACAAAAACTGAGTCTGTAACTAAATAGTTTTGTCAACACATGAAAAAAACAGAACACAACACGTGCATGAGTGTGTGTGTTTGGAGCTGGGCCATGTCCAGGGCCAGAAACATGCTAATGACATGGACTCCAATGGTGTGCTTTAACAGCTCAACTGCTCTCATTAGTTGAGAACCTCTGCGTAGCACAGCTCACCTCATTAATGAAGCACAGCCATGTGCCACTGCAGATCCACGCCCTCACTTGCTCAAGCACATATACCCTATCTGAACACACTGTGTGGGAAGTCTCAGGGCACTTTATACATACATACACACACACACAAAACAAAAACTTACAAATAAAAAAAAAAAACACACACACACACACTTTCTATGTCTGACTCACTTTACACTTTCCTATTTAATCCCTCTTCACTCCACTACCAGTCAACATGCATGCCTATACACACATCTTGAATATAAAGTGCAGTTTTCCTGTCGGGAAAGGGGGAGCACATCATAGTCTTCATTTCTCAGGTCTATGGATGAATCATTACAAAATGCAGTATCAATGTACCTGGATTGAATGTCTGAAAAACAAAAACGTTTAATGATATACAAAATATGTACATATATATATATATATATATACACAATACATTTCACATACAGTGAATGTATCACCATGCACAGATTTTAAAAATGTGGGCTCTTTATTTCTTCTACAGAGCAGAATACTTATTATATAGTTACACCAATTTGGTTTTGAAAAGACTGGTTGTGGCTAGGTTATAAATGCATCAGAACAAATGTGTTTTTAACAACTTTGTAGTATAAAAGATGTTAAAACAACAGTATCAGACTGATATCAGTATCGGTAGATTGTCAGTATGATGATATTGATATACTTTTTGGACAATAAAAAAAGTGGTATCATGCCATCCATTCAATCACTTTGACAAATCTTGTCACTCTAAAGATGTAAGTGTGATTGTGCATTTGTATTGCATCCAGCTCTCTTTCTTTCTCTCTGTGTGTGGGTGTGTGTGCATGTGTGCATGCGTTTGTTTCAGGAGCCCCTCCTGATTATAGCTGCTCCATAATTAACAGTGATCAGATTTGTTTTGTGGCATAAATGGTGCATGTGTAGAACATTAGGCCTGGCAAGTCTCATTTCACATTCAGCTCAAGGGCTCGGCAGCAGACGGGTCATGAGCTTTAGGGAACACAATCACAAGCCTCGCTCCATATGGTCCTGCCTGACGCATCCTCACCAACAAGGGCCACGAGTGCCAGACAAGTTCCCCCAAGAACCTAATCGTGTTCAGTAATTACCAAGAATGTTTTTTTTTTTTTCTCTTTTTTTCTCCTCCTTCCCTCCCTCACTCACTCTAGTCTTCCAATCACTTGCTCATTTTTTCACTGCACCTGCCTTTTCTCCTCTTTCAGTCTCTTGGACTATCTCTGCCTCTTGCATTCACTAAGCTCCTTTTAACATGTTTATGTTATATCTCCTAGCTCTTTTGTACATTGCTGTTACACAATTTTCTTTTTTCCTATTTATTACATTTTTTGCTGTATAAAATCATGATATGATGAGAGAGCTTGTACGAGGAAGAAGAACTCATACACTCATACACTCCCACATCACTTTATTTCTAAATTGTTTTATGTGGCTGATGCCGAAAAACCCAGCTCGTCCTCCTGACTGCCTGGAAATTATAAATAATTGTAACAGATGCGCCAATATGGCCGGCCTCCAATAAACGAGGCCCCAGATAATTTGACCAACCCTGTTTGACAGGCCAATTTAATAAAACATGAACAAAATCTTCCTCACTAATAATTTATCATCCCCTCTCCTCCCCTTTGGTTAAAGTTGATTACCCTGGCAGTTAACAAGGTCACACCCAGATGCCAGGTTTCTGATAATGCAATCAGGACTTGCTGGAAAAAAGGTGATGACATCCTGTGCGATTTTGTTTACTACCTGGCCTCTCAGCACAGAACACGTGTGAATGCCTCTGTTTGTCTGAAATGGAGTTGATAGCAGCTTGTGAAGCTATTTTTTGTATTTCACACCTTTAAATTGAGGATTTTTTTAAGTAAAGATGGCAGTAAATATACTCTAAGGTGCTGAAGTGAAGAGGTTTTTGAGAGCGTGTTAACATCAAGATAAAGAGGCCAGGCACCATCACAAAAACAAAAATCACAATCCACACCGCGCTCTCTGTTTCATCCTTGTCTCTTTCAGTTTGTTGTGATTCGTCCTTCCTGTGTGTTGATCTGTGTAGTTGGTGTAATACCCCAAATAATAGACACTGATAAAAAAATGGACCATACCAGGTTAACTGAGATGTCACTGCTCATACTGCCTTTTTACTATCAATTACAATAGAAAAAGCTACTTTGTTCTCCAAACTCACAATTTTGTTGTTAAAGATTGCTGAAAACAAAATAAAACGCCTCACTCTTACGTGTAGAATATAACCATAACTAGTATTTAAACTGTTGTTTTTTTACTACCAGTATTATTTAATATTTTGTTTGGTAAAATCTTTTCCACCAGGATTTTAACATAGAGTTAGTAAATTGCAGTTTGATGTAAACGCTTGTTTGTTGTTCTTTTTGTTTTACTTGTTTCATATATTTGTTCTTGTAGATCTGTGTTATCGTTGGGATGTCACATCAGTGCTTACTTGTCTTTACCTTTTCAAAAACATGATTCAGTTTCAAATCGGTTTTGTCATTCACACAAACACTCAAATAACACAAGTCATAGATTCAGTAGAGGCAGCTCACCCACAAATACAGACAGCATTGCACACTTCATTTGTTTTTCCCTTCTTACAGGTGGTGTCAGAGCTTACTGATGCTGCACTGCAGAAGTCCAGCCCTGACTCTGACCAGAGCTCCACTCAGAATGCAGCTCCCAGGCCAGAGGACAAAACTCTTCATAGCAGAGTCAGCGGCTCCATCAGAAGACAGCAGGTAGATCAGCACACATCTTGGCTAAGTATGCCAAAGACAGAATTTGGGGCTAACATTCTTGCGATTATCCATTATTACTTTGCTCAGATCAGATCAGAGCCACAAAGAGAGGATATGAGAGAAATCTTTTGTTGAGAATCATGTAATTCATCAGACACTGCCTTTGCCAACCTTTGTTCTGAACTCCACAACACATACACAGTCGCCCTCCTACTGCGAGTGGTTGGTTTCACGAGTGCTGTTGGTTTCACGTATGCCTTGAGCTCAAGTACTGGCTAATTTACTTTTTCAGAAGTACATTAAGAACAAAAAAGAAGCTTTTAATCTTTTCAGTATATCCCACTCATGAGATTGGCAAGTCATGTTACATATATGCTCTAGGATACATACATACACCCACACATTGTTTATACATTGTTAACACCAAGAAATATGCAATTTTTGTGTACTGGTGGCAGTACTTTTATATCTGAGTGGTTCATTTTTCCACACAGCACATTTTTATTAGACTGAACAGAAAAACATTAATTACAATCAAATTTGTAAGAATGAAAGCCAATCTGTAGGTTTGGTTTGTTTATTATTATTAGTGAAAAAAGTTGCATTTTGTATTTACTTGAAAAAATGAAATTTATCCTTGTTTTTCTAGATTAATGAGATAATTTTTCCAGATTTTTAGGGGCTGTCACTTTTGGTGGGATGCTCTCGTGAATGTGTGTATCATATGTATTCGAATACATACAGTATATCCACAGGTTCACATCCCGTTTTTCTAAACCTGAATGTTTTAAGCAGAATCTGCCCCGTGACTCCCAAGTGGATGGAGGGTGAAGTGGTAGACAATGGATAGATGGTTGTTTTTAGCAGCGGTTTTTACTGCTGGCACCTCAATATCCAAACATGATCATTTGATTCTTATTGCTTCATTACACACCATTTATATTACAATAGTAAATTGCAAGAGTAAAAGCCGTTGAGATGAGCCGTCAGTGCAGCAGGCTATTACCACTACCACTAAGAGATCTGTGATTATTGGCTGGTGACGTTCACAGTTGCATGTAGCTCACAGTTTGCTACATACTGTAAAAAAAAAGTGTTTCTTCATTTTGAGGGAAGAAGTTTAACAACTGTAATCATGATGTCAAAACATACATTTAAAGTTAAGTAACACAGACACTAGCCAAATGTTTAGTTACTTCAGTGGTTCACTCAAAATAGGATGATTAAGTAGAGTTCTTAAGTTTGCATGGTATTTGTGAGCTTGCCTTCTAAGGGGAATGCCATGTACATTAAATTCTTATGGACTTTTGAATGTTTGTGCCTTTTTTAGTAGATGTTTTTGTATGTGTGATACATTTGATTTAATTTTGCTTTGTGTTTACATGTGCATCATTGTGTTTTTGTTTAAGTACTGTATATCTTAGTCTATTTAAACTCTATGCATCTTGTCCTGTGTTTAAGTGCCTGTGAACATTTCACCTGGGAACCTGAACACGTTCAGCTTTAAGAGATCCTGACACAGACATGATGCGCTACTGCAATCATAAAGAAACTTATTGATGATAGTGACCTCTCTCTGGGAGATGGTGGGAGAGGGTAGAGTAGAGGTGAAAGCAGGAGGGAGGCAGTCGATGAAATGTCTCTTTGCTACACAGCCAGTGACACTGACCCCTCAGTAAATAAGAGCTTTACTATTGCTTGCTTACATACATACTCTGTTTAGATATCTGCCTCTCTCGTCATTTCTCTCTTACTACATGCCCTTTGCCCCTCCATCTGCATCCCACTATCATTTTTACTGAGTCATTATTGGGTGTGATGTGCAGGTCAGATCATTGCTGCCAACCAGCTGCCGAGCTGAGGTAGACAGTGAGCATGTCATTCTTTCCCGTGTGTTCTCTGCTTTTTATCTTTCATGCTTGTGGAGCATTAGCTACAGTGTCATAAGACGTAGCTTCCCACACAAACAAGGCATTCATGTGTCTTCTGGACCTGTAACAGACAGGCGTGCAACAGGACCAGAGCAAACATCTGCAGTAAATCTTATTCATTTGCCAGTGTCACCATGTTATCTTCCTCTGAACCCTGTCAGACAAAACACACCGTTCAGCTTCTGTATTCTGGTTCTTCTCACATAGAGGAAAAAAGTGCTTGTAGAAAATCCAACTCAGTCATGAATGTTTTCCATCTGAAAATCTTTATAGAATGTATCCCAAATAAGTTAATACTTCATAGTTTGTTATCTTTACTTTAATTTTTGGCCATTTCAGTTGATTTAGATTCTCCCATTCTGGCCTATGTGTTTTCCCCATGTACATACAAGCTAAGCCAATTGGCCTGCCACTCATCAGGAATATGCAGATCAATCTGTTAATTAGTTACACAGAGTCATTAAGGCTGAGTTAGAACACATGGTTGGCACACAGGCAGGCATGATAACAGAACTGGGCAAATCAGGTCACTGGAGTCAACTGTAGCCCGAGGGCATATCCCAAACACACTTATATACATAGCAACAGTTTTGTCACACACAAATGGTTGCACATATATAGATGTTGTAGTGAAAAAAATAGATATTATGTTTTTCCTAATATGTATAATTTTATTATTTTTTAAAATGTAACAAATTCCTGCCAGTGCTATTTAATATACAGTATCAGCATTTTTCAGCTGCCTCTCTGTACAAACGGTCACTGTTAGTGGTGGGGTCCACCTTTGTTTTGCAGGATTTTGCGGTCCCCTGCATGCGTTTCATAGCATCATCTTTTCAGTGCTATTTTGACAGAAATCATTTATATGCCCCTGCAGATGTGAACAACAACCACAGACATTAAGATTTTGAGTTGTCTTCTGTATTTCCATATGGACATCTCATAATTTTCATTGCATCTCAGCAACGCCTAGAGAGCTTAGACAAATTAGACTTCAATGTTCTGGATGAAGAAAATGTACTTGAATGATTGGTGGACCTCTCAAAACTCATTAAGTCTCTTTTAAATAAATCATTTATTCACTAAAATATGATAAAATACACAGATACTTTTTTTTAAAAAAAAAACAGGACATCTTAAAGTTTACACATACAAGTCTGGTGAGATGTGGAGGATGTAAAGTGTATGTCTGTGAAGATTCTCAGTCATCCAGGTCATGGTATCCAAAAGTGTAGTAAACAAAGGCAACTGGACTTAGTTGAATTTCTTGAAGATGTTTCGCCTCTCATCCAAGAGGCTTCTTCAGTTCAGTTTGACTGGTGGAGAGTCTGGGACTTGTTCTTGAACTTGAACTCTGTCATGTTCTTGGTCCATGGGGGTGTGGTTTGGACAAAAAGGGGTGTGAGACTGGGGGTCGATCGTCTATCTGCTATCTGAGGGGGTTGTCCGGACAACACCCTCAGACAGAAACAAGACAAAACACCCCACCACAAGAAAACCAACTGGTGTATGCTGTTCAGTGCAGCGAGAACTGCAACAATTTGTACATTGAGGAGACATAACAACCCCTCCACAAACGCATGGCACAACATAGATGACTGACCCACTCTGGACAAGACTCAGCAGTGTATTTGCACTTACACCAAAGAGGACATTCTTTCCAGGACAGCAATGTTCAGATTTTGGCCAGGGAGGACAGATGGTTTGAAAGAGGAGTAAAAGAAGCCATCTTTGCCAAACTGGAGAAACCAACCTTGAACAGGGGAGGTGGTCTAAGACACCAGCTATCAGCCACCTACAGTGCTATTCCGAACTCCCTCCCCAGGAGGTTTCACACACATTCACACCTAAAGTCAGATACAGTGAATGACTCGGGTGAAACCAAACCAGAAAATAGCTAATAACTAACCCCTTTGACGACTTAATGACTCATGCAATCGAGTAGTTAACAACTCACGCCCCTTTTTGTCCTAACCACACCCCCATGGACCAAGAACATGACAGAGTTTATAAGTCCCAGACTCTCCACCAGTCAAACTGAACTGAAGAAGCCTTTTGGATGAGAGGCGAAACGTCTTCAAGAAATTCAACTAAGTCCAGTTGCCTTTGTTTACTACACTTTTGGATGTAAAGTCTAATTTGGCAATTATTTGTCTTTTTGTGTCGAGTCTACAGTTTGTTTGACTGCACTGTAAACAAGTATGTTGCTCTTTGTTACATTTTTGACACAACAGTCCACTATTGTTACACATACACACACATATACAGTACACCTGAATCTGTATTATAGAAAAAAAGACTTCTACCATCAGTCTAAAGCTGCTGTCAAGTCAGCTGCAGCTGAGGTATTTGGTTATAACTTTAATGTACATAAAAAATTGTAATAGCTATCCAGTCACTTGATCACTTTCAAGGGAGAGGGCTAATTGATCTACCATCATATCATCAACTTCCCACCTCTCCCACCCCCTCTCCCCCCTCCTCCTCTTGCACTCCTCTTCCGATCCAGGCCAAGGACTGCTGTGTGTGTAGTCGTATTGCATATTTTAGCCTGCCATCTGGTCAGCCCTGCCTGGCACCACAGGGGGCTTCCTATCCTCTCATTTTCATATTCCACTAGCATATTGTTCCCATTGCTTTTCTAAAGTGTGGCCCCGGCACTTCTCCACTTCTTTATTTATTTCAACAGAAGAGGCTGGCTAGCAATATGTAAGCCCCCCCAATCGGCACCTCTTCCAGTTGTCCCATCAAGTGTAACCTGGAGGCCCCTAGTAGAGCAATTAGAGCGGCCTCCCTGCCCACCTCTTGTAATGAAGCCCAGCACATACTGGAATATATAGCCCCTTTAGTCTCCCCTAATGGGACATCATTATTGTCAAAGAAACAATGTAAATGGAAATGAACATACTCATTAGCTAGTCGCAGGGAGAAACCTTTGCCGCTCTCAGTTTGCAACTCCTGTTTCTAAGCACACACACAGACACACACATATATAGTAAAGCAGTGAGCCTTTTCCCATCAGCTTCTGCAGACTGCTGCTCTAGTTTGCTTTATTCCTCTGATAGCATGTTTGTTTGAATGTGCATATGTGTGTACTACAATAGACAATGTGCATGCTTTCCTTAAGGTTGAGGGGATAGAATGAACATGGTTATTTCCATTGTTGGCATCCGTTCAGTGTTTCTACAGATGTTGATTGTTGTGTGCACAAACTCTCACCCCGATGCTTCTCTGCTCACCTGTTCCAGGGTGCACCTGTTCAGCGGTCCAGGTCTCTGTCCCCAGCCAGCAGTCTGGAATTGAGAAGTAGGAGAAAAAGAGGAACAGAACAGAGGATTCAAGACCTCGAGGAACTGCTGAAACTGAAGGCAAGTACTGGCTAAAATATATTCATAAATGCATTATCCTCTCCTGTTCTCTTGTATACATGGAGAACTTATCCCTCACATTTGTTAAATGTTTGCCTTTTATTCTTACGCCCATAACACTTTCTTTGCCTTTTGTGTCTTAGTCTTCTTTCTCAGTTTTGCCAGTGGCTGTTGACGACCAGGGAATTTGTAATACTTAAAGCTATTGTTTGATGAATGGCTCCAGCTGATAATTTGGATCACTAGAAACTTTTTGTTGTGACCACTATCTCTCAAATGATTGCTGCTGCCATCAGCTGGGCAGTAGCAGCAGCAGCACTGTAACATGGCTTCCAACTGATTCAGTTGGTCTGGGGCTGCCATTGCCTCCTCTGTAACCTTCTGTTAATTGTGTTTGTCACACACAATTCACTTATCCTAAACCTTTACTGCAACTTTAGAATTGCATTTTGCTTTATAGGTACCCATGAAGACTACTGGTCCTAGCAAGGTTGGTGATAGTACCCAAAAAATATCCATAGATCATAGGTAACAAAAAGATGTGCCTGAATAGTAATATTTTTGTACGTACGCAAACAGTGCATAGACAGTGAAGCAGCAAGAGAGGAAGATCTCCATTGAAAATGGATGCAACCTTTTTTTTCACCTGAAAGGAATCACCTTTATTTGCCTTTTATTTTCACATGCTCTGTGACATCTCTATTAATTCAAATTCCAATAATTAATTTGACTATTCTCACTCACTCATTTTCTACCGCTTTATCCACTAGGGGTCGCGGGGGGGCTGGTGCCTATCTCCAGCTAGCATAGGGCGAGAGGCAGGGTACACCCTGGACAGGTCGCCAGTCCATCACAGGGCCACATAGAGACAGACAACCATTCACTCTCACATTCATACCTACGGGCAATTTAGAGTAATTTGACTATTGTTAAAAATTTTTTTCTTTTTTTCCTCCCTCATATTTACTGCTAACTTAATGTTTAATGTCTCCACAATAGACCTATTTTTTTCACCAAAGGATGTTTTTTCACTACTATTATATTTTTATTTGAATTTTCAACTTAAGTATGTTGCCCCTAATCCTTTCCATTTTTAGGCTGACCAGTGAGGGAGTGATTATACAAAGGTCATCTTCCTTTCAACACAGTCCTGGAAACACATAAGACATAATTTTCTTGTCAGATCTGAAGTGTCAGAATTACATCATTGGTCAGACACCTAGTCAGACTTTATGCTCAACATAGATTCAGACGGCACGCATGACTGTCTTAGTTAATGGTGCCATTTACGTGTCTGCCAGTTGAGAGGCATTTAGTAAAGGTATGCACAGGAGAACTGTAATTGCTAACTCACATCTGTAACCCCATTAATAAGGGTATTATTTGCTGGTTATGTCCTTTGTTTGAATCAAGCATTGAGCAATGTTCCCTTGACCAGCTGAATTTGAGACCTCACCTCCAGCCTTTAAAGTACAATATTTCATTGCATCTAGTTTGTTTTTCAGTAGATCCAATCAAATTCTTTCCAAAAGAATGCCTTTCAAATTGGGATATGCTCGCCTGTACCATTGACATGTTGACCTTAGCAGATAGCAGCAGCAGACGAACAAACATTGTCATAATAATGGCCTCTTTTTTCCCCTCTTCCACACACTTTCAAGTAAACAGTAGCTGTTGTAGTGTAATTATTTTTCAGCTTGAGAACTTCCACAGATGTGTATGCTGGCTGAGTATGGGGGGGGGGGTATATTGATCTGTGGGCAAGGGTCTGTGGCCTGATGACCAGAGTTGAGCTGCCCAGGGGAAGATCTATAAGGAGCCTGGGAAGCCATGATGTGGCTAATGCCTGCCACTTGCTCCATCCAGCCCCTCTATCAGTCAGCCTCAATTCTTCTGTGTCCTCCCCCATCTCCTAGCTCTGCCAGTTAACAGTACCCTGCCCTGGTCTGGACCCCTTTCATTAAAGCTTTCTTTTTGCAAGGTTGGGGGCTGCTTGAAGGGGCTGAGGATGTCTTGCAGATGTCCTCTGTGAATAATCTGCGCAAGGGAAAATCCATACTTGTCACATTGGCAGTGTGGATGTGTATCGTGTATGTGCACACCCATTGTGGGTCTGGTGCATGTTTGTGTGCTGTCTCTGTACTCTTTGTCCTTGTTAATAATAACAGGGCTGAGGGCTCGCATTTCCCTCTCTGCAGGGCAGCAGTGTCATATCAGCAGTAAACAAGCTCCTTCCCTTCAGAAAGCACTCGACAACTCTCCCTAGCCCTGGCCACTCAAGCAGAAACCTGTCCACCGCTCTTCTTTTCACTTTCCATTTTGCTTCTCTTTTTCACTTTCTCCTCTTTATAATTTCTGTGTTCTCTCTCTTTTTCTTTCCTCTGTTTACATCAGCTGCCTCCCTCTCTTCCTTTGCTCTCTTTCCACCTCTGTTTGTCCTGCCTTTTGAAAGTGTTTTCTCTATTGCCCTCACTGTTAAGGTCAGTGTGATGAGGAGGAGGGGTGCCTCTGACAAGAAAAATCTATATGTTGTCTTCTCTTACTCTTTCTTTAAAGCAAGAGCCCGATCTTGCTGTGTTTTAATAGCTGTCAACAACAGTGTCAGCAACAAACCCACCGCTACAACCCCTACCAGCACAACAAATACTGGTCATCAGGTGGTAGCTCCAGTGAGTTCCTGTGTGTGTGTGCACATGTGTGTGCATGCTTGGTGTTCTGTGACCCCATTGATTCATTTAAATGTCATCCTTTAGTGGTTTAGAGGAGAAGAGAGAAAATAATTTGAAGCTGCTGATTTTTGTCAGGCATAGGTGTTCCAGGTGTAGACCAGTTTAAATATGTAGACACTGTGTGGCTTTGCTCAGTTCTGTAGCCTCGCTGCTGTATCCAACCCCGTTTCTCAATTATGTTATGTTTCATTTGGCATGTGCAACTCTTGAGCAACAAATTTTGCCACTGTGCCTCACAGATGGAGGAGAGTGAAGAGCTGAGGAGGGCTCATGATAAACGCTGTGAGCGCCTGCGTCTGATTCAGACTAACTACAAGACTGTCAGAGACCAGCTTAAAGAGTTGGAAAAATCAAATGGCAGGTGAGTGCACAAACTCACACGTCGTGAAAATATTACAAAGACACAGTGTGGGGGACCTGTTGGTGTATACACAAAAGATCCTTAAAACCTGACCTTCTGCATACATAAAGCAACACTTCTTTGCAGCAAAAGAGAGTATGAGACATTTCAAAGTACGTACTGTAACTCACCTTGCCATGTGTTTTAAACAGTCTCACAATAGTCACAGGGCTTCATCATTAACCACATGTTGTCTGACAAGACCCGAATGCTGGATTTGGCAAAATGAGTGAAATTCCTCTGTCTTTGAAAAACTCAGTGGTTTTAAGCCCAGTCAATCTGGGCTGTTTTGTGCAAAGTGTGTGCACTTCTGCGTCGCTTTTCCCTTAGTGTTCATTAGGATGTGAGAACCAGATCCCCAGAAACCACAGGATTTTTACACAAACCGTAATATAAAGGTCTTCTTTCTTTTGTTGTCTTCAGTCTTTTCCCACTTATTCTGTCTGTTTACTCTCTGCAGCAGCATCTTTTAGTGCATTTCAAATTGTAGCTAAAGGTGCATATGTTTGGTGGCCATGCGGGAGAAAAGTGTTGACCCTGTCAGCTGTTTTCTCTCAGGGTTAATTAAAGAAAACAGCAGTGCAATATTAGCCTGTGTGAAAGTCGGGTGAGTGTGAGAGTGTGTTCAGCACTAGACTCGGCTCGGCTAGGCTCATGTCAGCTCAGTGTGGCTCAACAGCATGTGTCTGAGACAGTGGGAACAAAGACTACTACAGAGAGAGAAAGAGAGAAATCTAGTTGTGCCTCTGTAATACGTTTTAGCAGGTTATCAAAGAGATTTTAGCATTATTGTCACAGAAGGGAAAGTGTGGTTCTATTAATAGACAAAGCAGGTTGAAGTTATGCGCAAAGACCTAAGAGGATCTAGAGCAAGGGTTTGTCGTCTTACTGTATCTGTATTTCATGACTGATCTGACAATTGGCAGCTTTCGCCTTTTCACTAAGAGCCCTCCATGGCATCAGCCAGTCACTTGATGTTATGATCCTGGCATTCAAAGCCCCATCCTAACAGTTTAACCCACTGGGGTAATGCCAGTCTGAGTGAGAGACAATAGAAGATGAATTAAATACTCCCATTAGTGCCAGGAAATCAGGGCCCTAACAAGTCATTGGGGATAGGCATTGAGTCTCATTGCATTTTGAGCTTGTTAGGGCTTTTGACTGTTGCTCCCATGCTGTGTTGTTGCCTTTTTTGGAAGTATGTGGGGGGTTGTTTTGTACACATACACCTGATATACAAACAGACACTGTACCACATGTTTGTATTATATAGTATATACTATGTACTCTATAACTAACATTATTCTTCAATACCATCCAGATTTCATTTTCAATTATTCTCTCATCAGCAGAAAAACATATTGAACAGACAATTGGTTGTTGTATGTGTTGCCAGCTGCTGAGTGACGTCACCCACCTCTGTAATAACAAGCTCCACCCAAGATAGAAATACCAGCCAATCACAAAACAGACAAAGGTTCCATCAGCTAGTTAGCATGCAGGTAGTGCACAGTTGGTCAGTCCCAGTGAAACTATCCTGCCATTCACCATTACTGCCATATTTTCTCAAAATGGCATGAAGGAGAGGGGGAAAAATTCCAACTTCTTATTTATATTAGAAAAGGGAAAAAGTTTTTTAATCAGACTGGGGATGATGGGGTGAGCAAATAAAATTAAAGGTTATTAAAGCATCCGTACTCTGATCAAAGTTGCGCCCATAAACAGATTCCCCCTGATTCAGAGCAATTAGCTGTAGCGGCGTGGAAAAGTTCTTTCTATTTCCTCCTGCTTAATAATGGAAACTCGGATACCACAGGGAAGGAAGCACTGAGGCCTAAAGTAGATAGCTCTCTCATGGCTTCATGTTCAACAGCTTTTAGACCCACGGTAAACAAATTAAAATGTATAAAGCTTTACTGTGACTTAATAAAGCTGCATGCACCCTTCGTAAGAAATGCAGTTGATACACTGCATACCTAAAAATCACACAGAGAGAATTAATACAGAGCTGTGGGTAAATTATCAAGTACGATTAGAGCTTCAGGTAGTGTTAAGATTGTTCAGACTGAATTTACTCTTTCTTGCAGCAAATAAGTATCAAACTCTGTGATTACAGTGAGATTATCTGTTAAGTAGCCCTGCACTCTGGGAAACTAACCCAAGCCCACCAATAGCACATATACACAATCCCACATCCATATAATATGAAGAAGTTGAAGGACTCCAAATTGCTCACAGAGGAATTAGCAGTATTAAATGAAAACATTTGCCATTCCTCAGCAGCTTTCAAATCCCAGGCATAAGGGTTTAACTAGTATTAGTGTAGCATGGCGGCATCCACCATGGCAATAATGACTACAGGAAAAGGACCCCTTCACAACAGTGACCTACACAATCCATTTCTACACCTCTACCTCATTGACTGAGTTAAAATGAGAAACTGAAGCATTTGTCAGAATGTGTATGTGAGAGAGACAAAAATAGAGTTTTGCCATCTGTGGATTTCTCACTAAAAGCTGTTTTAGTTTGCAAATGAAAGGCTAATTGGAATTGAATGCATTGGTCATAGACTGATGAGTTGAGGAGTGTGTGGAGATGCAGTGTGGGGCTGTGTGTGTCTTGAAGGGATTATTGAATAGAGGGAGCAGCTACTAAGAACAAAATGTCATTATGTATTCATAAGTAAGGTGTAGACATTTGAATGAACTTGTTTGTGATCATGTTTTTTTACATTTGCATGCCACACAGGGAATGGTCCAATGCCCTGCCACACGGGCGGTGCCCTGGGCTTTAACAAACATGCATACCTGTGTACATGATTTGCCACTGAAATGTCAAAGTCAAGGCTCTTCATTTGAATACTGTTAAAGATGGCTGAATAACAGAAACAGAGTGAGACTAAGGGGCCTCGTTACCCCATGCAAGCTAGCCAGAGGGAGCAAGGTGATGTACAGTTCCAACCGTTTTCCCTGGTGAGCATGTTTGTTTTCCATGTGTGTGGCTATCTGTTAAATTTATGTGTGTGTCTCCAGGCCAGGTGGAAGGATGCAGCGTGCAGAGCCGTGGCAGCTCAGACAAGAGAACAGTGATGCAGTTTGGAACGAACTGACCTACTTGAAAAACCTCACCAAGAAACTCTCCACTGAAAAGTAAGTCACCTGCTGTCACAATTGCCAGGCCCACAAAGATAAAACCCACTCTGGACATTCGAGTATGCAAACACATTTGTAAAACGCTGTCTTACTTTCTCTCCTTCACATGTGTGTAAGTACAGTATACTCCTTCTCTCCCTCTGTCCCTTCTTGTTTGTGGGTGTTGAAATTTGAGTGTGCCCTTCCCAGCCTCACAGCATCGACTGAGCCTTCCACATCATTACCAGCCAGCAGGGGCCAGAGCAAGATCATTAGACTTCTCATTTGTAAAATTGGCTGCCCAAAAATTCACACATAAAAGTGGAGGAAGTAAAATCACATTATCAGAATCCTGGCTGTGTCTTTGTGAAATAATGGCTTTATTAATAGAACATTTATGCTAGAATATAGTGCCGATGCCAAAGTGTCGAGAAGATAATTTACGTCCTTGATCACTAAGATGTGAATGTAGTGTTTGTTTAAATTCCGTATGACCTGTCTGCATTGGGTGCCTATTTTTTGTTACCTAGTTTATTTCACTCTTTCTTGTTTGTTTTTCTGTCATCCTGTCTATGTCTGTTGGCTTGTTTCTGGGTGTTGTATAGCCATTGTCTTGTTTGATCTAGAGAAGCCCCTGTAACAGGACTGCGAACACTGACCCAGTATGATGCTACATAGAGCTTGGCCTAAAGCCACATTCTTCCTCTCCCCTGTCTCCACTAGCCTTCACCTCTCCTCACCTCTTCCCTCCTCTATCCTATACCTCTGTGCCATCCTCTTCTCTCACTTCTTGTCTTCCCAGTTGCCTCCCTCCGGCCCTCTGTGATGCTGCAGTAGGCTGAGGCCAGAATTCTGGTACTTGCCCTCACCCCCTCTACATCTAGCCCACCCCCCTGTCCTCCTAATCCCAGCTGAGCTCATTATGATACAGCCCGGCTGCCTCTCTCCAAGCCTGAGCTGTCCGAGCTAATTACAGGCTAGCAGCCCCAGTGTTGCCGATGCTGCCTGTTAAGGGATGTCCATCCGCCTGCCCGCATACCCGGCCACAACTACAGCTGAGTACTAGATAGTCGGAAAATGGGGTTGGGGTGTGGGGGACTAGCAGACTGTAGTGAGTATGCAGGGTCCTTGGAACTGACCTGTAAGGGAAACCGCAAGGGATAGTAAGTAGCTGGCCTTTTTTTCTAGCTGTGCAACTGGCATGTCCATTGAGGTTAGTGCTGATCCCCTTCATGTGCCCCTGAGCCCCACCTCATCTCCTCTATTCCCGCCCCTGGGCCCCTCTGTACCAGGGTGGCTGATGCTAAGTAAACGTGGATAGGATCTTTAAACTTGTGTGGTAGTTCCAGGCTAAACATCTGCACACATGCAGAACTCAAAGGATACAGCCCATCTCACTTTCTTATAGGGATGGGTAATATATCGTGTTTTTAAGATATATCAATATATTTTCATACAAGATATAGAATGAGACGATATTGTTATCAATATTGTTTATGTTGCGTTAAAATTATACTTTTAGAGCTGCCACCAGTTCTCCTCTCCCTGTTTCTCACTCAACCTCACTCTGCCCCTCCTCTTTCCCGCTTTCTTCCCGAGTCTGAGCAGTGAGCACAACTGTCCTTCCCCATTGATCACTCGTCCTGCATGTAGTGACCACATGGTGACAGACGGGGTTAAGCTGCCGGTGAGGGGCTGCTAGATTATTTGGAGAAGGCTGTTGAGGAAGCTCAAGTTGGAGATAGGGTCTCACTCACAGAAGTGAGCAGAAAATGCACTTGTCTCACTTAATGTCAGTATTTATATTAAAACTCATCCTTTAACCATAACCTTTAACACCATAAGCTCTGTGGAAGGATCAAAACAATGCATTTAGTGTGTGATTCGCTATTCTGAGTTAATTTTGACTCTGCATTCAGTATATAGTGTTCTCTAGTGTTAAAATATAATATTTTCTATGAAAACAAGCTGAATCTTTGTAGCTGAATCGGTGCCTCACAGTAAAATCCTTGGTTGTGTTGAGAGTCCTTTAGCACGCTGTGACATTATTTACTTAATTAATTTTACAGCGGTTTATATTTTGTTATACAGTACAGGACACTAACACTTTATTTTATTTACTTGGACATTTTTATTGAAAAGAGTTTATTTCTGCACAATTGTTTTGGGACATGTTGATGCTGTGCAACTATCTGCAATAAAATTGTCTTTTGTGACATTTGGCAAATGTGACTTTAAATTAGAACTGTCTTTTTGTTATTACTTAACTCATAAAAAATTTGAGATATACATCTTATATTGCCATTCAGCTATTGAGTTATACCTTTTTGTCCATATCACCCAGCCCTACTTTCTTCCACCTGTTGTGAGACTGAGTAGGAGTGAAAAAACTGAGTTAAGGATGAAACTAGCTAAAACAAAATGCTTTACCTTCCTGCAATGCAAATTTCTGTGGAGATGTAATGGAGAGAGCTAAAGTGGGTATATGATAGTATAACAGCAACAAGAGCATAACGGCCAGGAAACTCTTGGGGCAAGCAGTTACAGCTTGTTGTTCGGTCGACCGTTTTATAATGATTGTGCTTGTGAAGGTTATGCTAGATAAGTGTTAGCAATGATCCACTAATGGCTAATTAATGCTTGGCAGCTGAAGAATTTAGGGCCAAATAAAGACCCTTTATAAACCTTTAAATACCTAGTGGCAGGCTTAGGAGGAGAAACTCTATTTAAACTCTGTCTCTCATTTTCACTTCCCCATTGTCATGAGATTGTGCACAGATGCTACCTATCACCTCCTCCAAAAACAGCACTTGTAAAACAGTGTATTTAGGCCCAAATGACCATTTCCCAAAATGAATATTGCTGGGTTAACTCCAGCTCAGTGGGTCCCCACAGTGTTCTGTTCAGAGAGAAGGTTATCAAGCCCAGGACCCCCCATGATTTCTGCACTAAATAAGATGTTGTGAAGGAAGGTGAAAGAGGTGGTTTCTTTGCTCTTTTATCTGATTTACTGGCTCCCTGTGGTTCAGTTTCATGACCTATAAGGACTCAACATACAGTGGACTGTTTATGCTTAGTGAACTTTTACTTGTAAATTAACATATACCAACAACATGAACTAATACACACATGTGTTGAAGTGCTCCTTGCATGGTGAGCTTGCATGGTCTGCCACTTCTTAGGTTAAGTCTGACTGCTAATTGAACAAGTCAGTCAAATGTTGCATGGCAGAAATGTAACTTACTGATTTCACATACAAAGAACATTAAGCACATTAGACTGCAGTGGTAAGCTCTTTTTAGTAAAATTGTTTTCCATTGTTTGTACAGTTTAAATTGTACATTAGTTTTTTTGTATTGATATTGGCCAAAGAGTTTTTGTTGTTTTGCAAGTCTACCCCTTTAGCCCCAGTAATTTTTTTTGAAGGTAAATTTGGACAGACAAAAAATAAAAACTGGTTGACACCAAGAATGATTTTGAATGTGACAACTATGGGCATGGTCGGCAAAAAACTTTGCAGTGGGACAGTCTTACTTCTCTTATGCATCTGTCTTAAGCCCTCCATGTCCATACTTATTAATTGTTGTTAAAGGTCTGTTTGTAAAAAGAGGCAGGGGTTATTTAGTCCTCATAAACAGAATAAACACATGCAGAGCATGCTTAGACTTAAGATGCTATACTCAGACAACATCAAAGCATAAATTAGCCAGCGATTACTATGGAAAAAGCCTTTGAGATCATTTGCTCTGCAGCAGCTGTTTCTGTAGAGGGTGACCATTATGAGTGTGAACCTCCCCACTATGAGACATTGACATTAATTCAGTTTAATAAAGTTTACCCTGATGTTTCTCGTATTCATCTCTCTTTTTTAAGTTTCAGCTTCATTTGCTAAAAGGTATTAGGCTTAATTAGACTCTTTTGCCCCCCCCCCCCCCCCCCCCCCCC